>OY288271.1:58891704-60091704 GCA_958450335.1 Hibiscus tridactylites
CCAAAAATTAAATATTTAAAGAAAAGTTTCGAAACCTTCATTAAGGTTTCGAAACCTCTCTGGGCAGTAAGCTACTGTTTTTGAAACCCTAACAAAGGTTTCGAAACCTCTATGAAGGTTTCGAAACCTTGGCCCTATAACAGCTAGTTTTTACAAATCCCTTCTTAAGGTTTCGAAACCTCTGGTAAAGGTTTCGAAACCTCTGTGCAGGTGAGCATTTAATGCTTGGTTTTAATGGCTCTCAACGGCTCCAAACTCCCTCCAAACTCTCCCAACGGTTAGAAAAGATCAAGAGCATATAAAAGGGGTCTACAAACAGTAATGAAGAAACAAGAAAGTCAATCCAAAATTCCAAGCAATCAAATTCCAATTTGTACTCAATTTTCTCATCTTTCTTGTAAACACTAGAGAGTTCTTCATTGTATTTTATTTTCCTAGTGTTTCTTTGGGTGTGTGAGAGAGCTTAAACTTTGCAAACATATTCCTAGAGAGGATTTCCTAGTTTGCTTATTTGTATAAGTCTATTGAATTGTGTAAGGTTACTCCTTATCCTTAAAGGAAAGACAAATTAGTGAATTTGTGGAAAATCTTTAGTGTGGTCACTAAGGTAGTGGATGTAGACTCCAATTAGGGGAGTTGAACCACTCTAAATCTATTTGCAATTTGTACCTTTGCAATTAGTGTCCACCATTCCTTTAAAAATCCAATTCACCCTCTCTTGGTTTTGTTCGATCGATTGCCACTCTCATCAAAATGTAAGCCCCTCGACCCGGTCTAGCCGATAGATCAAACCGAACGGGTCACATGGAGAATATTAAAGTAAACCGGAAATGTTACCGCAATAAACGACCTTTTTTATTTTTATCTTGTTTAGATGCAGGTTCGGTTCCTATATGTTTCAACAAGCAGCGTATCATACGACAACTTAAAAGCTCATCAATTATTGACAAAACTCAGTTTTAGGGACCATTTTGAAAACTTAGCACATTTCAAAGGGGTTTCGCCAAGTTTGGTTTACCAACCTTTAATTAAACTCATTTCATGCATTTCTGTAAAAACTCAGCTCAAATTAACCATTAAACCTCATTTAATTGCATCCAAGAAAAACAAGGACTAAAATGTAAAGATTCAGAACATTCAAAAAAGGCCATCCAACTAATTTAACTAACAACATATCGGTACCCTTAGGGAGGGTATCGATACGCCCCCGATGATCAGCCTCCCAAACCCAGCATTTCAAGAACAGTACCGGTACGCTGGGTCACCGTTCCGATACACCCTCGTCCAGTGACTAAAGAGGGTATCGATACGCCCCCGTGTATCGGTACGCCCCTTTGTTTCATGAAGGTCGTATCGATACACTACAGAATGTACCAATACTCTACAACCTTCACTTACCCAAAATGTTGCTTTAACTTTTATAAAACCAACTCAAATCATTCCAACAAGTATTTACACATGCTCGATACTCAAATACACTTCAACAATCAAGAATGTGTGGCAATAACATAATCAAAGCAACATTATCAACAACATTGAGTTCTAGATGCATGCTTCCTATGAAAACCAAGCATAAAAAGGTCAATTCTCAAATCCAAGCATAAACCAACATTTAAAGGCCATTTACAAACTAAAATATGTATACCAAACCAGAAAATACCAAAACAACTAACATTCATAGCATTTGACACCCCCATTTCCCTTATGACACAAGTCCAAAACCAAGACATACTTTCAATGAAGTCTCATGGAAATCCTTTGCAAGTTGTTACCTTCAATTCCTTAATTATCTGCATTGATGAGTAAAAGAAGCATAAGCATACAAACTTAGTTAGAAGTACTCAAAACCAAAAACACCATTAATGCTCAAAACCATTTTCACTCTTTTGAAAACCATCATGCCTCCTTTAAAAATCCATCCACTTCATCATTAAAATTAACATGCTAAACATCATGCAACAAGTATCACATTTTTTCACAGCAACTAAACCATTGCTCAACAAAAATCAAACCTTCCAAGCATATTCACCAATATGCAAAGCTTAAGGCGAAACATGCATTTTCCATATTATGCATCATCAACATTTCCATAACATTTTAATCCATTATATTGGCTTACAAGTGATTAAAAACATTCTCCTTTCTCAAATAGCATATCGGATACACGAATTATCAAGTGTTGTCCCAAACACTTTATACACTTTACCGGCATCTCAAGGCTCACACACGGGAGCAACCCTCCACCGTTGTGACACTCGTTATGGACTATTCAGTACAATTACAACCCCTCAACACCACTCACCAGTAGATGTATAGCCCACTAACAAGAGACAAGACATATACAAGGTTCGCAACAGGTAAATTGCACGTTAGGTATGTCATATTTTATTTTTTGTTCATTTTAGTCCATTTTTTAAACTGTTCATCTTCTTCTTTCCCTCTGCTCTATTCCTTATCATGAAGCATGACACAAACACCAACAATAACCTAGAAAAGTACAAAAAAGGGAATTGTGGTACAGAAAATTATCGGTAAGTGATTTGAAAAAAAATAATTAAAAAAATAAAATGTTGTAATTAAATGTTAAATAGAACGCTAATTTGGAGGAAACTTACAGTGATGGTAAGAAATATAACCATTTTGAAGCCTTCTTTCAACATAAGAAACATGCACTCCTCGACCGAGCGGTGTTTCGGTCTTCAAAACAAACTCATTCATGAACAATACACATTTTTTGAACAGCTAACCAAACGACACTCGATACATTAGCTATTCGATCAAAGTTGTAAATCCTGAGATTTTAATCATCGTCAAATGTTAATCTCTGTATCTTGTTTTGTTCACCGAAATCTAAAGAGACTAAAGTAGCCCTAGTTCTTGAGCCACCATTCCAGTTTGTTCAAGCAACAATTGAAATCAAAATTTCAAGGGACATCGACGTAGAGAAGAGGGAAAGAAGAAGATGGAACAGTTAAAAAAAAGGACTAAAATGAATAAAAAATAAAATTTGACATATCTAATGTATAATTTATCCCTTTAATTTAAATCAGATTAATTTTTTAATAAAATGACACGTGACGCGTTCTGATTGGCCCGTAATTTTTTTAACGACGTTAGGCTGAGGGGCCAAACAAGGTAACAACTTTTAGTTCAAGGAGCAAAACGTAAAAAAAAATACTTTAAGGAGCAGTTCGGTATTTTGTGTATATTTCGGGGGCTATTAAGCCTAAATTTAAATAAATAAATAAATAAAATGCAGCATCAAATCTGATTATAGTAGTCAATCCTCAAAACCCACCCCTTGAATGTTTCCATTATCTCTTCGATCTCTTTCTCAAATACAATTGGATTTAGATCCTGAAGAAAGAAGAAAGCCGCCCAATAATCATTGAATTTTATTTTATACATTCGTTATTAAATTTGATTGAATCGGTTGTGTTTGAAGGGCGGGGATGGAAAGATTGGTAAATAATTGTAAATCAAAGAGAGTTTAAGAAATCAAAGGATGCCTGGATTAGCGCAAAGGAATGAGCAATATAGTAGTGCCTCGTTCGGATTTTGGTCTAAGCACCGCGATGATGTTAGCTACAATCAACTTCAGAAGGTATTCGCTTTTCATTTTCTTCACTTAGATTATGTTGTTGATGTATTTGTTTTAATTGAATTGGGATTGGATCAGTGTTTCTTGTTGACCTTTTTGTTTATCTAATGCGTCGTTTGAGTTTGGATTGAATCTTATTTCAATTGGATTTATTTATTCTTTACCAGATCTCGTTACTTTTAATTCTGTGCTAAATTTGATTCTAATATTGTTTGTATTTTTTGTTTTATGGCACCGGCCTTTCCTTAGAGACGATAGAAATTAGTTGACTACTTTTGTTTAGAGCCAAGGCGATCTTTTAGTGCTATTCCTGGTTTTGGGAAGAGTAATGGAGGATATAAAAATTACAAGTACGATAATCAACATTGTCACTTTCGGTTCTTCAAGATTTTTATTCCTACATTTTGTTGAGCTCTGTGTGGCTTTCAGTCGAGGACTATGTTTTCTTTTTGCTTCTATTTTCTATGCATCACAAGTACTGGTAGGTGATTGAGGAGGAATTGGAAATTCAAGCATTGGTTCTTGTTTGCCATCGGCAAATAGGGTAGTGCTATCTGTACCCAAGGGAGCACCCAAATGGTTAAAATGTGAAACTCCTAGTATGAGAATTCAGGTTTGGGTCCTTGGGATGGGGGAAAGCAAGGTCTATGGATAGGGAAGAGCTATCTCTCTTGTGTAGCTCGAGACCTACTGGATCTCAACATTCTGTCTCCACTTCCCATATCCACCAAAAAAGCCCAATGTCATTGATTATGCAGTTAAATGATAGATGTGATTCTTTAGTATCTATGTGTTGACTTAATTTTCTGATTAGTCACCAGAAAGAGCTGTGTTTTTGTATTGCAGTTCTGGAGTGAGCTTCCGTTACAAGCTCGGCGGGAGCTTCTAAGAATTGATAAACAAACCATTTTTGAGCAAGTTCGCAAGAATATGTACTGCTCTAGATGTAATGGGCTACTGCTCGAAGGGTTTTTACAGATTGTCATGTATGGAAAATCCTTGCAGCAGGAGGGACTAGCTGGCAGCCTTCATTACAATAGGCCAGGAGTCACTATAAACAACAGTGATGGTGGATTGAGTTTGACAAATGGGTCACAAGATGAAATTCAAAATCCATCTGTCCATCCTTGGGGAGGTTTGACCACAAATCGTGATGGGTCACTAACACTTCTTGACTGCTATTTGTGCTCAGAGTCGCTCAAGGGTCTCCAAAATGTTTGTGCCGGTCAAGTTGCTTTCTATGATATCCTTTGTTTTTCATCTAGTTGTTAATGTTTCAATTGAATCAGGTGTTTGACAGTGCACATGCAAGAGAGCGGGAACGTGAGTTGCTTTATCCTGATGCTTGTGGTGGGGGAGGTAGGGGTTGGATTAGCCAAGGAATTGCTAGTTATGGAAGAGGTCACGGAACAAGAGAAACATGTGCCTTGCATACTGCCAGGCTTTCTTGTGACACCTTGGTGGATTTCTGGTCAGCTCTTGGAGAAGAAACTCAGCAATCTCTTTTAAGAATGAAGGAAGAGGATTTCATTGAGAGGCTCATGTACAGGTGTGTTTGTAACTCCTTTATCTTTCAATGTGTTTCATTGCCATGTTGTTCAGTCTCTGAACAATGTGGTCTGATAATCATTGATCAAGCATCTTTGGATCTAGAAATACAAGGCTAGTGGTGGTGGAATTTCATGATGATTAAGAGATTGGTAGCTAATGGTATTAAAGACAAGAAAGTTTCATTTGTTTGCTTTGGAAAAGTTTAGTTAACTTGTCTTCTTCTTCTAGGTGACACTTGAATAGCCCTGCAAAATAAATTCAATATTGGAGCATATGAATTCCTAGCTATTAGAGTGTTAAGTCTTTAAAATGGAAAATTCTGAAATAAAACTTGTCGTGGCCCATGAAGTGAGGAAAAGAAACTCCATACTGCAGACTGGAGAACGACATTTCCTGAGATTAGCTGGATTAAATTTCCTTATTTTAATTCTGAATTTCAGATAATTGAAAAGTTAACAGCTAGGTATTGATTTTTATTTTTTGTCAGTTGGCTTAGCTATGACATAAGCTTTATCGAAGCAGCTATCTGGATGAGGTTGTTCTTCATACATTGGTGTAATCTAGGGCCATTTTGTGAACATATTTAAACATCCTGCTCTAGTCTCCAGAGTTTATCAATTTGAAGATATATTGATAGTTTGATACTGACTAGTACTCCTGGAAGCATGTTTTGACCTGTTGCAGTTGGGAATAATGATTTCTTTCTGGCTTTCAAGCATGATATGAAACCAAAGGTCCAGAAAGGCCAGTCTTCAAATTTTTTTCCATTCTAGTAGCTTTGAAATAGTAAGACACTTGAAACATCTGAGTGTTGCTTCATTTGGAAGACAGTAAACCCTAAAGAATAACATCGATAAGTCTTTTATCAAGAGACTAATTAGTGGATAAAAAGTGATGTTGGCCAAATTTTTTCTATATTCAAGGAGATCAAAAGAAAAGTTATGAATCTTTTAGAAAATGAAAACAATAAGACCTTAGAAGCTGTAATTATAAACGGATAAGGAGTAGCTTGCATCAATTCTGTTCCCAAGAAAAAAGCCTCTAAATTTGTTTTTGTTTTCTTTTTTTTGTGCAACCATGGACTCTCTTCAACGTTGCTTTTCTGTACTTGATTTCTATCATGCTTATGATCCTTAAATTTACTTGTTCAATTTATTTAGTAACTGTTGTTTATGACGGAGTCAAATGTTGCTAAGACATTACACTTTCACTAGAGGACTTTTTCACTGATGATCGTCATTACTGGTGTTTGCAGGCTAGAAATATAAGCATCAGGTAACTTATCACAAAGAATAGTGTTGAAAATGTGTCTTTGTTGAGAAGTGGATACAAATTGAGGCTGTAAAAATGTTTGGATGGGTGCATATGCTTGGAGGGATTTTGAGAGTTTTATCATCCTTTAAGAAAAATTAATGTGACTCAATTTCTTTTGAACAATGAAAATTAGACATTAAATGGACTGGAATGGCTTAATCTTCTTTTCACATCTTCCGTTCATTACCTTTGGTTTTAATGTAGTGATAAGTAGAAAGGATTCATTATTATCATACATTAAGGATGACAACATATTTTGGTCTATTTGTTTTCTGGAAAATGGCTTTTGGAAAATGATTTTTGGAGAATGGACTTATTTGCTGGAAAAGGTGATATTTTATATTGTTTTGATGATCCTGCATAATCTTTTGTCTTACTTTTTTTATTAAAAAAAACTCTACCTTGATTAAAAAAAAGATTGATCCCTACAGTTAAGGAAATGATCTTTGTTTGGATTGCTTCAGCTTTTATACAATAAGGATGTATTGCTACACTGATTCTTCAAGCTCTAGAATATGTCTTACCTTTTCAAAAGCACATGATAATTTTGGAAAAAGGGGGTAATATTCATTGACCTGGAGTTCATTTTCTGTTGAGTGTTGACCAAGTTACTTTTCAAATTTCTCTTTCTTTTGGCACTTCTAAGAGTTTTTTCATATATAAGTATCAGGCCTAGGCTGAAACTGTATTCAGAAATCACCTATTTTTTATTGGCTCCATCTTTAGAACATGCCTGGAAACTTCTGCTCCCTATTCTTTTGTATAGGTCTCATACTCTTTTTTGCATTTTCGGCTCAGGTTTGACAGCAAGAGATTTTGCAGAGATTGCCGAAGAAATGTTATCCGTGAATTCAAGGAGCTGAAGGAACTAAAACGCACGCGTAGAGAGCCTCGATGCACTAGTTGCTTTTGTGTTGCAGATACAGCGTTTCTATATGAGGTATCCTCATATTTAAACTTTTGGTGCACCAGCTATTGTTGACATACCACTAGACGTTCATTTTTTGATCTACTCTTCATAAAGAACTTATGGCTGAAATTTCAATTTTGATTACTAGTCATAATTATTGAATTTGTTGTGAGAATTTTCAAAATGAATGTGACTTGTGCAATACTTTTCTTTACTACTCTACCAGGTATCTGATGACACCATCCAGGCTGATTGGCGTCAAACTTTTGCCGACACAATTGGAACTTACCACCACTTTGAATGGGCTGTTGGAACTGGGGAAGGAAAATCAGATGTCTTGGAATTTGAAAATGTTGGCATGAATGGGAGCGTGGAAGTCAATGGCTTGGATCTTGAGGGCTTGAGTATATGTTATATCACTCTGAGGGCCTGGAAATTGGATGGCCGCTGCTCTGAGTTTTCTGCAAAAGCCCATGCATTAAAGGGCCAACAATGTGTGCATTGCAGGCTTGTAGTTGTAGATGGTTATGTTACAATCACGAGGGGTGAAAGTATTAGAAGTTTTTTTGAGCATGCTGAAGAGGCAGAGGAAGAAGAGGTAGTTCAAACTTTGTGAGGCTTATAGATAAGGTTTCTGGATAATTTTGAAGTTGAACTTTTAAATCATCTTTTCAGGATGATGATTCCATGGATAAGGATGGAAATGAGCTTGATGGGGAATGTGCACGTCCACAAAAGCATGCGAAGAGTCCTGAACTTGCCCGAGAGTTTCTTCTTGATGCGGCAACTGTTATATTTAAGGAACAGGCATGTTCATACCTTGTATCCTTTATTGTGCTTTAAAGTCTTGCAATGTACTTGTCAATCTTCTCAATCATTAACATATCAAATAAAGCTGTGGGATTCTTCCATTTCTATTGATATTTAAAACAACAAAATAGCTATGGGATTCTATCTTTTCCATTGACAATTAAACCTGTGTGTTGAAGAATGTGATAGTTAGAAAGATAACAGAAATTAGTTTATACTGTAAGTTGACGAGGAGTGTTAGAGTTTTTATTTAATGTGTAATTAGAGTTTATTCCTAATCAGTAGTTTAGATTTACTAATAATCTTATTTAAATTAGGAATAAGTACTATTTAAATTAAAGACAAAAGTATAGTTTTAGTTATATTAAAACTCTATGTCAGCCTATTTAAAGGCTTACTCTGTATACATTTGATAATTAAGAGAATAATACGAAAATACAGAGAAACACATTGTTCTCTTTGGAAAATATCTTGTTCATCTTCTTCAAACAATAAATCCCTAACCACTGATCACACACAAACCACCATTATTCATTGCATCTCTGTCACCATGGCCCCTTTCTCACATGGTATCATGAGCCAACAACGGTCTTGATGCCGTCACCATTGCTACCATCTCTAATCTGAAACAGATAGACGATCTGATTTTTTAGATGTACATCTTTTTTCTCTTTCGCTGCTGTCATTATTAGGCCACACTCGTTCCTTGGCTTCTCCCTCCTTAGAATCTTACATCTCTAGTGAAATTTCTACTTTTTTAATTTTGCTGTTTTATGGTTCTATCTTAGCCAATAAAAAAGATAGATGAAAAGGTTATAGTTTAGCCTTAAAAAAAACTATTTGGTTCCATCTTAGCCATCCATCTTAAAAGATAGGCGAAGAGGTCCAACCGATGCATCAACCATCTCAAGCGTACCATAAGTTGAATGACATCAACAATTATTGCGCAAGAACATATGGTTCTGTCCTCACTCTTCAAATCAAAGACTCCCGAGAATAGGGAGCATTTTTTTCAGCAAAAGAAATATGAGTAGGGCATCACATCCAAGATCCAAGCTGACGCTCTACTACATTTGCTCACTAGCTTGAGGGGGAGTGTAAGTTATCCGAGAAGTGTTAGAGCTTGAGGGGGAATATAAGTTGACGAGGAGTGTTAGAGTATTTATTTAATGTGTAATTAGAGTTTATTCCTAATCAGTAGTTTAAATTTACTAGAAGTCTTATTTAAATTAGGAATATGTACTATTTAAATTAAAGATAAAAGTATAGTTTTAGTTATATTAAAACTCTATATCAACCTATTTAAAGGCTTACTCTGTATACATTTGATAATTAAGAATAATAAGAAAATACAGAGAAACACATTGTTCTCTTTGGAAAATATCCTGTTCATCTTCTTCAAACAATAAATCCCTAACCATCGATCACACACAAACCACCATTATTCATTGCATCTCTGTCACCATGACCCCTTTCATAAGACTTCTAGTAAATCTAAACTACTGATTAGGAATAACTCTAATTACACATTAAATAAAAACTCTAACACTCCTCGACTCCTCGTCAACTTACACTCCCCCTCAAGCTCTAACACTTCTCGGATAACTTACATATACTAATGACTTGATATGTGCAAGTTATTAACCAGAATTTCATTCCATTGTTTCTAAAAAAAATCTCTATTTAAAATGGTTTGTTGTTGAACTCGGTGGTTTAGAGAAGCAGGACCAATAATAAATGAAAATTTGTCTTTGGTTAAACTTTGAGAAAGATTTCCATAGTTCACAGTACTATATCTACTTGGCTGAAGGAAATGCAACGTGTTTGTTCTGTGAACAATGATATGTTGAGATAAGTAATAGGCCAACCTTGCTAACTTGCCCCATCAAGTTATGCTTGTTCGAGATCAGTGCCACCCTGTTATTTATTTGTTTATTTTTAAACTGTCAAACTTGGACTTTGGTTACTGGTTCTTGTGGATTGTATGTATGGAGTTGTGGCATAGAAAACATACACGTCAATCTGTTTCAGATTTTTGTGTTCTTTATTGCTGAAATTCTTGTTACAAACTTAGAAACAAGTGATTCATTTTGATACAGGTTGAAAAGGCTTTTAGGGAAGGAACAGCACGCCAGAATGCACATAGTATCTTCATTAGTCTTGCTGTTAAGCTGTTGGAAGAACGTGTTTCTGTTGCATGCAAGGAAATTATTACTTTAGAAAAGCAGGTCTGAGCAATTGGTGATTCTTAAAGATAGATATTCCTTTATTCTTATCAGTAAATATAGGATTCTCTGTATGCTTTTTTGATAAATATTTTTGTCACTGCATGATTTCCGCAGATGAAGCTTCTTGAGGAAGAAGAGAGGGAAAAGCGTGAAGAAGAGGAACGCAGGGAGAGGAAAAGAACAAAAGAACGAGAGAAAAAGCTTAGGAGAAAGGAGAGACTAAAAGGAAAAGAAAGAGAGAGAGAAAAAAAATGTGCTGAAAGTACAACTCCTGTTTCTCGTGATATTGCAAGGGAAGATTCTTCACTAACTGTTGAGGTTGAGGAAAATATTGCTATTACTTGCAGAGACTCTGTGAGTGACACAGGTGATATTATAGTGTCTGGACCTGGCTCTCCTGATGTTAAAGGAGACCAGTTTTTAGATGGGAATTCTACTTCTAGTTTGCAGAATCACTCTTTTGATAGCCCTGATGGCGTAGGTACAAAGGTAAAAGATGGAAATGGCTCTTTTATAATGGAGCAATCAAAATTTTCTCATCTGAGATTGAGAGTTCGCAAGGATGGTCAGCTTGATCCGTCCATGAAATGGTCTGATCATCGCCGGTTTGCAGTTGTTTCAGAAAGTGCTCATGTTAATAGATCTGAGCCACGACATCAAAGAGAAAACTTTGAAGCTTCTTCGAGGAACTTCAATGGATTAAATAGGCAATCAAGGATGAGCAATGCAAAGACCAATGGTCGGAATGGTGGTGTCAAGTATACTGAGAAGTTTCGGTGTTCCAATGGCTTGAGCGATAGATATAACTTCTATTCGTGCAGCTGCGGCCAACACAATGAATGCAGAGCAAAGATTGAGCCACATGTTTCTGCAACTAGAGTTGGTCGAGAGCCCAAGTCTATGAGCAAGACAGAATCTAAATTGGCCATGTCCAAGCAAGTCTATAGTGGTAACAAGTATAATCAACAAACTCACATGCGTGAAGATTGTGGAAAGATGAAACATAGAAGTGTTTCCGGAAACAATCCTACTAGTCGAGATTCACTTCACTCCAAGAAAGTTTTGGAGCCCACAGAATCGCATAAAATGTACCCCAGGAGCAACTCTGATACAAATATTACTTTGAGGTCATCTACTTACATTGGAGATGGACTTGTTGATAACTTTGTTAATTTATCCGGTAATGCGTGTTCAAGTGAAGCTAGTCTAACTTTTGGTGAAATTGACCATGAGGGTAGCAAGGTTAACAGATCAAGGAACTCCAGCCTTGCAACAGATAAAGACTGTCATGTGGAAACACAGGATCAATGTTCTTCACTGAATGCTGGATATGAGGACGTTGGAATTTGTCCTAATAGAAACCCTACCCTGAATGGAATTCCTCATTCTATGATTTGTAGCACTTCTAATTCTGATAACTGCTCTTCATGCCTTAGTGAAGGAGATGGCAATACGTCCTCTTCAGGTCATGTAAATTTGGAATCTTCATCAACATCAGATTCTGAAGATGCATGTCAACAATCAGATAGGGTAGACACTTCAATGTGCATTCAAAATGGCTTCTCTGAGTTTCAGGTGAAAAGAATGGATAAAAAGCAGGGAGCCAATAGAGGGGTTGCTCTGGAAACCCAGAAATTGTTTGGACATCCACCAGATAGTACAGGGAACAAAGCTCCGGGAAATCCACCAATAAAAAATACTGAAAGTTCTGATTATGGAAAACCAACTGCCTTTATGGGTTCTCAGCATCAAGGCATGTTTACATCAGTGCATAACCAAGATATACAATTTCCAGTGTACCAAGCTCCTTCAACAATGAGTTACTACCATCAGAATCCTGTTTCCTGGCCAGCAACTCCATCTAATGGTTTATTGCCTTTCCCTCCTCTATACCCGTATTTTTATACTGGCCCTCTTGCCTATGGTCTAAACGGAAACTCACATTTATGCATGCCATATGGCACTCTGCAGCATTTAGATGCTCCACCAGTTTATCAGCCAGTTATTGAGGCCAATGGATTGTATGCAGAGGAGCGAACTGAGATTTCCAAGTCTGGTACAGCACATGAAGGTTTCACTGGTTTTAATGTAGAGAGGGTTGTTCCTGGCAGGATGCATGCAACAGAAGCAGCAGCAAATGGAGACGGTAAGCAAAATGACGTCTCTGCCAAATCACACGCGGATGACACTAGCTTTTCCTTGTTCCATTTTGGTGGGCCTGTGGCTCTTTCAACAGGATGCAAATCTAATCCTGTACCGCTGAAACATGAGATTGTGGAAGAACTTTCTTCCCAGTTTTCAGCAGATCATGTTGAAAATGGTGACGGTTGCTATAAAAAGGAGTCTACTGGTGAACAGTACAATTTGTTTGCAGCGAGTAATGGGATACGGTTTTCCTTCTTCTGATATAGTGGGTTGGGTATAGGGTTCAGTCCCTACCTTCTTTCCCAGGACATTTGAGACTACTTTATACTGGGTATAAGATAATATAAAATCCAAATTTAGCTTATAGTTTCTAGTTAGATTGTTTACCCAATGTGTCATTTTTTTAATTGATTGTAGAGGTGGGAGAGTGTCATTTCATTTCAGTTCCTTGAATGGTTTGCTTTAGATTCAGTATTATCATATTCTTTAAGTCCCTTGTTTATATTCGACTGATGCCCTGCAAATTCAGTATTATCATTTTTGTGTAGAGAGAGCATATATTCTAGGAAAGAAAATGTTCAGAGTAGTTTGACCTATCCAGACGTCATCACTCCAGAACTCTATTCTTCTCCCATCTCCAACAATGAATCGGATATATTGCATAAAAAGAACATCATTGGATGAGAGCAGGGTCAAGATGTTTTTCCAAATTAGAGATTTACTGGATGAGTTCAGATTCATCGGCAAACTAGAAGGAGAGTTTGATTCATACCGAGCTTCAATCATTTTTCGCCAAAGGCACTCTGGCTCTGTTCCGTAACCCCATATCCATTTAAACAATAATGGTTGATTTTTAAGTTTAAAATCGAATAGGCCCAAGCCACCGTAGGATTTTGGTAGATATAAAGTTTTCCAGCACACCCAATGTATTGATGTACGGTCAGTCGACCCCCAAATAAATTTAGCAATAAGACTGGATAGAGTGGCTCTAACATGACCTGGCATAGGAAATAAAGAGATGAAATAAATTGGTAAATTAGATAGAACCGATTTTACCATTGTGATTCGACCACCGAACGACGAAGACTTTAATTTTCGGCCGGTCAATTTTCCTCTTATTTTATCAACAATTGGTGACCAAATTTGTGAGCCATTCTTACTAATGCCCAAGGGAAGACCCATTTATGTGCAAGGAAGCTCTTCGATTTTGCAAGAAAGCAAATCTGCCCAATACTCGATCACCTCCTTGGCCATATTAATCCCAATCAATATCGACTTCTTCAAATTTAATCTCAACCCTGATGCAAGTTTAAAACCTCTTAGAATACAGACAATATTTTTTATTCTAGTTTCGCTATCTCCGGTGAAGATAATAAATCGTCCGTAAATTAGAGGTGAGAGATAACCTTTGGACAATTACCAATACGAATTCCAAAAAAATATTTCGAAAGATACGACTTTAGAGAGCATCGAGTTAAGAGCCTTCACAATTAAATTGAAAAGAAGTGGGGATAAAGGGCATCCCTGCGTCAATCCACGTTTAATAGCAAAAGAGTTGGTGGGAGAGCAATTTACCAAAACTGATATAGAGGCAGCAGATAAGCACATAATGATCCAAGAGCACCAAGTTTTACCGAAGCCCATTTTGTCCACGATAAAGAGTAAGAACTTCCAATCTACCAAATCATAAGCTTTGTTGAAGTCCACTTTGAATATAACCCCTTGCAATCCTCTTTTTATAATGTAGTCAATAATTTCATTTGAGATTAAGGAGTAGTCTAATGCTTGTTTGGCATGACAAAACACAAACTGTGTATCACCTATGATTTCTTCCCTGACACCGCTCAAACGCCAGGCAAGGATTTTGCCAGAAGTTTGTAAACACTGCCCAACAAGTTAATTGGGCAACAACCCTGTAGAACTAATGTTTTGATATAATAATTGAAAAATATTTTGGACTGATTTAAAAAGTATTTAAAACAATTTTCAAAGTTCAAATAACTTGAAACTATGTTTATGGATGTTTTTCCAAAAGTTTTAAATGTTTTCAAAAGCCAAACTACACAAAATTGTCCAGGTGTTTCGAAACACCCTAAGGTGTTTCGATACGGGGGATTCCAGTAGAAAAAACGTTTCGATACAAGTATCGAAACGGGCTTTCCCTGGATAAGGATTTTGCCCAGCGTTTTGAAACGGGCTATGTTGTTTCGATACGCCTACGTGGCATTGACCACAACGATCATAAACCCCAACGGCTATTTCCCAACTAACTTTTAAATGGAGGTCGTTTCGACACGGGGATAGGCGTTTCAAAACGGGTGTTTCGAAACAGACTAAAGCGTTTCGATACGGGTCTACGTCAGACTGCAATGACTCTTTCTACTTAAAGGGTGTTTCGAAACGGGTTCAAGCGTTTCGAAACGGAGAGTTGCAGAACTGCATTTATGGTGGGAATTAAAGTCCTCAACGGCTCCAATTCAATCCCAACGGCTAGTAACAGCTATAAACTCATCAAGGAGTATAAAAGAGACCTCCAAGCATCAAGTAAAGGCTAATGCTTATATTGTAAATCAACAAATGATCAAAAAATGTCTTAGTGCTTAAATTGTCAATTATTGTATAGACAAACACTAGTGAGCCAAAATTGTCAAATTTGCTCAAGTGTTTTAGGTTTTGGGTGAGTGCTAAATTGTGCAAACAAATACCTATTAGAGGGATTTAAGTTTGCTTATTGTTTCTCTTTGTAAAGAGGGTTTCGATCAAGGCTTTGGGTAGAAAGCTTGATCGGTTGTAAGAGTTTCCTCCTAAGCCTAGAAAAAGGGAAGAGCAATTAGTGGAATTGTTTGGAAATCCTTAGTGGGGAGCTAAGGTAGTGGATGTAGACCTTGGTTAGAAGGTTGAACCACTATAAAATCATTGTGTCATTTTCATCTTAGCTTCCACAACCCTTCCACCCAAAAATCCACCTCTCCACCACTTGGCGAGCCACATCGGTTGAACGAATCGAGCTCCTCACAACTCAACAAACCCTCCATACTTTTTGGAGATTGGATTTTAGGTATTAGAACAACACATGAATGATTGAATGATCTATCTTTTATGTCTCCAGGGAAGAATTGTGAGAAAAAATACATGACCGCATCTTTTAAATTCGACCAAAACCATTTGAGGAATCTCATATTAAATTCGTCTGGTCCAGAGGCTCTCGATCCATCCATATTGGAAAGAGCAGAAAAAACTTCATCAAGGGAAAAAGGCTTCTCGAGAATGTTAGCTGACTCTGAACTGATTGCTTTTAACTCACAACCAAAACTGGAAACATGATATTGGACTTGCTGTAAGCTTCCTTGAAATGAGACTCCATTGCCTTTTTAACCATGATAGGATCACAATAAGTAATGCCTTTCGATTCAATACTTTCGATATGGTTAAATATTTTCCTCGAAGAAGCGACTGAGTGAAAACAATTTAGTGTTTTTATCACCATCTTGGAACCACTTTAGCCTAGATTTCTAAAACCACTCCCACTCTTCTCTTTTAATACACCTCTAAAGTTTAGCTCTAAATATCTTCAGTTCAGTGAGTTTATTTTGGTCACCACTTCCATTGCTCAATTTATTCTCAATTTCATGGCACTTCTCCTCGATTGCCTTAATTGAATCATGATCATTGCTTCATTGTTCATTGACTCGATTCTTAGCCACAACTTTGCACTTTCGTAGAATAGGCATGATTCTTTCACCTTTCGCAGTATTACATAGATGTTGGATATTACTATCCAAGGTCTTATCCCCCACCCAATTGTCAAACCATTTGAATGGTATTGGTCCCCAATTGTAAGGCGTTAACATAGAGTAAGACTGGATTGTGATCGGAAGTCCCCCTGTGTAGGATTTCTGAAACAAAAAGGGCCAAAGGGAGACAAACTCAGGAGAAATGAAGAAGCGATCTAATCTGCTGAAAGAAAGATGTTCCCGCAGATTAGACCAAGTGAAATTTTCTCCATGGGCAGGCAAGTCGATCGGCCCTAAGTCATCAATGAATTTTGTGAAAGCATTCATCTATTTTCTATGAATTTTCATGCCCATTTTGATACACACATTGTTGCCCCTCCCCTAGTGGGGGATTTTTTTTTACCTTTGACCCTTTATATTTTTTAAAAAATGGAATAATTATATTTTCCCTCCCAACTTTCAAAAATCATGTTTTGCCCCTACCCCTGAATCTTAGCTCTGTCCCTGTCTTCCACAAAATTCCTCAAAAATTGTAGCCATTAACAAAGAACACTAACCAATGCTCAAACTTGATTGTAGTAAGAGACTTGGTCATCATATCTGCAAGATTGTCGCGAGTGTTCGTCTTATTCACAACAATGTTGCCTAGGGCAATAATATCACGAATAAAGTGATATCCTATATCAATGTGTTTTGTCTTCTCATGAAACATTTGATCCTTTGTGAGGAAAATAACACGTTGACTATCACAAAACAACATATTGATCTGTAGGTCTTCGCAAAGTTCACCATAGAGTCTCTTTAACCAAATTGCTTTCTTGAAAGCTTCAGTAGTCACTATGTGTTGGGATGATCAATCAACAATGAAAGGCCAAGAGGGAGTGAATTGGAAATTTAAAAAATTGGTGGAAGCAAATGGAAAGATAAAAAATTGAGACATAAGAATTTATAGTGGTTCAAACTTCTAACAAGGTTTACATCCACTACCTTAGCTATCCACACTAAGGATTTTTCAAATCCACTAAATTTGCTTCCCTTTTGAGCCCAAAGGAGATAACCTTATACTCCCTTAAGACTTATACCCCAAAGTCTTTAAGAAATCCTGACAAAGAGATTACAAATGAAACAAATTGAAAAATCCTCTCAAAGGCTAAATGTTTGCACAATTTTAAGTTCACTCAAACCGCAATACTTGAACAAAATATTACAAACATGCTCACTCAAGTGGGTTACAAGAATTTTGACTCTAAAAGCTCAATGATTGTTGGTTGTGTGCTTGAATGCTTATGACTTGATGAGTAGTTGTTGGAGAAGCTTTTGAGACTTGTTTTTATACCCGATCATTCAATTCTAACCATTTGGGTAGCTGAGATATTGATTATAGTCATTGGAATTTATTTTTCTCGCAATATATGATGTCTTCCAACACTATGTATCTATACTCAAGCAATCGTATCAGTACCTGCTATAAGAAGAAAGAGCCGTTGTACAAAAGGGTATCGATACGCGAGAAGTTGTATCAATGCGCGAAGTACCTTTTTACAAAGGGTATTGGTACGGGCCGTACCGTATCGATACCAATTTTGCTCACTAGAATCCTGATAAGTTGTGCATGAAAAATTGCGTCGATACGCCTATATGGGTATCGATACGCATTAACTGGTTTTCAAAGTTTTGATTCCAATAAAACTGACAAGCAACAATCAAATATTAATTGCAAAAGATTTAAAAAATCTTAACACCCAGTACTGATACGCACAAAGGTCGTACTGATATTCGAAGTCAACATTGATTTCCAAGTTGAATGGCGTATTGATATGGCTACACGCGTATCGATACCTTATAACCACTAAGTTAAAAATGAGATTCTAGTAGTAAAAAACCGTAGTCTTGGGCGTATCGATACTCTTGAACCAATTTGGCTATTTTGAGTACGATAAACACCTAGAAAATATTTAGGGTTTAAACTTTTGACTTAGAAAAATATTTTGAGTTTAAATCCTTGTCAATTTTTGAGTCTTTTTAAGTACTTAAAAATTTATCCTATTTACAAAATAGTCCTTGTAATTCATTATTATATCAAAATCAAATATATAGGTTTTACAATATGCTCTTTTTGATATAATAAAACCAAAATAAATTTTTAAGTCTTTCAGAAATCACTCCCCCTTTAAGGCTAAAAGATAGTTTATCATGAAAACCTTTTTGAAAAATTTATATCTCATTTCTCCCTCTTTTTGTTAGATCAAAATCAATAAGGCAATAATAAACACAAGTATAAAATAGTATAACTCCAAAGATAAACAACATAACATAGATATTATAAATTCAAAGCATAGTTCAAAGCAACATAAAATATCCAACATAAAACCTAAAAAAATAATCCAAAAGCATAAAATACTCAAAGCATAATGTCATAGGAAAACAAACTAAGAACAAAGGTTCATAAACTCAAATCCTAATAATAATATGATATGATATGGATAAGATGCAAAGCCTACGAGTCGTCCTCCTCTTCATCATCCTTTTCATCTTCCATGCCATTATCTCTAAGAGAATGACCATGTCATTCACCATGAAATGCGTCAAGGGTCATGTCCATCGAGGGTTGGCGATTCTCAATGGAAGTCACTTGAGCATCAAGGGAATTGAAACGAGAATCAAGAGTATCAAACCTTGTATTCATCTCGGCAAAATGAGTGTCCATGGTAGCAAACTTCCCATCAAGGTAGGCCATGAGAGTATCAAGAGAAGGTGGAGGAACTGGAGCCTTCGGAGCAACCAGAACATCTACCACGTGATTGGGTTGAACATCACTTAGAACTTCCGCAATCCTAATCCACTATCCATTATGGTAGATAAACTTGTCTCACTGGAGAGAATGATTATCTATGGGATCGATGAGAGACATTCCAAGATCATAGGTACAATCTATCCCAAGCTTATGGAACATGTAGCTCAAGGCGGTACCATACGTGAAAGATGTGATAAGGGAGGTATGGTGCTTTTGGACGAGAAAGACTAACTCGGCAAACATGATTTGGGCTACGTTTGGATGCTTACTGTTGCTTGCACAAGTGATGCGCAATTTAGTGCAAGTGTACACGGTGCCAAGTTATAGTATTTAAGATATCGTCTCCACAGGGATTGTGACAACCTTCAGAATTTACTTTTCTGCACAGGTAAAAAGTAAAAACACAAATATTGAGATTGTGTCGAGTATAGTTAAAACTAATGCAAATAAAGAAATTAGACTAAGAGAATGAGCCAGTATTGGAAAGCTTTGTAGTGTGGACAACTGCCCACGAGCATGCCTTGGCAGATTCCCACCTTGGCAGAGACCAATGTGACTGCCTGGGCAATTAAGCGATGATTCAAAGTTCGGCAAGGCTCCCTTCAGTGACTCCCTCTTATCCCTATGCTTGAAGTGCTATTGGCGAACACGTCTTGGATAATACCTCTCGACGTGAATCTAAGGATGAACACCAACCGATTATGAAGCTTATCTTAGCCACTGAACTTCTAACTTATCCCTAAGTCGAAGTAGCTTTACCCTATGATTGGATAAAACTGTGTTTACTCATTTTGTGAGTTCAACTCTTCCGATATTGAACTATAGTGATCTTTTCAAATGGAAATCAAAATCAAAATTGAAAATTCGGTTCGCTTTTTTATTATGGAAACAATAAAGTTCATAAAAAATCATATTTTTAACAAAAAGGATTTGAAGTCGCCACCGGCCACTTAGGTAGGCCGGGCACCATGAAAACCAGATATTCGTTTTAAAAGGCTTCGGAAGTTGGTTACGTGTGAGGAAGTATTAGCACCCCCATCGCGCCCGAAAATCGGTACCAACATATTTATCGCTCTTAATCGAAGGAAATTGTTAAAACTTAAAATGAATTTAATTGAACATACTTAACTAAAAATTGACTTTAATTGAATGGGTTTTATCAAATTAATGGGCTCAAATTAGTTGGACATTTAATTAATAAGGATGGCGATACATCAGACCAAAGACTAAACTGACATCAAATAAGGCTGACTGCCGTGTTAGTTTAGGGTTCAGATCCCGTACGTCACCTTTATGCATGATGAAAACATTTAAACATGATGGAATGATATTGTTAATTTTAATTATAATTTACCTTGGGACGGTAAGAATTAGTTCGAATACTTGGTCAACATCCTTTAAGCCCGGACTGTTACAACACAAATATCAGAATTAATGAACACCTACTTTTTAAGATTTAGATTAATTAATGTGCCAACAATATTAAAGGTCACATGAATGACAATAGTAAATGTATGCCACATTATGATTAATGGACGAATATAAGATAAATACAAATAATGGCATAAAACATATATTAAACATACTAGCAATTAAGCATACTTATCACAAGACAAACAAAACAAGGATAAGGGACTGAAATAAAGAAGCAGTTGTAACCCCCTTAGTCCGACCTAGACGTCCGACCCGAACTAAGAAGATTACACGTGGAAAACCAAAGTCAACTCATGAAAGTCAACCTTGATTAACAACCTTTTTTTAACTTTTCTAGATGCACATTATTAACCTATGTGAATAGTAAAGTATTTCAGCAGAAGCAACACAATGAACAGAACTCGACTAGGGTTTAATTGAGAACAAACGTCCATTAGGGACTAATATGTAAATGTCCAGATTTATAAGGACTAAACAAGTTTTAAGGTTACCAATCCAAAATTAATCATATAATGTACCCACATGTCAAATACCATCTTAAACGGATCATCCAAACTCATTTAATTAAACATTCAAGACTAAGGGACTAAAACGTAAGAAACAAAAACATGAAACAATTCAAATTCAACTTCAACGGTCGGGTGTTTCGAAACATAGGACCCCGTATCGGAACAATCGTTTCAAAACTAGGTTGACCGTTTCGATACTCGGGTGCGTTCCGAAACCCGTATCGAAACATCCCTTTCTAGTAGCAAATCGTTCCAGAACGTTCCTACCCGTTCTGAAACCTTATGACCATTCAAGGCCATTGTTCCGAAACAGGTAAGGGCGTTCCGATATGCCTTGCCCTGCAACTACAAAAATTGCTAGTTTTTCACTCATAAACACCCCCTAAAACATTCCAATTCATGCCACAACATACATACAACATGTTTAAGCATCAAAGGTCAACTATACGAAGCATAAGCTAAAACATGGCATCCATCATGCGAGCATTGGAACTATATGCATGCTCCCTAGTCTTCCAAAGCCATACAAAGCTAAAACAAGCATTCAAACAAAATTCAATCCTCAAGGCCATTTACAAACCAAAGTTAAGCAACCACATTGCCTCTTATTACACCAAAGTAAAACCACATACTTTGCTATACCAAAGTGCTTGGGTTCCCCTTTGATTTCATGCTGCCTCAAAAGCCTAATTCTCTGCATTGATGAAACAAATGAGCGTAAGCACAAAACTTAGCGAGGATTGCTAAAACAACATTCATCAATGCATTTCACACAACCGGAAAATCACCATTTATCAACACATGCCTTTACTTAAAACATGCACTCTCAAGGCATCAATGCACTTTTTAAAATAAATGCTTGTATGCATCACTCGAAGACAGCAAATAAACCTTTGTTCATGCTTTACCAAGCATCACATGCATTCTAGCATAATTCACAAGCATCTCATGCTTAAACCATTAATCAACAACATTATATTGGCTTACAAGTGATCAATTCTCAAACCATACCAAAACCAACTCAAAGACACAATCGGATACGCGGAGTACAAGCGTTGTCCCACAAGCTTCATACATACTACTAGACTACACAAGGTGGAGATCAATGGCACGATCATAACCCCTCAATACCCGTGATGGAGTTAAATGGACAATCACAACCCCTCAACACCTGTGGTGGAGTTAATGGCACAATCACA
Organism: Hibiscus tridactylites; assembly: GCA_958450335.1. Lineage (NCBI taxonomy): Eukaryota > Viridiplantae > Streptophyta > Magnoliopsida > Malvales > Malvaceae > Hibiscus > Hibiscus tridactylites. The sequence continues at coordinate 58,913,934 of OY288271.1, forward strand.
ACCCCTCAACACCCGTGGTGGAGTTAATGGCACAATCTCAACCTCTCAACATCACTCATCAGTAGTTGTATAGCCCACTAGTGAGAGTCGAGAAACAAAACAAGGCTTACACATTGGAGCTACCTCAACCATTGTAATCACCTTAACCAAGCTCACACACGAGAGCATTCCTCCACCGTAGTGACGCTTAACTAAGTTCACCCACGAGAGCCATCCTCCACTGTGGTGATGCTAATTCCTCAATCGCTAGGGTACTTGGATGGTGATTACGGCACAATCACAACCTCTCAACATCCAAGGCGACTTTATTCACGATGCACCCCATCCTAGTCGGCTAACTATATCCGATTAAAGTAACCAAATACTATTTCCATCACTTGCCAATATAATTATTTAACATCAATATTCCACTGGTCTACAAGCACAAATACAATGCCATTTTCACAAGCATAAACATGTTTAATATCAAATGCATTTAGCACATAAAACCAAGGATCACTTACCTAGTGCATCCTTAACATAATGGAATTAAAATTCAACATTAACCATGCTTAAGACATGCTTTAAAACAGTAATCAAAACCACATTTAATTCAAGTGCATTTCCATCAAAACATAACACATTTCCGAGAGAGACTTTCAAATCACTTACTCTTGAGCTTAGCTAAGTGTTTCAAACTTACACTAAGCTCCCAAGACCACGCTCAAAGCGTTATAAAGCTGGAAAATCCATTTTCACTTACCGATACGCGAAGCCTTGTTTGCCGACACGAAAATCACCCTTCCGGAGCCTTCAAAATCACCTTGATTGCTCCCGGATCAAGATCCCTATTTTCACATCATCAAAAAATAGAGATTTAAATGCATTAAAATGCATTTCAACACCAACAACAAATCACAAACTCGTTGCTCACCCAAACTACACCAATTTACCCATCTGAAACAACCAAAAACCAATCGATTGCTTCCTAAACCAAGCCCAGCCAACATACATCACTTCAAATCAATTATAAACATCAAAACACATCTAAAATCAACCTAAACCCTTCCTTGTACCTCCATAAAGCATTACTCTCACATATCACCTCAAAAACCCAACTAGAACTATCAAGAAACTCAAGAATCTCAAGGATTTCGGGATCTATATCAACAAAACCTCTTTTCAACATATTAACCATCTCAAAACTCAATTAAAATCAATCCAAAACAGAGGTTAACAAAACAAGTCCGGAAATCAAGAATTTCATCTTATTTTCACAAGATTTCAATCTCAAATCAATACTATAATGAAAACTCAACTAAAAACATTAATTAGAAGCCAAAGATCTTGGGAATTTCAATAAAGAACTTTGATTAGAGGTTGAGAATGCGATTTACCTCCAATCCTTGCTTCCCTCAATGAATGACTAGTTTTCCTTAGCAAAATCTTGAAGAACTTGAAAGGATTTCTTGAAAATTGTTTAGGAAATATTAAGAGTGTTTGGAAGAAAAGAATTATGGAGAGAAATGAATGAAAATTGTGTTTGGCTCAAAATGAAGAGAAGATGGTAGTTACGTGATAGAAACTCAAATTAACCACCTAATTAATTAAAGAAAATAAAATCCAATTAAAACTTATTTAATTAAAACAATTTTAAACACATGTCATATTAAGAAAAGGCTAAATTGCCATAAATCCCCCTAAAGATTCTAAGAATTTGGCTTCTTCTTTAAAAATCACATTTTCCACAGTTTTGAAACTTTACAATTCGGTCACTACTCGAAATGTCCCATTTCTGAAACTCTTTTTGTAAAATTGATTTGACAGTTTCTTAAACATATTTTTAGAGGATTTTAGCAATTTTGCCACATTTTTATCCTATCCCGATCCTTGATTTCCTTAAATCACCTTACGCGATTCGAACCGTTCTCGACCGGTCCGGTCCGATGTCTAAAACATCTAGGCCCAAAACCAGGGCGTTACAACTCTCCCCCACTTAGGAAATTTCGTCCTCGAAATTTTACTTGACGGAAAAAGGTGCGGAAACTACTTCAGCATGTCCTCCTTGCTTTCCCACGTGGCTTCTTCAACTTCTCGGTGTCACCACAACACCTTCACAAGCTATATCGTCTTGCCACGAAGAACTTTAGTGCTCATATCAAGAACCCTCACTGGTTCCTCATCATATGAAAGATCCGGATTCAACTCTATCTCCTCAACATGAATCACATGCGAAGGATCCGATTTGTACTTCCGCGACATAGAGACATGGAACACATCAAGTATCTTTTCTAGCTCCGAAGGCAATCTCAACCTATATGCCACAGGACCAATACGCTCCACAACCTCGTAAGGTCCAATGAACCTTGGGCTAAGCTTACCCTTACGCCAAAATCTCATCACCTTCTTCCAAGGCGATACTTTCAAAAACACACGTTCGCCAACCGCGAACTCAATCTCTTTACGCTTCAGGTCCACATAAGATTTTTGCCTATACGATGCTGCCTTCAAATGCTCACAAATGAGCTTCACCTTCTCGATGGTTCCCTTTAACATAGCTAGCATCGAAATCAACTTTTCCCCAGCTTCTGCCCAATAGAGAGGGGTTCTACATCTTCTCCCATACAAAGCCTCATATGGAGCCATTTGAATACTTGCCTGGTAACTATTATTGTAAGCAACTCAACCAACGACAAGTGCTTCTCCCAAGAACCCCAGAAATCTATCACGCAACATCTCAACATGTCCTCAAGCACTTAGATCACACGTTCCGACTGTCCATCCGTCCGAGGATGATCAGAAGTATTAAAATCCAACTGTGTACCCAAGGCTTGATGCGAACATTCCTAGAACCGCGCTGTAAACCTCGGATCCCTATCCAACACTATAGACTGGCACACCGTACAACCGTACAATCTCAGCAATGTACATCTCAGCCAACTTATCTAGGGTATACGTAGTATGCACATACATAAAATATGCACACTTCGTAAGCCGATCAACAATCACCCAAACCAAAATTTTCTTTGACGGTGATAACAGCAACCAAGACACAAAATCAATGGTAATTCTTTCCCACTTCCATTCTTGAATTCTCAAAAGTTGCAATAACCCAGAAGGAACCTGATGTTCAACTTTCACCCGCTGACACACCATGCATTTACTAAAGAACTCAGCCACATCCTTTTCCAACCCCACCCAATAGTACTCATCCTTCAACTCACGACAATTCTTCGTACTAACAGGATGCATAGCAAAAGGACTATTATGGAATCCACTCTATCATATAAGCATGCAATTCTAAGCACATGGTAAACATTTGATAGATCATCACAAGCATAGTAAGGCATATAGTAGAGCATGCTTAAACCATAAACCGTTAGCATACCAAAAGGCAAGGTAAAACATCAAAACCATTATAAAGGCCTTCTACAAACCAAATAGGACACATATAACTTGCATCAACATTAGGGAGACCAAAACACATCTCCCAAAACAAACCAATAAAATCCCATTGTCATATATCTTTACTAAAGTAAAAGTATAACACCATACTTGAGTTTAACAATCCTTGAATTCCTTTAAGCCTCCTTGCTACCTAAAATTTGTCAATTATCTGCATTTGTTGGTAAAAGAGAGCATAAGCACAATAGCTTAGTGAGGCATGCTCTAGAAACACCAACACAATTGTTGAACTTATTTTGATTTTGATATAACTTAAAAGAAATTTTCAAAGGACTAATTTGTAAAAATTTGTAAAGTAATTTTCAAGAAATAAATTTGTCAAAAACTCGATTTAAACTTGATAAAATGTTTTGAAAAAGTTCGACTTAATACCTATATCGAACTATACTTTTAAAAGTCGACAAATGCCCAAAATACATGTTTTTAGAGGAAAGTTTCGAAACCTCAATAAAGGTGAAACCTTTCTAGGCAGATGGCCAAAAACTCAAGAACAGTTTCGAAACTTTCATCAAGGTTTCGAAACCTCTCTGGGCAGTAGCCACTGATTTTGAAACCCTAACAAAAGTTTCGAAACCTCTATAAAGGTTTCGAAACCTTGGCCCTGTAACGGCTACTTTTTACAAATCTCTTCTTAAGGTTTCGAAACCTCTGGTAAAGGTTTCGATACCTCTGTGCAGGTGAGCATTTAATGCTTGGTTTTAATGGCTCCCAACGGCTCTAAACTCTCTCCAAAGTCTCCCAACGGTTAGAAAAGATCAAGAGCATATAAAAGAGGTCTCCAAACAGTAATGAAGTAACAAGAAAGTCAATCCAAACATCCAAGCAATCAAATTCCAATTTGTGCTCAATTTTCAATCTTTCTTGTAAAACACTAGAGTGTTCTTCATTGTAATTCTTGTGCTAGTGTTTCTTTGGGTGTGTGAGAGAGCTTAAACTTTGCAAACACATTCCTAGTGAGGATTTTCTAGTTTGCTTATTTGTATTCATTCTTGGGATAGGATTCAATAGACTTTGGGGTATAAGTCTATTGAATTGTGTAAGGTTACTCCTTATCCTTAAAGAAAAGACAAATTAGTGAATTTGTGGAAAATCCTTAGTGTGGTCACTAAGGTAGTGGATGTAGACTCCAATTAGGGGAGTTGAACCACTCTAAATCTCCTTGCAATTTTACCTTTGCAATTAGTGTCCACCATTACTTCAAAAATCCAATTCACCCCCCTCTTGGTTTTGTTCGATCGATTGCCACTCTCATCAATTGGTATCAGAGCTTGGCTCATTGGAAAGTCTTACAACCTCTTGAGAAGATCCAAGAAGTGTGCAATCATCTACAAGGTCATCCATGGCTTCCACCTCCACCGTTGAAGCTTGGGGCGATTCTCAACCCACCAACAAGCCTCCATTCTTCAATGGAGTTAATTATGCTTATTGGAAGAACCGCATGAAGTTATTCATTCAAGCTTTTGATCTTGAAGCTTGGAAGATCATCATGAGTGGTTACACCGCACCGACTAGCAACATGGAGACATGGAACAATGAAGAAAGCAAGAGATTCTCCACAAATGCTAAGGCAATGCATCTCATTTTTTGTTCCCTTGGCCCGGATGAGTATGGAAGGGTGTCATCTTGTTCCAATGCTAAAGAGATTTGGGACAAACTTGAAGTTACACATGAAGGAACAAATCAAGTGAAGGAGACCAAAATCGGGCTTCTCAATCTAAATTATGAAAACTTCAAGATGGACCCCAAGGAAAACATCAAAACCATGTCCGATCGATTTTCCGTGATTGTTAATGGTTTGAAGTGCTATGGTGAAGTGATCCCGGAAGATAAACTTGTGAGGAAGATGATCTACTCTCTTCCCAATTCATGGGATTCAAAGAAAACGGCCATAATAGAAGCAAAGGACCTCAAGACTCTCAAGTTGGATGAGCTCATTGGTTCCTTGCTTACACATGAGATGATGTCAAAGGGCAAGGAAGAAAAGAAGAAGGAAGTGGAAAAGAAGAAATTTGGCATTGCTCTCAAAGCATCTAAAGAAGATATTGATTCTAGTGGAGATGATGAAGATAAAGAGATGACTATGTTTGCCAAGAGATTCAAAAGATTCATGAGGTCCAACAAAGGAAGACGATTTCAAAGAGAAGAGGGCTTCAAGAATGACAACAAAGTGAAAGATCCAATTATTTGCTATGAGTATAATATACCGGGACATATCAAGTTCGATTGTCCTCAATTGAAGAAAAAGATCTATGAGAAAAAGAAGCACAAGGCTCATATAGCTACTTGGAGCGATGATGAATCTTCCGACGAGGACGAGAATGAAGTAGCCAACTTGTGTCTCATGGCTATTGAGGATGACTCTAAGGTAACCTCTAATTCATCCTTTTCAATTGATTATACTTTTGATGAATTGTAAGAGGCTTATGATGAATTAGCCTTGGAGTATGAAGAGTCAATTTTGAAAAATAGAAAAACCATTTTAAAATTGAAAAATGAAAATGACTCTCTCTCTAAGTCTAATAAGGAATTTGAAAGTAAAATTGAGGAAATGCAAGTTAAAATAAAAGAATTTGAAAAGAAAAATCAAGATTTGCACAACTTACTTTCAAAGGTCCATGATGATCATCAAAAGGCGCTTGATGATCTTAAAGTTTCTTTCAATAAAGTTGGAACTCAAAAATTTGAAAAAGGTGAAAATTCAAGACCCAACTATATTAGGAAGAACTTTTATGGGTATAGACAAGGAGGTCACCAAAGATCATATAATAGAAAGACAATTAAAAGCATTTGGGTTCCAAAAGGACTCATTGCTAACAAACAATATGATCTCTTGTCTAAATGGATACCAAAAGGGAGTAAAATTATAGGAACTAACACTTATGGACCCAAAAGAGTTTGGGTACCAAAACATGCATAATTCCCTTTTTGTAGGTGTGTTGGAGCCATGATAAGCAAATTGGAGAAACTTGAAAGCTCTAGACACACTAAATGGAAGGACACTTGAAGAGGATAAAGCCTAATCAATCTATCTTGGCTCAAGTGGTAACATTTTTTTTACATGCAATATTTACTCTTTCATGTTGCTTTATATATAGTTATTTGTTTTAAAGCATGTTTGAGGTTCCCCATATGTTGTTTGAATGCTTTTAGTAAGGGGGAGTTATGTTTTGCATGTTTGCTTAATTTTTGGCCCTATGTGTTTTTGTATGTCTTTTGGCCTTAAATATTAGCAATTTTGTGTGCTTACTTGTTTTTAATCTTTTTGTTAGCTAAGTGACATTAGTTAAGATTAGTCACTTTTGGTTCTTTTTTGAACCTATTAAGGATCCAACTCTTAGCTTAAATTCATTGATCTTAGTTCAAAAGGGTCTTTAATGTCAATAATTATCATAGTATTATTAGAATGCTTTTTGGAAATAAATTGAGGCAAAAATTTGAAAAATTTTGTCAATACAGGACAAATGTTTCGAAACTTTCTGAAAGTTTCGAAACCTTCAGGGTTTCCCAGAATTTAAATCGCTACTGGAGGCAAAAGTTCCGAAACTTTTCACGAAAGTTTCGAAACCTTAGGCTGAAAGTTTCGAAACCTTTCCAAGGTTACGAAACCTTCATTAATCCCTGGCCGTGTTCGGACGGGTTTTTAAGCACAAAATCAAAATTTTCATAACCCTAACCTATTTTCTACCAACACCAAACGGCCAAACACCCAAATTCTCTCAAAATCCTCAAATCTTTTATTCTAAACTACAAGATTTAATCAAGTTTTTGGGGTTACATCTTCATCTTCTTCAATCTTTTGAGGTAAATTCTTCTTTAAATCTTCAAATTCTTCAAAATTTTTTAGAATTTTAAGGTAATCAAATATTTTTGGGAATTGATTTTATTGATAATTAGAGTTATGTGGGTTGCTTAAATTGCTATATATATTGTGTTTTTGCAGGAGGTATCACCCAATCTTGTTAGAACTCTTGTTTAAGCACCTTTTGATTCTTGCCCACAAAGTGTTTGATAAAATCCCCCAACCAAAATTTTTAGAGCCAAATTTTTTTTTTTAAATCATGCCTCCTAGAGTAATTCTTCCTAGAACCAACCCTCCTAGAGCGAAACGTTCACGTAATGAAATTGGTCAAAATTCCGGTTCTAATCCTAATCCTCAATTTGAGGATGTTTGTTTTAGAAATGCCGAAAACCGAGATAGGTATCGTAATATTTATGAACCTAAAATGGTTAGAGAAGAGCGAACAATAGATTTCAATTTTCTTATGTCTCAAGAATATAATTTTGACCTCTTTGAACTCTTTGCCGAATGGGAATGGCTCGATTACTTGAATATCCCTCCTTATACCCATCGTAAGTTGGTTCGTGCATTTTATGCAAATGCCGAATTTATCCGGTCCCCTAGTGAGCAAAACTCTATTGTTGGTATCCGTTCTTATCTCATGGGTACCGAATTCATTTTAACACCTCACAGTATTGCCGATCATTTAGGTGTTCCACTAGATGGAAATTCCAATGAGAATGATGAACATAATATTCCCCCCTTTCCGGATGATAGCCCCACCCAACTTCCTCTTGAGGAACGTCTTTTCTTACTCCTTGCTACATGGTTCTTTCGTCCCTCCAGCGGAAAGGCCACTAGTATGCGACAAATTGACTATTGGTGGCTACGCCAATATCGTGATAGGACTCGTCCCGATATAGCTACCATCATTTTCCTCAACCTCATTAAAGTCATAAACAATCCCACTTCATTCTCTCTTTCCTTTGGGAATGTTCTTAGCCATATCTTTAGGAAGCTCAACATCGACACTTCCTTAGATCCACAAGTTAAGAACAAAAGCTTTATTGATTTAAAATCTTGTCATAAATCCCAATGGTATCATGGTGTTCGTGGTTAGGTTCATCGGGGAGATATTGAGGAGATAGACATGGAGGATCGTGAGGCTCCACCGGCTCCGGTTCCGGCACCTATGACTCTAGAGACTATGTATGCGACCATGGTCACACGCTTTGATAGCATTGATGCCCATCTTCGTGGCTTAGACGGTCGTGTGGCATCATTGGAGCATGATATGCATGATGTTCATAGTCACTTTTTCCCACCTACATTGCCTCGTGACGCACCGGATGTTTAGACCTATATGCATTCTAGTATGACATTATGATTTTATTATAGCACTTTTAGACTTATTTTGATTTAGGATTCGGTCTTTATTTTTTAGACTTGTTATGATCTTTGTTGAATACTTTTGCCTATGGATTTTTATTGTTGGATTTTATATCTTGGATGAATGTTATGCTTAATATGAATATTGTGGTTATCTTGCTATTGTTTTTTTTTTGGATTATACCTTATTGCTCTATTAACGTTTGTTCTTGTTGTAGCTATTTATCCTTTTTGCTATAACAAAAAGGGGGAGAAAATTCACTTTAAACAATTTGTTTTCTCAAAATTTGTAATCATGTCTTTAAAACTTATGTTTTTCAAAAATTACAAAAAGACATTTATTAAGGGGGAGCTTATGAAGGAGACTTGTAAGTTTGACAAATTATTCAAAAACAAATTTTTACAAAATGTTTTGTTAAATCAAAAAGGGGGAGATTGTTGAACTTATTTTGATTTTGATATAACTTAAAAGAAATTTTCAAAGGACTAATTTGTAAAAATTTGTAAAGTAATTTTCAAGAAATAAATTTGTCAAAAACTCGATTTAAACTTGATAAAATGTTTTGAAAAAGTTCGACTTAATACCTATATCGAACTATACTTTTAAAAGTCGACAAATGCCCAAAATACATGTTTTTAGAGGAAAGTTTCGAAACCTCAATAAAGGTTTCGAAACCTTTCTCGGCAGATGGCCAAAAACTCAAGAACAGTTTCGAAACTTTCATCAAGGTTTTGAAACCTCTCTGGGCAGTAGCCACTGATTTTGAAACCCTAACAAAAGTTTCGAAACCTCTATAAAGGTTTCGAAACCTTGGCCCTGTAACGGCTACTTTTTACAAATCTCTTCTTAAGGTTTCGAAACCTCTGGTAAAGGTTTCGATACCTCTGTGCAGGTGAGCATTTAATGCTTGGTTTTAATGGCTCCCAACGGCTCTAAACTCCCTCCAAAGTCTCCCAACGGTTAGAAAAGATCAAGAGCATATAAAAGAGGTCTCCAAACAGTAATGAAGTAACAAGAAAGTCAATCCAAACATCCAAGCAATCAAATTCAAATTTGTGCTCAATTTTCAATCTTTCTTGTAAAACACTAGAGTGTTCTTCATTGTAATTCTTGTGCTAGTGTTTCTTTGGGTGTGTGAGAGAGCTTAAACTTTGCAAACACATTCCTAGTGAGGATTTTCTAGTTTGCTTATTTGTATTCATTCTTGGGATAGGATTCAATAGACTTTGGGGTATAAGTCTATTGAATTGTGTAAGGTTACTCCTTATCCTTAAAGGAAAGACAAATTAGTGAATTTGTGGAAAATCCTTAGTGTGGTCACTAAGGTAGTGGATGTAGACTCCAATTAGGGGAGTTGAACCACTCTAAATCTCCTTGCAATTTTACCTTTGCAATTAGTGTCCACCATTACTTCAAAAATCCAATTCACCCCCCTCTTGGTTTTGTTCGATCGATTGCCACTCTCATCAACAATAATGCAAGCATTAAAACTTTACCTTGAAAACCATTTCTAAAACCATGTTCTTTTTATCTCATGCTTGAAATCCATTTCAAAGCAAAACATCTTTTGAAAACCACATGTACCATCTATCTATCTCATGAATACAACCAATGCAAATCTCTTGGCAAAGCCACACATGCTTGATATACAAAAGCATTTCATAATCTCAAAATCTCATATGCATTTCTCACAGCATAAAATCATTTCAACCATTGGTACATGTGAATCAAAGTTCATTGTCATATATTGGCATTTCATATTCTATCTTTACTCGGATATGCGGATAGCTTAACGCAAAGTCAAGTCCAACCCCGATGGGATCTCGCCACCGGACACTCATGGCGGTATCTATCTTCGTCACAAAGCTTGGGTGTTTCACCAAGACCAACTCTGATAGTATCTCTCATCATCAGACTCTCACTTTGGATCGGGATGACATTACCCCCTATTGCCCGACTCCAAAGAGCACGTACGAATTTTAGTTTATAGTGCACTTTACATCCTATTGGTCGACCAATTATATCCGATAATCATTTCATCGTTTATGCCAATATATTACATTAAAATCATCATCTCACCTACTATTTTGATGCAACATTTCTAAATCATTGTCATCCCATTTCAAAACCACAATTCATGCATAGCATTTAATCAAAATCTCAAAACTCTTTGCAATGTTATTCTATCTTATGGGATCAATATAAAACATCATCTCATATCATGAATCATGCACAAAACAATAGGAATTTGTCTATCTCAAATCAAGAACATGTCAAAAGCATTTAGGAGCATCATCCACATTTCGAGAGCAAATATAAACATACTTACTTCCGGACTAAGGATGGTGTTTCAAACCAATCCTAAATCAACAAATCTTGTTCCCTTGTCCCTCAAGGACTTCTAAAACCAATTCCACTCACCGATAACGTTTTGCTTGCTTGCTAAAATGATTTCTAAGCTTCCGGCACTTTCAGATCAACACCAAACGCGTCCGAAGATGTCTCCCCTGTTCACTACACATAGGAGCAGAGGATTAATGCACCATCATGCATTAAAGTCACCAGCCACTCATTCTAGCTCGCTGCTTTACTCAAAACTAGCATTTCGACTATCCGAAATAACCAAAATCACTTCCAAACTTTCTCAAATCAAAGCTCAGCCAAGATCTATCAACTTTAATCTTTTCTAAACCTCAGTTAACATCAAAAATCAACATAAACACGACCTTATACCTCCAGCAATCACAGATCACCAAAAGTACCTAAAAAACCACAAATCTAGCATCTCAAACTTAGGAACCTAAACCTATTCGTGATTAATTTGTTAAAACCTCATTCTCAACATCAAATAACATCCAAAATATGTTAGAAATCAACCTCAAATTAGAGCTTCTCATAGAAATACGAAATCACCAAGATCTTATCAAGAATCTTGATTTTAACAACTATTTCATGTTTATAACATTAAAACAACTCAAAAACCATTAACAAAGGATTGATAACATGAGAATTTCAGTAAAGAACCGATCATTATAGAAGGATGAAGCTTACCTCTAATGGTTGATCTCTCTTTAATTTGGGCAAATTTCCTTGAAAATCCAAAGCAAAATCAAAAGGATTTGATGAAACAAAGATAGGAAATCTTTTGGAAGATGAAATCTCAGCAAAAAAGATGAAAATTAGAGGTTCTTTGATGAGAGAAAAGTGCTTGGCTGATTGGAAGTTGAGAGAAAATGAAAAGAGAAAATCTACCGTAAAGTTGGTTATGAAAAGTCAACATTTGATTTTCTTTTAATATCCTTTTATTTCTTTAATAAAATCATTATTAAAAGCTCCCAAATTAAAGAGAAACTTGTTGGAAAAAATGGTAAAATTAGCTCCTTAAAGATTCAAAGTTTCAATCCTTTACAAAACAGTCAGTAACCAACTTTTGCAAAAATTGCATTTTGGGCACTATACCAAAATGTAATATTTCCAAAGCTTATTTTTTAAAATTGTTTTCACCACAATCATTTATATAATAATTGAGGATTTTTAGATATTTTCTATATTTTTAAAACATCATGAACTAGGTTTTTCCTAAACCAACCTTAAGGGTTTGAACCGTTCCCGACAAGCCCGATTCAACGTCTAAAACATCTAGGCCCAAAACTAGGGCGTTACAACTCTCCCCCACTTAAGAAATTTCATCCTCGAAATTTCCCTGGTAGAAAAAGGTAAGGAAACTGCTTCTTCATGTCATCCTTCCTTTCACATGTAGCTTCCTCAACGCCATGATGTCTCCACAAAACCTTTACCAGCTCGATGGTCTTACCCCGGAGAGCCTTGCTATCCGAATCCAGAATCTCAACAGGCTCCTCATCATACGTTAAGTCTGGATTCAACTCAACCTCTTCTACATGCATAACATGCGACAGATCTGATCTATATCTCTGAAGCATGGATACATGGAACACATTATGTGTCTTTTCTAACTCTAAAGGCAACCTCAACTTGTAAGCAATGGGACTCACACGTTCTATCACCTCATATTGTCCAACGAACCTCGGACTCAATTTGCCCTTCCGGCCAAATCTCATCACCTTCTTCCAAGGTGAAACTTTCAGAAACACACGTTCGCCAACTACGAACTCTATCTCCTTACGCTTCAAATCCGCGTAAGACTTTTGCCGGTCCGACGCTACCTCCAAACGCTCACAAATTAGTTGCACCTTCTAAGTTGTTCCTTTCAACAAAGCTGGCATCGAAATCAACTTTTGCCACGTTTCAGCCCAACAAAGGGGAGTTCTACTCTTTCTCCCATATAAAGTCTCGTACGTTGCCATTTGAATGCTTGCCTGGTAACTGTTATGATAAGCAAACTCAACCAAAGGCAAGTGCTTCTCCCAAGAACCTTGAAACTCAATAACGCAACACCTCAACATATCCTCAAGCACTTGGATAACACGCTTCAACTGTCCATCCGTCTGCGGATGATAAGAAGTACTAAAATTCAACCGTGTCCCCAAGGCTTGATGCAAACATACCCAAAACCTCGAGGTGAACCTCGCATCTCTATTCGACACTATAGATTTCGGCACACCGTGCAAACGCACAATCTCAGCAACGTACAACTCAGCTAGCTTATCCAACGTATACGTAGTATGCATAGGTAAGAAATGTGCACACTTCGTAAGGTGATCCACAATCACCCAAACAAACTTCTTTTTCGATGGTGACAAAGGCAAACCAGACACGAAGTCCATGGTAATCCTCCCCCACTTCAATTTGCTAACGAACTCGCTGACAAACTATACATTTGCTAACGAACTCAACAACATCTTTCTTCAACCCCACCCAATAGTACTCATCCTTCAAATCACGATACATTTTCGTAGTACCAGGGTGAATATCGAAAGGACTACTACGAGCTTCAGTCAGAATAGTGCGCCTCAACTCAACATCATTCGGCACCACTATCCGAATTCCAAAGCATAGAACACCATCATCGTTGAAACTGAAGTCTGAAGACCTACCTTCTGCAATATCCTGAACATGAGGTACAAGAGAATCATCAAGCAATTTCTTATCCTTTATTAACTGAACCAAAAGATGGTTTCACTTGCAACTCAGCATCAAGGCCACCATCTCGCGATATGCTCAAGCAAGCAAACATCACCCTCAACTCCACAACCAGTTTTCTGCTCAAAGCATCGGCCATAACATTGGCCTTCCCCGGATGATACTCGATTGTTAGGTCATAATCCTTAAGCAACTCCACCCAACGTCGTTGCCTAATATTCAACTCCTTCTGAGACATAAGATACTTCAAACTCTTGTGATCCGTGTAGACATTACACTTCTCACCTTATAGATAATGTCTCCAAATATTTAAAGCGAACACCACCGCCGCTAACTCAATATCATGCGCGAGATAGTTACGCTCATGAACCTTCAACTGTCGTGATGCATAAGCTACTACCCTACACTCTTGCATCAGCACACACCCCAAACCAACATAGGATGTGTCACTATACACCACGAAACTCCTTTCCAGATTCAGGTTGAACCAAGATAGGAGCTTGCGTCAAAGCTTCCTTTAGATTCTCAAAAGTTTGCTGCCATGGTTTCGTCCACTCAAACTTAACATCCTTCTGCAAGAACTTCGTCAAAGAAGCAGCAATCTTTGAAAATCCGTCTACAAGCCTTCGGTAGTAAACTGCCAAACCAAGGAAACTACAAACTTCATGTACATATCTAGGAGGCTTCCAATTCACCACCGCCTCAATCCTCTGAGGATCAACACGAATTCCCTCAACCGAAAGCACAAGGCCAATGAAAACAACTTCCTTCAACCAAAACTCACATTTACTCGGCTTAGCATAAAGCTGATTCTCTAGCAACACTTGCAAAACAATCCTCAAGTGTTCCTCGTGCTCCTCCTCTGTACTAGAGTAAACAAGGATGTCATCAATGAACACCGCAACAAACTTATCCAAGAACTCATGAAACACCCTGTTCATCATATCCATGAATGCAGTAGGAACATTTGTCAAACCAAAAGGCATCACCAGGAATTCATAATGCCCATACCTAGTCCGAAAAGCTGTTTTTGGCACATCCACTTCCTTAAGCTTCAATTGATAATACCCAGAGCTTAAATCAATCTTCAAGAACACAGCTGCTCCGCGAAACTGATAAAAAAGATCATTTATCCTCGACAAAGGATACTTATTCTTGACAGTCAACTTATTCAGCTGACGATAATCAATGCACATTCTCATCGTGCCATCTTTCTTCTTTACAAACGAGATTGGTGCACCCTAAGGTGACACACTAGGCCGAATAAAACCTCGATCAAGCAACTCCTGGAGTTGCGTCTTTAGCTCCTTTAACTCCTTAGGTGTCATTCGATAGGGTGCGATGGACACTGGAGTTGTGTTCTCATACAACTCAATTCCAAACTCAACCTCTCGACTAGGTGAAAATCCAAGTAACTCCTCCAGAAACACCCTAGGGAATTCACACACGATCCTTATATCTTGTACCCGCACATACTTTGTACTTGGATTCATTACAAAAGCTAAATAAGCTTTGCATCCTTGACGCAACAACTGGCTCACTTCAAGCGTCAAAACAACATTAGATAGGAACTTTACATTCTCTCCCACCACCACAACTTCATAATTATCAGCAAGTTTCAACAAAACTCGCTTATTCTCAAAATCCACAACAGCCCTGTGCTCAACTAGCATACCAAGGATTACATCAAATCCATAGAAAGGTAATTCCATGAGATAAACCAAAAACACATGTTCCTGCACCATTAAGGGACATCTCCTATACAACTTCCTCATTATAACTGTTTTTTCCAAAGGAACTGGTCACACGCACACCAACATCCAAAGACTCAACAGGAAAACCAAGCATTTGAGCATGTTCACGCAATATGTATGAATGTGTATACCCATAATCAATCAGAGAAAGTAATGACAAAGACTGCAAAGTAAAAGTACCCGCTATCCTGTCAGTGTCATTCCTCCCTTCACGCTGGGCATACACTCTGGCCTGACCATTTCTTTCGGGATGAACAACTACCACATGTTCTAACTTCCTCGCACCATCATCTCTACACTGAAAATTGCCACGACCGCGCCACGACCTCTCTGTGGCTCAGCTACTCACACCGGAGCCTGTCTTTCTCTCATCGGCTGAGGACAATCCCGTTTCATGTGTCCACGAGAACCACTATTCCAGCATGTACCAATGTTGCCCCAGCACTCTCCCGTGTGCCTCCTACCGCACCGGTTACACTCAGGTGTACGAATGAAAGCATTCAGTCCTTGCTGACCTCTCCTTGGGTTAATTCCCCCACGTCTAGAATCCACATGAGACCTTTGTAACGCCCCGGTTTTGGGCTCAGAAGTTTTGGGCGTTGACCGGTTCGGTCAAAGTGCTGATTGAATATATAAGAGTGAATTTAGGAAAGCCTAGTTCGGGTTGCATTAAAAATATGGAAAAATGTTCTAAAATCATCTTTTAATATATTTAAGTGAACTGTGAAATCAATTTTGGAAAATGAGGTTCGGAAGGTTGACATTTTGGCTAGTGACCAAAATGTAATTTTTGAAAGTTGCGTGACAATTTTATAAAGGATTGAAACTTTGAATCTTTAAGGAGCTATTATTCCAAAAAGAGTTTCTCCAGATTTTTCTAAGATATTTTAAGGCTTTATTCTGATTTTAAAGTTTATGAAATGTGGAGGGAAACCATTTTACCATTTTATAACTAACTTTTCTATTTTCTCTCAATTTTCCTTTTCTCTCATTTTCTCTCAACCCAAACACATTTCTCCAGATTTTCTTCTCTGATTTTGTCACTCAAATCTTCCTTTTCAACTCTCTTTTGATACCTAATCATCTCATCAACAAAACCTCTCAATTTGCAAGTTGTTTCATCAAGCTTTTTGGCTCTAAAAAGGAGAAATTCAAGTTTGGAGGTAAGAACGTCCTTCTCCTCTAAACTATCAGTTCTTTACTGAAATTCCTAAGTTCTCAATCCTTGATTTGTGTTTTGTTAATGGTTTTTCAATTGAAATCTTGATTTTGGCTTAAAATGCAAGATTTGGTGATTTTTGGTGGAATTTTCGTGTGATCTGTTTGGGCAGTGTTTTGAAGTGTCAAAATGATGTTAAATGAATGCTAAATTGATTAGAAGTTGAGGTTTAATTAATGCAATCCCAGATAGGTTGAATTTCCTAAGTTTGGCTTGAGTTTTTGGTTGTTTTTGGAGTGTTTTTGGTGATCTGTTATACCTTGAGGTATAAGGACGTGTTTGTGATCATTTTGGATGTTAATTGATGTTTAAAAATGGTTAGAAGTGATGGATCTTGGCTGGGTTAAGTTTTGAAAGTGTTTGGAGGTGATTTCGGTTGTGTTTGATAGCCAAATTGTTGGATTTGGGATGAGCAGCGAGTTGAGTCTTGTTGCTGGTGTTTTTAATGCATAATGATGCATTAATCCTCTGTTGTTGTGTGCTTGAAACAGGGGAGTTTGATCTGTGAGCTTTGAAGGTGTTGCGGAAGGTTTTCGGATGCTTGGAAGGCTTGTTGGCTAGCCTTGTTTTGTGTATCGGTGAGTGAAGTTGGGTTTTCAGCTTTTAAACCAAGGTTTGAAGGTTTTGGGAGCTTAGTTTAAGTCTAAACAACTTTGCTAAGCTCAAGAGTAAGTGAATGGATTTTTGCTCTTGTATTGTGTTGTGAAATTGGCTTTTAAGCAATTGTGGTTGATGATTGAAATGCATGTGTTTTGCATGGTTTAAATTCTATTTTGAAAGCATATTTTAGCATGGTTTAATGCTGGTTTTGAATGCCATATGTGAAGGATGCTCAAGGTAAGAGATCCTTGGTTTTATTCATTGAAAATGTGGTTTTGATGCATGGTGTTACATGATGTTTAATGGCTATGTGTAATGCTTTAAAACAGTGAATTAATGATGGTAAATGATGGTTTTTGCATTATTGTTATGCATGTGAATCATTGGACTATTGTGGTAAGGTGGTTATATTGGCAAGTGATGTAAGTGGTTCTTGGTTCTTTGATCGGATATAGTTAGCCGGCTATAGGATTGGGTGCACCGTGAATTAAGTCGCCTTGGAGGTGGAGTGGTCAAGAGTGGACCGATAAACTCCCTTCAAGTATCCTAACGAGATGGTTAAGGTCATAATGGAGGTGTTGCCCATTCGAGGACCTTGGTTGAGCTAAGGTTATATGGTGTTTAAAAGTCCATATAGGGGAACCTTGTGCTTGTTGAGATCACAATGGCGGTGTTAAGTCCATGTGTGGATCTTGTGTAGGGTGTCCCGGATCTCGTTAGTGATGTGATACAACTACCAATCGGTGAATGCAAAGGTTGTATGGTGTTTGAAAGTCCATACATGGGGACCTTGTGCATGTCAAGGTTGTATGGTGTTTGAAAGTCCATACATGGGAACCTTGGGAAAAGTCAAGGTTGTATGGTGTTTAAAAGTCCATACATGGGAACCTTGGGAAAATTGGAGGTTGTATGGTGTTTGAAAGTCCATACATGGGAACCTCGGGAAAGCTAGGGTTGTATGGTGTTTAAAAGTCCATACATGGGAACCTTAGGATGGTGAGGTCAAATGGTGTTTAAAAGTCCATTGGGGACCTTGGATTGGTAGTGTGTATGAAGCGTGGGGGATAACGCTTGTGATCCGCGTATCCGATTGGATGTTGAGTTGAAAAGTGAATGTGGTTGATCACTCGAAAGCCAATATGATGTTCTTGATTATAAAGAAGCATGAAATGCTTGAAATGATGCATAATTGCATGAGAAGCATGAGATGCTTGAAAAGATGCATGGTTGCATGAAAAGTGTATAATGCTAGTGAATGCATGTTTACTTGTTAGGTTTAACAAGTGTTGATTATCATTTGGTAAATGATGCATGTGAGCATGGAAACTTTTAAATGCATTGGAGTCTTGTTAAGACTTGTTTTAAAAGGCATGTGAGAATGATGTTGTGGTTCATGAGTTGCCTTTGGTTAATGCATGTGTTGGATTGATTGAGTAAATGGTTTTTTAAAGGTTTCTTGCTTGAAATGGCTTTCAAGTTTAAGAAAGGTATGTTGTGAAATGGGAGTGTTTTCCAAGGTTTTGATTTAACTTTGCATATGGTGTTTATGCATGGAATGGTTAAATGGATGATTTTGCATGTTGTGCTTTGAAAAGGTTTTTCTTAGCTTGCTAAGCTAAGGGTTGGTTTTCATGTATGTGCAATGCATGGTTTTGAGCTTGTTGTTGAAAAGTGTTTTCAAACATGGCTTTGGTAAACAAATCGGGTTTGTTTTAAAAGTGTTTTATGACCCGCTGCATTGATGGTGTTTTGGTTTTGAGCATTCCTCACTAAGCATTATGTGCTTACGCTCCTTTTTGTCCATCAATGCAGATTCTTGAAGTTTGGACAGCAAGGAGCAAGGGATTCAAGGTGGACTCCAATTGAGATGTATGTCTCGGTGAATAGCTATAGTTAATAAAGGCAATGGGGGTAGAATCTCTCGGTTTAATGTGTATGTGTTCGTATATGTTTGGACAAGGATGTTTTTATGTTGATGATGTTGTTGGAACATGAATTGGCTATGATGAGATTGATTTGGAAAGGTTGTGCTTAAATGGTTGCTTGTGTAGGAAGCTGTAACGCCCCGGTTTTGGGCTCAGAAGTTTTGGGCGTTGACCGGTTCGGTCAAAGTGCTGATCGAATATATAAGAGTGAATTTAGGAAAGCCTAGTTCGGGTTGCATTAAAAATATGGAAAAATATTCTAAAATCATCTTTTAATATATAAAAGTGAACTGTGAAATCAATTTTGGAAAATGAGGTTCGGAAGGTTGACATTTTGGCTAGTGACCAAAATGTAATTTTTGAAAGTTGCGGGACAGTTTTATAAAGGATTGAAACTTTGAATCTTTAAGGAGCTATTATTCCAAAAAGGATTTCTCCAGATTTTTCTAAGATATTTTAAGGCTTTATTCTGATTTTTAAGTTTATGAAATGTGGAGGGAAATCATTTTAACCATTTCCTAACTAATTTTCCATTTTCTCTCAATCTTCCTTTTCTCTCATTTTCTCTCCACCCAAACACATTTCTCCAGATTTCCTTCTCTGATTTTGGCATCTAAATCACACATTTCAACTCTCTTTTGATTCCTAATCATCTCATCTACAAAACCTCTCAATTTGCAAGTTGTTTCATCAAGCATTTTGGCTCTAAAAAGGAGAAATTCAAGTTTGGAGGTAAGAACGTCCTTCTCCTCTAAACTATCAGTTCTTTACTGAAATTCCTAAGTTCTCAATCCTTAATTTGTGTTTTGTTAATGGCTTTTCAATTGAAATCTTGATTTTGGCTTAAAATGCAAGATTTGGTGATTTTGGTGAAATTTTCGTGTGATCTGTTTGGGCAGTGTTTTGAAGTGTCAAAATCATGTTAAATGAATGCTAAATTGATTAAAAGTTGAGGTTTAATCAATGCAATCCCGGATAGGTTGAATTTCCTAAGTTTGGCTTGAGTTTTTGGTTGTTTTTGGAGTGTTTTTGGTGATCTGTTATACCTGGAGGTATAAGGACGTGTTTGTGATCATTTTGGGTGGATTTGGGATGAGCAGCGAGTTGAGTCTTGTTGCTGGTGTTTTTAATGCATAATGATGCATTAATCCTCTGTTGTTGTGTGCTTGAAACATGGGAGTTTGATCCGTGAGCTTTGAAGGTGTTGCGGAAGGTTTTCGGATGCTTGTTGGCTAGCCTTGTTTTGTGTATCGGCGAGTGAAGTTGGGTTTTCAGCTTTTAAACCGAGGTTTGAAGTTTTTGGGAGCTTAGTTTAAGTCTAAACAACTTTGCTAAGCTCAAGAGTAAGTGAATGGTTTTCGCTCTTGAATTGTGTTGTGAAATTGGCTTTTAAGAAATTGTGGTTGATGATTGAAATGCATGTGTTTTGCATGATTTAAATCTGTTTTGAAAGCATGTTTTAAGCATGGTTTAATGCTGGTTTTGAAAGCCATATGTGAAGGATGCTCAAGGTAAGAGATCCTTGGTTTTATACATTGAAAATGTGGAATTGATGCATGGTTTTGCATGATGTTTAATGGCTATGTGTAATGCTTTAAAACAGTGAATTAAAGATGGTAAATGATGGTTTTTGCATTATGGTTATGCATGTGAATCATTTGACTATTGGGGTGAGGTGGTGATATTGGCAAGTGATGTAAGTGGATTCTTGGTTCGTTGATCGGATATAGTTAGCCGGCTATAGGATTGGGTGCACCGTGAATTAAGTCGCCTTGGAGGTGGAGTGGTCAAGAGTGGACCGGTAAACTCCCTTCAAGTATCCTAACGAGATGGTTAAGGTCATAATGGAGGTGTTGCCCATTCGAGGACCTTGGTTGAGCAAAGGTTATATGGTGTTTAAAAGTCCATATAGGGGAACCTTGTGCTTGTTGAGATCACAATGGCGGTGTTAAGTCCATGTGTGGATCTTGTGTGGGGTGTCCCGGATCTCGTTAGTGATGTGATACAACTACCAATCGGTGAATGCAAAGGTTGTATGGTGTTTGAAAGTCCATACATAGGAACCTTGTGCATGTCAAGGTTGTATGGTGTTGGAAAGTCCATACATGGGAACCTTGGGGAAAGTCAAGGTTGTATGGTGTTTGAAAGTCCATACATGGGAACCTTGGGAAAAGTGGAGGTTGTATGGTGGTTGAAAGTCCATGCATGGGAACCTCGGAAGAATCTAAGGTTGTATGGTGTTTAAAAGTCCATACATGGGAACCTTAGGCTTGTAAGGTCAAATGGTGTTTAAAAGTCCATTTGGGAGACCTTGGATTGGTAGGGTGTATGGAGCATAGGGACAACGCTCGTAATCCGCGTATCCGATCGGGTGTTGAGTTGAAAAGTGGATGTGTGGATGATATTGGAAGCCAATGCAATGTTCTTGATCATAAGGAAGCATGAAATGCTTGAAAGGATGCATAATTGCATGAGAAGCATGAGATGCTTGAAAAGATGCATGGTTGCATGAAAAGTATATAATGCTAGTGAATGCATGTTTACTTGTTGGGTTTAACAAGTGTTGGTTATTATTTGGTAAATGATGCATGTGAGCATGGAAACTTTTAAAAGCATTGAAGTCTTGTTAAGACTTGTTTTAAAAGGCATGTGATAATGATGTTGTGGTTCATGAGTTGCCTTTGGATAATGCATATATTGGATTGAGTGAGTAAATGATTTTAAAGGGCTTCTTGCTTAAATGGTTTTTAAGTATAAGAAGGGTATGTTGTGGATTGGGAATGTTTTCCAAGGTTTTGATTTAACTTTGCATATGGTGTTTATGCATGGAATGGTTAAATGGATGATTATGTCATTTATGTTTTAAAAAGGTTCTCTTAGCTTGATAAGCTAAGGTTTGGTTTCATGTATGTGCAATGCATGGTTTAAGCATGTTGTTGAAAAGGGTTTTCAAACATGGTTTTGGTTTGTCAAATCGGATTGTTTTAAAAGTGTTTTGTAATCCGCTGCATTGATGGTGTTTTGGTTTTGAGCATTCCTCACTAAGCATTATGTGCTTACGCTCCGTTTTGTCCATCAATGCAGATTCTTGAAGTTTGGACAACAAGGAGCAAGGGATTCAAGGTGGACTCCAATTGAGATGTATGTCTCGGTGAATAGTTATAGTTAATAAGGGCAATGGGGGTAGAATCTCTCGGATTGATGTTTTTTGTGTTCGTGTATGTTCGAACAAGTTTGTTCTAATGTTGTTGATGTTGCTGAATCATGTTTGGCTTTAATGAGATTGAATTGGAAAGTTGGTGCTTAAATGGTTGCTTGTGTAGGAAGCATGCCTATAGATTTGGGGCTTTTTGCATATGAAGTTAAATTGTTGATTTGATGATTCCTACAAGTTGTATATATGTTGAATTGCATGTTGGTAAAGTTTGGTGGCATTTGGAGCATGTTTGAATGATTAATTGCATGTTTTAGAATGCATTTTGCTGCAATTTGTGCAGAGCGTTTCGGAACAGTTGACACCGTTTCGGAACGGGTGCCTTGCATGAACCCAGGCGTCCGAAACGGGTGCCACCGTTCCGGAACGGTTTGGCTACTGCCAGACCCCCGTTGCGGAACGCGTTGCGGAACAGCCCCGAGATTCGAAACGGGCTTTGCCTGTTTCGGAACGGGTGACCGTTGGGGGCTGACATGGGCGGTTAAATGTTTCAAAATGTTTACATTTTGGTCCTGAAACTTGTTTGTGCAATTGTATGAGTTTGGGATGTCCGTTTGAGCTGAAATTTGGCAGGGAAGCATGAAACCTGATTAATTTTAAGTTGGTAACTTAAAATTTGGTTAAGTCCTTAAAGTTTTCAGAATTTACAATTTGGTCCCTAAAGTTGTAATTTGTCCAATTGGGTCCCTGTTTGATCTCTGATGTTTGTGATCTTTGAGTATGCTGTTAAGGGGTCGTTAATCAAGGTTGACTTTCGGGTTGACTTTGGTTTTCCCCGTGTGACTTTCTTAATTCGGGTCAACCGTCCGGGCCGGGTTAAGGGGGTTACATTTGGTGGTATCAGAGCTGAGTTGCGAATGCTTGGGAAAAACGGTAAGTTGTTGTGATGTGTGTTTGTTGTTTACCTTGATGTATGGTTGAAAGTTGGTTGAAACACGTGTTTCTGAATATGCTGCTGGTGTTTCTGAGTATGATGTTGATGTTTCTGAGCATGTTGCTGATGTATGCAAGCATGTTTTATGGTTATGAATCTTGGTTGAGTTTATGTGGATATGTGCTGATGTTGTGAGCTGATGTTATGCATGTTGAATGTGTTATGAGCATGTTATGTTGTTAATATGCGGTTGCAAATGGATGCTGTTTGATGTAAGCATGATCAAAGTATGTTGTTTGATATGCTTGATGTTGTGATATCCATGTTGTGTTGACTGTTATGTCATGTAAAAGGGAGGATTCGGGATACCCATTGCCTTATTAATATAGCTATTGTGTTATTTGGAGTTGGAGTTTGAATCCTTGCTTAATGCTGGTCTAACTGGATTGTTTGCTTGTTGTGATTGTTTGTTGTTGTTAGTAGTATGGCAAAGTCGGTGGAAGAATGGCAGTTGGGTGAGATGGTTGCTGCCTTGGGGCAGGTTGTTAAGGCAAGGAATTCACCTTTCTGTAGAGGTGTTTTGTCTCAGTCTTCCGTGCCTGGGGTTGAGGTGTTAAGGTAGAAAGAAGAAGCTGGTTCTGTGATGAAGAGTTCATCATCTGTTGTTCAGGAGGTGTTGGAAACATCTCAGGCTGTGGTAAAGGTAAAGTCAGTGGATGTGCTGGCTGTGGAATGTGTGGGTTTGCCGAAACAGCGATTGCTTGATTTGGGTGCTGTGGAATATCATGGTTCGACACCTGAGGCATTTGAGGCCTGGTTAGCCAGTGTGGTTCTGATTTTGGATCAGGAAGGCTATGATTGTGCCTGTAAGCTGGGGAGTGTTGTTTCTCTGATGTTGGAGGATGCGTGTGCCTGGTGGACATCTGTGGCGGTGGCGTCACATATTGATGATATTGATTGGGATTTCTTTGTATCTGCTTTTTGTGAAAGGTACCTTGGAAGGGAATTTCCAAGGGTTGAACAAGGTGAAGATAGTGTTGTTATGGAGCAAGTGTTGTTTGAGCGAGGAGTGGAAGCTCAGCCACCGGTGTGTGACCGTTGTGAAAGGCGCCATGTTGGAGGTTGTTGGGGCGCAGGTGTTTGCTGGAATTGTGGTTCCAAAATGCATGTTAAGCGTGATTGTTCTCATGGAGTGAAGTCAGTTTTGGTGTTAGCCAGAGGGTCTCTGAAAGGTCGTGGGTACGGCCGAGACAAGGTTCAGAGGTGGCAGAAAGAGCAGAAGGTTGTGAAGAGTTTGGGAAAAGAGAATTGCTGGAAATGTGGGTCTGCTGGTCACATGAGGCGTGATTGTTTGATGTTGGCTCGGAACAGCCAAGGTTCCTTACCGCAAGGAGTTGGTGGTGACCCTAGTGTGCTAGCTGGTGCTGCAGTTGTGCCGCAGGAGGATGATGGCTCCGCGAGGAAGAGAGCTCGTCTGATTAAGCTTCAGGGAGGTGTTGTGTTTTCAGGTAACCTTGTTAAGTAATCTTTGCTCTAGTTACCTTGGTTTGGTTTCTGTTGGTTTTCCTTGCGTGGTAAGTTTAGTCTTGTTGTTAGCATGGTTGGGTAATAGTTGTAGTTTTGGAAACATCTTGGGTGTGAAGAAGGTTTAGTGAGTATCTTGTGGTTAATGGTTGTTGGTATGGAGGAGTTAGATAAGCTAGAAGTGAGGTAAGAGGATGTTCTTAGACGGATTTGAGGATGTTATTGGAGGGTGTGAACTGGCATTCATGCACAGTTAAAATCATTGTTATATGCTATATTATATATGTTGGTCCATGCATACATGTGGCATGACATTAGAGGTTTTGCATACATGTACATCAGGCATTGATAGGGCATGTAGGTGATCATGCATGCGATGTTCACACTCGCTAATAACTAATTAAATCTGTTAGTGTGGTGGTTGGTTTGGATGATGGGTTTTTAGAGGTTGTTTTGGCGCTGAGAGAGAGTTAGAAGTAATATTAAGCTAGTTGCTAGCAATGTTGAGAGTGGTATGGCCTGTGGTAGAAGGATAGTGTTTGTTGCTTAAAGAGTTTAGTGGTTTGGTGGTGAAGGGTACCGGTTGAGGTTAGTATCGGTTAAGTGGTTAGTATAGCTAAAGGGAAGTGGTAGTTCCTTGGTGCTGGTGATGTTGCAGTTTTGTGGTTGTGTTTCCAAGTGCTGAGGTAGCTTAGCATTTAAGTTGTTGTGGAAGGGTTGTGTTGGTAAGTGCTGGTTCTTAGTAACCTTTGAGGAGTTGAAGAGCTGTTATGTGTGTTTTGGTTAAGCGATGTTTTGGTAATGCAAGTGTTATGGTTGAAGTTTGAAGTGAAAGGGTTATGAAAGATCGAAGGCTTTTGTTAGTTGTTTCGGTTCTTGTGAGAAGTGGTTGGCTGGTTGTGGTTAGAAAGTTCCGTTGGGAGTCAGCTGGTGGTGTGTGGAACGGCTGGTGGAGTCAAGTTGGGGTTGTGATGTAATTCCCCGAATTTGGGTGAGTAGTCCTGGTAAGCTGTTATGGTAATGTTAGCGGCAGATGTAAAGGATTATCAGCATTCGTTAAGGAGTTTGGGTAAGCAGTTGATGCTTAAAGATTTTTTTTTGTTGGGAAATTCCTTGAAAAGGGTTTGGAAGTTTGCAAGAGTTTTAGAAGCGGAAAGGTTTGCATAGTGGCTGTTTTGGGTTGACTGTTGTCACTGTGTAAATAAGTCTTGGAAGTTGTGTGTTACAGTGTGGTGTGCTGTAAGAGCTGAAGTTCTTCAGGTTGAGGTTGGGGCTGTGTACAGTCCGGTTATGTGAAAGATTAAGTTGTGGCTGTCTTTGTGTGTTCTGGATTTAATGAACAGCGTGTGGTGGTGTTGGGTTTGGTGGAGGTTTTGTGTGGAATGTGATCAGTAGTAGTTAA
Organism: Hibiscus tridactylites; assembly: GCA_958450335.1. Lineage (NCBI taxonomy): Eukaryota > Viridiplantae > Streptophyta > Magnoliopsida > Malvales > Malvaceae > Hibiscus > Hibiscus tridactylites. The sequence goes on from OY288271.1 coordinate 58,940,119, forward strand.
GGCTGTTGTGTTGCCTTGTGTGTTGGTTTGAGAAGGTTGTTGTTCTCTTTTCGTCGGTTGAAATTTCGAGGACGAAATTTCCTAAGGGGGGGAGAGTGGGAAGCATGCCTATAGATTTGGGGCTTTTTGCATATGAAGTTAATTTGTTGATTTGTTGATGCGTACAAGTCTTATATATGTTGAATTGCATACTGGTAAAGTTTGGTGGCAATTGGAGCATGTTTGAATGATCAATTGCATGTTTTGGAATGTTTTTTGCTGCAATCTGTGCAGGGCGTTTCGGAACAGTGTGCACCGTTTCGGAACGGGTGCCTTGAATGAACCCAGGCGTCCGAAACGGGTGACACCGTTCCGAAACGGTTTGGCCACTGCCAGTCCCCCGTTGCGGTACGTGTTGCGGAACGGCCCCGCGTTTCGAAACGGGCTTTGCCTGTTTCGGAACGGGTGACCGTTGGGGGCTGACATGGGCGGTTAAATGTTTCAGAAAGTTTGCATTTTGGTCCTGAAACTTGTTTGTGCGATTGTATGAGCTTGGGGAGTCCTTTTGAGCTGAAATTTCACAGAGAAGCATGAAACCTGATTAATTTTAAGTTGGTAACTTAAAATCTGGTTAAGTCCTTTAAGTTATCAGAAATTACAATTTGGTCCCTAAAGTTGTAATTTGTTCAATTGGGTCCCTGTTTGATCTCTGATGTTTGTGATCTTTGTGTATGATGTTTGTGTGATCACCATTAGGACTAATGTGCATCTAGACAAGATTAAAAAGAAAAAAAGGGTCGTTAATCAAGGTTGACTTTCGGGTTGACTTTGGTTTTCCCCGTGTGACTTTCTTAATTTGGGTCAACCGTCCGGGCCGGGTTAAGGGGGTTACATTTGGTGGTATCAGAGCTGAGTTGTGAATGCTTGGGGAAAACGGTAAGTTGTTGTAATGTGTGTTTGTTGTTTACCTTGATGTGTGGTTGAAAGTTGGTTGAAACATGTGTTTCAGAGCAATTTGTTGATGTTTCTGAGCATGTTGCTGATGTTTTCAAGCATGTTTTATGGTTATGAATCTTGGTTGAGTTTATGTGGAAATGTGCTGATGCTGTGAGCTGGTGTTATGCATGATGAAAGTGCTATGAGTATGTTATGTTGATAATATGCTGTTGCAAGTGGATGCTGTTGGTATAAGCATGATCAAAGTATGTTGTTTGATACGCTTGATGTTATGATATCCATGTTGTGTTGACTGTTATGTCATGTAAAGGGGAGGATTCGGGATACCCATTGCCTTATTAATATAGCTATTGTGTTATTTGGAGTTGGAGTTTGAATCCTTGCTTAAAGTTGGTCTAACTGGTTTGTTTGCTTGTTGTGATTGTTTGTTGTTGTTAGTAGTATGGCAAAGTCGATGGAAGAATGGCAGTTGGGTGAGATGGTTGCTGCCTTGGGGCAGGTTGTTAGGGCTTGGAATTCACCCTTTTGTAGAGGTGTTTTGTCTCAGTCTTCTGTGCCTGGATTTGAAGTGGCAAGGCAAGGGAAAGAAGCTGGTTCTGCGATGAAGAGTTCATCACTTGTTGTTCAGGAGGTGTTGGGAACATCTCAGGATGTGGTAAAGGTAAAGTCAGTGGATGTGCTGGCTGTGGAATGTGTGGGTTTGCCGAAACAGCGTTTGTTGGATTTGGGTGCTGTGGAGTATCATGGTTCTACACCAGGGATGTTTGAGGCCTGGTTGGCCAGTGTGATTCTGATCTTGGATCAGGAAGGCTGTGATTATGCCTGTAAGTTGGGGAGTGTTGTTTCTCTGATGTTGGAGGATGCGTGTGCCTGGTGGACATCTGTGGCGGTGGCGTCACATATCCATGATATTGACTGGGATTTCTTTGTATCTGCTTTTTATGAAAGGTATCTTGGAGAGAAGTTTCCAAGGGTTAAGCAATGTGAAGGTGGTGCTGTTGTGGAGCAAGTGCTGTTTGAGCAAGGAGTGGAAGCTCAGCCACCGGTGTGTGACCGTTGTGAAAGGCGCCATGTTGGAGGTTGTTGGGGCGCGGGTGCTTGTTGGAATTGTGGTTCCAAAATGCATGTTAAGCGTGTTTGTCCTCATGGAGTGAAGTCAGCTTTGGTGGTAGCCAAAGGGTCTCTGAAAGGTCGTGGGCGCGGCCGAGGCAAGGTTCAGAGGTGGCAGAAAGAGCAGAAGGTTGTGAAGAATTTGGGAAAAGAGAATTGCTGGAAATGTGGGTCTGCTGGTCACATGAGGCGTGATTGTTTGATGTTGGCTCGGAACAGCCAAGGTTCCTTACCGCAAGGAGTTGGTAGTGACCCTAGTGTGCTAGCTGGTGCTGCAGTGGTGCGGCAGGAGGATGATTGTTCCGCGAGGAAGAGAGCTCGTTTGATGAAGCTTCAGGGAGGTGTTGTGTTTTCAGGTAACCTTGTTAAGTAATCTTTGCTCTAGTTACCTTAGTTTGGTTTCTGTTGGTTTTCCTTGCGTGGTAAGTTTAGTCTTGTTGCTAGCTTGTTGGGGGTAATAGTTGTAGTTTGGGATCATCTTTGGTGTGAAGAAGGCTTAGTGAGAATCTTGTGGTTAATGGTTGTTGGTATGATGGAGTTAGATAAGCTAGAAGTGAGGTAGGAGGTTGTTCTTAGACGGATTTGAGGATGTTATTGGAGGGTGTGAACTGGCATTCATGCACAGTTAAAATCATTGTTATATGCTATATTATATATATCGGTCCATGCATACATGTGGCATGACATTAGAGGTTTTGCATACATGTACATCAGGCATTGATAGGGCATGTTGGTGATCATGCATACGATGTTCACACTCGCTAATAACTAATCGAATCTGTTAGTGTGGTGGTTGGTTTGGATGATGGGTTTTTAGAGGTTGTTTTGGTGCTGAGTGAGAGTTAAAAGTAATACTAAGCTAGTTGCTAGTAATGCTGAGAGTGGTATAGCCTGTGGTAGAAGGATAGTGTTTGTTGCTTAAAGAGTTTAGTGGTTTGAATAGCTAAGTGAAAGGGGTAGCTCCTTGGTGCTAAGTGGTGTTGCTGTTTAACGGTTGTGTTTTCAGGTGCTGAGGTAGCTTAGTATTTAAGTTGTTGTGGAAGGGTTGTGTTGTAAGTGCTGGTTCTTAGCAACCTTTGAAGAGTTGAAGAGCTGTTATGTGTGTTTTGGTTAAGCGATGTTCTGGTAAGGCAAGTGTTGTGATCAAGCTTGTGATGGTTTGGCAATGAAAGGTCGAAGGCCAGTGTTGTTTGAAAGGATTCTTGTGAAAAGTGGTTGGCTGGTTGTGAGTATGTGAATTTCTTTTGTAGTCAGCTGGTGGTGTATGAAACGGCTGGCGGAGTTGAGTTGGGGTGGTGATGTAATTCTTGGAGTTTGGGTGAGTAGTCCTGGTGAGTTGTTATGGTGATGTTAGCGGCAGATGTAAAAGATTATCAGCATTCGTTGAGGAGTTTGGGTAAGCAGTTGATGCTTAAGGATTTTTGCTTGTTGGGAAAATCCTTGGAAGAGGTTTGGGAGTTTGCAAGGGTTTTAGAAGCAGAAAGGTTTGCATAGTGGCTGTTTTGGATTGGTTGTTGTCACTGTGTAAACAAGTCTTGGAAGTTGTGTGTTACAGTGTGGTGTGCTGTAAAAGTTGAGGTTCTTCAGGTTGAGGTTGGGGCTGTGTACAGTCCGGGTATGTGAAAGGTTAAGTTGTGGCTATCTTTGAGTGTTCTGGATTTTTGTGAACAGTGTGTGGAGGTGCTAAGTTTGGTGGAGGTTTTGTGTGGATAGTAATCAGTGGTAGTTGAGGCTGTTGTGTTGCCTTGTGTGTTGGTTTGAGAAGGTTGTTTTCTCTTTTCGCCGGTTGAAATTTCGAGGACGAAATTTCCTAAGGGGGGGAGAGTTGTAACGCCCCGGTTTTGGGCTCAGAAGTTTTGGGCGTTGACCGGTTCGGTCAAAGTGCTGATCGAATATATAAGAGTGAATTTAGGAAAGCCTAGTTCGGGTTGCATTAAAAATATGGAAAAATGTTCTAAAATCATCTTTTAATATATTTAAGTGAACTGTGAAATCAATTTTGGAAAATGAGGTTCGGAAGGTTGACATTTTGGCTAGTGACCAAAATGTAATTTTTGAAAGTTGCGTGACAGTTTTATAAAGGATTGAAACTTTGAATCTTTAAGGAGCTATTATTCCAAAAAGAGTTTCTCCAGATTTTTCTAAGATATTTTAAGGCTTTATTCTGATTTTAAAGTTTATGAAATGTGGAGGGAAACCATTTTACCATTTTATAACTAACTTTTCTATTTTCTCTCAATTTTCCTTTTCTCTCATTTTCTCTCAACCCAAACACATTTCTCCAGATTTTCTTCTCTGATTTTGTCACTCAAATCTTCCTTTTCAACTCTCTTTTGATTCCTAATCATCTCATCAACAAAACCTTTCAATTTGCAAGTTGTTTCATCAAGCTTTTTGGCTCTAAAAAGGAGAAATTCAAGTTTGGAGGTAAGAACGTCCTTCTCCTCTAAACTATCAGTTCTTTACTGAAATTCCTAAGTTCTCAATCCTTGATTTGTGTTTTGTTAATGGTTTTTCAATTGAAATCTTGATTTTGGCTTAAAATGCAAGATTTGGTGATTTTTGGTGGAATTTTCGTGTGATTTGTTTGGGCAGTGTTTTGAAGTGTCAAAATGATGTTAAATGAATGCTAAATTGATTAGAAGTTGAGGTTTAATTAATGCAATCCCGGATAGGTTGAATTTCCTAAGTTTGGCTTGAGTTTTTGGTTGTTTTTGGAGTGTTTTTGGTGATCTGTTATACCTGGAGGTATAAGGACGTGTTTGTGATCATTTTGGATGTTAATTGATGTTTAAAAATGGTTAGAAGTGATGGATCTTGGCTGGGTTAAGTTTTGAAAGTGTTTGGAGGTGATTTCGGTTGTGTTTGATAGCCAAATTGTTGGATTTGGGATGAGCAGCGAGTTGAGTCTTGTTGCTGGTGTTTTTAATGCATAATGATGCATTAATCCTCTGTTGTTGTGTGCTTGAAACAGGGGAGTTTGATCCGTGAGCTTTGAAGGTGTTGCGGAAGGTTTTCGGATGCTTGGAAGGCTTGTTGGCTAGCCTTGTTTTGTGTATCGGTGAGTGAAGTTGGGTTTTCAGCTTTTAAACCAAGGTTTGAAGGTTTTGGGAGCTTATTTTAAGTCTAAACAACTTTGCTAAGCTCAAGAGTAAGTGAATGGATTTTCGCTCTTGTATTGTGTTGTGAAATTGGCTTTTAAGCAATTGTGGTTGATGATTGAAATGCATGTGTTTTGCATGGTTTAAATTCTGTTTTGAAAGCATATTTTAGCATGATTTAATGCTGGTTTTGAAAGCCATATGTGAAGGATGCTCAAGGTAAGAGATCCTTGGTTTTATACATTGAAAATGTGGTTTTGATGCATGGTGTTGCATGATGTTTAATGGCTATGTGTAATGCTTTAAAACAGTGAATTAATGATGGTAAATGATGGTTTTTGCATTATGGTTATGCATGTGAATCATTGGACTATTGTGGTAAGGTGGTTATATTGGCAAGTGATGTAAGTGGTTCTTGGTTCTTTGATCGGATATAGTTAGCCGGCTATAGGATTGGGTGCACCGTGAATTAAGTCGCCTTGGAGGTGGAGTGGTCAAGAGTGGATCGGTAAACTCCCTTCAAGTATCCTAACGAGATGGTTAAGGTCATAATGGAGGTGTTGCCCATTCGAGGACCTTGGTTGAGCAAAGGTTATATGGTGTTTAAAAGTCCATATAGGGGAACCTTGTGCTTGTTGAGATCACAATGGCGGTGTTAAGTCCATGTGTGGATCTTGTGTAGGGTGTCCCGGATCTCGTTAGTGATGTGATACAACTACCAATCGGTGAATGCAAAGGTTGTATGGTGTTTGAAAGTCCATACATGGGGACCTTGTGCATGTCAAGGTTGTATGGTGTTTGAAAGTCCATACATGGGAACCTTGGGAAAAGTCAAGGTTGTATGGTGTTTAAAAGTCCATACATGGGAACCTTGGGAAAAGTGGAGGTTGTGTGGTGTTTGAAAGTCCATACATGGGAACCTCGGGAAAGCTAGGGTTGTATGGTGTTTAAAAGTCCATACATGGGAACCTTAGGATGGTGAGGTCAAATGGTGTTTAAAAGTCCATTGGGGACCTTGGATTGGTAGTGTGTATGAAGCGTGGGGGACAACGCTTGTGATCCGCGTATCCGATTGGATGTTGAGTTGAAAAGTGAATGTGGTTGATCACTCGAAAGCCAATATGATGTTCTTGATTATAAAGAAGCATGAAATGCTTGAAATGATGCATAATTGCATGAGAAGCATGAGATGCTTGAAAAGATGCATTGTTGCATGAAAAGTGTATAATGCTAGTGAATGCATGTTTACTTGTTAGGTTTAACAAGTGTTGATTATCATTTGGTAAATGATGCATGTGAGCATGGATACTTTTAAATGCATTGGAGTCTTGTTAAGACTTGTTTTAAAAGGCATGTGATAATGATGTTGTGGTTCATGAGTTGCCTTTGGTTAATGCATGTGTTGGATTGATTGAGTAAATGGTTTTTTAAAGGTTTCTTGCTTGAAATGGCTTTCAAGTTTAAGAAAGGTATGTTGTGAAATGTGAGTGTTTTCCAAGGTTTTGATTTAACTTTGCATATGGTGTTTATGCATGGAATGGTTAAATGGATGATTTTGCATGTTGTGCTTTGAAAAGGTTTTTCTTAGCTTGCTAAGCTAAGGGTTGGTTTTCATGTATGTGCAATGCATGGTTTTGAGCTTGTTGTTGAAAAGTGTTTTCAAACATGGCTTTGGTAAACAAATCGGGTTTGTTTTAAAAGTGTTTTATGACCCGCTGCATTGATGGTGTTTTGGTTTTGAGCATTCCTCACTAAGCATTATGTGCTTACGCTCCTTTTTGTCCATCAATGCAGATTCTTGAAGTTTGGACAGCAAGGAGCAAGGGATTCAAGGTGGACTCCAATTGAGATGTATGTCTCGGTGAATAGCTATAGTTAATAAAGGCAATGGGGGTAGAATCTCTCGGTTTAATGTGTATGTGTTCGTATATGTTTGGACAAGGATGTTTTTATGTTGATGATGTTGTTGGAACATGAATTGGCTATGATGAGATTGATTTGGAAAGGTTGTGCTTAAATGGTTGCTTGTGTAGGAAGCATGCCTATAGATTTGGGGCTTTTTGCATATGAATTTAATTTGTTGATTTGTTGATGCGTACAAGTCTTATATATGTTGAATTGCATGCTGGTAAAGTTTGGTGGCAATTGGAGCATGTTTGAATGATCAATTGCATGTTTTGGAATGCTTTTTGCTGCAATCTGTGCAGGGCGTTTCGGAACAGTGTGCACCGTTACGGAACGGGTGCCTTGAATGAACCCAGGCGTCCGAAACGGGTGACACCGTTCTGAAACGGTTTGGCCACTGCCAGTCCCCCGTTGCGGTACGTGTTGCGGAACGGCCCCGCGTTTCGAAACGGGCTTTGCCTGTTTCGGAACGGGTGACCGTTGGGGGCTAACATGGGCGGTTAAATGTTTCAGAAAGTTTGCATTTTGGTCCTGAAACTTGTTTGTGCGATTGTATGAGCTTGGGGAGTCCTTTTGAGCTGAAATTTCACAGAGAAGCATGAAACCTGATTAATTTTAAGTTGGTAACTTAAAATCTGGTTAAGTCCTTTAAGTTATCAGAAATTACAATTTGGTCCCTAAATTTATAATTTGTTCGATTGGGTCCCTGTTTGATCTCTGATGTTTGTGATCTTTGTGTATGATGTTTGTGTGATCACCATTAGGACTAATGTGCATCTAGACAAGATTAAAAAGAAAAAAAAGGGTCGTTAATCAAGGTTGACTTTCGGGTTGACTTTGGTTTTCCCCGTGTGACTTTCTTAATTCGGGTCAACCGTCCGGGCCGGGTTAAGAGGGTTACACCCTTCGATCCTTACGCCTCTTGAAATGATCCCTCCCAACATCACGTTTCGCAGCTCGCTTCCCTGAGCTAGACCCTCCTGCTCGACTCGCCAGACCAAGGTTCAGCTCAATGTCCTTGGCTCGAGTGACCAGGACATCAAAATCAGTATAATTCGATGCGAGCATGTATGGCTTCACATCTACCATCAGCCCATACCGGAAACGCTCCCATCTCTCCCGTTCATTAGGGATCAATTCAGGTGCATACTGACTGAGGCGTACAAATTGTACTTCATATTCAGCCACTGACATGCCTCCTTGCACCAAGGACATAAATTCCCTCTTTTTCTCGTCCAAATAACGGACACGTATATACTTTCTCTTGAACACATTCAGGAAGAACGTCCAAATCACCTCATCCTCTTCTAATCCAACTATAGTGGTCGTCCACCACGTATACTCATCACCATGCAACAGGGATACAATGCACCCCAACTTTTGGACATCATTGGAATTCATTTTCCCAATGATCCTATTGGAGCTCTCCAACTAAGATTTAGAACTCTCAGGGGTCAACCCTCTAAACTCAGTCCCACCAAGACTACGGAGTCGCTCTAACACCAGACTCACTCCAGCACCAGCCTGAGGTGCAGCCACATGAGCACCGGCTATTGCTACCTAAAAGTCTCCAACAATAGCCTGAATCAACACTGTCTTATCAGGGGCAGCTTGCCCACGTGCTCCCTCGCGTTCAGCAACCCCTACCCCAGCTCCAGCAGCACCAGCCCCCGCTCCACCACCATCGGGTTGTCCACCAAGAGGCGGAGGCGGCAAATTCTCAATGCACTCATCTGTCTCATTAATCTGGTTCTCAGCCATGCTACGCGTATTAATTCTAAGCTCTCTACATGGCCTCATTCAAAATAATGCAACTATCAAAATGCAATAAAACTCTGTTAGACAATATAAGGAAAGAAAATCCAAGGTGCTCAAGTTCATTTTCAAAACAATTCTTTCCAATGGTAATGATATGGCAATGAGTTCCCCATCTATACCCTAGACATAACATAACAACACAATTTCATCTCAAACAATCAACTTGCATGCATTTCATCTCAATAAAGCTCAAACATTGCACAATTACACAACATGCTTTCAGAAAATTCACAACTACTCGCATTTACACTTACCAACCACTTACCAACACCCCAATTATTCGCAAACCTGGCTCTAATACCAACAAATGTAACCCCCTTATCCCGGTCTAGACGGTTGACCCGAACCGAGATGATTAAACGGAGAAAACCGAAACCGACTCTGGTTGAAGACCTTTTTTTTCTTTTTTTCTTTTCTAGATGTAAATTAAATCATATGTGGTCAACCAAGAGCATAGGAAGAAACACACATCAATCGGATTTCCTTTAGGGGTTTAATTACACAAATTAGACAATTAGGGACTAAAATGTAAATTCTACAAATTACAAGGACTTTTCTGATTTTTAGGGTTACCATTATTGAATTAGTCATGTTTCATGCTTCTCTGTAAATTCTCATAACAATAAGACATATCATACTCATCCAATTGCATCCATGAAGTTCAGGGACTAAAAGACAACATTTCGAAACTTCAAAAGATGCCATTACCTGAAATTAACGGTCGCGTATCGGTACGCCTAGGGACCGTATCGATACGTAGAGAGGCAGTGACCAAACTCTTTGAAAAGGTATCGATACGCTCTCCCGCCTATCGATACGCCCTTTAAACTTAGCCTACCAGTATCAAAACACTTTCCATCCGTACCGATACCCCTATACAAAAAGGCACAAGTTTGGCTTATGCGTATTGATACGCATACCAGAAATGTCCCACAAACAACCCCAAATTCGTATCAAACTTCAACAAATCATCACCAAATTATATGGACATGTTTATGGCATCCACTCTATCAGATAAGCATGCAATTCTAAGCACATGGTAAACATTTGATAGATCATCACAAGCATAGCAAGGTAAATAGTAGAGCATGCTTAAACCATAAACCGTTAGCATACCAAAAGGCAAGGTAAAACATCAAAACAATTATAAAGGCCTTCTACAAACCAAATAGGACACATATAACTTGCATGAACATTAGGGAGACCAAAACACATCTCCCAAAACAAACCAATAAAATCCCACTGCCATGTATCATTACTAAAGTAAAAGTTTAACACCATACTCGAGCTTAACAATCCTTGAATTCCTTTAAGCCTCATTGCTGCCCAAAATGTGTCAATTATATGCATTGTTGGTAAAAGAGAGCGTAAGCACAATAGCTTAGTGAGGCATGCTCTAGAAACACCAACACAACAATGCAGACATTAAAACTCTATCTTGAAAACCATTTCTAAAACCATGCTCTTTCTATCAAATGCTTGAAATCCATTTCAAAACAAAACATCTTTTGAAAAACACATGTACCATTTATCTATCTCGTGCATTCAACCAATGCAAATCTCTTGGCAAAGCCACACATGCTTGATATACAAAAGCATTTCATAATCTCAAAATCTCATATGCATTTCTCATAGCATAAAATCATTTCAACCATTGGTACGTGTGAATCAAAGTTCATTCTCATATATTGGCATTTCATATTATATCTTTACTCGGATATGCAGATAGCTTGACACAAAGTCAAGTCCTACCCCGGTGGGATCTTGCCACCGGACTCTCATGGCGGTATATATCTTCGCCACAAAGCTTGGGTGTTTCACCAAGACCTATCCCGATGGTATCTCTCATCATCAGACTCTCACTTTGGATCGGGATGGCATTACCCCCATTGCCCGACTCCAAAGAGCACGTACGAATTTTAGTTTATAGTGCACTTTACATCCTATTGGTCGACCAATTATATTTGGTAATCATCTCATCATTTATTCCAATATATTACATTATAATCATCATCTCACCTACTATTTTGATGCAATATTTCTAAATCATTCACATCCCATTTCAAACCACAATTCATGCATAACATTTTATCAAAATCTTAAGACTCTTTGCAATGTGATTCTATCGCATGAGATCAATATAAAACATCATCTCATGTCATGAATCATGCACAAAATAGTAGGAATTTGTCTATCTCAAATCAAGAGCATGTCAAAAGCATTTAGGGGCATCATCCACATTTTGAGAGCAAATCTAAAAATACTTACTTCCGGACTTAGGATGGTGTTTCAAACCAATCCTAAATCCCCAAAACTTGTTTCCTTGTGCCTCAAGGACTTCTAAAACCAATTCCAATCACCGATAACATTCCTCTTGCTTGCAGAAACGATTTCTAAGCTTCCGGCACTTCCAGATCAACACCAAACGCGTCTGAAGATGTCTCCCCTGTTCATTACACATAAGAGCAGAGGATTAATGCACCATCATGCAATAAAAACACCAGCCACTCATTCTAACTCGCTGCATTACTCAAAACTAGAATTTTGGCTATCTGAAATAACCGAAATCAATTCCAAACTTTCTCAAATCAAAGCCCAGCCAAGATCTATCAATTCTAATCTTTTCTAAACCTCAACCAACATCAAAAATCAACATAAACACGGCCGTATATCTCCAGCAATCGCATATCACCAAAAACACCTTAAAAACCACAAATCTAGCATCTCAAACTTAGAACCCTAACCTATTCGGGATTAATTAGTTAAAACCTCATTCTCAACATCAAATAACATCCAAAATATGTTAGAAATCAACCTCAAATAAGAGATTATCATAGAAACATGAGAATCACATAGATCTCATCAAGAATCTTGATTTTAACAACTATTTCATGTTTATAACATAAAAACAACTCAAAAACCATTAACAAAGGATTGATAACTTGGGAATTTTATTAAAGAACTGATCATTAGAGGAGAAGGACGAAGCTTACCTCTAATGGTTGATCTCTCCTTAATTTGGGCAAATTTACTTGAAAATCTAAAGCAAAATCAAAAGGATTTGATGAAACAAAGATAAGAAATCTTTTGGAAGATGAAATCTCAGCAAACAAGATGAAAATCAGAGGTTATTTGATGAGAGAAAAGTTTTTGGTTGATTGGAAGTTGAGAGAAAATGAAAAGAGAAAATCTATCGTAAAGTTGGTTATGAAAAGTCAACTTTTGATTTTCTTTTAGTTCCCTTTTATTTCTTTAATAAAATCATTATTAAAAGCTCCCAAATTAAAGATAAATCTGATGGAAAAAAATGGTAAAATTAGCTCCTTAAAGATTCAAAGTTTCAATTCTTTACAAAACAATCACTAACAAACTTTTGCAAAAACTGCATTTTGGTCACTATACCAAAATGTAATATTTCCAAAGCTTATTTTGTAAAAAAAATTCACCACAATAATTTATATAATAAATGAGGATTTTTAGATATTTTTCTATATTTTTAAATCTTCTCGAACTAGCTTTTTCCTAAACCAGCCTCAAGGGTTTGAACTATTCCCGACCGGCCCGATTCAACGTCTAAAACACTCCAAATCGTGGTTGTCGTCATAGATGACATCCTTGTCTATTCCTGTAATAAGGGGGAACATGTCAAACACCTCCAAATCGTACTCCAAATACTCCGAAAACGTCAGTTGTTCACCAATTTCACTAAGTGCGAATTTTGGCTATCACAAGTTTCATTCCTCGGACTTGTTATCTCGGCCGAAGAAATCAAAGTCGACACCAAGAAAGTCCAAACCATCCTAGATTGGAGACCTTTGAGAAATGTGAGTGAGGTATGATGTTTCCTCGGTTTAGCTGGCTATTATCGAAGATTTGTAAAAGGGTTCTCAGTGATTGCCACACCATTAACCAAGCTTCTTAGAAAAGATATAATATTTGAGTGGTCGGAAAAGTAGGAACAAAGTTTCGATCAACTGAAACAAGTCCTGACTCATGCCCCGATTCTCGTCCAACCAGAATTGGGAAAATAATTCATCGTGTACAATGATGCATCACATTCGGGCCTCGAGTGTGTATTGATGAAAGAAAGCAATGTAATCAAGTACGCATCTCGGCAATTGAAACCTCACGAACTAAATTATCTTACACATGATCTTGAATTATCAGCCATTGTATTTGCGCTCAAAATTTGGAGACACTACTTGTACGGTGAAAGGTGCAAATTGTTTACCGATCATAAAAGTCTCAAATACATCTTGACTCAAAAATATTAGAATTTGAGACAAAGAAGATGACTTGAACTACTCAAAGATTATGATTTGATTATCCACTACCATCCGGGTAAAGTAAACGTAGTTGCCAACGCCCTTAGTCGAAAATCATACTCGGGTAACTCTTCGAAATTAAATCTTAGTGAAATCCTTCGAATTAGATTTTTCCTTGAAATACCTGTAATCATTCGAACATCACTAAATAATCTTGTTTGCACCTTTGTAGCTTCGATGGCTATCAATGTACATTTCTGTATGATTAAGAAACGATGATTCTTATCCGAACTACAATTGCAATCCAGCTTAATCCCGAGAATTAAGGAATTGCAACAAGTTGATCCCAATCATCAAAAGATCATTTCGAAGCTTGATTCCGAGCCTAACCCTAACTTCTCCCTAAAGTTGAATGGACTCCTCTATTTTCGAGATAGAGTATGAATTCTTAATAACAATGATTTGAAATGAGAGATGTTACAAGAAGCTCATCAAAGTCCATTCTCGATACACCCGAGTTCGGTCAAAATGTATAAAGGCTTGAAATCCTTGTACTGGTGGCCAGACATGAATTCGAATATCACTGAATTTGTGTCCAAGTGTTTAACGTGCCAATGAGTCAAAGTCTAGTACAAAGTCCCTACGAGATTGCTTCAACCGATCGAGCTACCACAATGGAAGTGGGATTGGATTACTATGGATTTCGTAACTGGCATTCCTTGCACTCCAAGAGAGAATGATGACATATGGGTGATCGTTCATAGATTCACAAAATCGGCTCATTTTCTCCTAATTCGGATGAGCCTGAGCTTGGATAATTTAGCTGAGTTGTACGTTCGAGAAACAATTCGGCTACATGATGTACCAACCTCGATAATTTCAGATAGAGATCCTAGATTTTCATCTTGGTTTTGGAGATCTTTACAACGAGCTCTCAAAACTGAATTGAACTTGAGCACGACATTTCATCCACAAACTGATGGACAATCGGAAAGGGTGATACAAGTACTCCAAGATATGTTGAGTGCTTGTGTAATTGACCTCAGAAAGATTTGGGAGAAAACTTTACCACTCGTAGAGTTCGCCTACAACAACAATTATCAAACATCAATACAAATGGCCCCGTATGAAGCCTTGTACGATAGAAAATGTAGAACACCCTTGTGTTGGTCTGAACTGGGGGGAAAACAAAATGTTAGGGCCACAATTGTTGTGGGAGACGAAAGAACAAGTTCGATTGATTCATAATCGACTGAAAGAAGCCTTTGATAGGCAAAAGGCATATGCTGACTTGAAAAGGAGAGACATCAAATTCAACGTTGGAGATAAAGTCTTTCTCAAAGTAGCAGCTTGGAAGAATGTTTTCATATTCAAGAAGAAAGGAAAGCTTAGTCCTCATTTTATCGGACCTTTTAAAGTCATTGAAAGGATAGGTCCAGTGGCTTATCGACTTGCACTCCCCATTGAGTTCGATAAGATTCACAATGTCTTTCATGTTTCTATGTTAAGAAAATACCGATCTGATCCTTCTCACATACTTGAACCCGAAGAAGTTGAATTGAATCCCGACCTTTCATATGAAGAAGAGCCTATCCAAATACATAATCAAGAAGTTAAAAGACTTCGAAACAATAATGTTCCCCTCGTTAAAGTTATATGGAGAAATCACAAAGTCGAAGAAGCGGCGTGGGAACCCGAGGATACAATGCGAATGCAATATCCTCATTCATTCAATTCAAGTAAATTCGAGGGAGAATTTATTTTAAGAGGGGAGGAGTTGTCACACCCTAAAAGCACCTTAGATAAAATAATAAAAAAAGAGAAAAGGAGAAAAGTGGAAATGTAACTTATAATATGACATATAACATAAGAAAGTGGGTTATTAGTAGGATAACTTAAAATATGACATATGGCATAAGAAAGTGGGTTATTAGTAGGATAACTTATTATATGACATATGACATAAGAAAGTGGGTTATTAGTAGGATAACGTATAACAAGAGGTATAACATAAGATAGTGGGTTATTAGTGGGATAACCTATAATATGATATATAACATAAGATAGTGGGTTATTAATGGGATAACCTATAATATGATATAGAACATAAGATAGTGGGTTATTAGTGGGATAACTTATAATATGACTTATAAGATAAGATAGTGGGTTATTAGTGGAATAATACATGGACAAAATAAGTCCATGTGTCCTTCTCTTGAAACATACGACTAACAAGTGTATAACACCAAAAGGGTTATCATCTTTCTCACTTTAATACACCGAACCAACATATAAAGGAATCCGCCTACCGCCACCTTTCCCCTAGAGGCTTAAGCAACAGAAGCAGGAACACTAGTTTCGAAAATTTCTAGATATTCTAAAACAGGTGCACATTAAAATCCCTCTCGTGGAATCCATCCATAACATTCCTAATTACACGAAATATCTGAAAAACATGGTTTCCAAGAGGAAAAGAGTTGGGGAGTTCGAAACAGTTGCTGTCAGAGAGGAATGTATGGCAATGTTACACAACAAGCTGCCACCCAAGCAAACAAATCCGGACAGTTTCATTATACCATGCAAAATCAGCAGCAGCCATGCAACGAGAGCCTTGTGCGACTTAGGAGCCAGCTTCAACCTGATGCCCAATGCAGTTTTCGACAAGCTAGGTATTGGGCAAGCCAAACCTACCTACATTATGTTGAAACTTGCTGATCACTCATTTGTACAACTGGAGGGTAAGATCGAAGAAATCTTAGTTCGAGTGGGTAGCCTTATTTTTCCAGCAGACTTCCTCATCATAGATGTGAGGCTGATGAAAATGCACCCTATCATCCTAGGGCGACCATTCGTGGCCACAAGCAGAACATTAATAGATGTGGAGCATGGGGAGTTGATGATGAGAGTAAATAATCAAAACATCAAGCTAAATATTTTAGAGTCCTCAGCAAAGGAAAAAGCATGATGCCAAGATGCACAAACTTCTAAGGTCAGCGCTGAGACATGGCAAGACAGTAGCCGCCAGGGCAGACAAGAGGACAGATAGAAGAACCCCAATGAACAAGATGATCCCCAAGGAGGAAGAACAACACATCACCTTAGGAAGTGGTTATGTTTGGGAGTTGCACACCAATGCACTCCCAACATAACTTAATTAATTTCATCTTGTATTTTCTTTATTTTTATGTTTTAGGAATAGAATTTAATTTATTGCAATATATTTTCTTTCTTTTAGGATTAGATTTTCAATTAAGTTAAAATTATTCTCCATATTTTTATTTTTCATGTTATTTAATTATTTTTTATTTCATGTCTTAGGAATAAAATAGCCGAACCAAGAAAAGGCCCAACAAGGAGCCCGCCCAACATCCTGCCACGACAGCTAAGGGCGGCCCAGCACATAAATAGCTTAACGGCTAGCTGCCAACGGCTACAAAAATAACGGGCAGAAAACCCGTAACACTCGCGAAGAAATTTGCCCGTTGGGAATTCAATGCCGCCACGGTAGCTCTCGGCACCATCTATATAAACCCCACTTCTCCCATTCATTTACATTACTTTCATCTCCTTTTTAACTTATTCTTAAATCCACTGCTCTCTTTCTCATTACCTTCTTTTAAGTTTCTGATTACAAAAATCGTCTCACACGTGGTATCAACATCACAAGCCAAACCCACCTTCCAACATTTCTTCTCCCATGAAGATGCAAAACGATACAGAACCCAGTTCGCAAAGCAAGCTATATAGAAGGAACAAAGGTTCCATTACTCACAGGAAACAGGGGATCTCGACCATGAGCCCGCCCTATTCGAGAAAATTTACAACAAGGATTTGAAGATATTTGCAGGACAGCCGGAGGCGGCAAACATCACGTTGGTCACATCAAACAAGTGTTATTTCTTTTCT
The DNA here is from genome assembly GCA_958450335.1 of Hibiscus tridactylites. NCBI lineage: Eukaryota > Viridiplantae > Streptophyta > Magnoliopsida > Malvales > Malvaceae > Hibiscus > Hibiscus tridactylites. Next base: position 58,957,160 of record OY288271.1, read on the forward strand.
TTTCTTTAGTTTATTGCTTATTTTTATGTTTTAATTATCTTACTTGTATTTAATTTTTTTGTTTTTCTTTTGTACTTTATTTTCTGCATTGAGGGCAATCCCATCTCGAGTTTGGGGGGTAGCTCTAATATTTTTGTTTAGACATATTCTAGTAGCATATATATTGAATTGTACTTGCCTTAAAAAATCAATCAAAAGAAAAATTTTGTTAGAACTTGCGCCTATGATAGGACAGCCGACTCTATATTTTCGCACCAATTACAACGACCTTAAATTTGGAGAAAGCATGAAGTAAACTTAGAATTTTCCTATAAATGCCATTTTTTAAAAAAAAAACTACTGTTACTTGCTGAATGTAACCCCCTTAACCCGGCCCAGACGGTTGAACCGAATTAAGAAGTTTACACGGGGAAAACCAAAGTCAACCCGAAAGTCAACCTTGATTAACGACCCTTTTTTTTCTTTTTAAACTTGTCTAAATGCATATTATCCCTAAGCATGATCGCACAATCAGCATTCTCAAAGATCATAATCATCAGAGAACATTCAGGGACCCAATTGCACAAATTAAGACTTTAGGGACCAAATTGTAAATTCTGAAAATTATAAGGACTTAACTCAAATTAAAGTTACCAATATGTAATTAATCATATTTCATGATTCTCTGTCAAATTTCAGCTCAAACGGACATCTCAAACTCATTTAATTGCAATAACAAAGTTCATGACCAAAATGCAAACATTTCAAAACATTTAACCATCAAATTCCGAGCCCAACGGTCGGGTGTTCCGAAACAGGAAGGAGCTATTCCGAAACACGGGACCGTTCCACAACGGGTTCCGAAACATGACTTGGCAGTGGCATTTCCGTTCCGGAACGTTTCCTCCCGTTTCGGAACGCCTAGGCCATTTCAGGCCCCTGTTCCGAAACGGTAGCACCCGTTCCGATACGGCCTGCCCAGATTGCAGAAAATTAGCTGGTTTAACACTTAATTGACCTATCAAACATGCTCCAAATGCAACCAAATTATACCAGCAAGTCATTCAACATCCAAGGAACATGTTAGCATCAACCATTCATCAACATGACATCAAAATAAGAAATACCCAATTCTATAGGCAAGCATCCTATAAAGCAAACCATGAAATCCTCAAAACACCAAAACACATACCAAAAGGCCAATTACAAACTCAAACATTATTAACAACATAAATCCAACTTAGGGAGTCCATAACATCTCCCAAAACATCAACATAGGTCCCCCATTGCCAAATACCCAAAAGCTAATAGTTTTGAGAAAATATTCACCATACATGAGCTTAATTCACCACTTGGATTCTTGCCCTCCTTGCTGCCCTCAATGCACTTTAATGCTCTGCATTATTGGTTTAAGAAAAGAGAGAGCGTAAGCAAATAGCTTAGTGAGGAATGCTCATTTAAAACCACACAAGAATGCATTTATAAAACACATTTATAAACCTTAGTTCAACATCATTTGTACATGCACATAAGCATTTAAAACCAGCAATTCATGCTTCCCGTTCATAACATGTCATATTGGCAACAAGTGATACATTCAACATAAGATCCACACATGGACTTTTAAACACCATTGTGATCTTACAATTTCCAAGGACCACACATGGACTTTTAAACACCATTGTGTCCTTAACAAGAATCATCCATGGACTTTTAAACACCATGACAAGGACCACACAAGGACTTTTAAACACCTTTGTGTCCTTAACAAGAATCACCCACGGACTTTTAAACACCTTGGTGTTCTTAATAACAAGGCTTACGCAAGGAATTTTAACCACCTTCGTAACCTTAACCAAGAACCAACCATGGACTTTTAAACACCATGTTGTTCTTAAAATACACAAGATTCACACAAGGACTTTTAACCACCTTTGTGATCTTAACCAAGAACCAACCATGGACTTTTAACCACCATGTTGTTCTTAAATAAACAAGGCTCACACAAGGACTTTTAACCACCTTTGTGACCTTAAGCATCACTTGCCAATATGCATCATTTATCATCAATATTCCACTGTTTTAAAGCATTTAACAAAGCCATAAACATCATGCATCTTTAAGCATCAAACCACATTAAAACAATGTTCAAAACAAGGATCTCTTACCTTGAGCATCCTTCAACACATGGCTTATAATCTCAGCAAGTAAACATGCTAAATATGCTTTAAAAACATGATTTAAAACATGCAAACAAGCCACATTGCATACAACCAATCCATGGTTCATCATCAAGAGAGTTTTTCCGAAAACTTACTCTTGAGCTTAGCTAAGTTGCTTAGACTTAAACTAAGCTCCCAAACCTTCAAAACATTGGTTTCAAAGCTGAAAACCAAAATCCACTCACCGATTCCGTTTCGCCACTTGCCGAAACACCAATCAAGCTTCCGGATCACCACCACAAGGATCCAAAGATGACTCCCCTGTTTTAAACACATCAAAGCAGAGGATTAATGCATCATCATGCATTAATATCTTCAATGAAAGCACCTAAACCCACTGCTCTCATCCACACTCCATTTTCGGCTACCAAACACAACCGAAAATGCATCCAAACAACTCCACAACATTACCCAGCCAAGATCCATCAAATCTAATCATCCTTAAACATCAATTAACATCCAAAAAGGATCTAACCACGCCCTTATACCTCCAGCTATAACAGATCATCAAGATCACTCCAAAAACAACCAAAAACTCAAGCAAACCTTAGGAAATTCAACCTATTCGGGATTGCATTGATTAAACCTCAACTTCTTATCAATTTAACATTCATTTAACATCAAAAAGACACCTCAAATCACTGCTTAAACAGATCATACGAATTTTAATAAAAAATCAACCAAATCTTGCATTTAAAGCCAAGATCAAGAACACAACCTTAAAACCTTTTATAAAACACAAATTAAGGATTGAGAACTTGGGAATTTCAGTAAAGAACTCCGCAACATCTTTCTTCAAACCCACCCAATAGTACAAAATCCATGGTAATCCTTCTTCGATGGTGACAAAGGTAAACCAGATACAAAATCCATGGTAATCCTTTCCCACTTCCATTCAGGGATCTTCAACGGTTGCAACAAACCTGAAGGAAACTGATGCTCAGCCTTAACCCGCTGGCACACCATACACTTGCTTGCAAACTCCGCAACATCTTTCTTCAAACCCACCCAATAGTACTCATCACGAAGATCTCGATACATCTTAGTACTACCTGGGTGCATAGCAAAAGGACTACTATGACCTTCAGTCAGAATAGCACGCCTCAACTCAGCATCATTGGGCACTACTATCCGACTCCCAAAACACAACACACCATCATCATTAAAACTGAAATCCGAAGGCCTACCCTCCGCAATATCCTGAACATGCGGTACCAAGGAATCATCCAGCTACTGCTTTTCCTTGATCAACTGAACCAAATATGGTTTCACTTGCAACTCAGCCACAAGACCACCATCACGCGAAATACTCAAACTGGCAAACATAGCCCTCAGCTCAACAGCTACCTTCCTACTCAAGGCATCTGCTACAACATTAGCTTTTCCAGGGTGATACTCAATCGTCAAATCATAATCCTTGAGCAACTCCACCCAACGTCGCTGCCTAAGATTCAACTCCTTCTGAGACATCAGATACTTCAAACTCTTGTGGTCCGTGTACACAGTACACTTCTCACCATACAGATAATGTCTCCAGATCTTCAAAGCAAAAACCACCGCAGCCAACTCAATATCATGCGTAGGATAATTGCGCTCATGCACCTTCAACTGCCGCGATGCATAAGCCACCACCTTACCCTCTTGCATCAGCACACATCCCAAACCAACACAGGACGCATCGCTATACACCACAAACTCTTTCCCTGATACAGGCTGAACCAAGATCGGAGCTTGTGTCAAAGCTGCCTTAAGCTTCTCAAAAGCCTGCTGTCTCGCTTCCGTCCATTCATACTTAACATCCTTTTGCAACAACTTCGTCAAAGGTGCAGCAATCTTAGAAAACCCATCCACAAACCTTCGGTAGTATCCTGCCAAACCAAGGAAACTACGGACCTCATGAACAGACTTAGGAACCTTCCAATTCATCACCGCCTCAATCTTCTGAGTATCAACACGAATCCCCTCGGCAGAAACCATATGACCAAGAAACACCACCTCTCTAAGCCAGAACTCACATTTGCTCAGCTTGGCATAAAGCTGATTCTCCAACAAAGCTTGCAACACGATTCTTAAATGCTCCTCATGCTCCTCCTCAGTACGCGAGTACACGAGGATATCATCAATGAACACCACAACAAATTTGTCCAGGTATTCATGAAATACACGATTCATCATGTCCATGAAAGCTATATGAGCATTTGTCAAACCAAACGGCATCACAAGGAACTCATAATGCCCATACCTTATCCTGAAAGCTGTCTTAGGCACATCCACATCCTTCACCTTCAACTGATAATACCCTGACCTCAAGTCAATCTTAGAGAACACAGCTGCTCCCCGAAATTGATCAAAGAGATCATCAATCCTCGGCAATGGATACCGATTCTTGATAGTCAACTAGTTCAGCTGACGGTAATCAATGAACATTCTCATAGTGCCATCCTTCTTCTTCACAAACAAGACCGGTGCACCCCAAGGCGACACACTCGGCCGAATGAAACCACGATCAAGCAACTCTTGCAACTGCATCTTCAGCTCCTTCAGCTCCTTAGGTGCCATTCGATAAGGGGTAATGGACACATGAGTTGTATTTTCATACAGCTCAATTCCAAACTCCACCTCGCGATTAGGAGGTAATCCAGGCAACTCCTCAAGAAACACACCAGGAAACTCTCGCACAATCCTGATATCTTGCACACGCAACTCCTTAGAACTAGGATTCATCACAAAAGCTAGATAAGCTTCACATCCTTGCCTCAGCATCCGGCTCGCCTCCAATGTAGACACCACATTGGCAAGAAACTTCACATTCTCACCAACCACAACTACCTCATAATCATCCGCAAGCTTCAGCGAAACTCGCTTATTCTCACAATCCACAACAGCGCGATGCTCAGCAAGCCAATCCATACCAAGGATTACATCAAAACCATAGAAAGGCAACTCCATAAGATCAACAGCGAAAACATGATCTTGAACAACCAGAGGACATCTTCTATAAAGCATTCGTGTCACAATAGTCTCACCTAAAGAACTAGTGACACACATACCAACATCCAAAGACTCAACAGGCAAACCAAGCAATTCAGCATGCTCACGCAAAATGTAAGAGTGCGTAGATCCAGAATCAATCAAGGAAAGTAATGACAAGGATTGCAGAGTAAAAGTACCTGCGATCACATCCGCGTCATTCCTCCCCTCCCTCTGAGCAAACACTCTAGCCTGGCCACCACCTTCAGGCTGGACAGCTACAACATGAGCCACACCCCGAACACCATCCTCTCTCCGCTGGAAGTTACCACGGCCGCGCCCACGACCTCTCTGTGGTGCAGCAACAACAGGAGCACGCACTTGGCCACCAGCCAACATAGGACACTTTCTCCTCATGTGATCCGTAGATCCACAGTTCCAGCACGCATTACCAGCTGCCACAACAGGAGCTTGCACCTCCCTCATAGCACGAGGACAATCACGCTTCATATGGCCACGCAAACCACATGTCCAACATGCACTCGGATCAACCCTAGCATTGCCTCCCCGAGCAGGCGCACCACCACCTCGCTTAGCTGTGGACTGATACTTCTGATCACGTCCCCTCTTGTTCCGTCCACCACCAGAACTATAATCAGCAGCTCGCTTACCAGCACCAGAAACAACACTTTTAGAAGATAAACCCAAGTTCATCTCAATGTCCTTTGCTCGACCCACCAACACATCGAAATCATCATACTCGGTAGCCAGCACATACATCTTTACATCCGTCACTAAACCATAACGGAACCTTTCACACCTCTCCCGCTCATCCGGAACAAGCTCAAGTGCATACTGACTGAGTCGAACAAACTGAACTTCATTCTCAGCCACAGACATGCTCCCTTGGGTAAGAGACATGAATTCCCTCTTCTTTTCATCGAGGTACCTCACACCTAGATACCTTCTCTTGAACGCGTTCTGAAAGAACGTCCAAGTTACATCAGCCTCCGTCATCCCAGCGATAGTGGTTGTCCACCACGTGTATGCATCATTCTGTAGCAAGGATACTACACAGTCAAGCTTCTGCACATCAGTGCAACTCATTTGACCCAAGATTCTCTTGGTACTTTCCAACCAAGCCTCAGAACCTTCAGCAGACAAACCCCTGAACTCAGTCCCTCCCAGACTGCGCAAACGTTCCAAGGGTAGTCTAACTCCAGCATCTCCTTGATGCCCAGCTCCATGAGCTCCAGCTACCGCTGCTTGAAAAGCTCCAGCAATAGCTTGAATCAACACCGTCATGTCAGGAACAGCTTGCCCCTGACCAGCCTCAGGTCCAGCGACCCCAGCACCAGCTGCAGCTCCAGCTCCTTCACCCCCAGCACCACCACCACCAGGTGGAGGAGGCAAATCCACCGCACTTTCAACATTCTCTTCATTCTCATTCTCATTTTGAGCCGTAGCTCGCACATTACTCCTCAACTCTCTACGAGGTGCCATACTATAACAATGCAATCACAATGCAAATAAACAAAGTCAGGCCCAGCAAGGTAAGCAATCCAAGTACTCAAGCTCATTTTCACTTAAAAACAACATCATTTCATTAGCTTTGATTTGGCAATGGGTACCCAAAACATGCTTCACCACAGCATACACCTCAATTGCAACATAATTACAATTCACTCATCATGCTTTCACTTAACAAGCATACAAAGCATACATACATTAATCATTCACATAATCATTCCCAAACACTCGAGAACTCAGCTCTGATACCATCAAATGTAACCCCCTTAACCCGGCCCAGACGGTTAAACCGAATTAAGAAGTTTACACGGGGAAAACCAAAGTCAACCCGAAAGTCAACCTTGATTAACGACCCTTTTTTTTCTTTTTAAACATGTCTAAATGCATATTATCCCTAAGCATGATCACACAATCAGCATTCTCAAAGATCATAATCATCAGAGAACATTCAGGGACCCAATTGCACAAATTAAGACTTTAGGGACCAAATTGTAAATTCTGAAAATTATAAGGACCTAACTCAAATTAAAGTTACCAATATGTAATTAATCATATTTCATGCTTCTCTGTCAAATTTCAGCTCAAACGGACATCTCAAACTCATTTAATTGCAATAACAAAGTTCATGACCAAAATGCAAACATTTCAAAACATTTAACCATCAAATCCTGAGCCCAACGGTCGGGTGTTCTGAAACAGGAAGGACCTGATCCGAAACGCGGGACCGTTCCGCAACGGGTTCCAAAACATGACTTGGCAGTGGCATTTCCGTTCCGGAACGTTGCCTCCCGTTTCGGAATGCCTAGGCCATTTCAGGCCCCTGTTCCGTAACGTTAGCACCCGTTCCGATACGGCCTGCCCAGATTGCAGAAAATTAGCTGGTTTAACACTTAATTGACCTATCAAACATGCTCCAAATGCAACCAAATTATACCAGCAAGTCATTCAACATCCAAGGAACATGTTAGCATCAACCATTCATCAACATGGCATCAAAATAAGAAATACCCAATTCTATAGGCAAGCAACCTATAAAGCAAACCATGAAATCCTCAAATCACCAAAACACATACCAAAAGGCCAATTACAAACTCAAACATTATTAACAACATAAATCCAACTTAGGGAGTCCATAACATCTCCCAAAACATCAACATAGGTCCCCCATTGCCAAATACCCAAAACCTAATAGTTTTGAGAAAATATTCACCATACATGAGCTTAATTCACCACTTGGATTCTTGCCCTCCTTGCTGCCCTCAATGCACTTTAATGCTCTGCATTATTGGTTTAAGAAAAGAGAGAGCGTAAGCAAATAGCTTAGTGAGGAATGCTCATTTAAAACCACACAATAATGCATTTATAAAACACATTTATAAACCTTAGTTCAACATCATTTGTACATGCACATAAGCATTTAAAACCAGCAATTCATGCTTCCCGTTCTTAACATGTCATATTGGCAACAAGTGATACATTCAACATAAGATCCACACATGGACTTTTAAACACCATTGTGATCTTACAATTTCCAAGGACCACACATGGACTTTTAAACACCATTGTGTCCTTAACAAGAATCATCCATGGACTTTTAAACACCATGACAAGGACCACACAAGGACTTTTAAACACCTTTGTGTCCTTAACAAGAATCACCCAAGGACTTTTAAACACCTTGGTGTTCTTAATAACAAGGCTTACGCAAGGAATTTTAACCACCTTCGTAACCTTAACCAAGAACCAACCATTGACTTTTAAACACCATGTTGTTCTTAAAATACACAAGATTCACACAAGGACTTTTAACCACCTTTGTGATCTTAACCAAGAACCAACCATGGACTTTTAACCACCATGTTGTTCTTAAATAAACAAGGCTCACACAAGGACTTTTAACCACCTTTGTGACCTTAACCATCACTTGCCAATATGCATCATTTATCATCAATCTTCCACTGTTTTAAAGCATTTAACAAAGCCATAAACATCATGCATCTTTAAGCATCAAACCACATTAAAACAATGTTCAAAACAAGGATCTCTTACCTTGAGCATCCTTCAACACATGGCTTATAATCTCAGCAAGTAAACATGCTAAATATGCTTTCAAAACAGGATTTAAAACATGAAAACAAGCCACATTGCATACAACCAATCCATGGTTCATCATCAAGAGAGTTTTTCCGAAAACTTACTCTTGAGCTTAGCTAAGTTGCTTAGACTTAAACTAAGCTCCCAAACCTTCAAAACATTGGTTTCAAAGCTGAAAACCAAAATACACTCACCGATTCCGTTTCGCCACTTGCCGAAACACCAATCAAGCTTCCGGATCACCACCACAAGGATCCAAAGATGACTCCCCTGTTTTAAACACATCAAAGCAGAGGATTAATGCATCATCATGCATTAATATCTTCAATGAAAGCACCTAAACCCGCTGCTCTCATCCACACTCCATTTTCGGCTACCAAACACAACCGAAAATGCATCCAAACAACTCCACAATATTACCCAGCCAAGATCCATCAAATCTAATCATCCTTAAACATCAATTAACATCTGAAAAGGATCTAACCACGCCCTTATACCTCCAGCTATAACAGATCATCAAGATCACTCCAAAAACAACCAAAAACTCAAGCAAAACTTAGGAAATTCAACCTATTCAGGATTGCATTGATTAAACCTCAACTTCTCATCAATTTAACATTCATTTAACATCAAAAAGACACCTCAAATCACTGCTTAAACAGATCATACGAATTTTAATCAAAAATCAATTAAATCTTGCATTTAAAGCCAAGATCAAAAACACAACCTTAAAACCTTTTATAAAACACAAATTAAGGATTGAGAACTTGGGAATTTCATTAAAGAACTGAGAGTTTAGAGGAGAAGGACGTTCTTACCTCCAAACTTGAGTTTTCTCCCTTTTTGGAACCAAATTCTTGAAAATCCACTTAGCAAATGCAAAGGTTTTGTTGAAGAGATGATTGAAGATCAAAAGAGAATTGAAATGAGTTATTTTGGTGACAAAATCAGAGGGAAAAGCTCTGGAGAAATGTGTTTGGTTTGAGAGAAAGATGAGAGAAAATGAAAATGGAATTTAGGAAAAGTTAGTTGGAAAATGCCAAAATATCTTCCCTCCTTTTTAGTTTTATTTAAAAGCCATTAATTAAATCATTTAATATCTTAGAAAAATCTGGAGAAACTCCCATTGGGTAAATAGCTCCTTAAAGATTCAAAGTTTCAATCCTTTTTAAAACAGTCACACAGTTTTCAAAAATTACATTTTGGTCACTAGCAAAAATGTCACCCTTCCAAACCTCATTTTGTAAAATTGATTTCACCATTCACTTATATATAATAAAAGAGTATTTTAAGACATTTTTCCATATTTTTAATGCAACCCGAACTAGGCTTTCCTAAATTCACTCTTTATATATTCGAACCGCAGTCCGACCGAACCGGTCCGAATCCCAAAACTCCTAAGCCCAAAATTGGGGCGTTACACTGAATTTGTTAGAATTTCTGGTAAACATTTTCTACTTGAATTATTTGTAAAATTCTAACACCGGTTGCAGAAAGCTGTCGCGGCAGGCAACAAATAGAAAAAGAAAAGCGCTGCCACGGCAGTAAAGAAATTTTTTATGTTGTTTTTCTCTAGAGGTGCCCGAAACCAGCTCTAGGAAGAATCATGTGCAAGGAAGCTCCACTGCTATCAAAGTCCATGAATCTGAAAATCCTTGAAGTGATGGACAAATTAGTATGAGTGAATGAAACTCTTCACGAGATGACTCTACTCAATGGGTTCGAGGTTTTGTAGTTTGCTCCTATCTTAATTCCAGACCTATAAGAGTAGTTGTGATGAGATGAAGCTCTTACTAACACGATCAAATTAATGTGCTTAATTATGTTGCCTTGCAAGAAACCTTATATACCATGACAACATCTATGTTTACTTAGAATGTTCTTCAGATTCAGCCTGTACATAGTTTCTGCACACACTGCACTGGCATTGTAGTTTAATTCTGAGGTAATTTATGCTCTTCTCCTTTCACTAATATAATGTAGGTGCCACAGCCTTGAGGTGTTAAATCAAGTTTAAAACATGTTTTTTTTTTATTAATTTCAAAGAGCAAGTATGTTTAGGTTTGCATTGCTTGAGGACAAGCAATAGTTCGAGTTTGGGGGTGTGTAAAGTGCTCAATAGTCTTATATTTTATACGCGTTCCATCTCTTATTATTGATGTTCTTAAGTACATTTTAGGCATATTTAGGTTCATGCATTATATATTTACAATATTCTTTACTTTGCCTTCATTTTATTGATTAACATTTATTTGGTAAGGAAAAGATGTTGTTTTAGTTTAGTTTGCATTTCAGGGCTAGAAGTTGTTAGGAGGAGGACAGACCAGAGGAGAGGATGTAGAGGCAGTAGACCAGGGAGCTGTATTGCTGCAGTTCCAAGCTGAGAAAGCCGATGCCGAGTACATGTCGCTATCGTACCTGCCGCTCAGGGCATCAAGCTGAGGAATTGGAGAATTAGAGTGCGATATGTAGAGTAGAAAATCCTGAGTCCAACGATGCCATCCACTTAATTTTCTGACGCCTAGAGCAGCAAATAATGTCGCCGAAGGAGGAGATCGAGATAACTTGCGGTGCAAGGCAACAAGAAAGAGTCCAAATTCAACTCAAAGAAGTCAGAATTAAAGGCTGCATTTAATGCAAAAGCTACTTTGAAGACTTCTACTCCAAGGAGGACATGACCTAGCTAATGCCTATATATACTTGACATATTTTGTAATTGTTGACAACTTAGGTTTTCCTTTGGGCATAGTTTAGGTTTTCTTGCCGCCATTATGTTCTAAATTCTCTCTTGGGTTTGTTTTATGTTGTAAATTAGTGTGAGAACGATTGTTTAGGAATTAAGTTTGTTTTTTGTAATAAAACTTCAAGGTTTTCTTATTCCATGCTCTTCATAGTTTTCAATTAAGTTGAAAAGATTAGTTGTTAACTATCTATTTGTTCCGGATTGAGAGAGTTGAACTCACGAAATGGATAAGTACGATCCTCATCCTAATCAGGTGTTGATCAATTCGGCCTAGTCATAGGTGCAAGTTTATGGCGATTAAAAGAGGACGAACCAAGGTTGTTGTCTTTGCAAGATTCAGGTCATGACGGGTATCATCTGCAGTGAGCAACAATAGTATTCTGACTTAGACATAAGTGGGATCAATATTGAAGCGTTATGCCGAGCCTTGAAGGTCTGTCGAGTTTTCCGCCGAGCTAATCGTCTGTTCCATTGTCGAGGCAGCGATAGCGTCGAAGCATCCAATCTTCCATCCTCCGCCGAGGTAGCAAAGTCTAGTAGCGCAAAGCAACTTATCCTATTTAACACAACTTCACACTACTAAGAAACATAACCTAACCCATTCTATCATCCAGATCTTTTCTTCAATTACTTGTGTTTTACTTACTTTTAATTCTTTCATAAACTAAAATTATTTGTGCATTTAATTTTCTTTGTGCATGATTTACTATTCGAGTAAGTTTTCCAATCCCTGTGGGGGACGATATCTTTTATACTATAACTTGACAAGAGTGTGCACTAGTCCTCATATTTAGAGAACACCCAAACACTCTACAAGTTGCGTCTTCATCTCCTTCAACTCTTTTAGACCCATTCGATAGGGAGAAATAGAAACTAGATTTCTATTTTCATACAACTCAATGCCAAACTCAACCTCTCTATTCGGCGGTAACCCAAGCAACTCTTCCAAAAATACACCCGAAAACTCACATATCGTACGTATGTCCTACACACATACTTCCTTCGATCATGGATTCATAACATAAGCTAAAAAATGCACGCAACCCAATTCCATCAAACGACTCGCTTCTAGAGTTGAAACAACTTTGGACAAGAATTTAACATTCTCGCCCACGATTGCCACTTCGTAATCAGCAACAAGTTTCAAGGTAACGCGCTTGGTATCAAAATCAACCACAACCCTATGCTATGTCAACCAATCTATTCCAAGAATTACACCAAAACAATAGAAAGGAAATTCCATTAAATCAACTACGAACACATGACCTTGAACAGATAAAGGGCATCTCCTAAACATCCTTCTTGTAACAACTGTTTCACCAAAAGAACTAGTTACTTGCATTTCCACATCAAACACTTCTGAAACTATTATTCAAGCCACAACTCCAAACAACATTATCAACAACAGGCGTAGAAAACTTTACCCCACAGATCAAATGTGGTCAATCTCACCTCACGTGATCACACGATCCACATACCTAATAGGTATCAAATGCTACTCAAGCCCAGAAACACAAACCCTACGGTCTGATCCCAACGTTGCCACCACCTCACCTCAAACAAGGCGATACCTTTTAGCATGACTATTCTTACACTGAATACCGTTAAAACTAGAGTCTGCAACTCTCTTTCCAGAGCTAGAACCTCTCACACGAATTGATAAACCTAGGTTTTGCTAAGTGCACTTCGCCCGTGTAACCAACCCGTCGAAAACAGTGTAGCCAAAAGCCAACATATATAGCCTAAACAATCTGTACTGTTGCGTGTGTAAAGTGCCCCACAATTGTGCAAGTATAGATGTCTCAAGTAATAAAGTGATCGGTATTGAGTATCGTCTCCACATGGATTGGTGAAACCTTCAATGTTATCGTCTCGGACTGTAAAAGAAACAAAAGTAAAGAACACAAGGGAACAATTGGGTTTTTGGAGTAATCTCAATAACAAAAAATAAAATAAGCTAGTAAATTAAAAGTGAGTAATCAAGATGAGAGATTGGGCCAGATTATATTGTGTCGTAGTGTGGAAACCAATTGGACTGTCTCATTCTTAGAATGCAACAAACACCGGATTGCCTCGGCAAAGACCGAAGTCACTACCGCGGCAACGGGTTAAGCAACTACCTCGACAATCCATTGCTTGGGCAGCAACGAACAACGTCAAGGTTCAACAAAGTGTACTTCAGTAGCTCCTTCTTATCCCTAAGTCAAAACCGTGCTGATGTGCAGGCCTTGATAATACCTCCCAGCGTGAACCAAGGATGAACACCAACTAATATTACGCTTCTTTTAGCCGTTGAAATTTGAACTTATCCTAACCTGAGTTAGTTTTCACCGATTGGGATGAAAAACATGCTTATCCGTTTCGTGAGTCTAACTCTCCCGATATTCGACAAATTAATAGTTAACGAGATCCACTCCCAATTCACTCGAAAACAAGAATAAGAACCAAGAATAACCAAACCATGAACTAAAATTGCATTAACAAAAACTTAAACAAAATCCAATCATTTTATCACAACAACAAAATAATACAATCTAAACCCTAAGAAGAAATTAGAACATAATAACAATGAAAGCTCGCTACAAATTCTCTCCAACTCGAGTTCTCTATATTCTAAGGTTAAAATCTCAATGGTAGGCTTTGCTTCATATTTATAGAGGAGGTTTGGGTCAAGTCCTTCATGAGGAGGAAGTTAGGTTAGAATTAAACACATTAAAAGAAAAGGTCTTCTTTTAAAGTATTATATCTTTCTTCCTTAAAATCCTACCTTTTTACGTGGAATATTCTCTTGACCTTCCTTCGGCGTTTTCATGGTCTTCCTAGAGTCTGATCTGCTTTACATATTTAAAACTTAGCTTTTTTCTGCTATTCAAAACTTGCTCTGCTTTGCATATTTTCTCCATTGTCGAGTGTGTCAGGTCATTGCCTCGGTAGTGGATTGCCTCGACAACTGTCTATTTGTCTTTTCTACTCAACAAGGCTATATCCCATGGTTCGAATTTCTTTAGTAGAAGTGGTCTTCCATAGCTAGCTTGATCTGGACCATCGAGTGATGATTTTGCACCGCTTCTCTTGTTCCTTTACTGTCGCGGCAATGCTTGCCCGAGCAGTGAGTAACAAAATCTGCATTCGCACCAAAAACGCACATAAGTAGCATCTTTTTCACTAAATAAACCAAACATAATGATCAACCATAATAAACATGAGATCAATGTGATTGATGAATGGAGGACTACAATGTGATTCGAATGGGTGTAGATTTAGCAATAATTGTCATAGAAAAATGGTGAAATGATAGTACTTTTATACCCTCAACAAACCCCCTAACTCGAACTATTGCTTGTCCTCAAGCAATGCAAATAGTTGTAAACAAAATAATTACTAGCCATAGTCCTTAGCCTTTATAGAGATTGCTTCAATTCACCTTCTTCCTTATGACCTAGCACTTGAAAATACATGATTAAATTTTTTGGATGACTAAAGGAGTTACTCAGCATCAAACTATGATGCTTGTGAGCGTGTGCATGCTTTATGAACAAGATGATTATCCGGGTTCTAAGTAAACACTTAAGCATTAACCTACTTAACTTGGGTAAATAATATTTTTTTATGTAACCCCCTCGACCCGGCCTAGCCGATAGACCGAATCGAACATGTCACACATGGAATATTGAAGTAATTCGGGAAGGTTTACCTCAATAAACGACCCTATTTTTTACCTTTTTATTTTGTCTAGATGCAAGTTACATTCCTATGTTATCAATAAGCAGCGGATTGAAAGACAGCATGAGCATTCATTGATTTTTACCAATTTCGGGTTTAGGGACCATTTTGTAAATTTGACAATTTGTAAGGGTTATTACCAAATTCAGATTACCAATCTTTAATTAGGTTCATTACATGCATCTATGTGTAAACTCAGCTCAAAACAACCAGTTATACTCATTCAATTGCATCCATAGGAATAGGGACGAAAATGCAAAGATTCAGGACATTCAAAGATGAGTTTAAACCAATATTAACGAACATCGTATCGATACCCTTAAAGAGGGTATCGATACACCCCCGACGGTACAGCTTCACAGGCCCTACATCACAAGACCGTATCGGTACGCTAGGGCATCGTATCGAAACGCCCTCTAGACTGTATCAGTACGCTAGGGCAATGTATCGAAACGCCCCTGACTAGTGGCCAAAAAGGGTATTGATACACCCCCGTCTATCGGTAAGCCCCTCTCATTTATGAAGGCCGTATCGATCCACTATGAAGTGTATCGATACACCTCAGTCTGCAACTGCTCAAAATGCAAATTTAGCACCTCTAAAGCCATTTCAACCCATACCAACATACATTTAAGCATGCTTGCAACACAATCACACATCAACACTCAATGATACATGGCAAAGACATCATCAAGCACCAATAGCAACAACAATGACATCTAAAGGCATGCTTCCTAAGAAATTCAAGCACCAAAGGATCAATTCTCAAATCCAAGCATAAACCAACTTTTAAAGGCCACTTACATACTCATATATGCATATCAAACTTGCACCAAATCAGAAAACACTAAAGTAACCAACATTAATAATATTCGACACCCCCATTGCCTTTATTACCCTAGTCCATAACCAAAACAAACCTTCAGTCAAAGTCTTTCATCGATCCCTTGCAAGTGCTGCCTCCAAATCATGAATTTATTGCATTGATAGACAAAGAGAGCGTAAGCACAAAATCCTTAGTAAGGAAAGCTCAATACCAAAAACATTATCAATGCAACAAAATTGTTTTCACTCTTTTGAAAACCATCATGCCCTCTTTGAAAATCCATGCACTTCATCATTTAAATCAACATGATAATCACCATGCAACATGAATCACATAATTTCTAGCAATTATATCATTGCTACACAAACATCAAGCCTTCCAAGTATAAACACCATTATGCTAATCTTAAGATAAAACATGCATTTTTCAAAATATGCATCATCAACATTTCCATAACGTTTCATTCCATTATATTGGCTCACAAGTGATAAAAAAATTCTCAAAAACATATCGGATACACAGATCACCAAGGGTTGTCCCAAACCCTTCATACACTTTACTGGCATCTCAAGGCTCACACACGAGAGCAACCCTTCACCGTTGTGACACCTGTGGTGGTGTATTCGGTACAATTAAAACCCCTCAACACCACTCATCGGTAGATGTATGGCTCACTAACGAGAGATGGGACACACACAAGGTTCGCACCCGGGAGCTACCCTCAACCATTGCAACCTTAAACATTCCTTAATCGTTAGGGTACTTGGATAGAGTTTTCGATACAATCACAACCCCTCAACATCCAATGGGACTTGTTTATAGTGCACTCAATCCTATAGCCAGCTAACTATATCCGATTTCATTTATAAAACACTTTATACAACATCACTTGCCAATATAATCCACATTTCATGCATACCTCATTGTTTTTCCAAAGCATTCATAATAAGCCATAACTCAAGCAATAAACCATGCTTCAAAACTCATGCATCAACACATGCATAAAAGGATCACTTTCCTAGTGCATCCTTAAACCTCATGGCATCATCAACCACATTTCATATACTCAAAACATGCTTTAAAACAGTATGTGAACATAATTAAAACAAGTACATTAAAAATCTCACAATAACACAATCCGAGTGAGGGAAATTCAGTTTACTTACTTCCGAACTTCGTAAAGCATTTCAAGCTCTTACTAAGGTCCCAAAACCACTTTTATGAAGTTTCAAAGTAAGAAATCTCATTCCACTCACCGACTTGCAAAACCACAATTGCTGACGCAACTATCAATGGTCTGAAGCCTCCAAAACCAATTCGTTCGATTCCAGAACATTATCCCTTATTTTCAAAAAATTAAAAACAATGATTCAATGCATCATAATGCATTCAAACACCATCAATCAAAAGAAAACCTGCAACCCTGCTCTATAGCATCAATTTACCCAATTGATACAACTGAAAACTCATTCGGTTGATATCTAAACTCATCCCAGCCATCCACTAACACATCCAACACAATTTAAGCATAAATCAACATCCAAAAACAACCTAAAACCATCCTTATATCTCCAACAACGTAGATCACACATAACACCCCAAAAACCCAACCATAAACACCTTAAAAACCAAGGATCTCAAGGATTTTGGGATTACCACGATTAAGACTACATTTCAAAATCATAGCCCTTTCAAAACTAATTTAGAAATCATATCAAACAAACCAAATCAACACAACTCCGAAAATCATATTTATATCATCTTTTCACAAGATTTCATCATTTAATCCAAACAATAACAAAACCTCAATAAAAAACATAGATAAAGAGCCAAATATCTTTGGAATTTCACCAAAGAACCTTGATTAGAGGCTGAGCACGAAATTTACCTCAAATCCTTGTTTGTCTTCTAATTTGGCAAGTTTAGCTTTCAAGAATCTTGAAGAAATGTGAAAGAAATCACAAAGAAGAAGTTGGAAATCAAGAGAGAAATTGAGAGTGAAGAAAATCTGGAATTTGAGAGAAAGTGGTGAGTGTTTTGCTGAAGTGAAAAGGAGAGAATGAAAATATCGTCAAATTTTTTTTAACCAAAATAACTACCTTTCTAATTAAATTATTAAAAGCCATTTTAATTATTTAATAAACCTTTTAAAACACATGCCAAATTAGAGAAAAGGCTTAATTTCCATTAAGCTCCATAAAGATTCTAAGATCTTGACTCTTTTTGAAAAACCCCCTTTTCCCATAACTTTAAAACTTTACATTTTGGTCACTACCAAAAATGTATACTTTCCAAAACTTATTTTGCAAAATTGATTTAACCAACCTCTTAAATATAATTTTAGAGGATTTGGGGAATTTTTATCCCATCTCGAACCTTGATTTTCCTAAACCACCTCTTCATGATTCGAACAACCGATACCAGTTCGACCGGCCCAACGCGACTCACAAAACACCTAGGCCAAAACCAGGGTGTTACAACTCTCCCCCACTTAGGAAACTTCGTCCAGAAAATTTTACCTGAAGGAAAAAGGTGTGGAACTGTCTCAACATGTCCACATTACTTCCCCATGAAACCTTCTCAACTCCTCAATGTCACCACAATACCTTCACAAGTTCAAACGTCTTACCATGAAGAACTTTGCTGCATGAATCAAGAATACCATCCGGGTCCTCCACAACATGCATAACATGTAATGAAAACAATCTATACCACCACAACATAGAAACATGAAACATATCATGGATCTTCTCCAACTCGGGAGGCAACCACAACGGATAAGCCACAGGACCAACCCGTTTCACAACCTCATAAGGTCCAACAAACCTCGGACTAAGTCTTCCCTTACGTTTGAATATCATCACCTTCTTCCAAGGCGATACCTTTAGGAACACACGATCTCCAACCACAAACTCGATCTCTCAATTGCTCACATATAAGTTTAACTTTCTTAGTTGTTCCCTTAAGCATATCCGGCAATGAAACAACCTTTTGTCCCGCCTCAGCCCAACAAAGAGGCATTCTACACTTTCTCCCATATAAGGCCTCATAGGGAGCCATTTGTATACTCGTCTTGAAACTATTATTATAGGCAAACTCAACTAAAAGTAGATGTTTTTCTCAATAACCCTGGAAATCTATCACACAACATTGCAACATGTCCTCCAGCACCTGAATAACTCGCTTCGACTATCCATCCGCCAGAGGATGACATGAAGTGCTAAAATTCAAACGTGTACCCGACGCTTGGTGTAACCATTCCCAAAACCTCGTTGTAAACCTCGGATCCCTATCCGACACTATGGATTTAGGCACACCAAGCAAACACACAATCTTATCAATATAAAACTCGGCTAACTTATGCAACATATACGTAGTATGCACAACCAAGAAATGTGCACACTTCGTAAAACAATCCCCAATCACCCATATAGAGTTCTTTTTAGATGGCGTCAAAGGCAGAACGGACGCATAATCCATCGTAATCCTTTCCCATTTATACTTTGGTATTCTTAAATATTATTACAGGCTTAAAGGAAACTAATGCTCAGCTTTCACACGCTGGGAAACCATACACTTGCTTACAAAATCAGCAACATCCTTTTTCAAGCCCACCCAATAGTACTCAACCTTCAACGCACGATATATCTTAGTACTACCAAGGTGCATAGCAAAAGGATTGCTATGTGCCTCAATCAAAATAATGTGCCTCAACTCAACACCCTGAGGTACAACTATTCGACTTTTGAAACATAGAACTCCACCATCATTGAAACAAAAATATGTTGCATTACCATCAGCTATAACATGAACATGAGGCACCAACTAACCATCAAGAAAATGCTTCTCCTTGATCAAATGAATCAAGGAAGGTTTCATCTGAAACTCGGCTATCAACCCACCATCACATGATAAACTCAGCCGAGCAAACATCGCTCTCAGTTCAACATCCACCTTCCTACTCAAAGCATCAACCACAACATTAGCCTTTCCAGGATGGTACTCAAATGTTAGATCGTAATCTTTAAGTAACTCCAACAATCTCCGTCGACTAAGATTCAACTCCCTCTAAGTCATGGGATACTTTTATAATGCCCTGGTTTTGGGCCTAGATGTTTTAGACAATGGATCGGACCAGTCGGAAACTGTTCAAATCATATTAGGTGGTTTAGGGAAATCAAGGATCGGGAAAGGATAAAAATATGGAAAAAGTTGCTAAAATCCTCTAAAATCATGTTTAAGAGGTTGGTCTAATCAATTTTACAAAAAGACTTGTGGAAGTGGTACATTTTGGGTAGTGACCAAAGTGTAAAGTTTTAAAACTATGAAAAAAGTGTAATTTTCAAAGATGAGTCAAAAATATTAGAATCTTTAGGGAGATGTGGTGCAATTATCCCTTCCTTAAGTTGACATGTGTCTTAAATGAATTTAATATAATTGATTAAAATTGATTTTGAATTATTTTAATTAATTAAATGGTTATTTGGGAGATCTCTTTTTACGTAACTAACTTCCAATTTTCATTTTCAGCAAACACATTTTTCTCAACTCTTTCTCCATATTTCTTTTCTCCCAAAAACTCTCTCTTTGATTCATAAATCATTTCCAAGAAATCTCTTCAAGTTTTGTGAAGCAAAAACTTGTCAATCCGTAAGGAAGACAAGAATTGGAGGTAAATCTCATTCTCAACCTTTAATCTATGTTCTTTATTGAAATTCCCAAGATATTTGACTTATAATTGTTGTTTTGACTAAGTTTTTATTATAGTTTTGATTTAAGATCAAAATCTTGCATAATTATGATTTAAATCTTGATTTTAGGAGTGGTATTGATGAGCTATGTTTTGGATTGAATTTAATTGTGTTTTGAGTTGATTGTAATGTTGAAAAGGGGTTTTGATAATATAGATCCCGAAATCCTTGAGTTTCTTGATGGTTTTAGTTGTGTTTTTGACGTGAAATGATGATGTTGTGCTTGCTGGAGGTATAAGGAGGGGTTTAGGTTTTTTTAGAAGTGTTTTGATGTCTAGTAAAGATTGAAAGTGATGTATGTTGGCTGGGCTTGGTTTAAGAAGAAATAGATTAAGATTTCGGTTGTTTCGGATGAGTAATTTGGTGTAGTTTTGTTGAGCAACGAGTTGTGTTTAGTTGTTGGTGTTGAAATGCATTTCAATGCATTTGGATCTCTATTTTGATGGTCTAAAAACAGGGGATCTTGATCCAAAAGAAAGCGAAGCATTTTTTGAGGCTTCGGACGGGTGATCTTCACGTTGGAACGTGAAGTTTCGCGTATCGGTGAGTGGATGTGTTTTAAAGTTTGTTAAGCTTGGATACGAGGTGTTGGGAGGTTAGTGTAAGGTTGAAACACTTAGCTAATCTCAGAAGTAAGTATGGATACTTGTACTCTCGGATTTCGGTTTGAAATGGACTCAATGGTTTATCATGCTCAAGTTTTGAAAATGGTTGTTACTCACTATTATGCATGGATTTAAACATGTTTTTGCTTGTGTTTATCCCATGAAATGGTTTGGTTTGAATACAAGATGGTTTGATCTTGTATGAAATTGTTTTGCTATTTAAAAAGCATGTTTAATTTATGATACATGAAGATTTTTAGTGATGCATTGAAAGCAGTGAGTTAACATGGTTTTATGGATATATTGGCAAATGACTGATCTTTTTAAAAATCGGATACATTGGTCGACCAATAGGATGTGAGTGCACTATAATCTATTGCGGGTGGTAGAGGTGAGTCTATCACTATGGGTTAGGGGTGAGCCTAATTCCATTCGTAGCCATTAAGTTGGGGTGAGCCATCATTGAGTATAAGGGTGAGCCTATACGAGTCTGTGTATTTGATATTGTGTGTGAAAGTGATAGAGGTGAGTCTATCATAACGGATAGGGGTGAGCCTATACCGGAATGTATTATGACAATATATGTGTTTGTTGTTGTTGCCCATGTATCATGATTATTGGTGGTTGCATAATGGATTATTATGCATGTGATGTGATGATGAGATGTTGCATAATGGATTATTATGCATGTGATGTGATGATGAGATGTTGCATAGGGTATATCCATGCATGTGAATTAAGGGAGTGAGGCTTAATGGAGTTTTGCGTTGTGAACAATGCACAAGGCTAATGATACATGTGGAACATGGTTAAAGAATGTTTTGCTTTTGTTTAGAAGCGTGTTTGAGATTGAGCATGATATGGTTTCAATTGATGTTTTAAAAACTGCATTGTTGTTGTGTTTTGAGCTTTCCCTCACTAAGCAAGAGTGCTTACGCTCCTTTTTCCCAACAATGCAGATAACTAAGCTTGGGGGCTGAGAAGTAGCAAGTGGTAGCACCTAAGTCGTCACTCAAATTCAAGTATGAATTTTGGTGAATTTAAATAAGTAGATTTTGGCAATGGGTGAAAGAACCTCGGTTTGGGAGTTTGTTTTTGTAACCTCCTAGTTGAGATATGTTGGTTTGCCTTTTTGGTTTTGTTCATGGCCTCTATATGGTTTATTGTTTTTCTTATGGTGTTTTTGGCTATGTTTTGACTTATGTTTAAAAGCATGCTTGAGTAGCTTATACTTCACCTTGAATTGCGATGTTAGAAGCTTATGTTATGAATGTTGTTAATCTTAAATTGCTTGGGTTATTGGTTAAAAATGTAAGGTTGTTTTAAGCATGTTTAGATGTGGTTAAATGTGTTTAAATGGCTGTTGGAAGTGCAAATCCGGTATACGTATCGATACTCGGGGAAGAGTATCAATACACTAAGGCTTAATTCAATCTTTTCAGCTTAAGAGTACCGATACAATTTGCCCGCGTATCGATAAGCCTAGGCAAAAGTTTGAAGGTCGTATCGATACAGGCTTGAGCGTATCGATACCCTTTTGCCAACTTTGGTTACTGTCATTTTGATTATCGATACAGTCTAAGGCATACCGATACGGGTTTGTTAATTTCAGTTGAAAGAATCTTTTTAAGTTCTGATTTGTTGCATTTTGGTCCCTGATTAATATTTGTTCAATTAGTTGAGTTTGGATGGCCCGTTACAGATGAAATTTGACATGATGGCATGTTACATGACAAATTAAGGATTGGTAACTTTAAAATCAGAAAGGTCCCTGTATATTTTGGAAATTACGGTTTAGTCCTTAAATCTGTAATTTAAGCAATTGAACCCCTAATTGAACTCTGATCGCTGTATTGTTTTCTTCTAATTGCTTGGCTGAGCAAATAGGATAATAATGTACATCTAGAGAAGATAAAAAGAAAAAAGGTCCTTAATCGAGGTTGACTTTAATGGGTTGACTTCGGTTTTCTCCGTGTAATCTTCTTAGTTCGGGATAGGCGTCTAGGCCGGGCTAAAAGGGTTACATTTGTTGGTATCAGAGCCAGGTTACGAAAGAATTGGGGATGTTGGTAAGTGAAATTGGTATGTTTTGATGTTTGATTCAGTGTTAATTAGCACGTTGGTTGAAGAATCATGTTTTGGTTGAATGTTGGTATATATGCCATGTTTGGGGGTTGAGAATTATATGTGAAGTTCAATATGAACATGTGTTAATGATAAGATATTATTGTAAGTTGATTTTGTGTGATAGTTGAAGTATAACTGGGGTACCCAATGCCAAGCTACTAATAAAGGAAATTTGTTTTGAGCAAATGAATTGAGTGACTTAGGTCCTTGCTACCAAAGGCCTGATTGATTTTATTGTTGTGTTTGTGTTATAGTATACCTCTTTCACCATGGGTCCGAGATGAGAGACGAGGGGCAATGCTTGAGTTGTCGCCGAGAATGGGCTTGAAGAGCAAGTTGAGAATCTACTACCTCCTTCTCTGGGTGGACCACCTGTAGGTGGTGGGGCAGGAGTCGAGGCTGGAGCTGATGCTGGAGGTGTTGCACTTGAGGGTGCACCGGGGCAAGGTGTTCTAGATATGACAATTTTGTAACAAGCTATTGTTGGAGCCTTTCAGGCGGTAGTGGCTGGCTTTCATGTAGCTGCACCACAACAAAGTGCCAACCCTGGGTTGCCTCTAGAGAGTTTACGCAGCCTGTGTGGTGCTGAGTTTAGAGGATTGACTCCTAAGGGGTCTGAGGCATTGTTCCAGAGTACCCATCAAATCTTAGGATAGATTTGTCGGTTGCCAAATATGAGGTGCAATTTGTGAGGTTGAGCCAGTATGCACCTGAGTTAATACCAGACGAGCGGGCAAGGTGTGAACATTTCCGCTATGGATTGGTAAGAGAAGTTAAGACATACGTGCTAGCGGCTGAGTACACAAACTTTGATGTGCTGGTCTCAGGAGCGAAGGATATAGAGTTGAACCTCGGGATGTCGGCTCGATCTGGAGGCTCTATTTCCGAGAAGAGAGGTGCAGACCATGATGGTGGGCGTGATCGTGGCAAAAGGCCACGAGATAGACGTTATCAGAGGGATCATCGTCGAGGTGGTGGCGGTGGAGGTAGAGCATGACGAGGGCAGCCTGGTCAGAATGTTGGTGCTCGTGCTCATGTTTGCAACCGTTGTGGGAGGCATCACTCTGGGGAATGTTGGGGTGTCTTAGGGACTTTCTGGCACTGTGAAGTGCAAGGTCACGTGAAGTGTGACTGTCCACAGTTGGTGAGGCATGCACCTGCGTGCTGTGGAACCTCATAGAGGCTATGGTCGCGGCCGAGGTAACTTTCAGAGAAGGGAAGAGAGTCAGCGTGGTAATGCTCATGTTGTAGCTGTACAACCTAAGGGAGGTGGTCATGCGATGGTCTATGCTCAGTGCGAGGGGCGCAACGACATATATGTTATCACTTGTTCCTTTGTTCTACAGTCTTTATCATTGTTGGCTTTTATTGATTCTGAATCCACGCATTCTTATATCTTAAGTGACCATACGCATTTGCTTGATATACATGTTGAGTTGCTTTAAGTAGGAATGTAAGTGACTAGTTCTTTTGGTGAGACTGTAGTCACTAGGAGTTGTATAGGAGGTGCCCCTTATCTGTTCAGGGTCATGTCTTTCTTGTGGATTTGATTGAGTTACCCTTTTATGGATTTTATGTGATCCTTGGTATGGATTGGTTGTCTGAGCATAGAGCAGTGGTGGACTTTGATGATTATGAAGTGGTGATTATAGGAGAGAATGTGAAATTCTTGTCTAATGTTGTTTCGGCTATGGAAGCAAGTTGTATGTTAAGGATGTGTTGTGAAGCTTATCTTGCATACGTGATGAATCCTGGTACAAAGGATGTACATGTGCAAGACAACAGAACCGTTTGTGATTTTCCGGGTGTCTTTCCGGAAGAATTGCCTGGGTTGTCACCAAACAGGGAAGTTGAGTTTGGTATCGAGTTGTATGAGAATGCGACTCTGGTGTCCATTGCTCCTTATAGCATGACACTTAAAAAGTTGAAAGAGTTGAAGACGCAACTTCAGGAGTAGCTTGATCGAGGGTTCATCCGGCCTAGTTTTTCACCGTGGGGAGCGCCTGTGTTGTTTGTAAAAAAGAAAGATTGGACAATACGGATGTGTATAGATTATCGGTAGTTGAATAAGTTGACGATCAAGAACAAGTACCCTTGCCAAGAATCGATGATCTTTTTGATCAGTTTCGAGGAGCCTCGGTGTTTTCTAAGATTGACTTGAGGTCAGGGTATTACCAGTTAAAGGTGAAGGATGTGGATGTACCTAAGATGACATTTCGGATGAGATACGGGCATTATGAGTTTTTAGTAATGCCTTTTGGTTTAACCAGCGCACATGCTTCTTTCATGGACATGATGAATCGTGTGTCCCATGAGTTTTTGGACTAGTTTGTTTTGGTGTTCATCGATGATATCTTTGTGTACTCTCGTACCGAGGAGGATCATGATAGGCACTTAAGGATAGTTTTGCAAGTGTTGTTTGAGAACCAATTGTATGCTAAGTTGAGAAAGTGTGAGCCTTGTCTTAGAGAGGTGGTCTTCCTTGCCATGTTGTCTCGGCTGAGGGTATTCCTGTCGATCCGCTTAAAGTAGAGGCTGTGATGAGTTGGAAGGTGCCTAATTCGGTGACAGAAGTGCAAAGTTTTCTTGGTTTGGCTGGATATTGCCGTAGGTTTGTCGAGATTTTCTTGAAGATTTCCGCACCTTAGACCAAGTTGTTGCAGAAGAATGTTCGCTTTGAGTGGACATATGCGAGGCAACAAGCTTTTGAGTAGCTGAAGGAAGCTTTGACGCAAGCTCCTGTTCTGATTCAACCTGAGTATGGTAAGGAGTTTGTAGTCTATAGTGATGTGTTCATTGTTGGTTTAGGTTGTGTGTTGATGCAAGAGGGTAAGTTAGTGGCATATGCATCTAGGCAGTTGAAGGTGCATGAGAGTAACTATTCTACTCACGATCTTGAGCTTTCGGCTGTTGTGTTTACTTTGAAGATCTGGAGGCATTCATTATCTGTATGGCGAGAAGTGTGTGGTGTTCACGGATCATAAGAGCTTGAAGTATATTATGTCTCAGAAGGGGTTGAATCTTAAGCAACGACGGTGGGTGGAGTTGCTTAAGGCTTATGATCTATCGATCGAGTATCATCCGAGAAAGGCCAATGTTGTGGCCGATGCTTTGAGCCGGAAAGTGGCTGTGGAGTTGAGGGTGATGTTTGCTCGCTTGAGCATATCGTGAGACGGTGGTCTTGTTGCTGAATTTCAAGTGAAACCATCCCTTATCTAGTTGATTAAGGATAAGAAGTAGCTTGATGATTCTCTTGTTCCTCACGTTCAGGATATTGCGGATGGTAAGCCTTCATATTTTAGTTTTAATGAGGATGGTGTTCTGTGTTTTGGGAGTCGGATAGTGGTGCCGAATGATGTTGAGTTGAGGCACACTATTCTGGCTGAAGCTCATAGTAATCCTTTCGCTATGCACCCTGGTAGTACGAAGATGTATCATGATTTGAAGGATGAGTACTATTGGGTGGGGTTGAAAAAGGATGTTGCCGAGTTCGTTGGCAAGTTCATGGTGTGTCAGTGAGTGAAGGCTGAACATCAAGTACCTTATGGGTTGTTGCGACCTTTGAGAATCCCAGAATGGAAGTGGGAAAGGATTACCATGGATTTTGTGTCTGGATTGCCTTTGACCCCATCAAAGAAGAATTTTGTGTGGGTGATTGTTGATCGCCTTACGAAGTGTTCACATTTCTTGCATGTGTATACCACGTATACCTTGGATAAGCTGGCAGTGCTGTATATCGCTGAGAGTGTGCGTTTGCACAAGGTATCGAAATCTATAGTATCAAATAGAGATCTGAGGTTCACGTCGAGGTTTTGGGAGTGTTTGCATCAACATGCTTTAAATCATGCATTGCTCAAACATGAAAACCAACCCTTAGCTTAGAAAAGCTAAGTAATTCACTTCAAAGCACAACCTTGCAAAACCATCAATTTAACCATTCCATGCATGAACATCAAATGCAAAGTTAAATACAAGATCCTTGGAAAACACTTCCACTTCACATCATACTTTTCTCATACTTGAAAATCATTTCAAAGCAAGAAACCTTTAAAAACCACTTACACCCTCAATTCTATCTCATGCATTAAACAAATGCAATACATGAACCACAAAATCAACATTTGCATTACTTGCCTTTTTAAAACAAGCCTTCACAAGACTTCAATGCACCAAAGTGATTCCATGCACCCAATGCAACATTCTCAATAGAAGATAAACTCTTGTTCAAGCTAACAAATAAAACATGCATTCATAGTACATTACACACTTCTCATGCAACCATGCATCATTTCAAGCATCTCATGCTTCATCATATTCAAGAACATTATATTGGCTTCAAAGTGATAATTCACAAACCATCATAACGCAAGACACAATCGGATACGCGGATTACAAGCGTTGTCCCACACGCTTCATACACACTTTCGAACAACACAAGGTGGAGTTTACCGGTACAATCACAACCCCTCAACACCCGTGATGGAGTTTAACGGTACAATCACAACCCTTCAACATCACTCATCGGAAGTTGTATAATACACTAGCGAGAGCCGGGACACATCACAAGGCTTACACATGGAAGCTACCACAACCATTGTAATCACCTTAACCAAGCTCACACACGAGAGCAACCCTCCACCGTTGTGATGCTTAACAAAGTCCACCCATGAGAGCCAACCTCCATCATGGTGACTTTAACAAGGTTCACCCACGAGAGCCATCCTCCATCATGGTGGCACTAAACCAAGCCCACCCAAGAGAGCCAACCTCCATCGTAGTGGCACTAAACCAAGCCCACTCACGAGAGCCAACCTCTATCGTGGTGACACCAATTTCCTCAATCGCTAGGATTCTTGGATGGAGTTTACGGTACAATCACAACCCCCTCGACATCCAAGGCGACTCAATTCACGGTGCACCCAATCCTATAGTCGGCTAACTATATCCGATTAAAGTAACCAAGAACCACTTACATCACTTGCCAATATAACCATTTTACCACATTAATCCATTGTTTTACAAGCATAACCAAAATGCCAAAACCACCAATTACCATCATCAATCCACTGTTTTTGAAGCATTACACAAAGCCATTAAACAACATGCAACACTATGCATCAATTCCACAATTCCAATGTACAAAACCAAGGATCTCTTACCTTGAACATCCTTCACACATGGCTTTCAAAACCAGCATTAAACCATGCTAAAATATGCTTTCAAAACAGAATTTAAAACATGCAAATCACATGCATTGCATCCAACAATCACAAGTGCTTTAAAAACCAATTCATAACACAACCAAGAGAGAAATTCCATTTACTTACTCTTGAGTTTAGCTAAGTTGTTTAGACTTAAACTAAGCTCCCAAAACCTTCAAACCTTGGTTTTAAAGCTGAAAACCCAACTTCACTCACCGATACACAAAACAAGGCTAGCCAACAAGCCTTCCAAGCATCTGAAACCTTCAACGCCACCTCTATTGCTCACAGATCATTCTCCCCTGTTTCAAGCACATAACAACAGAGGATTAATACATCATAATGCATTAAAAACACCAGCAACACACCTAAACTCGCTGCTATTTGCAAATCCAACATTTCAGCTACCAAACACAACCGAAATCACCTCCAAACACTTCCAAGACTTAACCCAGCTAAGATCCATCACTTCTAACCATTTTTAAACATCAATTAACATCCAAAATGATCCCAAACACGTCCTTATACCTTCAGCATTAACAAAACACCAAGATCACCCCAAAAACCACCATTTTCACAAGTAAAAACTTAAGAAAATCAACCTATTCGGGATTGCATTGATCAAACCTCAATTATACATCATTTAGACATCCAAATTACATCAAAAAGACATCTCAAAACAGAGCCCAATCAATTATTACGAATTTCTTCAAAATTAAATCCAAATCTTGCATTTTAAGCCAAAATCAATATCTCAACATCAAAACCTTTAATAAAACTCAAATCAAGGATTGAGAACTTAGGAATTTCAGTAAAGAACTGAGTATTTAGAGGAGAAGGACGTTCATACCTCTAAATGTGAGTTTCTCCTTGTTTAGAGCCAAAATTCTTGAAAATTCAATAAGCAAATGATGAGAATTTGGTGTAGGAATGATTAGAGATCAAATAGAGATTAAAATCTCATCTTTATATGTAAAAATCATAGGGAAAGTGGCTGGGGAAATGTGTTTGGCTGAGAGAAAAATGAGAGAAAAAGAAATGGGAAAGTTTTGACAAAAGTTAGTTATGAAGTCAAAAATATCTATTTCCCCTTTTTCCTTTTATTAAAAATCATTAATTAAATCTTTAATATTAAGAAAAATCTGGAGAAAACTCTTCTTGGGTAAATTAGCTCCTTAAAGATTCAAAGTTTCAATCCTTTTAAAACAGTCACCAACTTTTCAAAAATTACATTTTAGTCACTAACTCGAAATGTCTTATTTCCAAACCTCAGTTCGCAAAATTGATTTCACCACTCTCTTATATATAATAAAAGAGGATTTTTAGATATTTTTCCATATTTTTAATGCATCCCGAACTAGGTTTTCCTTAAAACCACCTTTTATATTCGAACCGAAAATCCGACCGGTCCAGTTCAAACCCAAAACTTCTAAGCCCAAAATTGGGGTGTTACAGCATTTCTGGTATGGGTACCGATACTTGGGCAAGTGTATCGATACCCTTAAGCTAAAATGGTGCAGGTGTATTGATACGAGCATCAGGTGTATTGATACGCCTGTGCAAACTTTGAAGCGTGTATCGATACACGGGGGAAGTGTATCGATACCCTTAAGCTAAAATGGTGCATGAGTATTGATACGAGCATCAAGAGTATTGATACGAGCATCAGGCATATTGATACGCCTATGCAAAGTTTGTAGGGTGTATCGATACAAGAGGGATGTGTATCGATACCCCTGTACATAATTGTACATCCGTACCGATACTCAAGGAAGGGTATCGATACCCTTGCTCAAATTTGGCTTCTGCCTCCCCACGTATCGATACGAGGTAGCAGTGTATTGACACCTGACCGTTAATTTAGTTAAATGGAACCTTTACAAGTCTGAAATGTTACATTTTGGTCCCTGAATGTTCTGTATGCAATTGAATGAGTTTCGAAGATCCTTTTGAGATGAAATTTAGCAAATATGCATTAAATATGATTAATAGCATATTGGTAACTTTAAAAATTGGAAAGGTCCCTGTAATTTCTGAAAATTATGTTTTGGTCCCTAAAAGCTTAAATTGTGCAATTGAACCCCTAAACGACATCTAACCGTTGTGTCGTTTTCTCCTTTACTCTTTGTTGATCACATAGGATCTAATTCACCCGACCCAAACTAAGAATATTACACGGGGAAAATTGAAGCCAACTCGTTAAAGTCGACTTTGATTAACGGCCTTTTTTTCTTTTTTTCTTCTCTAGATGCACATTACGATCCTATGTGATCAACAACACATTTAGAAGAAAAAGAAATAGTGATTGGTGTTCGATTAGGGGTTCAATTGCTTAAATTATACATTTAGGGACTAAATTGTAATTTCCATAAAATACAGGGACCATTCATATTTTAAAGTTACCAATACTTAATTAGTCATGTAACATGCCTCCATGTCAAGTTTCAACCCAAACATATCATCCGAACTCAACCAATTGGCCATTCAACATTCAGGAACTAAAATGCAACATTTCAAACCATAGAAGATTCCTATAACTGAAAATAACAACTCAGTATCGACACGCTTAAGCCTGTATCGAGACACAAAATGGAAGTGGCAAATTTTGGGGAAAAGGTGTTGATACGCTTTCCCCTGTATCGGTACGGCCTTCAAACCTTTGCCTAGGCGTATCGATACGCGGGCAACTCGTATCGGCACCCCTAAGCCGAAATGCCTGAAAATAGCCTTAGCATATCGATACGCAATCCCGAGTATAGATACGCATACTAGAACTGCACTTCCAACAGCCCTCTAATCACATTTAACATCAATTAAAATGCCCAAATCATCCATACATGTTATAATCATCATTCCATACACTTATGCATCAACAAACATCTACAACATATGCATCAAACATTGCAATTCATGAAGAGATATTTAACTACTCAAGCATGCTTTTTATACACAACCATAACATAGCCAAATACCAAAATCCAAAACCATAAACCATATAGAGACCGTTTACAAAACCCAAAAAGACAAACCAAACATTCTCAAGGTGTTTAATATCACTAAACAAAACCATGAGTAGAGATCCCTCCCATTGCCTCTTATTACACTAAGAAAAAACACATACATTACTTAGCTAAAATCACTTGGATTCCCCTTGCTCTCTTGTTGCCTCAAAAGCTCAATTCTCTACGTTGATGAAACAAACGAGCGTAAGCGTAAAGCTTAGCGAGGACCGCTAATACAACAAACATTCATAAATGCATTTTATAATACCAATTCATCATTCTTTGTAAACATATGCCTTCCTTTAAAACATGCACTTTAAAACATCATTTCCACTTCCAAATCCACATGCTCATAGCATCATTAATTATAATAGCCAAAATCCTTTGCTCGTGCTTAAACCAAGCATCATATCAAGGTGGAGTTAAATGGCACAATTACAACCCCTCAACACCCGTGATGGAGATTAATGGCACAATCACAACCCCTCAACATCACTCATCGGTATTTTTATAATTCCACTAACGAGAGTACGAGACACAAACCACAAGATTCATACACGAGATTAAACCTTCCACCGTTGTGATCTTAGCCTCAATCGTTAGGGTAATTTAATGGAGTTTACGACACAATCACAACCCCTCGACATCCAAGGTGACTTTATTCACGGTGCACCCAATCTTATAGCCGGCTAACTATATCCAATTAAAGTAACCAAAACCATTTACCATCACTTGCCAATATAATCATTAACCATCATTGATTCATTGTATTACAAGTATAAACCATAATGCCATTTTCACAAGCATTAACATGCTTAAAACCAAATGCATAAATCATATAAATGCAAGGATCACTTACCACATGCATCCTTAACAAAATGGCATTTATACCAGTAACATCATTGCTTAAAACATGCTTTAAAACAGTAATCAACCCATATTTAAAACAAGTGCATTTCAAACCAAAACATAGCACAATCCGAGAGAGACTTTCGATTCACTTACTCTTGAGCTTAGCTAAGTGTTTCAAACTTACACTAAGCTCCCAAAACCATGCTCAAAATGTTTCAAAGCTGGAAAACTCTTTTCCACTCACTGATACGCGACACTTCGCTTGCCGACGCAAAGATCACTCGACCGAAGCCTCCAAAAATGCTTTGATTGCTTCCGGATCAAGATCCCCTATTTACTTATCCGAAACAACCGAAAACTCAATCGATTGCTTCCTAAACCAAGCCCAGCCAACATACATCACATCTAACCAGTAGTAATCATTAAAACACATCTAAAAACACCCTAAACCCTTCCTTATACCTTCAGCAGACAGATCACCATCAAACCACCTCAAAAACTCAACAAAACTCTTTTTCAACATTATAATCAACTCAAAACTCAATTAGAACCAATCCAAAACAGATCTCATCAATAACACTCCGAAAATCAAGATTTAAACCTTTATTTTGCAAGATTTTGATCTTAAATCAAAACTATAATTAAAACTCAGGTAAAAACAACAATTAGGAGTCAATAATCTTGGGAATTTCAATAAAGAACCTAGATTAGAGGTTGAGAACGGGATTTACCTCCAATCCTTGCCTTCCTTAAAGATTGACAAGTTTTTGCTTCACAAATCTTGAAGAACTTGAAGAGATTTCTTGGAAAAATATGAGAAACTAAAGGGAGAGTGTTTGGGAGAAAAAAATCTGGAGAAAAGGTTTGAGGAAATGGGTTTTGCTGAAAAAGAGAATTGAAAGTTAGTTACGTGAAATAAAACCTCCATATTTACCATTTTATCAATTAAAATAAAATCCCTTTTAAATCAATTATATTAAAACTCTTTCAAAACACATGTCAATTTAAGGGAAGGTGTAATTGCACAAAAGCTCCCTATATATTCTAAGATTTTGACTCCTCTTTTGAAATATCATTTTTCCATAGTTTTAAAACTTTACATTTTGGTCAGTACCCAAAATGTACCACTTCCAAAACTCACTTTATAACATTGATTTGACCAACCTCTTAAACATGATTTTAGAGGATTTTAGCAATTTTTTCATATTTTTATCCTTTCCTGATCCTTGATTTCCCTAAACCACCTAATACGATTTGAATTGTTTCTAACTGACCCGATCCGATGTCTAAAACATCTAGGCCCAAAACCAGGGCGTTACAACTCTCCCCCACTTAGGAAATTTCATCCTAGAAATTTTACATGAAGGAAAAAGGTGTGGAAACTGCTTCAACATGTCCGTCTTGCTTTCCCAAGTGGCCTTCTCAACTCCTCGGTGTCGCCACAACACCTTCACAAGCTCTATCGTCTTGCCACAGAAAACTTTGCTGCTCGAATCCATAATCCTCGCCGGTTCCTCGTCATAAGACAAATCTGGACTCAGCTTTATCTGCTCAACAGGCATCACATGCGAAGGATTCGATCTGTACCTCGGCAACAGCGAAACATGAAATACATCATTTATCCTTTCCAACTCGAGAGGCAACCTCAACCGATATGCCACAGGACCAATACGCTCCACAACCTTATGAGGTCCAATAAACCTTGAGCTAAGCTTACCCTTATGCCCAAATCTCATCACCTTCTTCCAAGGCGATACTTTCAAGAACACACGTTCGCCAACCGCGAACTCAACCTCCTTACGCTTCAGATCCGCGTAAGACTTTTGTCGATCCGATGCTGCCTTCAAGCGCTCACAAATGAGCTTCACCTTCTTGGTGGTTCCTTTCAACATAGTCGGCATCGAAATCAACTTTTGCATCGTTTCTGCCCAACAAAGAGGCGTTCTGAATGTCCTCCCATACAAAGCCTCGTATGGAGCCATTTGAATGCTTGCCTAGTAACTATTATTGTAAGCAAACTCAACCAAAGTCAAGTGCTCCTCCCAAGAACCCTGGAAATCAATAACACAACACCTCAACATGTCCTCAAGGACTTGGATAACACGTTCCGACTTCCCATCCGTCTGAGGATGACAAGAAGTACTGAAATTCAACCGTGTACCCAAGGCTTGATACAAACATTCCCAAAACCTTGATATGAACCTCGGATCTCTATCCGACACTATAGACTTCGGCACAATCTCAACGATACAAAACTCTGCCAGCTTATCCAAGGTATACCTAGTATGTACAAGCAAGAAATGTGCACACTTCGTAAGGCGATCAACAATCACCCAAACAAAATTCTTCTTCAATGGTGACAAAGGCAAACCAGACATGAAATCCATGGTAATCCTTTCCCCTTCCATTCTAGGATTCTTAAAGGATGCAACAACCCATAAGGAACCTGATGTTTAGCCTTCACTCGCTGACAAACTATGCATTTGCTAACGAACTCGGACACATCCTTTTTCAACCCCACCCAGTAGTACTCATCCTTCAGCCCACGATACATCTTCGTACTTCCATGATGCATAGCGAAAGGACTATTATAAGCTTCCGTCAGAATAGTGCGCCTCAACTCATCATTATTCGGCACCACTATCCGACTCCCAAAGCATAGAACACCATCATCATTGAAACTGAAATCCGAAGGCTTACCATCCGTAATGTCTTCAACATGAGGAACAAGGGAATCATCAAGCAACTGCTTATCCTTGATCATCTAAATCAAAGATGGCTTCACTTGCAATTCAGCAACAAGACCACCAACTCACGATATGATCAAGCAAGCAAACATCACCCTCAACTCCACATCCACTTTCCTGCTCAAAGCATCGGCCACGACATTGGCCTTTCTAGGATGACACTCGATCGACAGATCATAATCCTTAAGAAACTCCACCCAACGAAGTTGCCTAAGATTCAACTCCTTTTGAGATATAAGATACTTCAAGCTCTTATGATATGTGAATACCACACACTTCGCACCATACAGGTAATGCCTCAAAATCTTCAAGGAAAACACAACTGCCGCGAGCTCAAGATCATGACTAGAGTAGTTACACTCATGCACCTTCAATTGCCTAGATGCATACGCCACTACCTTACCCTCTTGCATCAACACACATCCCAAACCAACATAGGATGCACAACTATGGACCACAAACTCCTTACCATACTCAGGTTGAATCAGGACAAGAGCTTGTGTCAAACCTTCCTTCAGCTTCTCAAAAGCTTGCTGCCTCGAATCTGTCCACTCAAAGTGAACATTCTTCTGCAACAACTTGGTCAAGGGTGCAGCAATCTTTGAGAAACCCTCGACAAACCTACAGTAGTACCCAGCCATGCCAAGAAAACTTCATACCTCTGTCACCAACTTAGGCACTTTCCAACTCATCACTACCTCTACCTTATGCAGGTCCACACGAATACCCTCGGCTGATACAACCTGTCCAAGGAAGACTACTTCCTTAAGACAAAACTCACATTTGCTCAACTTAGCATAAATTTGGTTCTTCAACAACACTTGCAACACTATCCTTAAGTGTCTATCATGATCCTCCTCAGTACGAGAATACACAAGGATATCATCGATGAACACCACCACAAACTGATCCAAAAACTCATGGAATACGCGATTCATCATGTCCATAAAAGCAGCAGCTGCGTTGGTTAAACCAAAAGGCATCACTAAGAACTCATAATGCTCGTACCTCGTCTGAAACGTCGTTTTAGGTACGTCCACATCCTTCACCTTCAACTGGTAATACCCTGACCTCAAATCAATCTTAGAAAACACTGAGGCTCCTCGAAACTGATCAAAGAGATCATCGATCCTTGGCAAGGGATACTTATTTTTTATCGTCAACTTGTTCAGTTGCCGATAATCAATACACATTCGCATTGTCCAATATTTCTTCTTTACAAACAACACCGGCGCACCCTAGGGTGATACACTCGGCTGGATGAACCCTCAATCAAGCAACTCCTAAAGTTGCATCTTCATCTCTTTCAGCTCTTTAGGTGCCATTCGATAAGGATCAATGGACACCAGAGTCATATTCTCATACAACTCGATACCAAACTCAACTTCTCTGTTTGGCGGTAACCCAGGCAATTCTTCCGGAAATATACCCGAAAAATAGAAAACGGTTCTAATGTCCTGCACACATAAATCCTTTGTTCTAGGATTCATCATGTATGCAAGATAAGCATCACAACCCATCCTTAGCATACGGCTTGCTTCCAAAGCTGAAACAATATTAGACAAGAATTTCACATTCTCGCCCACTATCACCACCTCATAATCATCATCAAGCTTTAAGGTGACTCGCTTAACATCAAAGTCAACAACTGCTCTATGCTCAGACAACCAATCCATACCAAGAATCACATCAAATCCATAAAAGGGTAACTGCATCAAATCCACAAGAAAGACATGATCTTGAACAGACAAGGGACACCTCTGATACAACTTCCTTGTGACCACAGTCTCACCAAAAGAACTAGTCATATTTTTATCCTTTCCGGATACTTGATTTCCCTAAACAACCTAATACGATTCGAACCGTTTTTAACTAGCCCGATTCGATGTCTAAAACATCAAGGCCCAAAACTAAGGCATTACACCTTGGCCTCGGGCTTCAAGCATTAGCACTCCATCGACCTAGTGGCTGGGTCCAACTTTGTCCCACTTAGACACAAGTCTTCAAGGACATCCTTGTATGTTAGGGCGTTGACTTCTTCAACAAAAGGGGTTTGTTGATGCACCATATTCTTCATGCCATAGAATTTGTTGATTGCTGCAGTAGTGAACTTCACTTAATCGCCTGACGCATACACACCAGACTGAGTAGGGCTCGTTAGGTGCGTGTAGAACTCCCTCATGAGGGGCACAAATATAGCGCCTGGGTGATTATCAAAGGACTCCAGTTGTGCTTACTGATGATATTCATCACTTCATCATCGAAGCCCGCTTCCCTGTCTGTAGGGAACTTGAAACCTTGCTCAACAAAGGGTCGTCTCTCTTTGATCAACTGGAATCAATTCTTGGTTGCATTGTCGAAGAAATTCTTTATCTCAATGGGAGGTAGGGCTTGTTTACTACTTGAAGTGTAACCCCCTCGACTCGGTCTAGACGTGGGGCTGAACTGAATGGGTCACACAGGGAATATTGAAGTAAATTGGTGAAGATTTACCTCAATAAACGACCCTATTTTTTTCTTTTATCTTATCCGGATGCTCTTACAAATCTTAAGGTGATCATGCTCAACAAATAAAGTTACAACTAAGACGAAGTCAACTGAACCCTCGGTTAAGACCTAACATGCTTTAGGGATCATTTTACAAAACATACAAAATTTAGGGACCTATTATGAATTTAAAGTTACTAATAAATAATTAGTCAGGTTTCATGTTCACATATCAAATTTCAACTCAATCCAATCACTCAAACTCACTCAATTGCATTTACAAAGACCAATCATATGATGATTGAATAGACCAATCATATGATGATTGAATAGACATACTATTTTACTAGATTTATCAAGTAATGGCATTGTCGTTATTATCATTTGGTACGTTTTTGTGCATCAAACTAACCATTGGATAATAATGTCCATACAATAATACGATTATTGTTAAATAGGATCCTTAGTCGAATATTATTACGGGTATGGACAGTGATAATATATAAAGACTAGTATGTGGTTGATGACAAGCGTTGTTATTGACATAGAGATGTCAAAATCAACACATAAGTATTTGTTAGAGAATAACATACTGGATTGACCCGCTATGAGCATGTTTCTTGGGTAATTATGTGATAGTCACAACATTGCTCATGATAAATATATGTATAATCCTCAGACTTGAGATCAACATGATTTCAACATAAAGATTTACGTATTTTGACATAGTCAAACGTGTGTCGTAACTGACTACATTATGAAGACTGATGATTGGATACACGATGACCTATGTAGTGAAATATGGTTGATCAAGAAATGATTTGTTCCTCCTACATAATGGGAGAAATATCTTTGACCACTTGATTGAGTGAGATTAGAAAATGCATGGTCGTGCTCGAATATTATGATATGAGATATCATAGAGATCCGTTTATCATAATCTACTCAAGACATCAAGAAACACTAGATGGACAACGCAAGTGTGACTAACCCATGACTTGTGTTCATCTAAGATATAAAGGACAATGGGATGAAATACATAAAGGAAGTTTATTCAGGAATTAGGAAAGTCAAACCATGACTCCATGCAACTTAGGTAGCAATGATGTATTGCTAGATGCCACTCATTGTTTGTAAAATTAGAAGAGTTCTAATTTTGCTGCTAACGTTGCATGAACCTACAAAGGTCACACCCTTCGAATGAAACGAACAAAAATTGGAAACCATACTCCCTATTTTAGGGAGGTTGCCGAAAATCCCCTATGGGATAAGGGAAATCGACAACTCCCTTAAATGGGAATAATATTGGATGAATATTGTATTTATCAAATATTATTTAGAGTATGGAAAATATTTAGAGACTTAAATATTATAGAATAAGATTCTAGAAATTTAAATATACATTTGGAATTTATATAATATATATTTAATTCCAAGTTTATGTAGAATTAGATTCCACATAATTAAAAACATATATTTAAATATATTTAAATCCAAGTAAAGATAGAATGAGATTCTATATAATAAAAATATATATTTGGATTAAATATAATGTATATTTATATCCTTGTTTTATGTAGAATAAGATTCTACATAATTAAATATATATATATATCATTTAATATTATTAAATATAATGTATATTTAATATAAACCGATTTCAAGTAGAATTAGATTCTATGAATTTTGGTTGAACTTGGATTTAAGGAATTCAACTAGAATTAAGTCTCTGAATACTATTTAATGGGACAAGGGCTAGCAACGAAATCATCCCTATTCCTCCTTGCAAATTTTGACATATACCTGGGAATTCCCCTGTGGAATTTTCGACAAGTCCCATATTTCTTCTGAGAAGCTGTTCGATAATTTTCTGGCGTTCCTCTTTCCCCTGGAAAATTCCTGGCGATTTCCTAGTTCGAATCCAAGTCCTGGTAGAACCCCTGGTCGATTTCAGACTCCCTCAGGAATCCCTGGAGGGATTTCGACTTCTCCCTGGAAGGTGTTCAAATCTGTCGAAATTTATCCCTAAGTGTTAGGGAGGCAGAAACTTTGTTTGTTTTGTTCGGGTGGACTCCGTAGAGGTCGTTGCGAACCTGTGACGATTCCGGTTTTACTTGACGTGGTTATTCTGACATACCGTCAGTTTTCCAGTTTCTAGAGTTTTAAAAGGTAACTCTTCAACTTTTCACCCCGGATTCGTTCCTGTACATGGATCCTGGCTGGATTACGTCGGATTAATTTTTCCGCTGCGCCACGGGGCGTGCCGACGTGACCCAACAGTGGTATCAGAGCCACTTGTATCATACGAATTCAGACTTAAATTCTTGGGTGATATTTATGTTTGAGATGCATGTTGTTTGATTCGATTTAGATATTTATCGTTTATCGTATCACACCTAATAAAGACTTGTTTCGATTGTCACTGAATGATTAAGAGTTAATCATAACTATGTTAGGTTGCTTCAATGTTAAATGTTAACTTCTTGAGACTAATAGTTAGTCTAGAGAACAAGTAGTTGTCCGTAGTTTCATAGATTTATGAAATCTCTGAAAGGGCTTCTAATTTGATAAAAGTTTTCAAACTATCTTTCACGGTGAATCCATAAGAGTTATGGTTAGACGTTATGACAAATGCATGTCTAGGATTGGCATCATCAAAGACATGGTACTTAAGTGTGCCTAGTGCGCCACCTCTCTTTCATGTTGACCTACCTGGTGCATTTGTTTGTTAACGCAAATGGTTTATGAAACCTCGTGATCCTTCTTTTGCCCATTAACCGCAACATAGAGATAATCAGTTTAAAACTCCGTAAACATGTCGTTACTTTGTTCGCACGATGTTTAAAATGCATGTTAGATTGTACGGTGTTTGTTTTGCATGGTTATAGCACATAGCCTTTATAGTTTTGGTTTTTATAAATACGGCCTGCATGTCGTGCCTTTTCTCTATCTTCTATTGTACTTCTCTTCTCATCTCACTCCCTCGCATGTAACGTGAGTTTCTGAAAATTGTAAATACTCATGGAGATAAGGCAAGGACCAAGGTAGCAGCGTGGTGGGCCTTCCCCGGTGGACCAGGCGTTTCAGAAGCAGATTCTATCTTCAGTAGAATGGTCCTCCCATTTGCTTGGGACGGATCGCCTTAGGTTAAGAAGGGCTATAATCATTGCATATTTATTTACCGCTTATATTTACCTTGTATGTGATGCAATAGATGTTTTATAGGCATGATTAAACATAGTTCTATTGATAGGATCAATGTTAAAATGATGAGATAATTAAGTAAATCCCTCACTATAATTCTAAGTCTGTTTTAACCATCCAATATTTACCCTCGTTAAAGCTTCGATCGATATAATGTGAGCTTTGCCAAAGCAATGTCACATTTATCTATCTTAGTTAAACACGAAGAATAAGCTAGTGATATTCACCGGTTGAGATATTGGTATTGACTTAGCTGGGTTGTTCAAATAGGATTAGAAAACCTAGTGGTTAAAAGTTTTGGGTAATCATAAGATGATTTAAAGAACAACAGTTGTTCGCCAAAAGATGAGGAATTACATGAGATGTAATTAGTAAGGTGTTACTTACCTAAATAACCATTTCCTAAAAGACTGGCCAAAGCTGATTTAGGAATGGTGAAATACGGATCCTCACTCACTAGAAAAACTATCGAAACATTTTCCGAAATTAAAACTAGAGGGTTTTTAATTTTGAAGAAAATAGTGGGAGTAAATTTATAGTAAATACCTATCTATAAATTTTAAAATTTAGTAAAACTTATGTAGCATATTTTCTTTGTTGTAGAATTAATGGCAAATAATACTCTATCTCTACGATCTATCCTTGAGAAGGATAAGCTCAATGGCATAAACTTCCTTGACTGGTTCCGCAATTTGAGAATTGTTCTCAAACAGGAAAAGAAGGAATATGTCATTGAAGAACTTGTTTCTGATGAACTAGTTGCCACTGCTTCTAGAGCTGACAAAGACAAGTTTAAGAAACACATGGACGACATGTTGGATGTCGGTTGTCTTATGCTTGCCTCCGTGACCCCTGAGCTTCAGAAGCATCATGAGGACATGGTAGCTTATGATATGATTCAAAATCTCAAGGAGATTTATGAAGGGCAAGCTCGTCAAGAGAGGTACGAGACCTCTAAAGCTTTGTTTCAATGCAAGATGAGTGCGGGATCTCCCATAGGAGCCCACGTCATCAAAATGATGGGCTACATCCAAACATTGGAGAAGCTCGACTTTCCGCTAAAAGACGAATTAGCTACTGATGTCATCCTGCAATCGTTGCCGGATAGATTCAATCAGTTCATCCTTAATTTCAATATGAATGAAATTAACAAGACGCTGCCACAGTTGCTCGGCATGTTGAGAACTGCTGAAATAAACCTGAAGAAGGTAGGACCTAAACCTATTCTGATGGTCCGCAAGGGCAATACGAAAGGTAAATCGGCAACAAAGTCTAAAGGTGATGGTAAGACCAAAACCGATGGAAAGGAGGCATTGAAACCTAAGAAGGGAATCAAGAAGGGTGGAAAATGTTTCCATTGTGGTAAGACCA
Source organism: Hibiscus tridactylites (assembly GCA_958450335.1). Classification (NCBI taxonomy): domain Eukaryota; kingdom Viridiplantae; phylum Streptophyta; class Magnoliopsida; order Malvales; family Malvaceae; genus Hibiscus; species Hibiscus tridactylites. The sequence goes on from OY288271.1 coordinate 58,999,594, forward strand.
GACATTGGAAGAGAAACTGTCCCACACACCTACAAGAAGTCAAGAAAGCAAAAACGAGTGAGTCATCAACCTCAGAGGATTCTAAAGCGAAGGCATCGGAATAGACATGGACCTGCGAATGGAAATAAAGCAAGAGTTGCTACATCATCCATTAGGACATGTGTTTTTGCTTAAATAGATTTGTTTTAGTTTTTAAGATTATTATTTTGTGCCTAAGTTTTAGTTATCTTGTAAGGACAAGATATTTTAATTTTGAGATTATTTAAATAAATGTTATTCTTTTAATCTCTTATGGCACAACGAATCAATGATCTTTAAACTAATCGAATCAATAATATTTATAAGATAAATAAAACAAATGACTAATCTCAAACTCACAAAAAGTATTAAGGTAATTTGATGAGATCAAATTCAAGAATATTTAAAGTTTGATGAACTTTCAAAGAATATAGGATTGTCCCATAATTAAATCCCACAAGTGGAACGAAAAGTCTTTGAAAGAGAATCAAATATGTTAGACATGTTTTGATTCAGAACAAGTCATTTTCGATTTCTTTACACACTAGAAAAACAACTCTCATACTTAATCGTGTTTTTTTCGAAACGTCATATAAGATATGGACTAAGAATTGTTCTAGAATACCTTTGAAGTTTTAAGGTTACTTACATGTTAAAATGTTTACAAAGTTCGAACCTTAAAAACTCCATTTGTTGTTTATCCGAACGAGAACAGAGCGTTTGTTTCTCAAACGAGAGTTTATCTTGAAAGAGATTAATTCTCACAAAGGGATATTATTTCTTCAACTTTAACGAGAACAAAATATTTGTTGCTCAAACAATAGTGTATCTCGAAAGAGAATACTTATCACTAAGGGATTTCAATTTTCAACGAGAACAAATTGTTTGTTACTCAAATGAGAGTTTCTCTTGAAAGAGATTACCTCTCACAAAAGAAAAAATGGAATTTGGAATGTGAAGAAATTTTAGACAACAAATTTATGAACCAAAGATTGAGAATGTTCCACAAATGATCAAGGAACATTGGAACAAAACACAACCATTGTGTTGATCCTTAAGAGAATACCATATACTTGAGAAATATGGATTTCTCACTATCCGTACATGGAAACACTCTTCTTTTCGGATCAAGATAAAGACTAGGTCTTATCAGAAAGCAATGGTGAGCCCAAAATTCGAGAAATGGCTAAGAGCCATGAGATATGAGATGGAATCCATGTCTAAAACCAAGTATAGACTTTGGTTACCTAAAAGGGTAAATGCTAAGAGGTATGGATGAGTTTTTGAAAAAGGAAAACCGACATGGATGATAAAACATACAAAGAATGATTCGTCGCTAAAAGTTTTCGACAAACTTCATAGTATAGACTATGATAAAGCATCTTCCTTGTAGCTATGTTTAATCTATCTTAATCTCACTTGCATGTAGTTACATACGATGATTATGGAATCAAATAAAGGAATGTCAAAACCACTTTCCTAAGGGAAAACTTGAAATAGATGTGTACATGACACATCCAGAAGGTTTTGTCACTCCAGTAAACACATGGAAGGTATGTAAGCTACAATGGTTTATCTGTAGACTAAGGCAAGCTTCTCGAAGTTGGGATATTCGTTTCAGAAGATAGAATCAAAAGGTTTGGTTTATCTAGAAACAAAGGGGAGTCTTGTTTTCAAAAGAGCTAGTGGGAGCATTGTTACTTTCTTAAGTATTGTATGTAGATGACATACTCATCAAAAGGAACTAAAGATTGCAATCCATTTTGCATTAATAAAAGATACTGCGAGTTAGCAACATGAGACATTATATAACTCTACAACATCGGCTGAATGTATTACAGTTGACATAACAATAAAGAAGGATGTTTGGATCTAAAGGGTTCACTTCTGAACTAAGGGTTGTTCCCAGCATATGAGATGCTACATAACTCTGTTATGATGGAACCTTTGCGTAAGCAAATAAAACCCAGATCTCATCAATAAATCCAAACATATTCTAAAGCACTTACATCTTGGAGATGTGAAAGTATGCAACATACGCACAAAGTTGATAACTTTGTCAACTCCCTGAAAAAGCTTTTGACACATCATAAGCATGTCAGTTACAGTAAGCCATATCGTATTAGATACGAGAATGATTGGTCTTAGTGCTAGTGGGTGATTGTTGGAGTATGCCCAAAGACCAATCATATGATGATTGAACATACATACTATTTTACTAGATTTATCAAGAAATGGCATTGTCGTTATTATCATTTGGTATGTTTTTGTGCATCAAACTAACCATTGGATAATAATGTCTATACAATAATACGATTATTGTTAAATAGGATCCTTAGTCGAATATTATTGCGGGTATGGACAGTGATAATATCTAAAGACTAATATGTTGTTGATGATAAGCGTTGTCATTGACATAGAGATGTCAAAATCAACACATAAGTATTTATTAGAGAACAACATACTGGATTAACCCGCTATGAGCATGTTTCTTGGGTAATTATGTGACAGTCACAACATTGCTCATGATAAATATATGTATAATCCTCATACTTGAGATCAACATGATTTCAACATAAAGATTTATGTATTTTGACATAGTCAAACGTGTGTCGTAACTGACTACATTATAAAGACTGATGATTGGATACGTGATGACTATGTAGTGAAATATGGTTGATCAAGAAAGGATTTGTCCCTCCTACATAATGGGAGAAATATCTTCGGCCACTTGATTGAGTGAGATTAGAAAATGCATGGCCATGCTCGAATATTATGATATGAGATATCATAGAGAATCATTTATCATAATCTACTCAAGACATCAAGAAACACTAGATGGACAACGCAACTAGATGGACAACACAAGTGTGATTAACCCATGACTTGTGTTCATCTAAGATATAAAGGACAATGGGATGAAATACATAAAGGAAGTTTAATCAGAAATTAGGAAAGTCAAATCATGACTTCATGCAACTTAGGTAGCAATGATGTATTGCTAGATGACACTCATTGTTTGTAAAATTAGAACAGTTCTAATTTTGCTGCTAACGTTGCATGAACCTACAAGGGTCACACCCTTCGAATGAAACGAACAAATATTGGAAACCATACTCCCTGTTTTAGGGACGTTGCCGAAAATCCCCTATGGGATAAGGGAAATCGGCAACCATCTTAAATGGGAATAATATTGGATAAATATTGTATTTATCAAATATTATTTAGAGTATGGAAAATATTTAGAGACTTAAATATTATAGAATAAGATTCTAGAAATTTAAATATATATTTGAAATTTATATAATGTATATTTAATTCCAAGTTTATGTAGAATTAGATTCCACATAATTAAAAACATATATTAAAATATATTTAAATCCAAGTAAAGATAGAATGAGATTCTATATAATAAAAATATATATATTTGGATTAAATATAATGTATATTTAAATCCATGTTTTATGTAGAATAAGATTCTACATAATTAAATATATATATATATTTCATTTAATATTACTAAATATAATGTATATTTAATATAAACCAATTTCAAGTAGAATTAGATTCTATGAATTTGGGTTGAACTTGGATTTAAGGAATTCAACTAGAATTAAATCTTTGAATACTATTTAAAGGGACAAGGGTTAGCAACGAAATCATCCCTATTCCTGCTTGCAAATTTCAACATATCCTTGGGAATTCCCCTCTGGAATTTTCGACAAGTCCCAGATTTCTTCTGAGAAGCTGTTCGATATTTTTTGGTTTTTCTCTTGCCCCCTGGAAAATTCCTGGCGATTTCCTAGTTCGAATCCAAGTCTCGGTAGAACCCTTGGTCGATTTCAGATTCCCTCAGGAATCCCTGGAGGGATTTATCCCTAAGTGTTAGGGAGGCAGAAATTTTGTTCGTTTTGTTCGGGTGGACTCTGTAGAGGTCGTTGCGAACCTGTGACGATTCCGGTTTTACTTGACGTGGTTATTCCGACATACCGTCGGTTTTCCAGTTTCCAGATTTTTAAAAGGTAACTATTCATCTTTTCACCCTGGATTCGTTCCTATACATGGATCCTGGCTGGATTACGTCGGATTAATTTTTCTGCTGCGCCACAGGGCGTGCCGACGTGACCAAACAATGATAGCCCGAGTATCGATACGCTTGGGCCTGTAATGTCACTTTTCAATCGATAAACAATATGTAAACCATAAATAAACCCCTAGGTATGCTTCTAACATATAACCAACATATATAGGGATTGATCCTCAGCCACACACATCAGAAACTTCGTCATATCATGGTCACACAACCAAAAGAGAAATCTATAGGCATGCTCCCTAAGCAAAAAAAAAAGCCATTTAAGTACCAAAATGCAAATCAAACCAAATACCAACAATTAAAGGCCATTTACAAGTCTATTAAGGCACTACAAACTTGTGCCAAACCAGGAAATTCACTACATACGCTCCTAAATTATCAAGGTAACCTCCTATTGCCAACTTATTTCAATCGATTCGTTTAAAAACATATTTGAGCTATGAGCGATGCTTGGACTTCTTCACTTGCTTTCTCGCTGCCCGTTCAATCTACTTTTCTACATTGTGGTAAAAAGAGAGCGTAAGCACATTTGCTTAGTGAGGGATGCTCAAATCAAAACCGACCAACAATGTATTTTAAAACCATTTCTCAAATAAAAGTCTCTTACACATCATGCTCATTTATCCCAAGCTTTAAAACTCATTAAAGCAAAACATTTAACTTTAAAACTCATGTATTATTTGGCTCATGCATTGATCACCCAATGCAAATCTCAAAATAGGCTTCACATGCTTTAACTTACAAAACATGCTACAAAATAGAATCTCATGTATAATGCTCGTCACACAAAACCATTTAAATCAATAATACATGTAATGTCATATATTGGCATTCAAGTGACCCGAATGGCTACACTACATCCTAAAACACATGGTGTGGTCGTTCCTACCATAAACTAACTCGAAAATGTGGATACACCTTATGGCGTGGTTGTTCCCACCATAAGAAGGGCAGAACACTTGGTGTGGTTGTTCTCACCAAAGTATTCACAAGGTGTGGTTGTTCCCACCTTAATGCTCGTAAAGATGTGGCTGATCCCATCTTACGACACACATGATGTAGTTGTACTCATCATGTGTTATCACACGTATGTACAAATTTTGCTTACATTTTATAGTGCACTCTCATTCTATTCGTCGACCAATTATATTCGATAGTATCAAGTCTCATCACTTTTCCAATATACACTTTTAAACCATATCACCTCATTGTTTTTCATATGCCTTATTCAAACCAATTTCTATCAAAGTATCTCAAATACATTAATCCATGCTTTTAAGCATTATCCCAAACATGTTCCATACCACTTTCTAAACACATGAATTATCAAAACATAAACATATGCAACATTTCTCACGTCCAAAACATGCATATAACAATAGGTAAAACAATTCTATCTTCAAAGCATGAGCATGAATTTAATAGAACCATAGAAACCGAAAATGTAACGCCTTGATTTTGGGCCTAGACGTATTTGAGGTTGACTAGAGATGCGGGCTAGTTCGGGAGTAGTTCTGTAACACCCCCTCCTTGGCCTAGTCGAGAACCAGGTCGGAAGGTGACACCGATTAACAGTACAATGATCGGTGCAATAAAATTTCAATTTATAATCAATACTTGAACAATGTTATACATTAATACATTACCAAATATGCATCTTATTCCAATTAATCTATTATGAAACAATAACTAATCATTTAGGACCAATTCTTAACTATTACAATTTTTAGGGACTAAACTATATATCTGACAAATTAGAGGTCCTTCGATACAATTGATTAAACCATAATGAAATTCAATACAATGATAACAAGTTAGTAAAATTTCATACAATTTGGAATTCATTGACCCATCCAATTTAATCATCCTAATTTCAGTTACTAATCTGTGAACAATGTAAACCTTCAACTTCTGCCTTTTAACCAACTTAACCAACCCTGTATCAAAACACCCTTAGACTGTTTCGATACAGGTGCATGGTGGTCAACATTGGTTGACTTTGCTCATTACCCGTATCGATACAGGTAAGCATTGTTTTGGTACAGGTTGACTTTTATTGACTTTGACTTTGACCCGTTCTGATACAAGCTAGGCCCGTATCGAAACATAGAATTCCAGTAGAAAAATGTTCCGATATAGTCCCAAATCATATTCGTACGCCCTGTTCTATAGGATCAATTATGCTTAAACGTATCGATACGCCATTACCCCGTATCGATACGGCCTGACATGTAATGACAGATTTTTGCTGGTTTTTAATCGAATTGACCTACCAAACGATGTTCAAATGCAATGAAACTTTGCACACAATATTTCAATACTACAAACTACTGGCATGCCAAAATTCACGATCATACGAATACGTTTACTAGATTTTCACCTATGTGAGCCATATATGCCATTTTTACCAAGTTTTAGCCTTTCCAAAAGTCATTTTAGGGCCTTTAATAACCTTCCTTTAATAACCTTACAACTTATACACAATACAAGCATACCAAAATGGGCACAAAAGACTAGTTCATCTACTTTTCCACCTTCCTAGCAGTTCATAAGGTTAATATACATTATTTTGGCTTGTAGTGACTTGTCTTGCTGCGACTTATCCGATCTTCTACCAGGACGATTCCTTAACATGAAATGCATGAGATTAGACACGTTAAGCATACATTGCCTAGTGAGGTTGTCACAAATAATGTAAATAACAATGTATGATGCATATACATAATCTCATGCTTATCAATATCAATACTATGTTTCAATATACAATGTTTAATATATCAAATTCTTTATTAACCCTTGGATTGAATCAAAATAGTGGATACGTGAATTCCTACGCCTCGCAAAATCAATGAATGGTCTAGTCCTTATGCCTTGCCAATATGACCAATACCAAAACACATCCCTCTGCCTCGCCAAATCAATATAGGTCGTAGCCTTAGGATCGTAGACCACTTGTACACTAAGCTCATGAATTCTATGTCATGCAAATTGTATCCAAGTCCGCTCAAATCCAAGGTTTGAGATTAACATCAAATCAATGTCCAATGATCAATACGATGTCCAATGCTTACATTATTTTAATTTCAATAACAATGTCCAATAGCAATGTTCAATGACTATGACAACAACAATAGATGCTCAATATTCATATCGTCAATGACTATGATAAATGAATTCATTTTCTATATTTCAATAACAATAACCATGTTAGTTCCGATACACAATAGCCATGACAACATCAATGATCGATGCACAATGCTTTACTTACCCATACTTACCGAATGCTTCCGATCAATAATCTAACATAATATCCTTACAAACGATGTTAGTTATTTTAATTGAAATCAATACCAATTAATTCGGGAAGGCTCCTTGCCTAATCCAGAGACTCCAACTAAATGCTTTCAAGGCTTTCAGATGATAACTCCCTTGTTCCTAGCCTTCGGTGAATTCGATGGATACTCCTTTTCCTTATCTTGAGCTAATCACTAGAAATGATTAGATAACAAAAAGAATAGAAGAAAACAAAGCATGAAGCTAGTTCCAATGAAGGTGCTTGCTTAGGTAGGAGACGATGAAGATGAAGAGATAGAGAGGTGTTTGCTTGACTTAAAATCGGGTAAGTCTCTCACTTTTCTATTCCTCTCTTTTATTTCTTTCTATCATAATATCTAAATGATGGCTTTCCTTCAATTGAAGGAAAGCTCTCAAACTAATCCACGTAAGTGGAACTATGATTGAGGAGGGGCTAATTGTAAGGTTAGTCCCTCAAATCCTACTTCTTTATAGGTTCGCTCTCGAACTTTCCAATAACTATAATTTAGACACAAATTAGGTTTCGATATAATTTGATAGGGTCCACTAACAATGATTTAACTCAATTAGAGTCCAATATCAATCAATTAACAAGTCAATACAATATTTGGACTTTATCGATGGGAGATTTCCGATCACTGGAACCTAATTCCGACTAGACTAGATTTTTGGGTGTTACTGGTTCAGGGAAAATTAGGTTCGGGTTATGATAAAAATATGAGAAAATGCTTTAAAATCATTATTAATTATATAAAAATATGAGCTAGTGACCAAAATGTGATTTTTTCAAAGTTGTTTTAGTGACTGTTTGGTAAAGAGGTTTAAACTTTGAATCTTTAAGGAGCTATTTTTCCTAATTGTTTTTATCATATTTCTCTCTTAATTAGGAGTTTTTTTAAAAAGAGAGTTGACTATTTGATTAAAAATTCATTTCACGTCATTTTCTCTCATTCTATTGTCTCTCAAAGATTTCCTTTAGCCAACCACTCTCCATTTTCAAGAAACATGAGGTAATGCTCTTGATTTACTGAGTTTTTTATTTTTAAAAGATTCTTTAACCTTGATTTGCAAATCCTTATTGTTTTCCTTTGATTTTTCAAGAATAACACACCCAATTGAGAGAGATTTCATCCATTCGAGGTAAGGTTCATTCTCATCTTCTAATGATAAGTTCTTTTCTGAAATTCCCAAGTTAGCAATCCTTTACATATGTTTTCAAAGTTGTTTTGATGGATTAATCATGGAAATTTTGTTAAATTGAAGATTAATGTTGAGATCCTATGATTTTCGTAATGCTACTGTTTTCCTTGATTGGGTTGGATCTCTAGTTGTTAGATGATTATATTTGATGTTTTTGTGAAGTTTATGTTGTTATGGTGTTGTTGTATGTATAAGGATGGAATTAGATTATTTTTTATGTTAATTGATGTATCGAAGAGGATGGAAGTGTTGGATTATAGCAGGGTTGTGTTTTTGGAGCAATCAAAAATATTTTCGGTTGGTTCATATAGTCGTTTTAGTGTTTTTGGACAAAGCAGCGAGGTAGCTTTGATTGATGGTTGTTTTAATGCATTAAGATGCATTAATCCTTTGTTTTTGTATGGTATAAACATGGGAGAATATATCAGACGAGATTGGTGAAGTTCTGGGAGCTCCGAAAGCTTGATTACACTTCGGCAAAGCGAGCGTGGTGTTGTCGGTTGTAACACCCCTGTTTTGGGCCTAGAGGTTTTAAAACCGGTTTACGGGTCGGCAAATATAAATTAAAGATCCGGATCGGTTCAGGGAAATCTTAGTTCATGATGTGGACCCTGAATGTTGTGGATGAAATTAATTGAGTTTGAATGATTATTTTGAGTTGAGATTTGTCAGAAATGCATGTGACATGATTAATTTAAAGATTTTAATCCAAATTTTGGGAAAATCCTTGTAATTTGAAAAGTTTACAATTTGGTCCCTAAAAGTTGTTTTTACATGCAAATGATCTTCGATTGATGTTATGTTTGATCCGCTGCAACATTAAACACTTAGGGAGAATCTAGAAAAAATAAAGAAAAAATAGGGTCTTTTATTGAGGTAAACCTTCCCGGTTTACTTCAATATTCCCCGTGTGACCCGTTCGGTTCGGTCACTCACTTAGGCCGGGTCGAGGGGGTTACATTTGGTGGTATCAGAGCCAGGTTTCGAAAGAATGGGATGATGGTAAGTTAATGGTAAGTCGTTGTGATGTGATTTTAAGTTATTGGTAGTGTTTACTTTGCACGGTTAATGTTATAAGCATGCTAATGTTGATTGAATGATAGTGATGCTATGTATGATGAGTGTGATGCACGTATGAGCTGTTATATATGATGATATTGTGGGATGAATCTTATTGATTGTAATTGTAAGCCCCTCGACCCGGTCTAGCCGATAGACCGAACTGAACAGGATACACGGGGAATATTGAAGTAAACTGGGAAGATTTACCTCAATAAATGACCCATTTTTTCCTTTTTATCTTATCTAGCTACAAGTTACATTCCTAAGTGATCAACAAGCAGCGGATTGAAAGACATCATGAGCACTCGTCAATTAATACCAATTTCGATTTTAGGGACCATTTTGTAAATTTGACGATTTGTATGAGTTTTTACCAAATTCAGATTAACAACCTTTAATTAGGTTCATTACATGCTTCTCTGTAAAACAAAGCTCAAGACAACCCTTGGAACTCATCAAAATGCATACATGACAAACAGTGACCAAAATGCAAAGAATCAGAACTTTATAAAAGTGCATAACTGAAATAATAACCAGACGTTTCGAAACATCTAACCCCGTATAGGAACGGGTGTATCGAAACATGGGCTCTTGTTTCGAAACGCGGGATTGTTCCAAAACATCTTCTGACCCGTTTCTATATAGGGTTTCACAGTGGCAAAGTGTATCGAAACGGACCTCCTCGTTTCGATACTTCAAAGCCATTGCAAGCACCCATTTCGAAATAAGCAAGGGTGTTTCGAAACACCTGGGCTTGAATTGCTTAATTTTGCTGGTTTAACTCGAGTTTAATCATCCAAAACTAATCCAACATATATCCAAACATGCTTGCAACTCAAATACACATCAATACTCAAGAATACATGGCAAAGGCACCATCAAAGCACCACTAGAAATATCAAAAAGAACTAAAGCCATGCTTTCTATGAAACAAGCACCAAAAGGTCAATTTTCAAATCCAAGCATAAACCAACTCTTAAAGGCAATTTACATACTCATTTATACATATCAAACTTGCACCAAAATAGATAACACTAAAACAACCAACATTCATAGCCTTGGACACCGTCATTGCCTTTATTTCACTAGTTCAAAACCATGACATACATTTAGAGAAGTCTTCTGAAAACTCCCTTGTAGATGCTGCCTCAAAACACCTAATTATCTGCATTGCTGAACAATGAGAGCATAAGCATACAAGCTTAGTGAGTAATGCTCAAAACAAAAAAATCATCAATGCACAAAACAAATTTTCACTCTTTTCAAAACCATCTTGCCTTCTATGATAAACCATGCACTTTAACATTAAAATCAGCATGCTAACACCATGCAACGTAAATCACATATTTTCCATCAATTAGACCATTGCTATACCAACATCAAGCCTTCCAAGCATAAACACCATTATGCTAAGCTTAAGGTGAAACATGCATTTTTCACAATATGCATCAACAACATTTCCATAACATTACAATCCATTATATTGGTTTTCAAGTGATTAACAACAACTTCATTTCTCAAAACATATCGGATACACAGATTACCAAGGGTTGTCACAAACCCTTCATACACTCTACCGGCATCTCAAGGCTCACACACGGAAGCAACCCTCCACCGTTGTGACACCCGTGGTGGAGTATTCGGTACAATTACAACCCCTCAACGCCACTCTTCGGTAGATGTATAACCCACTAACGGGAGACGAGACACAAACAAGGTTCGTACCCGGGAGCTACCCTCAACCGTTGCAACCTTACCATTCCTCAATCATTAGGGTACTTAGATGGACTTTTCAATACAATCACAACCCCTCAACATCTAAGGTGACTTGTTTATAGTGCATTCAATCCTATAGCTGACTAACTGTATCCGATGTCATTTAAAAAACACTTTATACAATATCACTTGCTAATATAATCCACATTTCATGCATCCCTCACTGTTTTTTCCAAAGCATTCATGATAAGCCATAATTCAAGCACTAAACCATGCTTTAAAACCCATGCATCAAACATGCATACAAGGATCACTTACCTAGTGCATCCTTAAACCACATGGCATCATCAAACACATTTTACATACTCAAAAACATCATATAACTCTCCAACTCCGGCGGTAACCGCAATCTATACGCAATAGGGCCAATCCTCTCAAGCAACTCATAACTTCCGATAAACCTCATGCTCAACTAGCCTTTTTGTCCGAACCACATCACCTTCTTCCAAGGCGAAACTTTCAGGAAAACCTTCTCGCGAACCTCAAACTCAATTTCCTTACTCTTCAAATCCGCATAAGATTTCTGATGATCCGACGCCTCCTTAAGACGATCACAGATGAGCTTCACCTTATCAGTTGAACTCTTTAGCATATCCATCAAAGAAACCAACTTTTGCCCCACTTCCGCCCAACACACAGGTGTACGACACTTCCGACCATACAAATCCTCGTACGGTGAAGCTCACCCAATAGTACTCATCTCGCAACCCCCGATACATCTTAGTACTACCAGGATGCATGGAAAAAGGACTATTGTGTGCTTCCATCAAGATAGTGCGCCTCAACTTAACGTCCTATGGCAAAACTACCCGACCCTTAAAACACAAGACCCCATCGTCATTGAAACTGTAATCCGTAGGATTACCCTCCGTTATGTCCGAAACATGCAGAACCAAGGAATCATCAAGCAACTACTTTTCTTTGATCAACTCAACCAAAGATGGTTTCACCTAAAGCTCGGCCACAAAGCCACCATCACGAGACAAACTCAAACGAGCAAACATCGCTCTCAACTCCACTACAACCCTTCAGCTTAAAGCATCGGCCACCACATTGGCCTTCCCCGGGTGATACTCAATTGTAAGATCATAATCTTTCAACAACTCCAACCATCGATGTTGCCAAAGATTCAGCTCCCTCTCAGACATAAGATACTTGAGACTCTTGTGATCCGTGTACATCGTACATCTCTTATCGTAAAGATAATGCCTCTATATGTTTAGAGCAAACACTACAGCCGCAAGCTCAAGGTCATGAGTAGGATAATTACGTTCACGCACCTTCAACTGCCTTGACGCATAAGCAACTACTCTACCCTCCTGCATCAGCACACATCTTAAACTAAAATAGGATGCATCACTATACACCACAAACTCTTTTCCTGATTCAAGTTGAATCAAGATAGGAGATTGTACCAAAACTTCCTTCAACTTCTGAAAAGCTTGTTGCCTCGCCTCCGTCAACTCAAACTTAACATCTTTTTGAAGCAACTTCGTCAACAGAGCAGCTATTTTAGAAAACCTATCCACGAACTAACGATAATACATAGCCAAGCCCAGAAAACTACAAACCTCCATCACTGATTTCAGTTGTTTTCAGCCCACAATGTTGCGTGTGTAAAATAGTCTATCGTAATTGAGTGCAAGTGTACACGTCGCAAGTAATAAAGTGATACTAGAGTATCCGATATCGTCTCCACAGGGACTGGGCTAACCCTTTCCTTCGCTATCTGCACAAGGGGAAAAGAAGAGATTTAATAGATTGATTAAGTTGTCACGAAAATAATCAAGTAAAAGAGGAGAATCAGGATAATATAATAGGCAGGAATTGAATTGCTCAATAGTGCAGGTATTGCATTGTTCAAGGACTTCTGTTCTGTGTCTGGCTCCTGTCACGGCAGCTCTTGTCATGGAAGTGGTTTGTTGTTGTCGCGGCAGCGATAAGCAACTCAGTTTCTTCAAGTTCGGTAAGAATCCCTGGATTGACTTGTCATATCCCTAGGTCCAAGTTTTATCGATGAACACGTCTTGGATGATACCTCCCGGCGTGAATCGAAGTATGAACACCGATGTTTATGAATTCTTCCTTAGCCGCTTAACCTCGTCCTATCCCTAGGTCCGAGATAGTTCAACCATAAACTGGAGAACCCGCACTTATTCCTTTCGTATACTTAACTCTCTCGATATTAAGTAAATGAATAATCTCACAATGCTCTCCCGATACTCTTGCAAGATGTTGAAAACTAGAATAAGCAAACTTGAAGTTTTATTTCATTGAATAGAAAAATCCTAAGAACAGAACAACCCTTACAACTACTTTACAATATCAACCCTTTGCCCTAGGGGAGGTTTAGAACATGGTGAAGGAAGAGAAATGACTAGGGTTTTGAGATGAGAGGTATGAGATGTGATCATGTTTCTCTAGGTCGAATTACAAGCATACATATAGGCAATGGGTACAAGTTTTCTTAATGGCCAATAATACTAGTTCGAATTAAAGTACAATTAATTAAAGACTAAATCTATGAATAAACGTCCTTTAGTTCGCCCTATCTTCTTGCTTTGACTTTCTCCTCAAACTTTGGGCAAGGCCTTTCTTGTCCTTTTGGGCTCCAAAAACTATGCAAGTGGTCTCTAAAAATTAGGCTTGAAATCCTCTATCAGTCGAACTCCACTTCGCATTTTCCATCTCTTCTTCTTCACTGTCGCCACCTCTGTCATGACATATGTCACGGCAGCGAGTTATAAGGCAGTTTGCTTCAACACTGTCGCCACCTTTGTCACGACAACTGTCACAACATCATTGGCACGGTATCACTATTACGACATCTGCCACAGCATCTGTCACGGCATCTGTCACAACAGTGATGTATGAGGCAGTTTTCTGGGCTGGATGCTGCCCTGGATGCTGCCACGACTGTTGTCCTGGATGCTGCCACGACTGCTGCCCTGAATGCTGCCACAGCAGATACCTGCAAAAGTAACCAAATTTAGCAGTATCTGGGCTGTTTTATATAAATGTGATGTTGATGCAGAACCTAACCTAAAATGCAGTTAAACATGCTTGAGTGCAGCAAAAATAAGGATAAATGATGGGTAAAATATAGAACTTTTATGCACTGATCACACCCCCAAACTCGAACCTTTGCTTGTCCTCAAGGAAATGTAACCTAACTAACATGCATGCATGCATACATACATACATACATACATACATATATATATTTTTTATTATTTTTCTTGGCTTAAGTTAGTGAACAATCCTTACCTACAACATCATCCCTATCATGTTTAGCTCCTGTTCAAATATTTAAGGATCTACTTAGAGAAAAAGTATAGTTCTCATGCATGTGTGTGCATTTATTGTGAACATACATGAATATAGACTTCCCTAGCAACTAGAATATTATACTTAGTTTGTTTAGAGTTTTCCTTCGGGACTTAATTCTTTTTTAATTACTAGAGCCAGTATCGGGCACCTCTAGTTTTTTGCTTCTTTTTCTAATTTTTTCTCTTTTCTACTAGAGCTAGTATTACAAGCACCTCTAGTTGACTATCTAGAGCCGGTGATAGGCACCTCTAGAAGTTTTTCTCTGGTTATTTTCCTAGAGCCAGTGATATGCACCTCTAGGTTTCTTGAGTTTCTAGTCTCTTTCTACTCTAAGATCTAAGTTTTCTATTCTAATTATGCTAGAGAAAGTCTGTTATCAAGTAAGTCACAAAGTGTTTTTCAGAACTATACTAAGGCTCTACTTACTTCCTAAAATATTTTTAAGGGGCATTCACGACAGAGATTGCAGCGAAAGATAATAAAAGTTCAATAAATTAAGCCTTTTTTGCATAAAAATAAATGCGACACAATTAAAACTAAATGCAATATTATATTAATAATTAGGAGGACTGCCTACCCCCAAATTCAAGGGTTGCATTGTCCTCAATGCATGACACAAGACATAAAAATGAAAAACAGAAAATAAAAATGACAGAAAAGTGAAACATCACAAAAAGATAATATATACAGCAGGCGGCAGAGAAAAGGAAAAAGAAAACTTCATTTGTGCGGCTATCGTCGCTGCTGCTGGAGCTTTGGATGAGGAGCTGTCGGCGGGCAGTCTCTTTGAACTTTGTCGGAGGAGCTATGGGTGCTGCCCTGAGAGTATGAGTGCTGCCGCGGCAGGGGTGTATGCAGAGCTTCCTCGGGTTCCTTGTATTGTTATTGCAAGGGTTTTCTCTGTTTACCTAATAACACAAACAAACTAAAAACTAATATCAAATTTCTAATTCCTAAAACAATAAAGATAAAATAAGATAAAATTAAACTACAATAAAATAAGTTAAGTTAAATTAGGAGTGCCTTGAAGGGCATCTCCTAAAGTAACTGATCCATGTTCTATTGATGTTTGAGGGGTCGTTTCCGGTACTTCTTGAAGTCCATCCGTACCCTCCATCTGGTGATTATTCTCATGGTGGGGGCTCCTTTCTTTCTCTTCCCTTTGTAGTCCATGAAGTCCTCTATTTTTGGTAAAGTTTCTAAGGGCATGAATATATGATTAGTAAAAATTAAATTGATATTCGACCACAAACTTACCTTGTTTCCGTTGAATGTTGTTGTGGTGGAATGTAGCCCTTGCTGTCGTGTCTGCTGTTGCGGCAGCCAGTTATTTTGACAGTCTGTTGTCAGGTTACTTTGCAGGTCAATGGGACATTGGTAAGTGTCATCACTCTCTATATCAAATTATGTTGACCACTCGTAGATCTCCATCAGTAGAGATATCGATGATTCTAAATCCACCGGCGTTGGTTCCTCACGTACCTGCAATGGAATCAGTGAGTTTTTAAAGAATTCAAACGGTTCGTTTATTACCTGCTCGTATTCCATTTGTGAGGCACTGTCATTGGGTAGCTCTTCTAAGTGGTCGTGCGAGTGCCATGATAGGGATCGATGTGTTGAGAGTTTGCCTCAGATGTGGTTACCATAGTGACATTCTCTTGAATTTCATTCAGCGTTATTGCGGTGTTGCTCCATTCCGGCTCCTCGATCATTGCCATGACAAGTTGTTGCTCAGACTCATCAGGTGTTGAGTATTCCTTCACATGGGCATCCTTGTCATCTTGCCTCGGGATTTCAGGTTCATCCGTGGCATGAATGAGGACCGGTCTGCTAAAGAGTGCATCCATATTGGTGATACTTGCATTCGTAGAAGCCGACACTTTTTGCACGAGTGCCACGAAGGCTTGAAGTGTACCTTCTAAGGAATTAGTTTGCTCTTGAGGAGGACTACTTTCCTATGGTATGTCGGTTTCTGCAGCAAAACTGTTATGGTATAAAAAATTTTACGAGTTTATGTCTTACCATAAAGAACTTTTCTGTTGCGGCAGAGGTATCTGCTGTCCCTGTTGTTTTTGTGGTGGCATATCATGTCTTTTTTGGTTCCATCGTGGGTTGTCCTTATATTCATTGAAAATATGGGGATAACCTTCAACTGCAATATTACCTTCACGGTAATTACGAGAATTCTCCCACATCAACTCTCGAATAGTTTTTCTTGTCATGTTGATGCACCTTAGACCTGTATTTCACCTGAGTTTTTGATAAAAATAGAAAAAGAAAAATAAAAATAAAAAAGAATAAGAATAAGAAAAGAAAAGTGTAGAAGCTAGTGTAAGAGTGTGTTGCCAGTCCCCGGCAACGGCGCCAAAAACTTGTTGCGTGTAAAAGAGTCTATCGCAATTGAGTGCAAGTGTACACGTCGCAAGTAATAAAGTGATACTAGAGTATCGGATATTGCCTCCATAGAGACTATGCTAACCCTTTCCTTCGCTATCTGCACAAGGGGAAAAGAGGAGATTTAATAGATTGATTAAGTTGTCATGAAAATAATCAAGTAAAAGAGGAGAATCAGGATAATAAAATAGGCAAGAATTGAATTGCTTAGTAGTGCAGGTATTGCATTGTTCAAGGACTTCTGTTCTGTGTCTGGCTTCTGTCACGACAACGATCTGTTGTTGTCGTGACAGTGATAAGCAACTCGGTTTCTTCAAGTTCGGTAAGAATCCCTTGATTGACTTGTCCTATCCCTAGGTCCAAGTTCTTTCGATGAACACGTCTTGGATGATACCTCCCGGCGTGAATCGAAGTATGAACACTGATGTTTATGAATTCTTCCTTAGATGCTTAACCTCGTCCTATCCCTAGGTCCGATATAGTTCAACCATAAACTGGAGAACCCGCACTTATTCCTTTCGTATACTTAACTCTCCCGATATTAAGTAAATGAATAATCTCACAATGCTCTCCCGATACTCTTGCAAGATGTTGAAATCCAGAATAAGCAAACTTGAAGTTTTATTTCATTGAACAAAAAATTCCTAAGAACAGAACAACCCTTACAACTACTTTACAATATCAACCCTTTGCCCTATGGGAGGTTTAGAACATGGTGAAGGAAGAGAAACGACTAGGGTTTTGAGATGAGAGGTATGGGATGTGATCATGTTTCTCTAGGTCGAATTACAAATATATATATAGGGCTTGGGTACAAGTTTTCTTAATGGCCAAGAATACTAGTTCGAATTAAAGTACGATTCATTAAAGACTAAATCTCTGAATAAATGTCCTTTAGTTTGCCCTATCTTCTTGCTTTGACTTTCTCCTCAAACTTTAGGCAAGGCCTTTCTTGTGCTTCTGGGCTCCAAAAATATGCAAGTGGTCTCTAAAAATTAGGCTTGAAATCCTCTATCAGTCGAACTCCACTTCGCATTTTCCATCTCTTCTTCTTTGCTGTCGCCACCTCTGTCATGACATATGTCACGGCAGCGAGTTATAAGGCAGTTTGCTTCAACACTGTCGCCACTTTTGTCACGACATCACTATTACGGCATCTGCCACGACATCTGTCATGACAGTGATGCATGAGGCAGTTTTCTTCACTCTAGCTCTTATGTTCCTCTGCTGCCCTGGATGCTGCCACGACTGCCCTGGATGCTGCCACAACAGATACCTGCAATATCTGCGCAGTTTTTTCTAAATGTGATGTTGATGCAAAACTTAACTTAAAATGTAGTTAAACATTCTTGAGTGCATCAAAAATAAGGATAAATGATGGGTACAATATAGAACTTTTATGCACTGATCACACAACCGCCTCAATTTTCTGAGGATCCACACGGATACCCTTTGCCGATACCACATGACCAAGAAACACCACCTCCCTGATCTAGAACTCACATTTACTCAACTTTCCATAGAGCTGGTTATCCAACAGAGTCTGCAACATTATCCTCAAATGACTATTGTGATCCTCCACGGTACGAGAGTACACAAGGATATCATCGATAAACGCCACCACAAACTGATCAAGGTACTCGTGGAATACTCGGTTCATCATGTCCATGAACGCATCCGACGAATTGGTCAAACCAAAAGGCATCACTAGGAACTCATAATGCACGTACCTTGTACGAAAAGCTATCTTCAGTACATCTTTATACTTCACCTTAAGATGATAATACCCCGACCTTAGATCTATCTTTGAAAACACAACAGCACCACGAAACTGATCAAAGAGATCATCAATCAGAGGTAAAGAGTATTTTTTCTATATCGTCAACTTATTCAGTTGTCGATAGTCTATACACATCCGCATCATCACATCCTTCTTCTTAATGAATAAAACTGGAGCTCCTCAAGGCGAGATACTCGGCCTAATGAAACCACGATCTAACAACTCATGAAGTTGTGTCTTTAACTCCTTTAACTCCTTCGGTGCCATTTAGTAAGGAGCAATGGATATCGGAGCCGTATCCGCATACGTCTCTATACAGAACTCGACCTTCTTGTCCGGTGTCAACCCCGATAATTCTTTCGGAAACACCCCCAAAAAATCACAAATTGTCTGAATATCCTGCGGACGTGATTCCTTCATATTTGGGTTCATCGCATATGCCAGATAAGCTTGGCAACCACCATTCGTCAACTTGTGAGCCTCAACTGCCGAAACAATATTTGATAAGAACCTTATGTTCTCACCCACCACAACAACTTCAAAATCATCAACAAGCATCAACGAAACACGCTTGGTCTCACAATCAACCACAACTTTATGTTCCAACAACCAATCCATCCCAAGGATAACCGCGAAACCGTAGAGTGGTAAGTCCATTACATTAACAGGATACACATGTCCTTGAACCATCAAAGTACATCTTCTATACAACTTCCTAAGAACTACGGTTTCACCAAACGAACTAGTAACTTGCATACCCACATCAAAACACTCTAATGGCACATCAAGCAACCAAGCATGCTCATGCAAAATGTATGAATGTGTAGAACCATAATCTATCAAAGCAAGCAATGACAAGGATTGCAAGGAGAAGGTACCTATGATCACATTCGTGTCATTATGGCCCTCACAGTGAGCATAGACTCGAGCTGGTCCACAACCCTCTGGCTGCACCGCGACCACATGAGCCACATTCCTCTAACCATCCTCTCATTGCTAAAAATTACCTCAGCCGTGCCCACGGCCCCTCTGAGGCTCCACATCACGAGCTGGTGCTTGCCTTGCCAACTATGGACAGTCACGCTTCACGTGACCCTGAGCCCCACACGGCCAACAAGCGCCAGGATTTCCCCAACACTCTCCCATGTAATTCTTCCCACAACGGTTACACATAATAACACATGTAGCAACATTATGACCATACTAGCCTCGGCCCGATCCACCACCACCGCCTCAGCGTTGATCTCGCTGATAGCTCCTTTCCCATGATCTCTTACCCCGATCACGTCCACCATCATAATTGTAACCCCCTCGACCCGACCTAGCCGATAGACCGAACCGAACGGTCACACAGGGAATATTGACGTAAACCAGGAAGGTTTACCTCAATAAACGACCTTTTTTTCTTTTTATCTTCTTTAGATGCAGGTTAGGTTCATATGTGTTCAACAAAGCAGCGGATCAAACGACAACTCGAATGCACAGCGTTTATTACCAAAATTAGTTTTAGGGACCATTTTGTAAACTTAACAAATTACAAGGGTTTATCCCATTTTCATTTTACCAACCATTAATGAAACTTATTTCATGCACTTAGGTAAAAACACGGCTCAAATTAATCATTAGAACTCATTTATGTAACCCCTTAGCCCGACCTAGACGGTTGACCCGAACTACAAAAATTACACGGGGAAAACCAAAGTCAACCCGAAAGTCAACCTTGATTAACGACCCTTTTTTTCTTTTTAAACTTGTCTATATGCACATTAACCCTGAGCGTACTCTCGAGAAACACTTACGTGAAAAGCACAGCGATCGAATTACAATAAGGGACTCAATTGCACAAAATACAAATGTTAGGGACGAAATTGTAAATTCTGGAAATTAGAAAGTCTTAACTGATTTTAAGGTTACCAATATCTAATTAGTCATGTTTCATGCTTCCCTGTTAAATTTCACCTCAATCGGACATCTCAAACTCATGCAATTGCAAATACAATTTTCGGGACTAAAATGTAAAGCTTGCAAACCTCAAAACTATTCAAATCAGTGCCCAACGGTCACCTGTTTCGGAACGGTGTTGACCGTTCCGAAACGCGGGTTCGTTTCGAGACTTGTTTCGAAACAGGGCCTTTCAGTGGCCAAACCGTTTCAATACGGTCACCAGCCGTTTTGAAACACCAAAGCCATTACAGGCCCCCGTTTCGAAACGCCTATGAGTGTATCGATACAGGTTGACCAGAAGGTGCATATTTTGCTGGTTTAGTATGCATAAAACAACTCAAACACATCCTAATGACTTCCTAAACATGCCAACAAGTCATCACACATAATAGGTACATGTTTGCAACTTCAAAACACATTCATAGCAACAAACATGGAATTCCACAAGTCTATAGGCATGCATCCTAATATCAAATACCAAACAACAATCAAACCAACAAAACAAGCATCAAAAAGCCATTTACAAATCCCAAAACATTAAAAGCATCGATCCACAATTAGGGAGTCTAAAACATCTCCCAAATCGCATCCTAGGTTCGCATTGCCAATATATCAAAAACTAATAGTGTTATGGAAACATCACCATACATGAGCTTTGTTTCCATTGGACTCTTAGCCTCCTTGTTGCCTTCAAACACTTCAATCATCTGCATTATTGGTTCAAGAGAGAGAGCGTAAGCACAACTGCTTAGTGAGGCATGCTCTGAAGAAACCACACAATAATGCTTTTTATAAAACACTTTTAACAAAGCCTTTCATCACATAATCATCATTATTCATGCAACCTTGCACACATAACAAGCATCTCATGCTTCATTAAAATTAACATGTCATATTGGCTTTCAAGTGATCATCCATAACCATTTACAACATAAAACACAATCAGATACGCGGATTACAAGCGTTGTCCCATACGCTTCATATACACTACCGAACACACAAGGTGGAGTTTACCGGTACAATCACAACCCCTCAACACCCGTGATGGAGTTTAACGGTACAATCACAACCTCTCAACATCACTCATCGGTAGTTGTATAACACCACTAACAAGAACACGGGACACACAACACAAGATCCACACATGGACTTTTAACCACCATTGTGATATTACCTTTCTCGTTAGTATACTTGGATGGAGTTTACGGTACAATTACAACCCCTCAACATCCAAGGCGACTTTATTCACGGTGCACCAAATCCTATAGCCGGCTAACTATATCCGATTCAAGTACTTTAAAACCAACACATCACTTGCCAATATACATCATTTATCATCAACAATTCACTGTTTTAAAGCATTAATCAAAGCCATTTAATCATCATGCATTATTATGCATCAAAACCACATTTAGAAATGTCAAACCAAGGATCTCTTACCTTGAGCATCCTTCAACACATGGCTTTCAAAACCAGCATTAACCATGCTAAAACATGCTTTTAAAACATAATTTAAACATGCAAATTAAAGACAATGCATCCAACCACCTCATGGTTCATCCAAGAGAGTTTTTCCGAAAACTTACTCTTGAGCTTAGTTAAGTTGCTTAGACTTAAACTAAGCTCCCAAAACCTTCAAACATTTGTTTCAAAGCTGGAAACCCAACTTCACTCACCAATTCCGTTTCGCAAGCTTGCCAAAACGCCGATCAACTCCAAAGATATCCGAAGATGTCTCCCCAGTTTTAAACACATCAAAGAAGATGATTAATGAATCATCATGCATTAAAATCTTCAGCCGTCACACCTAAACTCGCTGCTCTAACAAAAACTACCATTTCGGCTACCAAACACAGCCGAAATCACCTCCAAACTCTTCCAAAACATAACCCAGCCAAGATCCATCACTTTTAACCATTTCTAAACATCAACTAACATCCAAAATGAACCTAAACTCGTCCTTATACCTCCAGCTATAACAGAACACCAAGATCACCCCAAAAACCACCATTTTCATAAGAAAAAACTTAGGAAATTCAACCTATTCGGGATTGGATTGATAAAACCTCATTTACACATCATTAGAGAACCAAAATACATTTAAGAATCATCTCAAAACAAAGCCCAAACAATCACAACGAAATTCTTCAAGATTTCCTCCAAATCTTGAGTTTTAAGCCAAAATCAAGTTCATATCATTAAAAACCATGTATAAAACTTAAATTAAGGATTGATAACTTGAGGATTTCAGTAAAGAACTGGGTATTTAGAGGAGAAGAACAACCTTACCTCTAAATGGTGATTTCTCCTTGATTTGAGCAAATTTTCTTGAAAATTCAATAAGAAAACTAAAAGGATTTGATGAAAGATGAATTAGGAACTAATTGATGATTGAAATCTCATCAATTGAATTGAAAATCAATGTAAAAGTTGCTGGAGAAAAGTGTTTGGATGAGAGAATTTTGAGAGTAAAAGAGATAAGAAAATTTTAAGAAAAGTTTGTTATGAAATTCTAAAAGGTGGTTTCCCTTTTTCATTTAATTAATTAAACATTAATTAAATCACTTAAATTTAAGAAAAATCTGGAGAAATCATTCTTGGGTAAATTAGCTCCTTAAAGATTCTAAGTTTCAATACTTACAAAACCGTCACCACTGAACTTTTCAAAAATCGCATTTTAGCCACTATTCCAAAATGTTGTATTTCCAAACCTTATTTTGTAAAATTGATTTCACCATTATCTTATATATATATATATATATTAAAAGAGGATTTTTAGATATTTTTCCATATTTTTAAAGCATCCCGAACTAGGCTTTCCCTAAAACCTTCTTTTATATTCGAACCAAAAATCAGACCGGTCCGGTTCAGACCCTAAACTTCTAAGCTCAAAATGGAGATGTTACAACTCTCCCCCCTTAAGAAATTTCGTCCTCGAAATTTCCCTGGAAGAAAGTGGTACGGAAACTGCTTCTTCATGTCAACCTTTCTTTCCCACATGGCTTCCTCAACACCACGATGCTTCCACAACACCTTAACCAATTCAATGGTCTTGCCTCGAAGAACTTTACTGTCCGAATCCAAAATTTCAATCGGCTCCTCATCATAGGTCAAGTCTGGATTCAACTCCACTTCCTCCGCATGCATAACATGCGAAGGATCTGATCTATACCTCCGAAGCATAGAGACATGAAACACATCATGAATCTTTTCCAACTCTTGCGGTAACCTCAACTTGTATGCAACAGGACCCACGCGTTCAATAACCTCGTATGGTCCAATGTACCTAGGGCTCAACTTACCCTTCCGGCCAAACCTCATCACCTTTTTCCAAGGCGAAACCTTCAAAAACACACGGTCACCTACCACAAACTCAATCTCCTTACGCTTCAAATCCACGTAAGACTTCTGTCGATCAGAAGCTGCCTTCAATCGCTCACAAATGAGCTTCACCTTCTCGGTGGTTCCTTTCAACAAAGCTGGCATTGAAACAAACTTCTGACCTGCTTCAGCCCAACAAAGAGGAGTTCTGCACTTCCTCCCCTACAAGGCTTCATATGGTGCCATTTGAATACTTGCCTGGTAACTATTGTTATAAGCAAACTCCACCAAAGGCAAATGCTTCTCCCAAGAGCCTTGAAACTCAATCACACAGCACCGCAACGTATCTTCCAGTACTTGGATAACACGATCAGACTGTCCATCCGACTGTGGATGATAAGAAGTACTGAAATTCAACCGTGTACCCAAAGCTTGATTCAAACATTCCCAGAAATGCGACGTAAACTTCGGATCTCTATCCGACACTATAGACTTTGGCACACTATGCAGCCGCACAATCTTAGCAATGTACAGCTCTGCAAGCTTATCCAAAGTGTACGTAGTATGCACAGGTAAGAAATGAGCACACTTCGTAAGGCGATCCACAATCACCCACACTGAATTCTTCTTCGATGGCGACAAAGGCAAACCAGACACAAAATCCATGGTAATCCTTTCCCACTTCCACTCAGGAATCCTCAACGGTTGCAACAACCCATAAGGAAACTGATGCTCAGCCTTAACTCGCTGACAAACCATACACTTACTCACATACTCCGCAACATCTTTCTTCAATCCCACCCAATAGTACTCATCCTTAAGACCACGATACATTTTTGTACTACCAGGGTACATAGCAAAAGGACTACTATGAGCTTCGGTCAGAATAGCACGCCTCAACTCAGCATCATTTGGCACTACTATCCGACTCCCAAAACATAGAACTCCATCGTCATTAAAAAAAAAATCGATGGTCTATCCTCAGCAATATCCTGAACATGTGGCACCAAGGAATCATCCAACAGCTGCTTATCCTTTATCAACTAAACTAAAGATGGTTTCACTTGCAATACAGCCACAAGACCTCCATCTCGCGAAATACTCAAGCTGGTAAACATAGCCCTCAAATCCACTGCCACCTTTACACTCAAGGCATCCGCTACAACATTAGCTTTTCCCGGATGGTACTCGATCGTCAGATCGTAATCTTTAAGCAACTCCACCCAACGTCGTTGCCTAAGATTCAACTCCTTCTGTGACATCAGATAATGTCTCCAAATCTTCAAAGCAAAGACCACCGCAGCCAACTCAATATCATGCGTAGGATAATTGCACTCATGCACCTTCAACTGGCGCGATGCATAAGCCACCACCTTACCCTCTTGCATCAACACACACCCCAAACCAACATAGGATGCGTCACTATACACCACAAATTCTTTCCCTGATTCTGGTTGAACAAAGATAGAAGCTTGCATCAAAGATGCCTTAAGCTTCTCAAAAGCCTGCTGTCTCGCTTCCGTCCACTCATACTTGACATCCTTCTGCAACAACTTTATCAAAGGTGCATCAATCTTTAAAAATCCATCCACAAACCTCCGGTAGTGTCCTGCCAATCCAATTCATAACTGCCTCAATCTTCTGAGGATCAACACGAATCCCCTCAGCAGAAACCACATGCTCAAGGAAAACAACTTCCCTAAGCCAAAATTCACACTTGCTCAGCTTAGCATAAATCCGATTCTCCAACAATGCCTGCAACACAATCCTCAAATGCCCCTCATGCTCCTCCTCGGTACGAGAGTACACAAGGATATCATCAATGAACACCACAACAAACTTGTCCAAGTATTCATGGAAAACTCTATTCATCATGTCCATAAAAGCTGCAGGAGCATTCGTCAAGCCAAACGACATCACAAGGAACTCATAATGCCCATACCTCGTCTTAAAGGTTGTTTTTGGAACATCCACATCTTTCACCTTTAGTTGGTAATAACCTGATCTTAAGTCAATTTTAGAGAACACAGTCGCTCCCTGAAACTGATCTAAAATATCATCAATCCTCGGTAAAGGATACCGATTCTTGATAGTCAATTTATTCAGCTGACGGTAATCCATGCACATTCTCATAGTGCCATCCTTCTTTTTCACAAACAAGACCGGTGCACCCCAAGGTGACACACTCGGCCGAATGAAGCCACGATCAATCAACTCCTGAAGTTGCTTCTTCAACTCCTTCAACTCCTTAGGTGCCATTCAGTGAGGAGTAATGGACACTGGAGTCGTGTTTTCATACAGCTCAATCCCAAACTCCACCTCTCGATTAGGAGGCAACCCAGGTAACTCCTCCGGAAACACACCAGGAAACTCTCGCACAGTCTTGATATCTTGGACTCGCAACTCCTTAGAGCTAGGATTCATAAAAAAGGCCAGGTAAGCCTCACAACCTTGCCTCATCATTCGACTTGCTTCCAATGTAGACACCACATTGACAAGAAACTTCACATTCTCACCAACCACCACTACCTCATAATCATCCGCAAGCTTCAACGAAACTCGCTTGTTCTCAAAATTCACCGCAGCTCGATGTTCAACAAGCCAATTCATACCAAGGATTACATCAAAACCATAGAATGATAATTCCATGAGGCCAACAAGAAAAACATGGTTTTGCACTACAAAATGACATCTTCTATACAACTTCCGTGTCACAACGGTCTCACCAAAAGAACTAGTCACACGCATACCAACATCCAAAGACTCAACAGGTAAACCAAGCAATTGAGCATGTTCACGCAATATGTATGAGTGTGTAGATCCAGAATCAATCAAGGAAAGTAATGACAAGGATTGCAAAGTAAAGGTACCCGCGATCAAATCTGTGTCATTTCTCCCCTCTCGCTGAGCATACACTCGAGCCTGGCTGCCATCCTCAGGTTGAATAGCCACCACATGCGCCACATTCCTTCCACCATCTTCTCTGCGCTGGAAGTTACCACGGCCGCGCCCACGACCTCTCTGTGGTGCAACAACCCCAGGAGCACGTCCCTGACCACCACCGGCCAATAAAAGACACTCCCTCCTCATGTGGTCTGCCAAACCACAATTCCAGCACGAATTACCGGTCACTGCCACATGAGCCTGAACCTATCTCGCCGCTCGAGGACAATCACGCCTCAAATGGCCACGTGATTCACACGTCCAGCACGTGTTCTGATCAGCTCTCATATGTCTCCCTGAACATGCACACCATGCCCTCCATTACCACGCCTAGCTAAAGACTGATACCTCTTATCTGGTCCTCTCTTGTTCCGTCCACCACCGGAACTATACTCAGCAGCTCTTTTGCCCGAGCTAGAACTAACACCTCTGGAAGACAGACCCAAGTTCTTCTCAATGTCCTTTGCCCTACTCACCAGCACATCAAAATCTGTATACTCAGCAGCAAGCATAAAGGTCTTCACATCCGACATCAAACCATATCGGAAGCGTTCACACCTCTCCCCCTCATCAGAAATAAGCTCAGGTGCGTACTGGCTAAGGCAGACAAACTGGATCTCATACTCAGCCTCCGTCATGCTTCCTTGCACCAGAGACATGAATTCTCTTTTTTCTTCTCATCCAGGTATCGCACACCTAGATACTTTCGCTTGAACGCATTCAGAAAGAACGTCCAAGTCACATCAACTTCCTCCATTCCGGAGACAGTGGTCTTCCACCAAGTATACGCATCATCGTGTAACAACGATACTACACAACCTAACTTCTGCACATCGTTGCAGTTCATTTGTCCCAATATCCTTTTGGTGCTTTCCAACCAAGATTCAAAACCCTCGGGAGATAAACCTCTGAACTCAGTCCCTCCCAGACTGCGAAGATGTTCCAAAGGTAATCTCACATTTGCATCACCCTGATGCACAGCTCCGTGAGCTCCAGCTACTGCTGCCTGGAAGGCTCCAACAATAGCCTGTATCAACACAGTCATGTCAGGAGCAGCTTGCCCCTGCACAGCTTCAAGTCCAGCAACCCCAGCACCAGCACCAACACCAGCACCATCACCTCCAGCACCACCACCACCAGGCGGTCCACCACCAGGAGGAGGAGGTATATCCACAACATTCTCAATGTTTTCCTCGTTCTCATTCTGAGCCATAGCTGCCGTATTCATCCTCATTTCTCTACAAGGCCCCATTTATAAGAAACTACAATGCACTAACACAAATGCAATAAACATAATTAGGCTCAACAAGGTAAGTAATCCAAGTACTCAAGCTCATTTTCCAAAAACAATTCCTTTCATTAGTTTTGATATGGCAATGGGTTCCTCTAACATGCTTCAACATAGCATAGCATCACAATTGCAACATACTTTACAATTCATACATCATACTTTCATTTAAAAGGCACATCATGCAATCACACATACATCACCCACATAACCATTCCCTTTTACACGAAAACTCAGCTCTAATACCACCAAATGTAACCCCCTTAGCCCGACCTAGATGGATGACCCGAACTACGAAGATTACACGGGGAAAACCAAAGTCAACCCGAAAGTCACCCTTGATTAACGACCCTTTTTTTCTTTTTAAACTTGTCTAGATGCACATTAACCATAAGCGTACTCTTGAGAAACACTTACGTGAAAAACACAGCGATCGAATTACAATAAGGGACTCAATTGCACAAAATACAAATGTTAGCGACCAAACTGTAAATTCTGGAAATTAGAAAGTCTTAACTGATTTTAAGGTTACCAATATCTAATTAGTCATGTTTCACGCTTCCCTGTTAAATTTAACCTCAATCGGACATCTCAAACTCATGCAATTGTAAATAGAATTTTTGGGAGTAAAACGTAAAGCTTGCAAACCTCAAAACCATTCAAATCAGTGCCCAACGGTCACCTGTTTCGAAACGGTGTTGACCGTTCCAAAATACGGGTTCGTTTTGAGACTTGTTTCGAAACAGGGCCTTCTAGTGGCCAAACCGTTTCGATACGGTCACTAGTCGTTTCGAAACACCAAAGCCATTACAGGCCCCCGTTTCGAAACGCCTATGAGTGTATCGATACGGGTTGCGCAGAAGCTGCAGATTTTGCTGGTTTAACATGCATAAAACCACTCAAACACATCCTAATGACTTCCTAAACATGCCAACAAGTCATCACACGTAATAGGTACATGTTTGCAACTTCAAAACACATTAATAGCATCAAACATGGAATTCCACAAGTCTATAGGCATGCATCCTAATATCCAATACCAAATAAGCATCAAACCACCAAAACAAGCATCAAAAGGCCATTTACAAATCCCAAAACATTAAAAGCATCAATCCACAATTAGGGAGTCCAAAACATCTCCCAAATCACATCCTAGGTTCCCATTGCCAATATATCAAAAACTAATAGTGTTATGAAAACATCACCATACATGAGCTTAGTTTCCCTTGGACTCTTAGCCTCCTTGTTGCCTTCAAACACTTCAATTATCTGCATTATTGGTTCAAGAGAGAGAACGTAAGCACAATTGCTTAGTAAGGCATGCTCTGAAGAAACAACACAATAATGCTTTTTATAAAACACTTTTAACAAAACCTTTCATCACATAATCATCATTATTCATGCAACCTTGCATACATAACAAGCATCTCATGCTTCATTAAATTCAACATGTCATATTGGCTTTCAAGTGATCATCCATAACCATTTACAACATAAAACACAATCGGATACGCGGATTACAAGCGTTGTCCCATACGCTTCACACACACTACCGAACACACAAGGTGGAGTTTACCGGTACAATCACAACCCCTCAACATCTGTGATAGAGTTTAACGGTACATTCACAACCCCTCAACATCACTCATCGGTAGTTGTATAACTCCACTAACGAGAACACGGGACACACAACACAAGATCCACACATGGACTTTTAACCACCATTGTGATCTTACCTTTCTCGTTAGTGTACTTGGATTGAGTTTACGGTACAATTACAGCCCCTCAACATCCAAGGCGACTTTATTCACGGTGCACCCAATCCTATAGTCAGCTAACTATATCCGATTCAAGTACTTTAAAACCAACACATCACTTGCCAATATACATCATTTATCATCAACAATTCACTGTTTTAAAGCATTAATCAAAGCCATTTAATCATCATGCATCATTATGCATCAAAACCACATTTAGAAATGTCAAACCAAGGATCTCTTACCTTGAGCATCCTTCAACACATGGCTTTCAAAACCAGCATTAACCATGCTAAAACATGCTTTTAAAACATAATTTAAACATGCAAATTAAAGACAATGCATCCAACCACCTCATGGTTCATCCAAGAGAGTTTTTCCGAAAACTTACTCTTGAGCTTAGTTAAGTTGCTTAGACTTAAACTAAGCTCCCAAAACCTTCAAACATTTGTTTCAAAGCTGGAAACCCATCTTCACTCACCAATTCCGTTTCGCAAGCTTGCCGAAACGCCGATCAAGCCTCCGGATCAACTCCAAAGATATCTGAAGATGTCTCCCATGTTTTAAACACATCAAAGCAGAGGATTAATGCATCATCATGCATTAAAATCTTCAGCCATCACACCTAAACTCGCTTCTCTAACAAAAACTAACATTTCGGCTACCAAACACAATCGAAATCACCTCCAAACTCTTCCAAAACATAACCCAACAAAGACCCATCACTTCTAACCATTTCTAAACATCGACTAACATCCAAAATGAACCTAAACTTGTCCTTATACCTCTAGCTATAACAGAACACCAAGATCACCCCAAAAACCATCATTTTCATAAGCAAAAACTTAGGAAATTCAACATATTCGGGATTTCATTGATAAAACCTCATTTACACATCATTATACAACCAAAATATATTTAAGAATCATCTCAAAATAGAGCTAAAACAATCACAACGAAATTCTTCAAGATTCCCTCCAAATCTTGAATTTTAAGCCAAAATCAAGTTCATATCATTAAAAACCATTTATAAAACTTAAATTAAGGATTGATAACTTGGGAATTTCAGTAAAGAACTTAGTATTTAGAGGAGAAGAACAACCTTACCTCTAAATGGTGATTTCTCCTTGATTTGAGCCAATTTTCTTTAAAATCCAATAAGTAAACCAAAAGGATTTGATGAAAGAATATTAGGAACTAATTGATGATTGAAATCTCATCAATTGAATTGAAAATCAATGGAAAAGTTGCTGGAGAAAAGTGTTTGGATGAGGGAATTTTGAGAGAAAAAGAGATAAGAAAATTTTAAGAAAAGTTAGTTATGAATTTCTAAAAGGTGGTTTCCCTTTTTCATTTAATTAATTAAAATTTAATTAAATCACTTAAATTTAAGAAAAATCTGGAGAAATCATTCTTGTGTAAATTAGCTACTTAAAGATTCAAAGTTTCAATCCTTACAAAACAGTCACCACTGAACTTTTCAAAAATCGCATTTTAGTCACTATTCCAAATTGTTGTATTTCCAAACCTTATTTTGTAAAATTGATTTCATCATTCTCTTATATATATTAAAAGAGTATTTTTAGATATTTTTCCATTTTTTTAAAGCATCCCGAACTAGGCTTTCCCTAAAACCTCCTTTTATATTCGAACAGAAAATCAGACCGGTCCGGTTCAGACCCTAAACTTCTAAACCCAAAATTGGGGGGTTACAACTCTCCCCCCTTAAGAAATTTCGCCTTCAAAATTTACCTAGAAGAAAGAGGTACGGAAACTGCTTCTTCACGTCATCATTTCTTTCCCACGTGGCTTCCTCAACAACATGATGCTTCCACAACACCTTAACTAATTCAATGGTCTTGCCTCGAAGAACTTCACTCTCCGAATCCAAAATTTGAACCTGCTCCTCATCATAGGTCAAGTCTGGATTAAACTCCACTTCCTCCATAGGCATAACATGCGAAGGATCTGATCTATACCTCCGAAGCATAGAGACATGAAACACATTATGAATCTTTTCCAACTCTTGCGGTAACCTCAGCTTTTACGCAACAGGACCCACGCGTTCAATCACCTCGTATGGTCTAATGTACCTAGGGCTCAACTTACCCTTCCGGCCAAACCTCATCACCTTTTTCCAAGGCGAAACCTTCAAAAACACACGGTCACCTACCGCAAACTCAATCTCCTTACGTTTCAAATCCGCGTAAGACTTCTGTCGATCAGAAGCTGCCTTCAATCGCTCACAAATGAGCTTCACCTTCTCGGTGGTTCCTTTCAACAAAGCTGGAATTGAAACCAACTTCTGACCTGCTTCAGCCCAACAAAGAGGAGTTCTGCACTTCCTCCCCTACAAGGCTTCATATGGTGCCCTTTGAATACTTGCCTGATAGCTATTGTTATAAGCAAACTCCACCAAAGGCAAATGATTCTCCCAAGAGCATTGAAACTCAATCACACAGCACCGCAACATATCTTCCAGCACTTGGATAACACGCTCAGACTGTCCATCCGACTGTGGATGATAAGAAGTACTGAAATTCAACCGTGTACCCAAAGCTTGATGCAAACATTCCCAGAAACGCGACGTAAACCTCGGATCTCTATCTGACACTATAGACTTTGGCACACCATGCAGCCGCACAATCTCAGCAATGTACAGCTCTGCAAGCTTATCCAAAGTGTACGTAGTATGCACAGGTAAGAAATGAGCACACTTCGTAAGGTGATCCACAATCACCCACAGCGAATTCTTCTTCGATGGCGACAAAGGCCACTAGACACAAAGTCCATGGTAATCCTTTCCCACTTCCACTCAGGAATCCTCAACGGTTGCAACAACCCAGAAGGAAACCGATGCTCAGCCTTAACTCGCTGACAAACCATACACTTACTCACATACTCCGCAACATCTTTCTTCAATCCCACCCAATAGTACTCATCCTTAAGATCACGATACATTTTTGTACTACCAGGGTGCATAGCAAAAGGACTACTATGAGCTTCAGTCAGAATATCACGCCTCAACTCAGCATCATTTGGCACTACTATCCGACTCCCAAAACATAGAACTCCATCGTCATTAAAACAAAAATCCGATGGTCTATCCTCAG
Organism: Hibiscus tridactylites; assembly: GCA_958450335.1. Lineage (NCBI taxonomy): Eukaryota > Viridiplantae > Streptophyta > Magnoliopsida > Malvales > Malvaceae > Hibiscus > Hibiscus tridactylites. Next base: position 59,032,928 of record OY288271.1, read on the forward strand.
CAATATCCTGAACATGTGGCACCAAGGAATCATCCAACAGCTGCTTATCCTTTATCAACAGAACTAAAGATGGTTTCACTTGCAATTCAGCCACAAGACTTCCATCTCGCGAAGTACTCAAGCTGGAAAACATAGCCCTCAAATCCGCTACAACATTAGCTTTTCCTGGATGGTACTCGATCGTCAGATCGTAATCTTTAAGCAACTCTACCCAACGCCGTTGCCTAAGATTCAACTCCTTCTGTGACATAAGATACTTCAAACTTTTGTGATCTGTGTACACAATACACTTCTCACCATACAGATAATGTCTCCAAATCTTCAAAGCAAAGACCACTGCAGCCAACTCAATATCATGCGTAGGATAATTGCGCTCATGCACCTTCAACTGGTGCGATGCATAAGCCACCACCTTACCCTCTTGCATCAACACACACCCCAAACCAACATAGGATGCATCACTATACACCACAAACTCTTTCCCTGATTCAGGTTGAACCAAGATAAGAGCTTGCGTTAAAGTTGCCTTAAGCTTCTCAAAAGCATGTTGTCTCGCTTTTGTCCACTCATACTTGACATCCTTCTGCAACAACTTTGTCAAAGGCGCAACAATCTTTGAAAATCCATCCACAAACCTCCGGTAGTATCCTGCCAACCAAAGGAAACTACGGACTTCATGAACAGACTTAGGAGGCTTCCAATTCATCACTGCCTCAATCTTTTGAGAATCAACACGAATCCCCTCAGCAGAAACCACATGCCCAAGGAAAACAACTTCCTTAAGCAAGAATTCACACTTGCTCAGCTTAGCATAAAGCTGATTCTCCAACAAAGCCTGCAACACAATCCTCAAATGCCCCTCATGCTCCTCCTCGGTACGAGAGTACACAAGGATATCATCAATGAACACCACAACAAACTTGTCCAAGTATTCATGGAACACATTATTCATCATGTCCATAAAAGCTGCAGGAGCATTCGTCAAGCCAAACGACATCACAAGGAACTTATAATGCCCATACCTCATCCTAAAGGTTGTTTTTGGCACATCCACATCTTTCACCTTAAGCAGGTAATAACCTTACCTTAAGTCAATTTTAGAGAACACAACCGCTCCCCGAAACTAATCAAAAAGATCATCAATCCTCGACAAAGGATACCGATTCTTGATAGTCAACTTATTCAGCTGATGGTAATCGATGCACATTCTAATAGTGCCATCTTTCTTCTTCACAAACAAGACCGGTGCACCCCAAGGTGACACACTCGGCCGAATGAAGCCTCGATCAAGCAACTCCTGAAGTTGCATCTTCAACTCCTTCAACTCCTTAGGTGACATTCGGTAAGGAGTAATGGACACTGGAGTCATGTTTTCATACAGCTCAATCCCAAACTCCACCTCTCGATTAGGAGGCAACCCAGGTAACTCCTCCGAAAACACACCATGAAACTCTCGCACATTCCTAATATCTTGGACTCGCAACTCATTAGAGCTAGGATTCATAACAAAGGATTCCATCAAAACCATAGAATGGCAATTCCATGAGGTCAACCATGTAACTCCTCCGAAAACTCACTTGTTCTCAAAATCCACCACAGCTCGATGTTCAACAAGCCAATCCATACCAAGGATTACATCAAAACCATAGAATGGCAATTCCATGAGGTCAACAAGAAAAACATGGTTTTGCACTACCAAAGGACATGTTCTATACAACTTCCGTGTCACAACGGTCTCACCAAAAGAACTAGTCACACGCATACCAACATCCAAAGACTCATATTGGCTCACAAGTGATTAACATAAAGATCATTTCCCACAAACCACATCGGATACACGAATTACCAAGTGTTGTCCCAAACACTTCATACACTCTATCAGCACCTCAAGGCTCACACACGGGAGCAACCCTCCACCAATGTGACACCCGTGGTGAGTGTTCGGTACAATCACAACCCCTCAACACCACTCATCGGTAGATGTACAACCTACTAACGAGAGACGGGACACAATACAAGGTTCACACACGGGAGCTACCCTCCATCGTTGCAACCTTAAACATTCCTCAATCGTTAGGGTACTTGGATGGAGGTTTCAGTACAATCACAACCCCTCAACAGCCAAGGCGACTTGTTTATAGTGCACTCAATCCTATAGCCAGCTAACTATATCCGATAACAATTTTAAAAAGCATTTTCACAACGTCACTTGCCAGTATGAGCCACATTTCATCACATATTTCACTGTTTTCAAAGCATCACTTACCAACCTCATTCTCAAGCATAAAAACATGCTTAAATTCACAAGTATAAATGTATACTTACAAGGATCACTTACCATGTGCATCCTTCATCATTAAATCATAAAAAACAACAATTCATTTAGCTCAAATCATGCTTTAACAGTGACAATATGTATTTTCAAAACAAGTGCATCAAAAATCTAGGATATAGCACAATTTGAGGGAGAAATTCACTATACTTACTTCCAAACTTAGTAAAGAGTTTCAAGCTCTTACTAAGTTCCCAAAATCGTTTCTAAAATGTTTCGAAGCTGGAAAATTAGTTTCCACGCACCGCCTTGTGAAATCACACTTGTCGACGCAACAATAAACTGTCTGAAGCCTCCAAAACCACATTGATTGGTTCCGGAACTCTCTCCCCTGTTTTCAACACATTAAAAAACAGAGGTTCAATGCACCATAATGCATTCAAACACAACACTCAAAAGGAAACCTCGTGCCATGCTATAAAGCATCAAACTAGCCATAAAAAATAACCGAATCTCAATCGAGTGCTCTGTAAACTCAGCCCAGCCATCAACCAACACATTTTAACCATAAATCAACATCAAAAAACAACCTAAAACCATCCTTATACGTCCAGCAACTCAGATCTCACATAACACCCCAAAAATCCAACCAAAAACACCTTAAAAACCAAAGATATCAAGGATTTCAGGATTAATATGATTAAGACTCTATTTCAACATCATAAACCTTTCAAAACTTGATTGGAAACAAACTCAAACCAATCAAATCAAAACAATTCCGAAAATCACATTAAATCATCTTTTCCAACAATATCTTATCATTTTTATCAAAACCACAATGTGACTTCAATCAAAAACATAAATAAAGAGTCAAATATCTTTGGAATTTAATTAAATAACCTTGATTAGAGGGTTAGCATGAAAATTACCTCCAATCCTTGCTTCTCTTTTAATTTGGGAAGTTTTGCTTTCAAGATTCTTGACGAGATTTGAGAGAAATCACAAGAAAGGTGTTGAAAATCAAGAGAGGAAATGAAAGTGAAAGAAATCTGGAAAAGGAGAGAATTGAGAGAGTGTTTGGCTGATGTGAAATGAGGAAAATGAAATTATCGTCAAATTGTTTAACCAAAATACTAACTTTTAATTAAATCAATAAAAGCGACTTTAATTATTTAGTGAACCATTTAAAACACATGAAAAATTAGAGAAAATGCTTAATTTCCATTAAGCTCCCTAAAGATTTTACGATTTTGACTCCTTTTTGAAAAACACTGTTTTTCTACAATTTTAAAACCTTACATTTTGGTCACTACCCAAAATGTACCCTTCCCAAAACTTTTTATGCACAATTGATTTAACCAACCTCTTAAATATAATTTTAGAGGATTTTAGGAATTTTTAACACATTTTTATCACATCCCGAACCTTAATTTCCATGAACCACCATAAACGTCTCGAACAACCGATCATCGGTTCCAATAGCATAACTCGACACGCAAAACAGCTAGGCCAGAAACTGGGGCGTTACAATAATTAGCAGTTCTCTTTCCGAAGCTAGAACTCCTCGAGCGTGACGTCAATCCTAGACTCTGCTCGATATCCTTGGCTCGAGTAACCAGCACGTCAAAGTCAGTATACTCAATCTGGTACCTATCACATCTCTTCCGCTTATCTGGTACCAGCTCAGAGGCGTATTGGCTCAACTGGAAGAACTGCACCTCATATTCCGCAACAGTCATGTTGCCATGTATCAACGCCATGAACTCCCTCTTCTTCTCATCCAAATAATGAACACCCAAATACTTCTTCTTAAAAGCATTTATGAAGAAGGCCTAGATAACCTCGTCTTGTTACATACCAGTTGTGATGGTCATCCACCATGTATACGCATCTCCATGAAGTAAAGAGACAACGCAGCCCAACTTCTGTGCATCATTGCAACTCATCTATCCCCAAAATCTTCTTGGTACTTTTGAACCAAAGCTTAGAACCCTCAAAAGATAGACCTCTAAACTCTGTTTCGCCCAAACTACGCAGACGCTCTAAGGGTAAGCCATCATTGATATCAGCTTGAGGTGCGGCCACGTGCATGCATGCTATAGCTGCCTGAAAGGCCCCGACAATAGCCTGAATCAAAGCTGTCATGTCAGGAGCAGCTTGCCCCTGAGCTGCCTCAGGTCTGACACCCCCAATACCAGCTCCTACTCCAGCTCCACCCCCACCAAGAGGAGGAGGCGGCAAATTCTCAGCATCTTCATCTACCTTATTCTCAACTACATTCTGGATATTGCCTCTAAGCTCTCGTCTCGGTCCCAAAATATTATAAACAATTCTATCATGCAAATATAATAGCAAAAATAGTTAAGCTTACAAATAGCAAGAACCCAAATCACTCATTCTGTCTTTTAAAATAGAAAACTATTTTCTCTACCGGTAGTGTTTGCAACGGGTACCCCAGTCACATATATCAATTTATCACATACTCATCATACATCACATACTATCAATCAAATCAAGATACAATCATTCACCGTGCATAGCATCGAATACCACTTGTTATCGATCATAATTCAACATACACACCAATTTTCGTAACCATACTTACTTCCGAGATTAGCTAAGCGTTTCTAGCTTACACTAACCTCCCAAAACCTTGTTTCCATGCTTACAAAAATGTTCAAACCATATCCACTCACCGATACAACTTCGCCTCACTTGTCGAAGCTATTCAAAGCCTTCGAAATTCCAAATGTTCCTTCTAACGATCAAGCAACGTCTTACCATGCTTCTATCCAAGGAAAATTAGGGGATCAATGCACACAGGGAAACGACCCCGAGTTTCGAAACCAGAATTGAAACCATGCTCTGATTCCAACAAATGTAACCCCTTAGCCCAGTCTAGACGTTTAACCCGAATTAAGAGAATTATACGGGGAAAACGAAAGTCAACTCGTTAAAGTCAACCTCGATTAGCAACCTTTTTTCTTTTAACATGTCTAGATGCATAATTAAGTTCTATTGTGTTTACTTGCGCAACGAATATATTTTCATGTAAACTGAACCTCAACGGTACTTTCATATGCAATACCCCCTATATGAGGTTAAATTACAAATTAATGTTACCAACCTTTAATTAGGTTCATTACATGGTTGCGGTGAAATATCAGCATCATACGATCAATTAAACATCTACAATTGCAAATCATATAAACAAGGACTGAAATGTAAACATTGAAAACTGAAAGACTATGCCATTTTAACTAACTTAACAACCTTGTTTCGAAACAATCACCCCTGTTTTGAAACCATGCATTCTAGTAGCATTTGGTCTTAGAACGACCTTTACCTGTTTCAGAACCAAATCCACAAATTGATTTCCCTTGTATTCAGAGAAAGTAGAGTCGTATCGAAACGACCCCGAGTTTCGAAATGGGTTCAAATTATAACAAAAGGTCTTAAAACGGTCTAGTAGTGTTCCGAAACGTTGAGGCCAAATATGCAAGTTGTATTGAAACAACTGCTACTATATCGAAACACATACCAAATCTGCATTAGAACATTAACATTTAAGCATCTTAAAACATACCATATGGCCACCAATCCTCATGCAATCATAGGTAAACACCAACAACATATTTATCCAGCACATAGCCATTAACAAAGGCATCTAGCATCATGAATTATATACCATGGCTACTCTAGAGGCATACACCCTATAAGCAATCCACATAGAGCATCAAAAACCAAAGAGCAAATCATAACAACATTTAAAGGCCCAATACAAGTCTTATAAGGCAAACCACACATGCCAAACTAGGGAGTTTAAACAATCCTCTCTCAAATACCGAGGTACCCTCCCCATTACCAATTCTACCTTGTTAAAAGTGTCAAATCCCACAGTTGTAAATCGAGTGATGTCTTGGGTGAAATCCCTTGCTTTTTTACTGCCCAAATGCTCACTTATCTGCATTGTTGGAAAGGAGAGCGTAAAAGTATTTGCTTAGTGAGGGAAAGCTTAATTTAAACAACAACAATGCATTTTCCAAAAACCTTGTTTCTTTAAAAATATAACTACATCATGCTCAACTTTCTCATGCTTTAGAAACCAAAATTAAAGCATCTTTTATAAACCACATGCATCAGTATCTCATGCATATCTCAATACAAAACCAAACCAAAGCTCCACATGCTTAAATCTCATAAAAGCATAATCATTATGTATAAAGAGTCTTTATACAAAAGTATTTTAAAACCATGATACATATCCAATTCATATATTGGCATTTCAAGTGAACCAGATAGAATCTACCCCCATCCTTGGATAGCACTACCCCTATCCATTCATGATCGGATATACAGACACACTTGAAGGAATCAATCCCCGCCAAGCCCTTGATAGAATCAAACCCTATCAAGTTACATGGTGAAATCAACCCTCACCATTATCTCACTTCGGTCGGGATGCCACTACCCACATTGCCCGTTGATGATAGCACTACCCCTATCACACGCATCACAATAGCACTACCCCTATTGTGAAACTGAAGAATTTATCTCACGCGCAAATTTTGTATATTATATTGCACTTCACATCCTATTGGTCGACCAACATATCCGATAATAGAAATAACATCATTAAGCCAATATACCATTTAAATCCATTTTGACTCACTTCTTTTAATGCATTAATAAAATCATCACATATCCCATCTCAAAGCATGCCTCAAATATAGCATAATATATCTCATCAAGAATAAAACCTCTTGAAACATAATCAAATCATTTCATGGGTATAATTCAGCAAAAACATGCATATAAAACATGCATAACAGTGAGTAGCAACATATTTCAAAACATGAGCATGATAATCCACGCAGACTTTAAACTGGAAACCGAGAGCTTTTGTAAGCATACTTACTTCCGAGATTAGCTAAGCATTTCAAGCTTACACTAACCTCCCAAAACCTTGTTTCCAAGCATACGGAAACGTTCAAACAACATCCACTCACCGATACAACTTCGCCTCACTTGCCGAAGCTATTCCAAGCCTTCGAAACTCCAAATGTTTCTTCTAAAGATCAAGCAGTGTCTTGCCCTGCTTCTAACCAAGGAAAAATAGAAGATCAATGCACACACTTGCATCAAAACCTCCAGCAACACAAACCCTCACTCAACTCCAACATTCTCCAAGCAATTAACAACCGATACAAACTGAAAACACCGACAAAACCACTCTAAACCAAAAACAACCTAAAACACTTCCCCAACCTCTATAAACCTCCAGCCATCAAGAAACCATAACAACAGCCCCTAAAAGTCAAGATTTCATCACTAATATCTAGCAATCTAAGTAGTTTCGGGATTACTTATCAAAATCCATCAAGTTAACATTATTAACCATTAACAACACATTAATAATCAATCATTAACTCAGCAAATAACATCAATTTCAAAGATCCACCATAGATCTTCAAGAAACCTCAATTAAACACAGTTTTATCAATTAATATATAAAAACCCATTACAAACTATATGTAAAAGACTAATTACTTGGGAATTTGAGTAAAGAACATGTCATTAGATGAGAAGAACGAACCTACCTCTAATGATGAGCTCTTTCTCCATTTTTGAAAAGAAAACCAAAGAGAAAATAAGAGATTTAATAGAGTATCAAGAGAAAATAAATAAATCTTTGAAATCTAAATCAAAATTAGAGATTACCTTTGAAATCTTGTTGTTTGGATGAAGAAAAACTACATCAAATCTTTGTAAAAAGAATGAAAAATTGTTTCAACTTCCCTCCATCTTTTTAATATAATTTATTTAATTAAAATTGTAAAATAGGAGGAAAAGTCCTTATTGGACTTTGGTAATATTGCTCCTTAAAGATTCAAAGTATTAGGCTTTTACGTTTTTGCCATTAAATCAAACATACCATTTTTTACATTTTGGCCACTAAACCAAAATGACTGATTTCTAAAAATGTTTTCTTTAAATTATCTTTACCAAAATTAATCATATATAGAATTATGATTTTAGGAAATTTTCCATATTTTTATCCGATCAAAAACCTTCCAATTTAACTATTTCTCGAAACTAGACTAGACCGCTAAATGGGTTCGAACCGAACCGCCTAACCAAACCCGACTAACACCTAGGCCCAAAAACTGGGGCATTACAGGGTGAAAAGAAATAAATCTTTTGAGATTTTAGTGATAAAAAAATAGTTTGGTTGATGGGAAAGTTGAGAGAAAAGGTTAGGAGAAACGTAGTTACGTAAGAAAATGTTTTAGCCTTTAAAAATTCTTTTTGTTAAAACCCATTTAATAAATCAATTTATTAAAGTTTTTTAAAATACTAAAACAAGGGAAAAGGCTTATAACCCCTTGGTTTAATAGCTCCCTAAAGATTCTAATTTTTGGCCCTCTTTCAAAACAGTCCTTTAAAATAGATTTTACATTTTTTATAATTTAATCACTAAACCGAAATGTCAATCTTCCAAAAGTCATTTTCCAAAATTGACTTCTCCAAACCTTTATATATATTTTTATAGGATTTTAAGAATTTTCCCAAAATTTTACCACATCCCGAACCATGTTTTCCCTAAACCACTCCCGAACAATCCCAAAACTCTAGTCTAGATCCTACAAACCCCAAACCAACCTTCAAAACTCCTATGCCCAAAACCGGGGCGTTACAAACAAAGCATTCATCCATATAGTGTTTCTTTTGACAGAAGGTGAAGAATGGCTCTAACGCTTTAACTTCATGAGACTCGTTGTTCTTTTGCAATGTTCTCACCATGCTAGTGAGGTTGGAAATTTCGGCATGAATAGACGTAAGTTCATCAACGTTCAATTTCCCAATGGCTTTAGTTCTGGTCCCAAGTCTAGCAACAACATATTCAAAGTCAATGATCAAGATCCTCTCAAGCTGTAACCCCCTCGATCCGGCCTGAACGAAAGACCAAACCGAACGGGTCACACGGGAAATTTTGAAGTAAACCGGGAAGTTTACTTCAATAAACGACCCTTATTTTTTCATTTTATCTTGTCTAGATGCTCATTATTATCTTATGTGATAAACTTTACAGCGGAACGATTTGCAACTCAATCAGGCAACGTTTAGGGACTCAATTGCATTCAAAAACATTTTAGAAACTACTTTGTAATTTTAATAATTTCCAAAGACTTCTTCAATTTTTAAATTACTAACCTTTAATTAGTCACATTACATGCCTCTCTCTTAAATCTCAGCTCAAAACAATCATCCAATCTCATTCTAACAAACATACAAACTTTTAGAGACCAGAACGTAAAGAAACAGAACAACAAAAGATTCCAATAACCAACTTAACAGCTGGGTGTTTCAGTACATGTTGCTCTATATCGGAACACCCCGGTTTGGAACAGGTTCAACCGTTTCGATGCTCGGGCTCGTATCGAAACACCTTCAATGGTGTTTCGAAACACGGGATTCCAGTAGCCAACCTAAAGGAACTTGTATCAGAACACTTGCCTCTGTTTCGAAACCCCAAGGCAATTTAGGCTCACTGTTTCGGTACAGCCTTAGGCATACCATAACACTTGGACATGTGATGACATTTTTCCTTGTTTTTCGCACTTTAATGCATTCATAGTCATTCCAACATGCATACAACCTAACCAAACATCAAACCTCAACCATACATGGTAATCTCAACATCATAGCATGCCAATATGCCTTAAGGAAATCTATAGGCATGCTACTTATGCAAAAAGACCATTCAATAACCAAAACAAAAACTAAAGAAAATACCAACAAGAAAAGGATATTTACAAGTCATAAAGGGCATCACAAACTTGCCACAAAATAGAGAGTTTCAAACCACATTTCCCAAAACATAAAGGCACCCTCCCATTGCCAATTATTACTATTAGGTAAACATAAAACCATACTTGAGCTAAGTCTCACTCATTGGGTTCCTTCTTGCTTCTTTGTTGCCCAAAGGATGTTATTTCTCTGCATTATTAGGAAAAAGAGAGCATAAGCAATAATGCCTAGTGAGGGATGCTCAAAACAAACCAACAACAACAATGCATTTTAAAACCATTTCTCAATTTGAAAACTATATCTCATCATGCTCAATCTATCTCATGCTTGAAACCATTTTCAAAGCAAAAACCACATCATTAAAACCACATGTACCATATATCTCATTCATTAACCAAAATGCAAAGTCTCAAAGCAAAGCCATTCATGCTTGTTTCTCATAAAACATTTCTCCAAGCATAATCTCATATACAAAACTCAATTCATTAAATCATTTATAAACAAGGTGCATGCGAATCTCATATATTGGCATTTTAGCAACATTACTCGGATATGCGGATAGCTTGATGGAATCTCACATCGTCAAGTCTTATCTCGGTGGAATCTCACATCATCGAAATTGTAACGCCCCAATTTTGGGCTTGGAAGTTTTGGGCTTGGACCGGTTCGGTCAAAGTGTTGTTCGAATATAAAAGGTGAAATTAGGAAAGCCTAGTTCGGGTTGCATTAAAAATATGGAAAATGTAATTTTGGCTAGTGACCAAAATGTAATTTTTGAAAACTGCGTGACTGTTTTAGAAAGGATTGAAACTTTGAATCTTTAAGGAGCTATTTACCCAAAGGGAGTTTCTCCATATTTTTCTAAGATATTTAATGATTTATTTCTGATTTTTAAACAAAAGAAAAGTGGAGGGAAGATATTTTCCTATTTCCAACTAACTTTTCCATTTTCATTCTCTCATCTTTTCTCTCAAGCCAAACACCTTTTCTCCAGAGTTTTTCCTCTGATTTTGTCACCTAAATATCTCTTTTTAATTCTCTTTTGATTACTAATCATCTCATCAACAAAACCTCACCATTTGCTAATTGGATCTTCAAGCTTTTTGATCCTAAAAAGGGAGAAACTCAAGTTTGGAGGTAAGAACGTCCTTCTCCTCTAAACTCTCAGTTCTTTACTGAAATTCCTAAGTTCTCAATCCTTTATTTGTGATTTATTTAAGGTTTTACAATGGTAATCATGATTTTGGCTTTAAAATGCAAGATTTGCTTGATTTTGATGAAATTTCGTATGCTCTGTTTGGGCAGTGTTTTGAGGTGTCAATTTGATGTTAAATGAATGTTAAATTGATGAGGAATTGAGGTTTGATCAATGCAATCCCGAATAGGTTGAATTTCCTAAGTTTTGCTTGAGTTTTTGGTTGTTTTTGGAGTGTTTTTCATGATCTGTTGTTGCTGGAGGTTTAAGGACGTGATTGGGATCATTTTGGATGTTAATTGATGTATATAAATGGTTAGAAGTGATGGATCTTGGCTGGGTTAAGTTTTGGAAGTGTTTGGAGGTGATTTCGGTTGTGTTTGGTAGCCAGAATGTTGGTTTGGCTAGGAGCAGCGAGTTTAGTTGTGTTGCTGGTGTTTTTAATGCATAATGATGCATTAATCCTCTGTTGTTGTGTGCTTGAAACAGGGGAGAGTGATCCGTGAGCTTTAGAGGTGGTGTGGAAGGTTTCGGATGCTTGGAAGGCTTGTTGGCTAGCCTTCTTTTGTGTATCGGTGAGTGAAGTTGGGTTTTCAGCTTTTAAACCAAGGTTTGAAGGTTTTGGGAGCTTAGTATAAGTCTAAACAACTTAGCTAAGCTCAAGAGTAAGTAAATGGAATTTCTCACTTGGTTTGTGTATGAATTGGTTTTTAAAGCAATTGTGATTGTTGGATGCAATGCATGTGATTTGCATGTTTTAAATTCTGTTTTGAAAGCATATTTTAGCATGGTTTAATGCTGGTTTTGGAAGCCATGTGTGATGGATGCTCAAGGTATGAGATTCATGGTTTTGAACATTGGAATTGTGGAATTGATGCATAGTGTTGCATGTTGTTTAATGGCTTTGTTTAATGCTTCAAAAACAGTGGATTGATGATGGTAATTGGTGGTTTTGGCATTTTGGTTATGCTTGAAAAACAATGGATTAATGTGGTAAGATGATTATATTGGCAAGTGATGTAAGTGGTTCTTGGTTACTTTAATCGGATATAGTTAGCCGGCTATAGGATTGGGTGCACCGTGAATAAAGTCGCCTTGGATGTGGAGTGGTTAAGAGTGAACCGGTAACTCCATCCAAGTATCCTAATGAGATGATTAAGGTCATAATGGTGATTGGAATCCCATTCGAGGACCTTGGGTAAGCAAAGGTAATAATGGTGGTTAAAATTCCATTTGAAGACCTTGTGCTTGTTAAGATCACAATGGTGGTGTAAAGTCCATGTGTGGATCTTGTATAGGGTGTCCCGGATCTCGTTAGTGATGTTATACAACTACCAATCGGTGATGCTAAGGTTATATGGTGGTTAAAATTCCATATATGGGAACCTTGTGCATGTTAAGGTTATATGGTGGTTAAAATTCCATATATGGGAACCTTGTGCATGTTAAGGTTATATGGTGGTTAAAATTCCATATATGGGAACCTTGTGAATGTTAAGGTTATATGGTGATTAAAATTCCATATATGGGAACCTTGTGAATGTTAAGGTTATATGGTGATTAAAAGTCCATATATGGGAACCTTGTGAATGTTAAGGTTATATGGTGATTAAAATTCCATATATGGGAACCTTGTGAATGGTAAGGTCAAATGGTGATTAAAATTCCATTTGGGAACCTTGGATTGGTAGTGTGTATGAAGCGTAGGGACAACGCTTGTGATCCGCGTATCCGATTGGAATGTTGAGTTGAAAAGTGGATATGATTTATCACTTGGAAGCCAATATATTGTTCTTGATTAAAGTGAAGCATGAGATGCTTGAAGTGATGCATGGTGCATGAGAGTGTGTAATACTTTTTAAATGCATGAGTTACTTGTTAGCTTAAGCAAGTGTGTTTTATCTATTGATAATGATGCATGAGTGCATGAAATCTTCTTAGTGCATTGAAGTCTTGCTAGGACTTGTTTTTAAAGGCTTATGATGCAAGTTGTGATGTTGTGGTTCATATGTCGCAATTGTGTAATGAACATGTTAGATTGAATGAGTAAATGGTTTTAAAAGGGTTCTTGCCTAAAAGATGGTTTTCAAGTATGAGAAGGGTATGATGTGAATTGGAAGTGATTTCCAAGGTTTTGAATTTAACTTTGCATATGATGTTCATGCATGAAATGGTTAGATTGATGGTATTGCAAGTTTATGTTTTGAAAAGGGTTTACTTAGCTTCCTAAGCTAAGGGTTGGTTTTCAAGTTTGAGCAATGCATGATTCTAAGCATGTTGACGAAAAGGGTTTTCAAACAATTCTTTGGTTTATCGAATCGAGTTTACTTTGAAAGTGGTTTTATGATTCACTGCATTGATGGTGTTTTGGTTTTGAGCATTCCTCACCAAGCATTATGTGCTTACGCTCCTTTTTGTCCATCAATGCAGATTCTTGAAGTTGGAACAGCGGGAAGCAAGGGATTCAAGGAGAACTCCACTTGAGATGTATGTCTCGGTTAATAGCTATAGTTAATAGAGGCAATGGGGGAAAGAATCTCTTGTGTGGATGTTAATAAGTTTGTGTATGTTTGGACAAGATTGGTTTTATGTTGTTGATAATGTTGGATCATGTAATTTGTCTTTATGAGTTGGTTTTATCAAATTGATGCTTGAATGGTTTGCTAAGTAGGAAGTATGCCTATAGATTTGGGGCTTTCCATATTTGATGTCATGACGATGATTGAATGATGCATATATGTTGCTTACATGTTGAATGCCTTGCTGGTAAAGTTTGGTTGCATTTGGAGCATGTATGGTTGATCGATTGTGTGATTTAGCAACCGATTTTCTTCATTCTGTTCAGGCCGTATCGGAACGGGAGCTACCGTTTCGGAACGGGTGCCCTGTAGCAGCCCAGGCGTCCGAAACGGAAGACACCGTTCCGAAACGGAAAGTCCTCTGCCAGCCCTCGTTTCGGAACCCGTTGCGGAACGGCCCTGCGTTTCGAAACAGGTCCTTCCTGTTTCGGAACACCTGACCGTTGGGGGCTGACATTGGCAGTTATATGTTTTGAAATGTTTGCAATTTAGTCCTGAAACTTGTATGTGCAATTATATGAGTTCGGGATGTCCGTTTGAGCTTGAAATTTGGCAGTGAAGCATGAAACCTGATTAATTATAAGTTGGTAACTTTAATTTGGATTAAGTGCACATAATTATCAGATTTTACAAATTGGTCCCTAAAGTGGTAAATTGTTCAATTGGGTCCCTGTTTGATCTCTGATGTTTTTGATCTTTGAGCATGCTGTTTGAATGATCATGACTAGGGTTAATGTACATTTAGATAAGTTAAAAAAAGGGTCGTTAATCAAGGTTGACTTTCGAGTTGACTTTGGTTTTCCCCGTGTGACTTTCTTAATTCGGGTCAACCGTCTAGGCCGGGTTAAGGGGGTTACATTTGGTGGTATCAGAGCTTAGGTGCGAATGATTGGTGAAAACGGTAAATTGATGTAATATGTGTATGATGTTTATTCTGATGTGTGGTTGAAAGCTGGATGAATTGCATGTCTTTGAGTAAATTGTTGATGTTTTAAGCATACTTGTTGATTGTGAATCTTCATTGAGCTCATGTGGATTTGTGCGGACGATGTGCTTGTGTTATGAGCTGTTTTTATGGATGATGAAAGTGTAATGGGTATGATATTGATGATGTTATGCTGTTGCGAGTGGATGTTGTTTGATGAAAGCATGGTCGAATATGTTGTTTGATATGCTTGATATTGTGATATCCATGTTTTATTGGCTGTTATGTCATGAGTAAGGGGAGGATTCGGGAAACCCATTGCCTTATTATTATAGCTATTGTGTTATTTTGGAGTTGGAGTTTGAATCCTTGCTGTAAGCTGGTCTAATTGATTTGTTTGTTTTGTTGTGATTGTTTGCTGTTAATAAGCATGGTGAAATCGATGAAAGAATGGCAGTTAGGTGAGATGGCTGCTGCTTTAGGGCAGGTTGTTAAGGCGTGGAATTCACCTTTTAGTGGAGGTGTTTTGTCTCAGTCTTCTGTGCCTGGAGTTGAGATAGTGAGGCAGGAGAAAGAAGCTGGTTCTGTGATGAAGAGTTCATCATCTGTTGTTCAAGAGGTGTTGGGAACATCTCAGGCTGTGGCAAAAGTAAATTCTGTAGATGTGCTGGTTGTGGGATGTGCGGGTTTGTCGAAACAGCGGTTGCATGATTTGGGAATTATGGAGTATCATGGTTCGACACCTGAGATGTTTGAGGCTTGGTTAGCCAGTGTAGTTCTGATTTTGGACCAGGAAGGTTGTGATTGTGCTTGTAAGCTGGGAAGTGTTGTCTCATTGATGTTGGAGGACGCTTGTGCCTGGTGGACATCGGTGGCAGTAGCATCGCACATCCACGACATTGATTGGGACTTCTTTGTGTCTGCCTTTTATGAAAGGTATCTTGGGGGGAAATTCCCAAGGGTTGAGCAATGTGAGGTTGTGGTTTCTGTTTATGAAGGTGAGAAAAGTTTAAGCGAGAAAGCTGCGAATTCTGATCTCGGAAACGGTCAGCGTAAGAGGCTGCGTGTTGGGAGGTTTTGCTTGGATCGAAGCTTGGATGGTAGTGCAAATCTGGGGCAAGTGCTGCTTGAACAAGGAGTGGGAGCTCAGCTATCGATGTGTGACCGTTGTGGAAGGCGCCATGTTGGAGGTTGTTGGGGCGCAGGTGCTTGTTGGAACTGTGGTTCTAAGGAACATGTGAAGCGAGATTGTCCTCAAGTGGTAAAATCCGCTTCGGTGGTAGCAGAAGGGTCTCAGAAGGGTCATGGGCACGGCCGAGACAAAGTTCGAAGGTGGCAGAAAGAGCGGAGGGTTGTGAGGAGCTTGGAAAATGATATCTGCTGGAAGTGTGGGTTTGTTGGACATTTGAGACGTGATTGTTTGAAGTTGGCTCGGGATAGCCAGGGTTCTTTACCACAGGGAGAAGGTGATGGCCTTAATGTGTTAGCTGGTGCTGCAGCGGTGCGGCTGGGGAATGATGGTTCTGTGAGGAAGAGAGTTCGTCTGATGAAGCTCCAGGGTGGTGATGTGTTTTCAAGTAATCTTGTTAAGTAACCTTTGCTTTAGTAACCTAGTTTGGTTTTGGTTTGGTTTTTCTTTGTGTAGTGGGTATGGTTTCGTTGCTAGCATGTTGGGGTAGTAGTAGTTGTTGCTTTGAAAACAACTTTAGTGTGAAGAGGGCTTTAGTGAGTATCTTGTGGATAATGGTTGTTCTTAGACGGACTCTGAGGATGTTATTTGTGGGTGTGAACTGACATACATGCACAGTTAAAATCATCTGTTATATACTATATTATATATGTACCGGTCCATGCATACATGTGGCATGACATTAGAGGTTTTGCATACATGTACATCAGGCATTGATAGAGCATATTGGAGACCATGCATTCTGTAACGCCCCGGTTTTGGGTTGGTAGTTTTGGGCGTTGACCGGTTTGGTCAAAGTGTTGTTCGAATCTAAAGAGGTGAAATTAGGAAAGCCTAGTTTGGGTTGCATTAAAAATATGGAAAAATGTTCTAAAATCATCTTTTAATATATATAAGTGAATCGTGAAATCAATTTTACAAAATGAGTTTTGGAAGGGTGACATTTTGGCTAGTGACCAAAATGTAATTTTTGAAAGTTGCGTGACTGTTTTAGAAAGGGTTGAAACTTTGAATCTTTAAGGAGCTATTATTCCAAAAAGAGTTTCTCCATATTTTTCTAAGATATTTTAATGTATAATTCTGATTTTAAAGCTTAAGAAAAGTGGAGGGAAATCATTTTACTATTTTGTAACCAACTTTCCATTTTCTTCCAATTTTCCTTTTCTCTCATTTTCTCTCAACCCAAACAATTCCTCTCCAGAGAATTTCTTCTGATTTTGTCACTCAAATCTATCTTTTCAATTCTCTTTGGATTCCTAATCATTTCAACAACAAAACCTTGCAATTTGCTAATTGGATTTTCAAGCTTTTTGGCTCTAAAGAGGAGAAACTCAAGTTTGGAGGGGAGTCATCTTTGGATCCAAGAGTTGGTGATCCGGAGGCTTGAATTGGTGCTTCGGCAAGAGGCGAAGTTGAATCGGTGAGTGAAATTGGGTTTTCGGCTTTGAAACCAATGTCTTGGGAGCTTAGTTTAAGTCTAAACAACTTTGCTAAGCTCAAGTGTAAGTTTTCGGAAATACTCTCTAGTGGTGGCCATGGTTTGATTGTTGTGCAATGTGGTTTATTGCATGTTTTAAATTCTGTTTTGAAAGCATGATTTAGCATGGTTAATGCTGATTTTGTAAGCCATATGTTGAAGGATACTCAAGGTAAGAGTTCCTTGTTTTTGAGCATGGTTAAAATGTGGTTTGATGCTTATAAATGCAAGATGAACATAGCTTGGTTTAAATGCTTTAAAACAATGGATTAAATGATGATAATGATGTATATTGGCAAGTGATGTTTTCAAAAAGGTTAAGGTCACTAAGGTGGTTAAAAGTCCTTGAGTGAGCCTTGTGGATTCTAAAAACTTCATGGTGGTTAAAAGTCCATGATGATTCTTGTAAGGTCACTAAGGTGGTTAAAAGTCCTTGAGTGAGCCTTGTTACTTAAGAACATCAATGTGGTTAAAAGTCCTTGGATGATTCTTGTTAAGGACACAAAGGTGGTTAAAAGTCCTTGTGTGGTCCTTGCCATGGTGTTTAAAAGTCCATGGGCCAAGGTGTTTAAAAGTCCTTGGGGCCAAGGTGTTTAAAAGTCCTTGGGAAGAACACAAAGGTGGTTAAAAGTCCTTGTGTGTTCTTGGAATCTATAAGATCACAATGGTGTTTAAAAGTCAATGTTTGAGTCTTATGTTGAACTTGTTTTAAAATGATGAAACTTATCACTTGTGGCCAATATGATATGAAATGATGTGGAAGCATGTGGAAGCATGATTTATAAAGTGGTTTATAAATGCATTATTGAAAGGTTTTTATGAGCATTCCTCACTAAGCTTTTGCTTACGCTCTCTTCCGATTTCTTAAACCAATAATGCAGATCATTAGGGTACCTAAGAGCAGCAAGGAAGGCAAGCAATCAAGTGGAAGTTGAGCTCAATGTATGGAAGGTTTTCTAAAGTACATTTTAGCTTTTGGTAATTTGGCAATGGGGGACCTATGAGTATGTTTTGGGAGATGCTTTGAACTCCCTAAGTATGTTAAATGTTGTTGAGATTGCTGGTTTTGTATTTGGCCATTATATGCTTGTTTTGGAAGTTTTATGCTTGAGTGGTTTGCTTGTGTAGGAAGCATGCCATTAGAATTGGGGCTTTTCATTCATGATGTTACTATGTTGAATTGCTGATGCAAGCATGTCTCTTACATGTTGAATTGCATGCTAGTAAAGTTTGGTAGCATTTGGAGCATGATTGGATGTTCAATTGCATGTTTAAGTGTGCATCTTGTGGCATTCTGTGCAGGGTGATTCGGAACAGTGCCTACCGTTTCGGAACAGGTGCCTTTAACCAGCCCAGGCGTCCGAAACGGGAGAGACCGTTCCGAAACGGAAAGGCCACTGCCAGCCCGTGTTTCGGTACGCGTTGCGGAACGGCCCCGCGTTTCGAAACGGGCTCTGCCAGTTTCGGAACACGTGACCGTTGGGGGCTGACATTGGTAGTTAAATGTTTTGTATTGTTTGCGTTTTAGTCCTGAATCATGTTTGTGCAATTGTATGAGTTTGGAATGTCCGTTGGAGCTGAAATTTGGCAGTGAAGCATGAAACCTGACTAATTTCAAGATGGTAACTCAAATTTGAGTTAAGTCCTCATATTTTACAGAATTTACAATTTGGTCCCTAAAGTTGTAAATTGTTCAATTGGGTCCCTGTTTGATCTCCGATGTTTATGATCTTTGAGTATGTTGTTTGTATGATCACAAATAGGGTTAATATGCATCTAGACAAGATTAAAAAGAAAAAAAAGGGTCGTTAATCAAGGTTGACTTTCGGGTTGACTTTGGTTTTCCCCGTGTGACTTTCTTAATTCGGGTCAACCGTCTAGGCCGGGTTAAGGGGGTTACATTTGGTGGTATCAGAGCTGAGTTCTCGAGTAATTGGGAATGAATGTGTGCATGATTGAAGTATGTATGGTATGTATGCTTGTTGATCGAAAGCATGTTAGTGGCTTGTGTTTTTGATGCAATTGAGTTGTATGCTATGGTGAAGCATGATGTGGGTACCCATTGCCAAATCAAAGCTAATGAAATGATGTTGATTTTGGATGAAATTGAGCTTGAATACTTGGATTGCTTACCTTGCTGGGCCTAATTTGTTTATTTGCATTGTGATTGCATGGTAAAAGTATGGCACCACGTAGAGAGTTGCGAGGTAATGTGCGAGCTACGGCTCCTAATGAGAACGAGAATGAGGTGTTACCTCCTCCTCCACCTGGTGGTGGTGGTGCAGAGAGAGAAAGAGCTGAAGCTGCAGCTGGTGCTGGAGCTGCTGGACCTGAGGTTGGTCAGGGGCAAGCTATGACTGATATGTCTATGTTGGTACAAGCTATTGCGGGTGCTTTTCGAGCAGCAGTAGCTGGAGCTCAAGGAGCTGGGCATCAGGGAGATGCTGGAGTTAGACTACCTTTGGAGCGTTTGCGCAGTCTTGGTGGGACTGAGTTCAGGGGTATGTCAGCTGAAGGTTCTGAGGCTTGGTTAGAGAGTACCAAGAGGATTTTAGGGCAGATGAGTTGCACGGATATGCAAAAGCTGGGTTGTGTTGTGTCCTTGCTGCAGGATGATGCATATACGTGGTGGACGACCACTATAGCTGGGATGGCTGAGGCTGACATCACTTGGACATTCTTCCAGAATGTGTTCAAGAGGAGATATCTTGGTGTGAGATATCTTGATGAAAAGAAGCGTGAATTCATGTCTCTTACGCAAGGGAGCATGACGGTGGCTGAGTATGAAGTGCAGTTTGTGCGACTCAGTCAGTATGCACCTGAACTGGTACCTGATGAGCGGGCAAGGTGCGAGAGGTTCCGTTATGGTTTAGTGACGGATGTGAAGATGTATGTGTTGGCCACCGAGTATGATGATTTTGATGTATTGGTGGGCCGAGCCAAGGACATTGAGATGAACTTGGGTTTATCTGTTAGAGGTGCTGGAGCTAGTTCTGGTAAGAGAGTTGCTGAGTATAGTTCCGGAGGTGGACGGAACAAGAGGGGACGTGATCAGAAGTATCAGTCCTCAGCTAAGAGAGGTGGTGGTACACCTGCTAGAGGAGGCAATGCTAGAGCTGATCCGAGCGCTTGCTGGATTTGTGGTTCACGTGGTCACATGAAGCGTGACAGTCCTCGTGCTGTGAGGGAGGTGCAAGCCATTGTTGCGGCAGCTGGTAATGGGTGCTAGAATTGTGGATCTGCGGATCATTTGAGGCGAGATTGTCCTATGTTGGCTGGTGGCCAAGTGCGTGCTCATGTTGTTGCTGCACTGCAGAGAGGTCGTGGGCGCGGCCGTGGTAATTTCTAGAGAAGGGAGGAAGGTGGCCGAGGAGTGGCCCATGTTGTGGCTATCCAGCCTGAAGGTGGAGGTCAAGCTAGGGTGTATGCTCAGCGGGAGGGAAGGAATGACGCAGATGTGATTGCAGGTACCTTTACTTTGCAGTCCTTGTCATTACTTTCCTTGATAGATTCTGGATCTACGCATTCATATATTTTGCGTGAGCATGCTGAATTGCTTGGTTTGCCTGTTGAGTCTTTGGATGTTGGTGTTCGTGTCACTAGTTCTTTTGGTGAGACTGTTGTGACTCGAAAGCTTTATAGAAGGTGTCCTTTGGTTGTTCAAGGGCATGTTTTTCATGTTGATCTTATGGAGCTGCCCTTTTATGGTTTTGATGTAATCCTTGGTATGGATTGGCTTGCTGAGCATCGTGCTGTTGTGGATTGTGAAAATAAGCGTGTTTCGCTTAAGCTTGCGGATGATTATGATGTTGTTGTGGTTGGTGAGAATGTAAAGTTTCTTGCCAATGTGGTGTCTACCTTGGAGGCGAGTAGGATGTTGAGGCAAGGTTGTGAAGCTTATCTAGCTTTTGTGATGAATCCTAGCTCTAAGGAGTTGAGGGTGCAAGATATCAAAGTTGTGAAGGAGTTTCCTGGTGTTTTTCCTGAGGAGTTGCATGGTTTACCTCCTAATCGCGAGGTGGAGTTTGGAATTGAGCTGTATGAGAATACAACTCCTGTGTCCATTACCCCTTATAGAATGGCACCTAAGGAGCTGAAAGAGCTGAAGACGCAGTTGCAAGAGTTGCTTGATCGTGGTTTCATCCGGCCGAGTGTGTCACCTTGGGGAGCACCGGTCTTGTTTGTGAAGAAGAAGGATGGCACTATGAGAATCTGCATTGATTACCGTCAGCTGAACAAGTTGACTATCAAGAATCGGTATCCTTTGCCGAGGATTGATGATCTCTTTGATCAATTTCGGGAAGCTGCTGTGTTCTCTAAGATTGACTTGAGGTCAGGGTATTATCAGTTGAAGGTGAAGGATGTGGATGTGCCTAAGACAGCTTTCAGGACAAGGTATGGGCATTATGAGTTCCTTGTGATGCCGTTTGGTTTGACAAATGCTCCTGCTGCTTTCATGGACATGATGAATCGTGTGTTTCATGAATACCTGGACAAGTTCGTTGTGGTGTTCATTGATGATATCCTCGTGTACTCGCGTATTGAGGAGGAGCATGAAGAGCATTTGAGGATTGTTTTGCAAGCTTTGTTGGAGAATCAGCTTTATGCTAAGCTAAGCAAGTGTGAGTTTTGGCTTAAGGAGGTGGTGTTTCTTGGGCATGTAGTTTCTGCCGAGGGGATTCGTGTTGATCCTCAGAAGATTGAGGCGGTGATGAACTGGAAGGTTCCTAAGTCTGTTCATGAGGTCCGTAGTTTCCTTGGTTTGGCAGGATACTACCGGAGGTTTGTGGATGGTTTTTCTAAGATTGCTGCACCTTTGACGAAGTTGTTGCAAAAGGATGTTAAGTATGAGTGGACGGAAGTGAGACAACAGGCTTTTGCGAAGCTGAAGGCAGCTTTGACGCAAGCTCCTATCTTGGTTCAGCCTGAGTCAGGGAAAGAGTTTGTGGTCTACAGTGATGCATCCTATGTTGGTTTGGGGTGTGTGCTAATGCAAGAGGGTAAGGTTGTGGCTTATGCATCGCGGCAGTTGAAAGTGCATGAGCGCAATTATCCTACGCATGATATTGAGTTGGCTGCGGTGGTTTTTGCTTTGAAGATCTGGAGACATTATCTGTATGGTGAGAAGTGTACTGTGTACACGGATCACAAGAGTTTGAGGTATCTGATGTCTCAGAACGAGTTGAATCTTAGGCAGCGGCGTTGGTTGGAGTTGCTCAAGGATTATGATCTGACCATTGAGTACCATCCTGGAAAAGCTAATGTTGTTGCGCATGCCTTGAGTAGGAAGGTAGCTGTTGAGCTAAGGGCTATGTTTGCTAGCTTGAGTATATCGCGTGATGGTTGTCTTGTAGCTGAGTTGCAAGTGAAACCATCTATGGTTCACTTGATCAAGGAAAAGCAGTTGCTGGATGATTCCTTGGTGTCTCATGTTCAGGATATCGCGGAGGGTAGGCCTTCGGATTTCTGCTTTAATGATGATGGTGTGTTGTGTTTTGGGAGTCGAATAGTAGTGCCCAATAATGCTGAGTTGAGGCATGCTATTCTGACTGAAGGTCATAGTAGTCCTTTTGCTATGCACCCTGGTAGTACTAAGATGTATCATGATCTTCATGATGAGTACTATTGGGTGGGTTTGAAAAAGGATGTTGCGGAATTTGTGAGCAAGTGTATGGTGTGTCAGCGAGTTAAGGCTGAGCATCAGGTTCCTTCAGGATTGTTGCAACCGTTGAGAATCCCTGAATGGAAGTGGGAAAGGGTTACCATGGATTTTGTATCTGGTTTACCTTTGTCACCAACGAAGAAGAATTCGGTTTGGGTGATTGTGGATCGCCTGACGAAGTGTGCGCATTTCTTGCCTGTGCATACCACGTTTTCTTTGGATAAGCTTGCGGAGCTGTACATTGCTGAGATTGTGCGGCTGCATGGTGTGCCTAAGTCGATTGTGTCGGATAGAGATCCGAGGTTCACGTCGCGTTTCTGGCAGTGTTTGCATCAAGCTTTGGGTACAAGGTTGAATTTCAGTACATCCTATCATCCTCAGTCGGATGGTCAGTCTGAGCGCGTTATTCAGATTTTGGAAGATATGTTGAGATGTTGCGTGATTGAGTTCCAAGGTTCTTGGGAGAAGCAACTGCCTTTGGTTGAGTTTGCTTATAACAATAGTTATCAGGCGAGTATACAGATGGCACCTTATGAGGCTTTGTACGGGAGGAACTGTAGGACTCCTCTTTGTTGGGCTGAAACTGGTCAAAAGTTGGTTTCGATGCCAGCTTTGTTGAAAGGAACCACCGAGAAGGTGAAGCTCATTTGTGAGCGGTTGAAGGCAGCCTCTGATCGGCAGAAGTCTTACGCGGATTTGAAGCGTAAGGAGATAGAGTATGCGGTGGGTGACCGTGTGTTCTTGAAGGTTTCGCCTTGGAAGAAGGTGATGAGGTTTGGCCGGAAGGGTAAGTTGAGCCCTAGGTACATTGGACCATACGAGGTGGTTGAGCGTGTGGGTCCTGTTGCGTATCGGTTGAGGCCACCTCAAGAGTTGGAGAAGATTCATGATGTGTTTCATGTTTCTATGCTCCGGAAGTATAGATCTGATCCTTCGCATGTGTTGCCAGTGGAGGAAGTGGAATTGAATCCGGATTTGACATATAAGGAGGAACCGGTGAAGGTTCTGGATTCGGATAGCAAGGTTCTTCGTGGCAAGACCATTGAGTTGGTGAAGGTGCTGTGGAAGCATCGCGGTGTTGAGGAAGCCACGTGGGAGCGAAAGGAAGACATGCTGAAGCAGTTTCCTTATCTCTTTCCTTCAGGTAAATTTTGAGGACGAAATTTCTTAAGGGGGGGAGAGTTGTAACGCCCCGGTTTTGGGCTTGGTAGTTTTGGGCGTTGACCGGTTTGGTCAAAGTGTTGTTCGAATCTAAAGAGGTGAAATTAGGAAAGCCTAGTTCGGGTTGCATTAAAAATATGGAAAAATGTTCTAAAATCATCTTTTAATATATATAAGTGAACTGTGAAATCAATTTTACAAAATGAGTTTTGGAAGGGTGACATTTTGGCTAGTGACCAAAATGTAATTTTTGAAAGTTGCGTGACTGTTTTAGAAAGGGTTGAAACTTTGAATCTTTAAGGAGCTATTATTCCAAAAAGAGTTTCTCCAGATTTTTCTAAGATATTTTAATGTATAATTCTGATTTTAAAGCATAAGAAAAGTGGAGGGAAATCATTTTACTATTTTGTATCCAACTTTCCATTTTCTTCCAATTTTCCTTTTCTCTCATTTTCTCTCAACCCAAACAATTTCTCTCCAGAGAATTTCTTCTGATTTTGTCACTCAAATCTATCTTTTCAATTCTCTTTGGATTCCTAATCATTTCAACAACAAAACCTTGCAATTTGCTAATTGGATTTTCAAGCTTTTTGGCTCTAAAGAGGAGAAACTCAAGTTTGGAGGGGAGTCATCTTTGGATCCAAGAGTTGGTGATCCGGAGGCTTGAATTGGTGCTTCGGCAAGAGGCGAAGTGGAATCGGTGAGTGAAATTGGGTTTTCGGCTTTGAAACCAATGTCTTGGGAGCTTAGTTTAAGTCTAAACAACTTTGCTAAGCTCAAGTGTAAGTTTTCGGAAATACTCTCTAGTGGTGGCCATGGTTTGATTGTTGTGCAATGTGGTTTATTGCATGTTTTAAATTCTGTTTTGAAAGCATGATTTAGCATGGTTAATGCTGATTTTGTAAGCCATATGTTGAAGGATACTCAAGGTAAGAGTTCCTTGTTTTTGAGCATGGTTAAAATGTGGTTTGATGCTTACAAATGCAAGATGAACATGGCTTGGTTTAAATGCTTTAAAACAGTTGATTAAATGATGATAATGATGTATATTGGCAAGTGATGTTTTGAAAAAGGTTAAGGTCACTAAGGTGGTTAAAAGTCCTTGAGTGAGCCTTGTGGATTCTAAGAACTTCATGGTGGTTAAAAGTACATGATGATTCTTGTAAGGTCACTAAGGTGGTTAAAAGTCCTTGAGTGAGCCTTGTTACTTAAGAACATCAAGGTGGTTAAAAGTCCTTGGATGATTCTTGTTAAGGACACAAAGGTGGTTAAAAGTCCTTGTGTGGTCCTTGCCATGGTGTTTAAAAGTCCATGGGCCAAGGTGTTTAAAAGTCCTTGGGGCCAAGGTGTTTAAAAGTCCTTGGGAAGAACACAAAGGTGGTTAAAAGTCCTTGTGTGTTCTTGGAATGTATAAGATCACAATGGTGTTTAAAAGTCCATGTGTGAGTCTTATGTTGAACTTGTTTTAAAATGATGAAACTTATCACTTGTGGCCAATATGATATGAAATGATTTGGAAGCATGTATTGCTTGTTTAAATTGCTTTTGAGCATGAGTAAAGTATGATTTGAAGCATGATTTATAAAGTGGTTTATAAATGCATTATTGAAAGGTTTTTATGAGCATTCCTCACTAAGCTTTTGCTTACGCTCTCTTCCGATTTCTTAAACCAATAATGCAGATCATTAGGGTACCTAAGAGCAGCAAGGAAGGCAAGCAATCAAGTGGAAGTTGAGCTCAATGTATCGAAGGTTTTCTAAAGTACATTTTAGCTTTTGGTAATTTGGCAATGGGGGACCTATGAGTATGTTTTGGGAGATGCTTTGAACTCCCTAAGTATGTTAAATGTTGTTGAGATTGCTGGTTTTGTATTTGGCCATTATATGCTTGTTTTGGAAGTTTTATGCTTGAGTGGTTTGCTTGTGTAGGAAGCATGCCATTAGAATTGGGGCTTTTCATTCATGATGTTACTATGTTGAATTGCTGATGCAAGCATGTCTCTTACATGTTGAATTGCATGCTGGTAAAGTTTGGTAGCATTTGGAGCATGATTGGATGTTCAATTGCATGTTTAAGTGTGCATCTTGTGGCATTCTATGCAGGGTGTTTCGGAACAGTGCCTACCGTTTCGGAACAGGTGCCTTTAACCAGCCCAGGCGTCCGAAACGGGAGAGACCGTTCCGAAACGGAAAGGCCACTGCCAGCCCGTGTTTCGGTACGCGTTGCGGAACGGCCCCGCGTTTCGAAACGGGCTCTGCCAGTTTTGGAACACGTGACCGTTGGGGGCTGACATTGGTAGTTAAATGTTTTGTATTGTTTGCGTTTTAGTCCTGAATCATGTTTGTGCAATTGTATGAGTTTGGAATGTCCGGAGCTGAAATTTGGCAGTGAAGCATGAAACCTGACTAATTTCAAGATGGTAACTCAAATTTGAGTTAAGTCCTCATATTTTACAGAATTTACAATTTGGTCCCTAAAGTTGTACATTGTTCAATTGGGTCCCTGTTTGATCTCCGATGTTTATGATCTTTGAGTATGTTGTTTGTATGATCACAAATAGGGTTAATATGCATCTAGACAAGATTAAAAAGAAAAAAAAAGGGTCGTTAATCAAGGTTGACTTTTGGGTTGACTTTGGTTTTCCCCGTGTGACTTTCTTAATTCGGGTCAACCGTCTAGGCCGGGTTAAGGGGGTTACATTTGGTGGTATCAGAGCTGAGTTCTCGAGTAATTGAGAATGAATGTGTGCATGATTGAAGTATGTATGGTATGTATGCTTGTTGATCGAAAGCATGTTAGTGGCTTGTGTTTTTGATGCAATTGAGTTGTATGCTATGGTGAAGCATGATGTGGGTACCCATTGCCAAATCAAAGCTAATGAAATGATGTTGATTTTGAATGAAATTGAGCTTGAATACTTGGATTGCTTACCTTGCTGGGCCTAATTTGTTTATTTGCATTGTGATTGCATGGTAAAAGTATGGCACCACGTAGAGAGTTGCAAGGTAATGTGCGAGCTACGGCTCCTAATGAGAACGAGAATGAGGAAAACACGGGTAGTGCGGTGTTACCTCCTCCTCCACCTGGTGGTGGTGGTGCAGAGAGAGAAAGAGCTGAAGCTGCAGCTGGTGCTGGAGCTGCTGGACCTGAGGTTGGTCAGGGGCAAGCTATGACTGATATGTCTATGTTGGTACAAGCTATTGCGGGTGCTTTTCGAGCAGCAGTAGCTGGAGCTCAAGGAGCTGGGCATCAGGGAGATGCTGGAGTTAGACTACCTTTGGAGCGTTTGCGCAGTCTTGGTGGGACTGAGTTCAGGGGTATGTCAGCTGAAGGTTCTGAGGCTTGGTTAGAGAGTACCAAGAGGATTTTGGGGCAGATGAGTTGCACGGATATGCAAAAGCTGGGTTGTGTTGTGTCCTTGCTGCAGGATGATGCATATACGTGGTGGACGACCACTATAGCTGGGATGGCTGAGGCTGACATCACTTGGACATTCTTCCAGAATGTGTTCAAGAGGAGATATCTTGGTGTGAGATATCTTGATGAAAAGAAGCGTGAATTAATGTCTCTTACCCAAGGGAGCATGACGGTGGCTGAGTATGAAGTGCAGTTTGTGCGACTCAGTCAGTATGCACCTGAACTAGTACCTGATGAGCGGGCAAGGTGCGAGAGGTTCCGTTATGGTTTAGTGACGGATGTGAAGATGTATGTGTTGGCCACCGAGTATGATGATTTTGATGTATTGGTGGGCCGAGCCAAGGACATTGAGATGAACTTGGGTTTATCTGTTAGAGGTGCTGGAGCTAGTTCTGGTAAGAGAGTTGCTGAGTATAGTTCCGGAGGTGGACGGAACAAGAGGGGACGTGATCAGAAGTATCAGTCCTCAGCTAAGAGAGGTGGTGGTACACCTGCTAGGGGAGGCAATGCTAGAGCTGATCCGAGCGCTTGCTGGATCTGTGGTTCACGTGGTCACATGAAGCGTGACTGTCCTCGTGCTGTGAGGGAGGTGCAAGCCATTGTTGCGGCAGCTGGTAATGGGTGCTGGAATTGTGGATCTGCGGATCATTTGAGGGGAGATTGTCCTATGTTGGCTGGTGGCCAAGTGCGTGCTCATGTTGTTGCTGCACTGCAGAGAGGTCGTGGGCGCGGCCGTGGTAATTTCTAGAGAAGGGAGGAAGGTGGCCGAGGAGTGGCCCATGTTGTGGCTATCCAGCCTGAAGGTGGAGGTCAAGCTAGGGTGTATGCTCAGCGGGAGGGAAGGAATGACGCAGATGTGATTGCAGGTACCTTTACTTTGCAGTCCTTGTCATTACTTTCCTTGATAGATTCTGGATCTACGCATTCATATATTTTGCGTGAGCATGCTGAATTGCTTGGTTTGCCTGTTGAGTCTTTGGATGTTGGTGTTCGTGTCACTAGTTCTTTTGGTGAGACTGTTGTGACTCGAAAGCTTTATAGAAGGTGTCCTTTGGTTGTTCAAGGGCATGTTTTTCATGTTGATCTTATGGAGCTGCCCTTTTATGGTTTTGATGTAATCCTTGGTATGGATTGGCTTGCTGAGCATCGTGCTGTTGTGGATTGTGAAAATAAGCGTGTTTCGCTTAAGCTTGCGGATGATTATGATGTTGTTGTGGTTGGTGAGAATGTAAAGTTTCTTGCCAATGTGGTGTCTACCTTGGAGGCGAGTAGGATGTTGAGGCAAGGTTGTGAAGCTTATCTAGCTTTTGTGATGAATCCTAGCTCTAAGGAGTTGAGGGTGCAAGATATCAAAGTTGTGAAGGAGTTTCCTGGTGTTTTTCCTGAGGAGTTGCCTGGTTTACCTCCTAATCGCGAGGTGGAGTTTGGAATTGAGCTGTATGAGAATACAACTCCTGTGTCCATTACCCCTTATAGAATGGCACCTAAGGAGCTGAAAGAGCTGAAGACGCAGTTGCAAGAGTTGCTTGATCGTGGTTTCATCCGGCCGAGTGTGTCACCTTGGGGAGCACCGGTCTTGTTTGTGAAGAAGAAGGATGGCACTATGAGAATCTGCATTGATTACCGTCAGCTGAATAAGTTGACTATCAAGAATCAGTATCCTTTGCCGAGGATTGATGATCTCTTTGATCAATTTCGGGAAGCTGCTGTGTTCTCTAAGATTGACTTGAGGTCAGGGTATTATCAGTTGAAGGTGAAGGATGTGGATGTGCCTAAGACAGCTTTCAGGACAAGGTATGGGCATTATGAGTTCCTTGTGATGCCGTTTGGTTTGACAAATGCTCCTGCTGCTTTCACGGACATGATGAATCGTGTGTTTCATGAATACCTTGACAAGTTCGTTGTGGTGTTCATTGATGATATCCTCGTGTACTCGCGTACTGAGGAGGAGCATGAAGAGCATTTGAGGATTGTTTTGCAAGCTTTGTTGGAGAATCAGCTTTATGCTAAGCTAAGCAAGTGTGAGTTTTGGCTTAAGGAGGTGGTGTTTCTTGGGCATGTAGTTTCTACCGAGGGGATTCGTGTTGATCCTCAGAAGATTGAGGCGGTGATGAACTGGAAGGTTCCTAAGTCTGTTCATGAGGTCCGAAGTTTCCTTGGTTTGGCAGGATACTACCGGAGGTTTGTGGATGGTTTTTCTAAGATTGCTGCACCTTTGACAAAGTTGTTGCAAAAGGATGTTAAGTATGAGTGGACGGAAGTGAGACAGCAGGCTTTTGAGAAGCTGAAGGCAGCTTTGACGCAAGCTCCTATCTTGGTTCAGTCTAAACAACTTTGCTAAGCTCAAGTGTAAGTTTTCAGAAATACTCTCTAGTGGTGGCCATGGTTTGATTGTTGTGCAATGTTGTTTATTGCATGTTTTAAATTCTGTTTTGAAAGCATGATTTAGCATGGTTAATGCTGATTTTGTAAGCCATATGTTGAAGGATACTCAAGGTAAGAGTTCCTTGTTTTTGAGCATGGTTAAAATGTGGTTTGATGCTTAGAAATGCAAGATGAACATGGCTTGGTTTAAATGCTTTAAAACAGTGGATTAAATGATGATAATGATGTATATTGGCAAGTGATGTTTTGAAAAAGGTTAAGGTCACTAAGGTGGTTAAAAGTCCTTGAGTGAGCCTTGTGGATTCTAAGAACTTCATGGTGGTTAAAAGTACATGATGATTCTTGTAAGGTCACTAAGGTGGTTAAAAGTCCTTGAGTGAGCCTTGTTACTTAAGAACATCAAGGTGGTTAAAAGTCCTTGGATGATTCTTGTTAAGGACACAAAGGTGGTTAAAAGTCCTTGTGTGGTCCTTGCCATGGTGTTTAAAAGTCCATGGGCCAAGGTGTTTAAAAGTCCTTGGGGCCAAGGTGTTTAAAAGTCCTTGGGAAGAACACAAAGGTGGTTAAAAGTCCTTGTGTGTTCTTGGAATGTATAAGATCACAATGGTGTTTAAAAGTCCATGTGTGAGTCTTATGTTGAACTTGTTTTAAAATGATGAAACTTATCACTTGTGGCCAATATGATATGAAATGATGTGGAAGCATGTATTGCTTGTTTAAATTGCTTTTGAGCATGAGTAAAGTATGATTTGAAGCATGATTTATAAAGTGGTTTATAAATGCATTATTGAAAGGTTTTTATGAGCATTCCTCACTAAGCTTTTGCTTACGCTCTCTTCCGATTTCTTAAACCAATAATGCAGATCATTAGGGTACCTAAGAGCAGCAAGGAAGGCAAGCAATCAAGTGGAAGTTGAGCTCAATGTATGGAAGGTTTTCTAAAGTACATTTTAGCTTTTGGTAATTTGGCAATGGGGGACCTATGAGTATGTTTTGGGAGATGCTTTGAACTCCCTAAGTATGTTAAATGTTGTTGAGATTGCTGGTTTTGTATTTGGCCATTATATGCTTGTTTTGGAAGTTTTATGCTTGAGTGGTTTGCTTGTGTAGGAAGCATGCCATTAGAATTGGGGCTTTTCATTCATGATGTTACTATGTTGAATTGCTGATGCAAGCATGTCTCTTACATGTTGAATTGCATGCTGGTAAAGTTTGGTAGCATTTGGAGCATGATTGGATGTTCAATTGCATGTTTAAGTGTGCATCTTGTGGCATTCTATGCAGGGTGTTTCGGAATAGTGCCTACCGTTTCGGAACAGGTGCCTTTAACTAGCCCAGGCGTTCGAAACGGGAGAGACCGTTCCGAAACGGAAAGGCCACTGCAAGCCAGTGTTTCGGTACGCATTGCGGAACGGCCCCGCGTTTCGAAATGGGCTCTGCCTGTTTCGGAACACGTGACCGTTGGGGGCTGACATTGGTAGTTAAATGTTTTGTATTGTTTGCGTTTTAGTCCTGAATCATGTTTGTGCAATTGTATGAGTTTGGAATGTCCGTTAGAGCTGAAATTTGGCAGTGAAGCATGAAACATGACTAATTTCAAGATGGTAACTCAAAATTGGGTTAAGTCCTCATATTTTACAGAATTTACAATTTGGTCCCTAAAGTTGTAAATTGTTCAATTGGGTCCCTGTTTGATCTCCGATGTTTATGATCTTTGAGTATGTTGTTTGTATGATCACAAATAGGTTTAATATGCATCTAGACAAGATTAAAAAGAAAAAAAAGGTCGTTAATCAAGGTTGACTTTGGTTTTCCCCGTGTGACTTTCTTAATTCGGGTCAACCGTCTAGGCCGGGTTAAGGGGGTTACACATTCGAACGTTCACACTCGCTAATAGCTAATCGAGTCTGTTAGTGCTGTGATAGAGTTAGATTGGATGTTGGGCTCTTAGAGGTTGTTTTGGTGCTAGGAGAATGTTAGAAGTTGTGGAGGGTATTAAGCGAGCTGTTGGTAATAGTGAGTGCGGTATAGTATGTTAGTGGAAGGAAGGTGTTTTATGCTTAAAGAGTTTAGTGGTGTGGTGGAAAAAGATTGCCGATTGAAGTTAGAATCGGTCGAGTGGTTGTGAATAGCTAGTGGAGGAGGTGGTAGTTCCTTGGAAGCTAGGTGATGTTGTATGTTGTGGGTGGTTAGCAAGGTGCTGAGGTAACTTGGCATAGGTGTTGTGTTGTGGGTTGTAGAGAAGGGTTAGTCTGGGAGAGTAGGAGTCTCGTAACCTAGTTATGTATGTGTAGGTTGGTTGGTGTCCTGGTAAGGTAAGTGTTGCAGTCTAGCTTGAAATGGAAAGGGCAATGTAAGATCAAAGGCCATTGTTGGTTGGTCGAGCTTTGTGAGAAGTGTTGGTCGGTTGTGGTTAAGTAAATTCCTTTGAAGTCAGCTAGTGGTGTGTGGAACGGCTGGCGGAGCCAAGGTTGGGGTTTTGTGACGGGGTTATCAGGTGATGGGTGAGTATTCTGGGTGAGCTGTTGTAGTTGTGATAGCGGTGGATGTGAAGGAGTGCCAGCATTGTGTTGGGAAGTTTGAGTAAGCAGTTGATGCTTAAGGATTCTTGCTTGGTGTGGTAACCTTTGGAAGAGGTTGAGCAGTTGTGCAAGGAGTTTTAGAGGAAGTGAAGGTTGTGGGATACATGGTGGCTGAATTGGTTTGGTTGGCGTCACTGTGTGCGCGAGTTTTGGGAATTATGAATTAAGGTGGTGTATGCTGCAAAAAGGTTGGAGGTCCTTCAGGTGGTTGTTGGAGCTATGTGCAGTTTAGAAGAATGAAGGGATAAGGTGTGGATAGTATCTGAGTGCTTTGGGAATTTTTGAACAGTATGTGGTGTGTTGGGTTCGGTGGAGTTTTGCCTGGAGAGTGTTCAGTAGTGGTTGAGGCTTTCGTGTGCCTTGTGTGTTGATTTGAGAAGGTTGTTGTTCTAATTTCGCCAGTTGAAATTTCGAGGACGAAATTTCCTAAGAGGGGGAGAGTTGTAACGCCCCAATTTTGGGCTTGGAAGTTTTGGGCTTGGACCGGTTCGGTCAAAGTGTTGTTCGAATATAAAAGGTGAAATTAGGAAAGCCTAGTTCGGGTTGCGTTAAAAATATGGAAAAATGTCCTAAAATCCTCTTTTATTATATATAAGTGAACTGTGAAATCAATTTTACAAAATGAGGTTTGGAAGGGTGACATTTTGGCTAGTGACCAAAATGTAATTTTTGAAAACTGCGTGACTGTTTTAGAAAGGATTGAAACTTTGAATCTTTAAGGAGCTATTTACCCAAAGGGAGTTTCTCCAGATTTTTCTAAGATATTTAATGATTTATTTCTGATTTTTAAACAAAAGAAAAGTGGAGGGAAGATATTTTCCTATTTCCAACTAACTTTTCCATTTTCATTCTCTCATCTTTTCTCTCAAGCCAAACACCTTTTCTCCAGAGTTTTTCCTCTGATTTTGTCACCTAAATATCTCTTTTTAATTCTCTTTTGATTACTAATCATCTCATCAACAAAACCTCACCATTTGCTAATTGGATCTTCAAGCTTTTTGATCCTAAAAAGGGAGAAACTCAAGTTTGGAGGTAAGAACGTCCTTCTCCTCTAAACTCTCAGTTCTTTACTGAAATTCCTAAGTTTTCAATCCTTGATTTGTGATTTATTTAAGGTTTTACAATGGTAATCTTGATTTTGGCTTTAAAATGCAAGATTTGCTTGATTTTGATGAAATTTCGTATGCTCTGTTTGGGCAGTGTTTTGAGGTGTCAATTTGATGTTAAATGAATGTTAAATTGATGAGGAATTGAGGTTTGATCAATGCAATCCCGAATAGGTTGAATTTCCTAAGTTTTGCTAGAGTTTTTGGTTGTTTTTGGAGTGTTTTTCATGATCTGTTGTTGCTGGAGGTTTAAGGACGTGATTGGGATCATTTTGTATGTTAATTGATGTTTATAAATGGTTAGAAGTGATGGATCTTGGCTGGGTTAAGTTTTGGAAGTGTTTGGAGGTGATTTCGGTTGTGTTTGGTAGCCAGAATGTTGGTTTGGCTAGGAGCAGCGAGTTTAGTTGTGTTGCTGGTGTTTTTAATGCATAATGATGCATTAATCCTCTGTTGTTGTGTGCTTGAAACAGGGGAGAGTGATCCGTGAGCTTTAGAGGTGGTGTGGAAGGTTTCGGATGCTTGGAAGGCTTGTTGGCTAGCCTTGTTTTGTGTATCGGTGAGTGAAGTTGGGTTTTCAGCTTTTAAACCAAGGTTTGAAGGTTTTGGGAGCTTAGTATAAGTCTAAACAACTTAGCTAAGCTCAAGAGTAAGTAAATGGAATTTCTCACTTGGTTTGTGTATGAATTGGTTTTTAAAGCAATTGTGATTGTTGGATGCAATGCATGTGATTTGCATGTTTTAAATTCTATTTTGAAAGCATATTTTAGCATGGTTTAATGCTGGTTTTGGAAGCCATGTGTGATGGATGCTCAAGGTATGAGATTCATGGTTTTGAACATTGGAATTGTGGAATTGATGCATAGTGTTGCATGTTGTTTAATGGGTTTGTTTAATGCTTCAAAAACAGTGGATTGATGATGGTAATTGGTGGTTTTGGCATTTTGGTTATGCTTGAAAAATAATGGATTAATGTGGTAAGATGGTTATATTGGCAAGTGATGTAAGTGGTTCTTGGTTACTTTAATCGGATATAGTTAGCCGGCTATAGGATTGGGTGCACCGTGAATAAAGTCGCCTTGGATGTGGAGTGGTTAAGAGTGAACCGGTAACTCCATCCAAGTATCCTAATGAGATGGTTAAGGTCATAATGGTGATTGGAATCCCATTTGAGGACCTTGGGTAAGCAAAGGTAATAATGGTGGTTAAAATTCCATTTGAGGACCTTGTGCTTGTTAAGATCACAATGGTGGTGTAAAGTCCATGTGTGGATCTTGTATAGGGTGTCCCGGATCTCGTTAGTGATGTTATACAACTACCAATCGGTGATGCTAAGGTTATATGGTGGTTAAAATTCCATATATGGGAACCTTGTGCATGTTAAGGTTATATGGTGGTTAAAATTCCATATATGGGAACCTTGTGCATGTTAAGGTTATATGGTGGTTAAAATTCCATATATGGGAACCTTGTGAATGTTAAGGTTATATGGTGATTAAAATTCCATATATGGGAACCTTGTGAATGTTAAGGTTATATGGTGATTAAAAGTCCATATATGGGAACCTTGTGAATGTTAAGGTTATATGGTGATTAAAATTCCATATATGGGAACCTTGTGAATGGTAAGGTCAAATGGTGATTAAAATTCCATTTGGGAACCTTGGATTGGTAGTGTGTATGAAGCGTAGGGACAACGCTTGTGATCCGCGTATCCGATTGGAATGTTGAGTTGAAAAGTGGATATGATTTATCACTTGGAAGCCAATATAATGTTCTTGATTAAAGTGAAGCATGAGATGCTTGAAGTGATGCTTGGTGCATGAGAGTGTGTAATACTTTTTAAATGCATGAGTTACTTGTTAGCTTGAGCAAGTGTGTTTTATCTATTGATAATGATGCATGAGTGCATGAAATCTTCTTAGTGCATTGAAGTCTTGCTAAGACTTGTTTTTAAAGGCTTATGATTCAAGTTGTGATGTTGTGGTTCATATGTCGCAATTGTGTAATGAACATGTTAGATTGAAGGAGTAAATGGTTTTAAAAGGGTTCTTGCCTAAAAGATGGTTTTCAAGTATGAGAAGGGTATGATGTGAATTGGAAGTGATTTCCAAGGTTTTGAATTTAACTTTGCATATGATGTTCATGCATGGAATGGTTAGATTGATGGTATTGCAAGTTTATGTTTTGAAAAGGGTTTACATAGCTTTCTAAGCTAAGGGTTGGTTTTCAAGTTTGAGCAATGCATGATTCTAAGCATGTTGACGAAAAGGGTTTTCAATCAATGATTTGGTTTATCGAATCGAGTTTGCTTTGAAAGTAGTTTTATGATTCGCTGCATTGATGGTGTTTTGGTTTTGAGCATTCCTCACTAAGCATTATGTGCTTACGCTCCTTTTTGTCCATCAATGCATATTCTTGAAGTTGAAACAGCGGGAAACAAGGGATTCAAGGAGAACTCCACTTGAGATGTATGTCTCGGTTAATAGCTATAGTTAATAGAGGCAATGGGGGAAAGAATCTCTTGTGTGGATGTTAATGAGTTTGTGTATGTTTGGACAAGATTGGTTTTATGTTGTTGATAATGTTGGATCATGTAATTGGTCTTTATGAGTTGGTTTTATCAAATTGATGCTTGAATGGTTTGCTAAGTAGGAAGCATGCCTATAGATTTGGGGCTTTCCATATTTGATGTCATGACGATGATTGAATGATGCATATATGTTCCTTACATGTTGAATGCCATGCTGGTAAAGTTTGGTTGCATTTGGAGCATGTATGGTTGATCGATTGTGTGATTTAGCAACCGATTTTCTACATTCTGTGCAGGCCGTATCGGAACGGGAGCTACCGTTTCGGAACGGGTGCCCTGTAGCAGCCCAAGCGTCCGAAACGGAAGACACCGTTCCGAAACGGAAAGTCCTCTGCCAGCCCTCGTTTCGAAACCCGTTGCGGAACGGCCCCGCGTTTCGAAACAGGTCCTTCCTGTTTCGGAACACCTGACCGTTAGGGGCTGACATTGGCAGTTATATGTTTTGAAATGTTTGCAATTTAGTCCTGAAACTTGTATGTGCTATTATATGAGTTCGGGATGTCAGTTTGAGCTGAAATTTGGCAGTGAAGCATGAAACCTGATTAATTATAAGTTGGTAACTTTAATTTGGATTAAGTGCACATAATTATCAGATTTTACAAATTGGTCCCTAAAGTGGTAAATTGTTCAATTGGGTCCCTGTTTGATCTCTGATGTTTTTGATCTTTGAGCATGCTGTTTGAATGATTATGACTAGGGTTAATGTGCATTTAGATAAGTTAAAAAAAGGGTCATTAATCAAGGTTGACTTTCGGGTTGACTTTGGTTTTCCCCGTGTGGCTTTCTTAATTCGGGTCAACCGTCTAGGCCGGGTTAAGGGGGTTACAGAAATCTCATGGCGGTATCTCTCATCGCCACAAAGCTTGATGGAATCCCAAATCATCAATACCTACTGTTGTGGAATATCTCATCATCACACTCTCACTCTGGAACGAGATGGTACTACCCCCATTGCCCGAACCAAAGAGCACGTATGAATTTTGTATATTATAGTGCACTTCTCATCCTATTGCTCGACCAATTATATCCAGTAAAAGTAATCTTATTTCATGCTAATATACACTTTTAAACATCATTTACATACTGTTTTTCAATGTATAAACTTAAACCATCTCTCATCCCATTTCAAAAATATAAACAATGCATAGCATTTTCTAAAAAATTTCTATCTCGTTGAAATCATAAATCTATCTCATGGGATCACATAAATCATTTCTCGAAGCATGCATAAAATAGTAGGTTTAATTCTATCTTCAAAACATGAGTATGATCATATAAATCAATGGGATAAAAATTGAGAAACAAGAGCGAAACATCTCAAACTTACTTACGAGCTTAGATTAGTGTTTCAAGCTTAATCTAAACCCTCAAACCTTGCTTTCAAACCTTTGAAAAGATTTTAAACCAATTCCACACACCGACAACGCCTAGCTTGCTTTGTCGAAGCGTACTCAAGCTTCTGAAGATCCAAGTACTTCACTGATTTCTTTCGATATGTTCTCCTTTATTTATACCACACAAGAACAGAGGATTAATGCATCTCAATGCATTAAAATCACCAGCAACCAAAACCACCACGTTGCTCTGCCTATAAACATTAAAATGCCTATCTGAAACAACCGAAAACACCTTCGATTACTCTACAAACACAATCAAGCAAAAAACTAACACTTCCATCCATTTTCAATCATCAAGTAACATCCACAAACAACCTAATTGCATCCTTATATCTCCAACAACACCAAAACCACATTATCGCCACAAAAACCCAAATCTAGCAATCTAACAACTAGAGATCCAACACATTTCGGGATTTCTATGATAAAACCTTTTATTTCAAAATCATTTAACATCCAAAACATGATTAAAATCAATCGCAAATTAACCAAAACGGTACCATTACGAAAATTTTAAGAAATCATATTTCAAGGCTTGATCCAACCATTTTAATCAAATAAATTATAAAACTTTATTAATAAAAACAATTAGAGTGCCAAAGACTTGGTAATTTCATTAAAGAACCTTGATTAGAGGAGAGAAAAGAAAGATCACCTCTAACACAAGCTTTTTCCTTTGATTGGTATTAATTTAGATAAAAACCTTCAAGAAATCCATGGCTAGTTGATATAGAAATCTATGAGAACCATTTAGAAATAAAGAGTGGATGAAAAGAGATAAATCTCTTGAGATTTTAGTGATGAGACAAAAGTTTTGCTGATGGGAAAGTTGAGAGAAAAAGTTAGGAGAAAAGTAGTTACGTAAGAAAATGTTTTAGCCTTTTAAAATCTTTTTTATTAAAACTCATTTAATAAATCAATTTATTAAATCTTTTAAAAATACGAAAACAAGGGAAAAGAATGATAACACCTTGGTGTAATAGCTCCCTAAAGATTCTAAGTTTTGGCCTACTATCAAAACAGACCTTTAAAACATATTTTACATTTTTTATAAATTAGTCACTAAACCGAAATGTCAATCTTCCAAAAGTCATTTTCCAAAATTGACTTCACCAAACCATTATATATATTTTAGAGGATTTTAGAATTTTTCCCAAAATTTTACCACATCCCGAACCATGTTTTCCCTAAACCACTCCCGAGCTAACATGAATATCTAGCCTAGGTCCTACGAACCCCGAACCAACCTTAAAAACTCCTAGGCCCAAAATTGTCACGTTACAACTCTCCCCCCACTTAGAAAATTTTGTCCTCGAAATTTTTTCCTGATGGAAAAAGATAAGGAAACTACATCATCATGTCATCCTTCCTTTCCCACGTGGCTTCCTCTACACCATGATGTCGCCCAACAAAGAGGCGTTCTACACTTTCTTTCATACAAAGCTTCATAAGGAGCCATTTGAGTGCTCGGTTAATTACTGTTATTTTAGGAAAATTCCACCAAAGGTAATTGTTTCTCCCAAGAACGTTGGAAATCAATGATGTAAGATCTCAACATATCCTCCGACACATGAATAACCCATTCAGACTGACCATCCGTCTGCGTATGATATGAAGTACTGAAACTCAAATGCGTAATCCAACACTTGATGTAGACATTTTCAAAACCTTGATGTGAATTGTTGAGTGTGTAAAAGTTCTATTATTTACCCCCTATTTAACCCATATTTCTGCTGCATTCAAGCATAATTCATTGCATTTAGGTTAGATTTCAGTTATACATCAAAAATATATTAAATGGCACAGTTTCTACTGAAATTGGTTGTTTTTGCAGGTTGCTGTTGTAGTAGATGGAGAAGCAGACGCTGGGCAGTGATGCAGCAAAGCTGGAACTGGATGTTCAGACGAGGAGGATGATGCTGCCATGGCCGCTGCCGTGGCAGCCAAAGACGACAGCAGTGTTGAGGAGAAGAAGCAAAGTGGGCTTCGATAGAAAGAGAAAAATTATGTCGTTATGTCCTGGAATACCCTTATATTTTTCCAAGCCCTATATCAGAATGAAGGCCAAGCCCAAAGATCAAGGAAGAAACTCTAAGCAAGAAGAAATGACGAATTAAACACTTATGCTCTGAAGATTTAGTCTTTAATAGAGTTGTACTTTAATTTAAACCTGTATTCTTGCCATATTAGAAAACTTGAACCGAAGGCCTATATAAAGGCATGTAATTCGACCTAGGAGAGGACATCAACTTTCTTTAGCCTTCTTCCCAAAACCCTAGTCGTTTTCCCCTTCTCAACTTGTGAAGTAGTTGCAAGGATTGCTTTTGTTTTAGGAATTTTCTGTTCAATAAAATAAACTTCAAGTTCGCTTATTCTGGTTTTCAACATCTTGCAAGAGTATCGGGAGAGCATTGTGAGATTATCTATTTACTTAATATCGGGAGAGTTAAGTATACGAAAGGAATAATTGCAGGTTCTCTATTTTATAGTTGAACTATCTCGGACCTAGGGATAGGACGAGGTTAAGTGACTAAGGAAGAATTCAACAACATCGGTGTTCATCCTTCGATTCACACCGGGAGGTATCATCAAAGACGTGTTCATCGACAGACTTGGAGCTAGGGATAGGCCAAGGCATCACAGGGATTCTTGCCAAGCTTGAAGTTCAGAGTTGTGTGATCGCTGCCACGACTAACAACAGACCGCTGCCGCGACGGGTGCCACCGCGACAGGAACGACGACAGAACAGATATTCTTATACTTTGCAACACCTACCCCACTGAGCAATTCAATACCGGCCCATTCTCTCTATCTTGATTTCATTACTCTTTTATTTAAGTACTTTTTATTATTTCGTGACAACAACTTAAATAATTCTTTTCTTTCTCGTGCAGTAATCCAAAGATGAAGCTATTAGCCCAGTCCCTGTGGAGACGATATATGATACTTCTGTATCACTTTACTACTTGTGTCGTGTACACTTGCAATACATAGCGATAGACACTTTTACACGCAACAAGTTTTTGGCGCCGCTGCTGGGGACTAGCAACATAACTTTACCCTACCTTTTACTGCATTCTTTTTTCTATTTTATTTTGGATTGTTCAACTTTTCACAAGGTTTCTTGTTTATGCGCAGATCGAGACGAGGAAAGGAACCCGTGTATCCATTAGACCCTGAAATAGAACGTTCGTGCAATCTTAGGAACCAACTTCGCCACGTACTAGCCAGAAACGAATATCTTGAAGAACGGTTAGAGGCCATGAACAACCAAAGGAATCCCCAGGATAATAACAATCCTACCGGAGATGGACGAAACGATCCATCTGTCGACCCTTCTGCCGCTGCCGCACGTCGATCATGTCGAGACTACATGCTCAACGATCATGTAGAACTAGAAACCACCCTGCCAGATGTAGATGTTGACAACTTTGAGCTGAAACATGTTATGTTCAGCATGATCAACAACGCTGGCCAATTTAGTGGTGCTGCTACAGAGGATGTTAGGGAGCATCTGAAGATGTTCTAGGAAATTTGTGCTTCGTTTAGACTACCAGGAGTTAATCCGGAGATACTGAGGCTTCGGTTATTTCCTCATTCATTGAGGGACGGGGCAAAAAACCTGGTGGAATAAACTAACGTCGAGTTCAATTCAAACTTGGGCAGATTTAACTCGTGAATTTTTGTCTCGTTTTAATCCTCTACACTTATCTGAGCGATTACGTAACGAAATTGCTACTTTTCAACAAGAAGACGACGAGCCAATGCACAAAACCTGGGACAGATTTACCACTCTGCTAAGGAACTGCCCGATGCATGGATTTCTCGTTTGGAACCAAGTAACTAAATTCTATAATGCTGCCAATTTACAAACTCGTATAAGAATTGATTCAGCAGCAAATCAATTACTGCTAGACAAAGACCCAGATGAGGCAATGGCAGTTTTAAAAAATCTGGCGAAGAATGAGGAACAGTTTCTTACAGAAAGAAGAGGGGGTAAACGAGTTCTAGCTGTTAATGATTATGAGGCCGACAGTTCATTAAAATTACAGGTGGCATATCTAACTAAGGCGATGAAAACGTTCTTGAAAGAAGATTCACAACCTGTCTACTCTGCCGAAGAGGTATGCGAAACTTGTGAAGGAAATCATAGTTTAGAGGAATGTCCAATACAGTTAGAAGAAGGGTTGTATGTTGGGAACTACAATAAACAGAATTAGAACTCCAACAACTAAAATCCCAACTGAAGAAAGGATCCAATGTTCTCTTGGAGCAATCCTAATAATTCCCTAAATCCTCAAGCACAAAATAACCAGAACCAGGGAGGACCTAGATTGCTAACTCGGCAGCAACCACAGCAGCAGCAGCAACAGCCACCAGCTGCCACAACTTGTATACTGGAATAGACTCTGGCTACTTTGAAATCATTGGAGACACAGATGGGTCAGGTTTCCCAGCATATTAAACCGAGGCAGAATGGAGGATTTCCTAGCAATATTGCAAAACGCTAGACAGCCCACACATGAGCAATGTAAAGCTATCACTACTAGGAGTCGGAAGAAACTACCAGGGCCTAAGAAGGAAGCTGAATCAGTTAAGAAACTAGCCTTGGAGTCAACTGCCGCGGAAGCTGCCCCGACAGTTAACAAACAGCCTGCTGCTGATGGGCCTGTCACGACAACAGAAGGGACAGAGGAGAAAGATGATGAACCAAAACCTCCTCAGATCTGAATGCAGTGGGAAGGACGTATTGCTGATTATCGTCCTCCACCTCCTTTTCCTCAGCGGTTACAGAAATTGAAACAGGAATCCAAGATTAAGAAAATTTATGATATTTTTAAGCAGGTTCATATCAATATTCCGTTGTTAGATGCCATAAAGGAGATGTCTGGTTATGCCAAATTTCTCAAGGTTGCCATGTCAAAGAAATCTAGACTTGGGGAATTTGAAACGGTGAAGCTGACAAAAGGATGTATGAGTATTTTGCACAAGCATCCACCCCAGAAGAAGAAGGATCCTGGGAGTTTCATCATACAATGCGCAATGAGAGACAAATTTGTGGGTAAGGGACTATGTGATCTTGGTGCTAGTATAAATTTAATGCCCAAATCTGTTTTTCAGAAATTAGGTATTGGAAAAGCTCGGCCCACAACAG
Source organism: Hibiscus tridactylites (assembly GCA_958450335.1). Classification (NCBI taxonomy): domain Eukaryota; kingdom Viridiplantae; phylum Streptophyta; class Magnoliopsida; order Malvales; family Malvaceae; genus Hibiscus; species Hibiscus tridactylites. The sequence continues at coordinate 59,075,835 of OY288271.1, forward strand.
TATTATTGCAGCTGGCAGACCACTCTTACGTTCATCCAGAAGGAAAAATTGAAGATATCCTGGTAAGAGTGGATAAGTTTATTTTTCCTACTGACTTTCTTGTCTTAGATTGTGAAGCAGATGAAAACGCACCAATCATCTTGCGGCGACCCTTCTTAGCCACAGGAAGATCACTGATTGATGTGGAAAAAGGAGAACTCACCATGAGAGTGAACGATCAAGAAATAAAGTTGAATGTTCTCCAAGCAACGAAACATGTTGATGCAGAAGAAGAATAAAAGGCTATCACAAAAGTTACCCTTGACCAACCCTGCATCATGTCGGGCTGCCACAACATCAAAATTGGTCACTGCCTCGGCAACCATTTAGAAGACTGTCACGACAGCACCGACGACAGCAGCCCCTCAGAATCTGATACTGAAGATCTAGAGGAGGTAAATTGGATTGGCAATCGTCCAGGTAAGTTGTTTGAGCCCTTAAACTATACCTCGGATAACCATATAATTCAAAAGCCATCAACTGCTGAGCCCCCTGTTATAGATCTTAAGCCCCTGCCAGGGCAACTAAAATACGTTTTCCTTGGTATAAATGATATGTTGCCCATAATCATCTCTTCCAAGTTGATGCAGGAATAGGAACAATAGTTAATAGGGATGCTGCAGCAGCACGAGAAGGCTATTGGATGGACGATAGCTGATATCCAAGGCATCAGTCCGGCATTATGCATGCATAAAATTCATTTAGAGGATGATCATAAGCCGACCATTGATGCACAAAGACGTCTGAACCATGCTATGCAAGAAGTAGTGCATAAAGAGATAATCAAATGGCTAGATGCTGGAATAATTTACGCCATCTCGGATAGCAAGTGGGTGAGCCCGGTGCAGTGCGTTCCCAAGAAAGGAGGAATAACTGTGGTAACCAACGAAGAAAACGAGCTAATCCCAACCAGGACTGTGACCGGTTGGAGGGTTTGTATGGACTAACAGAAGCTTAACAAAGCTTCCCGGAAGGACCACTTCCCCTTACCCTTTATTGATTAAATGCTTGATAGATTAGCGGGTAAGCCTTATTATTGTTTTCTTGATGGTTACTCAGGTTACAATCAAATAGCCATCGCACCAGAAGATCATGAAAATACGACGTTCACATGCCCATACGGTACTTATGCTTTTAGGAGGATGTCATTTGGACTTTGTAATGCACCAGCCACCTTTCAAAGGTGCATGATGGAAATATTCTCCGGTAAGGTGGAGGATTTCCTAGAAATATATATGGATGATTTTTCAGTCTTTGGAGACAAGTTTGAAAGCTTCCTAGGCAACCTACAGAAGGTGCTCGAGAGATGTGAAAAAGCAAACTTGGTATTGAACTGGGAAAAGTGTCACTTCATGGTGGATGAAGGGATAGTCCTTGGACATAAAATTAGCTGTCGTGGCATAGAAGTCGACAGAGCTAAAATAGAAGTGATCGAAAAGCTGCCACCACCCACCACAGTCCAGGGAATCGGAAGTTTCTTAAGACATGTTGGTTTTTACCGGAGGTTCATCGCAAACTTTTCAAAGATCACCAAAGCCCTTATGCCATCTTCTGGAGCAGAACCGTCGCTTTGACTTCAACGATGAATGTACTGAAGCATTCAAGGTTCTGAAAGAAAAGCTGGTAACAGCCTCAATAGTACAGCCACTAGATTGGACACTTTCGTTTGAGATCATGTGTGATGCTAGTGACTATGCCAGCAAAACACTGAACGACGCCCAAGTAAATTACACCACCACAGAGAAGGAACTATTAGCTGTAGTATTCTCCAATGAAAAGTTCCGCTCTTATATATTGGGAACGAAGGTCATAGTCCACACAGACCATTCTGCATTGAAGTATATGTTCACCAAAAAGGATGCAAAGCCTCGACTGATACGTTGAATTCTGCTGCTGCAAGAATTCGTCCTTGAAATCAGGGACAAAAAAGGAACAAAGAATCATGTTGCAGATCACTTGTCAAGGTTGGAGAAGGGAAAAAGTCTACCGGCAGACGAGACACACATACTGGAGACCTTCCCTATTGAGGAGCTGTTTGCTGCCACAATCACTGCCGCAACAGCCATGGCGGTAGGTAAGTCTTCTGAACTCCCCTGATATGTTGATTTCGTTAATTTTTTAGTTAGCAGAATAACTCCTCCTAACCTTAATTATCAAGCTAGAAAGAGGTTCCAAAATGATGTTAAGCATTATTATTAGGACGAACCTCTTCTTTTCAAAATTTGTGTAGATCAGGTTATAAAGAGATGTGTACCACAAGATGAACAAGAAGATATACTACATCACTGTCATGCTTCACAGTATAGAGGACACTTAGGAGGTAACAAAACTACTGCCAAGGTTTTGCAGTCGGGATTTTATTGGCCGTCACTGTACAAAGATGCCCAAATATTCTACTAGAACTGTGACAAGTGTCAACGGACTGGAAACATCTCAAGGAGACACGAGATGCCGCTGCAAAATATTCTCGAAGTTGAGATCTTCGACGTTTGGGGGATAGATTTTATGGGACCATTCCCAACTTCATTTGGGAACTTATATATCCTCCTGGCAGTGGACTATGTGTCCAAATGGGTTGAAGCAATCGCCACTCAGAAAAATGATGCCAAGACGGTTCAAAGGTTTTTGCATAAAAACATTTTTTCCAGATTTAGCATCCCTAAGGCGATCATCAGTGATGAAGGGAGACATTTTGACAATAGGGTTATAGATGCTGCCTTGAAAAAAGTATGGTGTCAAACATTGGATTTCAACAGCGTACCACCATCAGACCAATGGACAGGCTGAAATATCCAACAGAGAGGTCAAGATCATTCTGGAAAAGACGGTTAAGCCAACTCTGAAGGACTGGTCTTTACACCTCAACGATGCATTATGGGCCTACAGAACAGCGTTCAAAACTCCATTGGGAATGTCCCCATATCGGTTGATTTACGGGAAAACGTGCCATTTACCAGTCGAGATTGAGCACAGAGCATACTGGGCCATCAAGGCAGTAAATATGGACTTGGAAAAAGCAGGGCAGAAAAGGCTACTTGATCTGAACGAAATTGAAGAAATGCGATCAATGGCCTATGAAAACGCAAGAATCTAGAAGGACAAGACCAAGAAGTGGCATGACAAGAAGTTGCTGCCACGACAGTTCTGCCCAGGGCATCTTGTGTTGCTATTTAACTCTAGGTTAAAACTCTTCCCAAGGAAGCTGAAATCTAGATGGTCTGGCCCATTCCAAGTGGTTCATGTTTTTCCCCATGGTTCCATCACGATCAGATCTTTGAAAGACGGGCACAAATTCAAAATCAATGGACAGCGATTGAAGCATTATAAGGGGACTGAAGCTCCAAGAATGCAGGAACTGGTTACCTTAGGGGATGCTCCACCTGGCATCCGTAATTTAACCTAAATTTTATTTTTTATTTATTTTTATTATATATATATTAGGAAATTAGAATTATTTTATTTTTAGGAAATAACGTCTTTTATTTTTATTATTTATAGGAAATAAAGGAGACAAGAAGAAGATGAGAAGTGAAATCAGCCCACCGTCCTTCCATCAGCCCAAAAAGCCCAACTTTGGAGCCTGTCGTTACAGCTGCCGCGTCAGAAACCGCATAACAGCTGGCCCCGTTATTCGCGCCTGCTGTTACAGCTCCAACGGGCAGCAAACTCTACCCTATGTAAACCCCGTTTTACTATTCATTTTTCACTCACTTCTACTCTTCTTACTTGTTTTCTCAAGAATTTTTACTTGCTTTCATATTTTCTTACACAATCCTTGCCACATGTCTTCTAGAAACACCCGCAAAAGTGTTGTTTCAGGCTCTGCCCCGGTAGCATCAACTCCACGATCCTTCCAGATCCGTGACATGTGGGAGGAGAAGCGCTTTATTTACACTTCAAAGAAGGGGAACCTGGGACTACAACCATTCATAGCTAGGAAAATCAAAGTCCTGCAGTGCCAGATATTCGCAGAACAGCCAAATGAGATGAATGTGTCTCTTGTCTGAAATTTTTATGCTACCATCGGCAGCAGGAACGCGACAGCAGTCATAGACAAAGGGAGAGAAGTGCCCTTCGAGCCAGAATATATCAACACTCTCTACGGATTTTATGTGGGCAGAAACGAAGATGGCCACCAACAATTTCTTGAAAGTCTCGGGCCTGCCGACTATGATGCTGTGATGGCAGAGCTCACGGACGAAGGTATCCAGTGGAACACTGATTCGAAAAACCCGAGGACAGTGAAAATAGTCCAACTAACCTTAGAGGCCAAACTATGGAACGCCTTCATCAAAAAGCGAATTATGCCATCCTCGCACAATACAACTGTAAACCAACCCAGGTTAGCCCTCATTCATTCTATATTAAATGAGAGGCCAATTAATGTTGGCAGATACATCTGGGAGAGTATACTGGAATGTGCACACCGCCCGACAGGACCACTCTACTTCCCTTATCTCATCACCGCCCTCTGCCGCGGCCATCATGTACCAGAAGCTACCACAGATATACGAGTCCAAATGAAGGTCTGGACAGAGAAAAATATACTCAGCCTGATGGAACTCACTGCTGCCACCCCGCTGTCATCTTTCTACCCTACTGCCACAACAGCAGAGCCGACAAAACTAACCGACACTGAGCCTACAGCAGCAGCAACTCCGGCCGACACCTCCTCCCATATCCTTGCTGCCATACAAAAAATAGAGGAACGACAGCTCGGCCTCATGAGTTTCATCAGAGATTTCACCTCTTCCACGGTACATTTCATCCATACCTCTTTAAATTTCCCTGATGCTGCATTCCCTACTTTTCCCAATCAATACTTTGCTGCCACCACCCCTGCCCATACCCCCACACTTGCTGCCACGCCCAAGACACTTTCTGCAGCGTCCACACCGACCCCTGCCACAACAGCTGCAGGCAGCAGCCGCACAACCGACACCTCTGCCCGAGGAACCAAGAGAAGGGTGCCTTCCGCTGAACTCGATGCCTACATAGCAAGTTTCTCCTCTTCCTCAATTTGGGAGGAATCTGACGGCAAACCCTCTGTCAAGAGGACTTTGTCCAAGGAGTTCACACCAGTAAAGCGGCAGAAGACAGTAGCGAACAAAGGAAAGGAAGATAGTGGCAGTAGCAGCAGCAGCAGCTCTGAGGTTCAGGTAGTGGAGAAACCTCCTCACATCTCCCCTACCCGTATTCAACCTCCAAGGGTGGCCAAAACGAAGAATACCTCTGCCTCCCCCATCCGCCATCCAGCCAATATGGTCCCTGCCCGCCGACAGATCCGACTGAGCAGCAGCAGCATCAGCGACGACAACACCTAAAATTTAAGTTTCTTATCTTATTTTGTTGTCCGCCTTTTGATATTTTGTGATGTACTCTTTATTTTTCTTTGAACTGTCATTTGCATTGAGGGCAATGCAACCCTTGAGTTTGGGGGTGACATCCCTCCATTAATGGAGTCTTATTATGTTAAAAATTGTGTCTTTTACTTATTTTATTTTTTCTAAAAAAATGATGAAATTTTTGGCTTAAGTCTTTGAACTGAACTTACCTACCGTGACAGCCTCTTTTCTGGCAGTTCCTTTAGGATAGTTTTAGGAGCAGTTTAGAGCCTTACTATAGTTCTAAAACTTAAACACCATTTGTGACTTTTATATTGCCTAGAACTCTACTAGTAAACTAGAATAGGAAGCTTAGCACTTGAGTTGCCCCTAGATGTGCAAAACACTGGCTCTAGGAAAAGAAGTTAAGAAAAATACACTCAATACACCTAGAGGTGCCTGAAACAGGCTCTAGGAAGTTAGCTAGAGGTGCCCGAAACCGGCTCTAGTCAAACTTAAGCTTGAGAAAATAAAATCGAGTCTGAATAAAAACTAAAGGAGCCTAAGAATTGCCTCCAAAAAGATGAACATTGGCATAAAAATTCAAGTTAGAGGCTGAAATATTCTAGTGAAACTAAGGGAGTCTTGGCATATAATTGTTCACAAGCATGCACACACTGCACAAAGATTATAGCAAGGTTCCGGATGAATCCTGAATTATCCGACAAGGTGTTGCTCACAATAGGGAATGAATGGAAGGTAAGGGAAAGTTCACTGTTTTAAGCCAAACAAAAATTATGTTTTCTTTTAGGTCTGAATTGCTTGAGGGCAAGCAAAAACTTGAGTTTGGGGTGTGTTGAGTGTGTAAAAGTTCTATTATTTACCCCCTATTTAACACATATTTCTGCTGCATTCAAGCATAATTCGTTGCATTTAGGTTAGATTTCAGTTATACATCACAAATATATTAAATGGCACAGTTTCTACTGAAATTGGTTGTTTTTGCAGGTTGCTGTTGTAGCAGATGGAGAAGCAGACGCTGGGCAGTGATGCAGCAAAGCTGGAACTAGATGTGCAGATGAGGAGGACGATGTTGCCATGGCCGCTGCCATGGCAGCCAAAGACGACATTAGTGTTGAGGACAAAAGCAAAATGGGCATCGATAGAAAGAGAAAATTATGCCGGTCTGTCGTGGAATACCCTTATATTTTTCCAAGCCCTAGATCAGAATGAAGGCGAAGCCCAAAGTTCAAGGAAGAAACTCTAAGCAAGAAGGAAGGACGAATTAAACACTTATGCTCTGAAGATTTAGTCTTTAATAGAGTTGTACTTTAATTTAAACTTGTATTCTTGCCATATTAGAAAACTTGAACCCAAGGCCTATATAAAGGCATGTAATTCGACCTAGGAGAGAACATCATCTTTCTTTAGCCTTCTTCCAAAAACCCTAGCCGTTTTCCCCTTCTCAACATGTTCTAAATTCTTCCTAGGGCCACGGGTTGATTTGTGAAGTAGTTGCAAGGATTGCTTTTGTTTTAGGAATTTTCTGTTCAATAAAATAAACTTCAAGTTCGCTTATTCTGGTTTTCAACATCTTTCTAGAGTATCGAGAGAGCATTGTGAGATTATCTATTTACTTAATATTGGGAGAGTTAAGTATACGAAAGGAATAAGTGCAGGTTCTCTAGTTTATAGTTGAACTATCTTGGACCTAGGGATAGGCGAGGTTAAGTGGCTAAGGAAGAATTCAACAGCATCGGTGTTCATCCTTCGATTCACGCCGAGAGGTATCATCAAAGACGTGTTCATTGACAGACTTGGACCTAGGGATAGGCCAAGGCATCACATGGATTCTTGCCAAGCTTGAAGTTTAGAGTTGTGTGATAGCGGCCGTGACTAACAACAGACCGATGCCGCCACGACAAGAACGACGACAGAACATATATTCTTAGAATTTGCAACACCTACCCTACTGAGCAATTCAATACCGGCCCATTCTCTCTATCTTGATTTCATTAATCTTTTATTTAAGTACTTTTTATTATTTCGTGACAACAACTTAAATAATTCTTTTCTTTCTCGTGTAGTAATCCAAGGTGAAGCTATTAGCCCAGTCCCTATGGAGACGATATCCGATACTTCCGTATCACTTTACTACTTGCGTCGTGTACACTTGCACTACATTGTGATAGACACTTTTACACGCAACATGAATCGCGGATCTTAATCTGAAACAATGGACTTATGCACCCCATGTAACCTCGAAATCTCCGAGATGTACAAATCCACCAACTTGTCTAACATATACATAGTATGCACCGCCAAAAAAATGTGCACACTTCATAAAACGATCAACAACCACCCAAATGGAATTCTTCTTGGACGGTGTCAAAGGTAAACCCATCACGAAATCCATGGTGATTCTCTCTCATTTCCATTCCAGAATCTTCAACGGGTGCAACAATCCAGAAGAAAACTGATGCTCGGCTCTAACACACTGACAAACTATGCACTTACTAACAAAATAAGCCACATCTTTCTTAAAACCAACCCAATACTACTCATCCTTCAACCCACAATACATCTTTGTACTACAAGGATGCATGGCAAAAGGACTACTATGTGCCTCAGTCAAAATAGCGTGCCTAACCTCAACATCTTCAGGCACAACTATTCGACTCTTAAAGCAAAAAAAACATCATCATCATTGAAACAAAAGTCTGTTGGATTTCCTTCCGCAATGTCATCTACATGCGGTACCAATGAAACATCCAACAACCATTTCTCCTTAATCAACTCTACCAATGAGGGTTTCACTTGCAATTCATCCACCAAAACACCATCTCGCGATATAGTCAAATGAGCAAACATCACCCTCAACTCTACAACCACCTTTCTACTCAAGGAATCAGCTACAACATTAGCCTTCCCTGGATGATACTCAATCGTCAAATCATAATCTTTAAGCGATTCTAACCACCTTTGTTGCCTGAGATTCAACTCTTTTTGGGATATCAAGTACTTCAAACTTTTATGGTCCGTTTAAAATGTACACTATTCACCATAAAGGTAATGCCTCTAAATTTTCAAGGCAATCACCACCGCAACTAACTCCAAATTACGCTCGTGCACCTTCAACTACCGAGATGCAAAAGATACCAATCTACCCTCCTACATCAACACACGTCCTAAACCAACATAGGACACATCACTATACACTACAAACTCTTTACCCTATTCGGGCTGAATCAAGATAGGAGCTTGCGTCAACACATCCTTCAACTTCTCGAAAGCTTGTTGTCTAACCTTCATCCACTCAAACTTAACATCCTTTTGCAACAACTTTGTCAAAGGAGTAGCAATCCTTGAAAAATTATCCACAAACCTACAATAGTATCCCGCCAAACCAAGGAAACTACGCACTTCAAGGACCAACTTAGGCGACTTCCAATTCATCACTGCCTCAACCTTTTGGGGATCGACCGGAATCCCTTCGGTCGACGCCGCATGTCTAAGGAAAACAACTTCCTTAAGCCAAAACTCGCACTTGCTCAACTTGGCATAAAGCTAATTTTCCAGCAAAACTTGCAACACGATCCGTAAATAATTATCATGATCCTTCTCGATACAAGAGTACACAAGAATTTCATTGATAAGCACAACTACGAATTGGTCCAGAAACTCAAGAAATACTCGATTCATCATGTCCATAAACGCAGTAGGGGCATTAGTCAAACAAACATGCATCACCAAAAACTCATAATGCACATACCTCGTACGAAAAGCATTCTTAGACACATCCATATCCTTTATGTAATGCCCAGATTTTGGGCGTAGATGTTTTTGGCGTGTCGGGTTGGGCCGGTGGAACCGATGTCGGTTGTTTGAACCGTTATAAGGTGGTTTAGGGAAATTAATGTTCGAGATGGGATAAAAATATGATAAAAATTCTTAAAATCCTCTAAAATGGTGTTTAAGAGGTTGGTCAAATCAATTTTAAAAAAAGGGTTTTCTAAAGTGTACATTTTGGGTAGTGACCAAAATGTAAAGATTTAAAAGTTGGAAAATGTTCGTCTTAAGAAGAGTCAAAAATCTTAGAATCTTTAGGGTGCTACTTAGCAATTATGCATTTTCCCTAATTTGGCATGGGTTTTAAATGTTTATTAAATAATTAAAAATGTTTTATTTAATTAATTAAGGAAAGTTTGTTAATCGGTTAATGAAATTTTTGACGAGCTTTTCATTTCTCACTTTCACTTCAGCCAAACACTCTCCCTTTTCTCTCAATTTTCCAGAAATCCTCTTCTCTCAAATCCTTTCTTGATTCCTATCGTTTCTTTATTGATTTCTTCCATTTTTTCAAGTTTTTTTCAAGCTAATCTTTAAAATTGTAGGAGAAACAAGGATTGGAGGTAATTTTCGTGCTATCCCTCTAATCAAAGTTCTTTAATGAAATTCTAAAGATATTTGAATCTTTAATACTGATTTTGATTGAGGTTTTGTTGTTAGATTATTAAACTCTTGAAAGCTTGATTGAAAAATAGATTTTAAGGTGATTTTCGGAGTTTGATTTAAATGTCTGGTTTGAGATTGTTTTTAAATGAGTTTTGAAAGGTTTTTGGTGTTGAAGTGTAATCTTAATCATATAGATCCCGAAATCCTTAAGATCCTTTGTTTTTGAAGTGCTTTTGGGTGAGTTTTTGAGGTGTTCTTGAGGAATTTGAGTTGTTGGAGGTATAAGGATGGTTTTAGGTTGTTTTTGGATGTTGGGTAATGCCTAAAGTTTTTTTCATACGGGTGTTTTGGTGCTTTAAAGCAGGGTTGCAGGATTTCTTGTGTGTGCTAGAGTTTTGGATGCATTTTTAATGCATTGAACCTCCATTTTGATGTGTTGAAAACATGGGATAGTAATCCGAAAACAAACGAAGTGTTTTTGGAGGCTTCGGAAGATAGGTAGTCGCGTCGGCAAGCGTGGTTTTGCGAGTCGGTGAGTGGGACTTGGTTTTCCAGCGTGGAAACATTTTAGAAAAGGTTTTGGGGAACTTAGTAAGAGCTTGAAACGCTTTACTAACTTTGGAAGTAAGTAAAGTGAATTCTCTCTCAAATTGTGCTAGTTTTGAACCTTTGATTGCACTTGGTTTTAATTGCATTCGCCTACTATTTTAAAGCATGTTTTGATTATGTGAAATGAGGTTGATGATGCCATGGGATTTAAGGATGCACTAGGTAAGTGATCCTTGTATGCATGTGTTGATGCATGAGGTTTGGAGCATGGTTTAATGCTTGATTTATGGCTTATCATGAATGCTTTGTAAAAACTGTGAGGTATGCATGTGATGGGGATTATATTGGCAAGTGATGTTGTATTAAATGTTTTATAAATGAAATCGAATATAGTTAGCCAACTATAGGATTGAGTGCACTATAAACAAGTCGCCTTGGATGTTGAGGGGTTGTGATTGTACCGAATACTCAATCCAAGTACCCTAACGATTGAGGATTGTTTAAGGTTGCAACGGTGGAGGGTAGCTCCCGGGTGCGAACCTTGGGTGTGTCTCGTCTCCCATTAGTGGATGTAAAGTGTCCACAAGTTTATATTTCATGCACATTCCATCTCATATTATTGCCATTTTTAGTACATCTTAGGCATAATTCGGACCATGCATTGCATTTTACAGTATTTCCTTGCTTTGCCATGTTTTTATAGATTATCTTTTATTTGGTGAAGAAAGGTATTGTTTTAGTGTACTTTTAGTTTTAGGTACTAAAGGCTGACAGAGGGAAAGAGGAGCTGAGGATGTGATGCTGAGGCAGCAAACCAGGGAGCTATACTGATGTAGTTTTAGGCAGAGACAACAATTGTCGCCGCCCACCTTGCTGCCAAAGACAACAAACTATGAACTTGGAGAATCAGAGTGCGATCTGTAGAGCAGAAAATAATGATTCTATCGATGTTGTCCACTCAATTTTCCGATGCCTGTAGTAGTGTGCAAAGCCGCTGAAGTTAAATATCGAGATTGGTTGTTGAACAAGGCAACGTGATAAAGTCCACATTCAACTCAAAGAAGTCAGAGTTTAAAGTCACATTTAATGTGGAAAGCTACTTTGAAGACTTTTACTTCAAGAAGGACTAGAGCTAGATAATGCCTATATATACTCATTGTAATTCTAATTGAAGAGAACTTAGGTTTTCCTTGGGCATAGTTTAGGTTTTCTTACCGCCAACATGCTCTAATTCTCCCTTTGGGTTTGGGTTATGTTGTAATTAGTTGTGAGAACGGTTGTTTAGGTTTTCAATTTTGCTTTAGAAATAAAATACTTTTAGTTTGCTTAATTCATGTGCTTCATTTCCTTCAATTAGTTCCAAAAGTCCAGTTGAGCAAATCCATTTGTCGGGAATGAAAGTATCAAACTCACGAAAGAATTAAGCATGGTCTCATCATGATGAGGTGTTGACTAATTCAGCTTAGACATAAGTTAGAATTTCAGTTGCTAAAAGGAGCAACCAAACGTTGACTTCCTGTGTTAGGTTTGCGCTGAGTTTGCTAGGTATTGCTCACATCATGCAGCAACAGAATCCTAGCCTAGACATAGGTAGGATCAATTTAGAATTCATTCGTCGAACTTGGAGTATCTGTCGGACTTGCGGCCGGGACTTTTCTCCATTTCACCTACTGAGACAGCGAAAGTTGCAAGAGCAGAGTTCCATCGTGGCAGCGAAAGTTGCCGCAACCTCAATCCGCCATTACCCGCCAAGGTAGCAGATTGTGGCAGCGCAAAACAACTTGACCTATTCAACACAGTTTCACACTAAACAGCATCATAACTCTTCCCTCTCTATCAATCCGATCACTTCCTTTATTATTACTTGTGTTTTTATTTTAATTTTCTTCTCAAACAACCACCTTACTTGTGCATGTATTTTTCTTATGCAGGAACAACAATTTGAAGCAAGTTGTCCAATCCTTGTGGGAGACGATATCTTATATACTATAAATTGACAGGAGTGTGCACTTGTACTCATAAATAGAGAACACCTAACCGCTCTACAAGTTATTTGTGTCGTTGTCGGGGATTGGAAACAACGAATTTCTTCTTTTATTTCTTTACTTTTTATTCAATTTTTAAACGAAAAAAAGAATTTTACAGATTTCTTTGCTAGTGTATGACCATGGCGAATCCAAAAGGAGAAATTCTCTTCTACGACGATATCGAACGTAGAGCAAGAGAGCTCAAGAAGGAGATCAGAGAAACCCTAGGGAAAACCAAAGAGGAAAAAGAAAAAGCAAAGGTAAACATGGACCCTCCCAACAATGTCGCGAACGGCAGGGACGGGCTGCAAGATTTGACACCCAGAGAACAGCGAGATCCACCAAGGCAGCAACCCCCTCTTCCGCCCAGACAGCCCAGAATGTTCGAACAACTAGAGATTATCTGGAACATGACTTCAAATGGTTTGATCCGACAGTGACAGAACTTGAGATTGAGGTGGATCACTTCGAGTTGAAGCTCGTTATGTTTAACATGATCAACACGTTAGGGCAATTTGGAAGGACTTCCACAGAATATACTTGGCAACACTTGAGAGGTTTCTTGGAATTCCGCAGAGCATTCAAAATACACGGGGTCCATCAAAACGTATTGAGACTGAGACTATTTCCCTATTCACTAAAGGGTAGGGTAAAACAATGGTTAAATAACCAGACAACATGGTTGTTCAACACATGGACAGAGTTGTGTAAAGATTTTCTAGATTGATTTAGCTCCTCCAATGTTATAGACAGACTACGAAATGAGATAACAACCTTCCAACAAGGGGATGATGAGCTGATGTAAGAAGCATGGGAGCGGTACCAACATATGCTAAACATCTGCCCGCTACATGGTCTTTCGACTTGGACACGGGTATCAATATTCTACAAAGGGGTGAACTACCCAACACGGATGATGATTGATGCCTTAGCCAATGGAATCATCCTAGAAAGACCACCAAAGGAGGCACTGTGGATTATGAACCAAGCCGCCAAGAAAGACTACAAGTATCCAATAGCTCATTGAGATGGCGTTAGGCGGCCAGCCGCTGTAAACGAGGTAGAAGCCTCAAAATCTGTCAATGCATGTCTCGACAAGCTGACAGAGCTGGTCATGAGCATCGTAAAACATGCTGGGAAAGTCTATGAAGTAAAGGTTGTAGAGTTGTTCTGTGACGAGTGTGGGGGCAACCATGATTTCTCTGACTGCACCACATCTTCAAACTTTATGGGAGGATACGAGAGGAACACCAGACTTGCTCAAAACACCTACAACCCTGGATGGAAGAACCATCACAACTTCTCTTGAAGCAACCCAAAGACTGCTGCAAACTCACAACAACAACAGGGATATTATTAGTAGTACATGTCATGATAGTTGCTTCAACAGCAACAGAATACGAACACTTCTTCCTTAGAATCTACCATGCATACTTTCATATCCCGTATTAATGATTTTATTTCTAATACGAATAAGTTTATTCACAAAACTGAATCTTTCATGTGCAGGACAGAAAGCATGATGAACAACAAATACGCAACGATAAGAAATCTGGATACTCAGTTCAGAAAGTTTTCTCAGGTTATCAATACTAGGCCAATGGATGAATTACCTAGTGACACTAAAATCGCGAAAGGGAAATACCATGAACAGTGCAAAGCTATAACAACCAGAAGTGTGATAACACTACAGAACCCCATCCATGCCTGCTGCAAGAGAAACAACACCTACTGAACCAGTTCAAGCCGCCAGACAACCTACCGTGGCAGCACCAAACGAAAGCAACAAGGAAACAGAACAAGAAATGACAGATTACACCAAGAATGAACAGTCAGATTCTGAACTAGTTACCTCTTCCCAGGATAGGATACCCCTAAAAGCAAAAACGGGTGGCCCAGCACCTCCGCCACCACTTCTACAAAGATTGAAAAAACAGAAACAGGATATGTAGTATAAAAAATTCATGGACGTCCTAAAGCAAGTCAAAATCAATCTTCCACTGGTAGAGTTGATCGAACAGATTCCTAGCTATGCCAAGTTCTTAAAAGATATGATATCCAAGAAAACAAGGATCGGGTAATTTGAAATAGTGGCAATGACAAAAGGATGTATGGCCAAGCTGCACAATAAGGCGCCGCCCAAATAGAAAGATCTGGGCAACTTCATAATTCCTTGCAAAATAGGCGAGCATCAACTTAATGCCCAAATTTGTCTTCTAGAAACTAGGAATAGGAGAAGCCTGCTCAACAACAGTAATACTCCAGATGGCTGAAAGAACATATGTGCAACCTGAAGGAAAAATTGAGGATATCCTGGTAAAGGTGGAAAAATTTAATTTCCCTGCCAATTTTCTGGTACTAGACTCTGAAGCAAATGAGAAGGCACCAATAATCCCGGGGCGACCATTCCTTGCTACGGGCAGAACACTGATTGATGTGGAAAAAGGTGAACTTACGATGAGGGTAGACGACCAACAAGTAAAATTGAATGTCTTCCAATCCATGAGGCAAGCTAATGATCCGAAAGAATGACAGCTAATGAAAGCCATCTCAGATTTCAACTTTGTAGTCAACAGACCCTGCCTACAGCAAGACTGCCCGGGAAGAGACCTCGGTAGCTGTTTCGGCATCCATCTAGAAACATGCCCAAGAGATGAACAACGCTATGAGTGGATAGAGCAGGAATTGGAGGAACAAGAAGAAGCATAATTGAGAGCAAATAGGTCAGGTAAGTACTTTGAACCACTGAACTACACATAAAATGGGGGGCAAAATGTTCAAACCATCCACCGAACAACCTCCCACTCTTGAGTTAAAAGCCTTACCTGCACAACTTAAGCATGTTTTTCTGAGACCTAATGATACACTGCCAGTAATAATTTCTTCCAAGTTGCAGCCTAGACATGAACAACAACTGACAGCACTGATGCGGTAGCATAAGAAGGCAATAGGCTGGACCATTGCAAATATAAAGGGTGTAACCCCCTTAACCCGGCCCAGACGGTTGAACCGAATTAAGAAGTTTACACGGGGAAAACCAAAGTCAACCCGAAAGCCAACCTTGATTAACGACCCTTTTTTTATTTTAAACTTGTCTAAATGCATATTATCCCTAGACATGATCATACAATCAGCATACTCAAAGATCATAACCATCAGAGAACATTCAGGGACCCAATTGCACAAATTATGACTTTAGGGACCAAAATGTAAATTCTGAAAAATATAAGGACTTAACCCAATTAAAAGTTACCAATATGAAATTAATCATCTTTCAAGCTTCTCTGCCAAATTTCAGCTCAAACGGACATCTCAAACTCAAACAATTGCATAAACAAGATTCAGGACCAAAACGCAACGATTTCAAAACACTTAACCAACAATTTCAGTGCCCAACGGTCGAGTGTTTCGGAACAGGGAAGACCCGTTCCGAAACGCGGGACCGTTCCGAAATTGGTACCAAAACAGGGCCTGGCAGAGGCCAAACCGTTCCGGAACAGTTCCTTCCGTTTCGGAACGCCCAAGCCATTTCAGGCCCCCGTTCCGATACGGTAGCACCTGTTCCGAAACAGGCTGCCCAGATTGCAGAAAAATTGTTGGTTTATCACACGATTGACCCATCAAACATGCTCCAAAGGCAACCAAATTCTACCAGCAAGTCATTATAAGCACAAGGAACATAATTGCATCATTTATACTCAAGCATGGCATCAATATAAGAAAAACCCAATTCTATAGGCAAGCATCCTATTTAGAAAACCATTCAAGCATCAAAACACCAAACCATCCACATAAAGGCCTTTTACATGTTCCAACATCAACGTCAACATAAAACCAACTTAAGGAGTCCAAAACATCTCCTAAAACAACAACATAGGTTCCTCATTGCCAAATGCCAAAAGCTAATAGTGTTTAAGAAACCTTCACCATACTTGAGCTTAGTTCACCACTTGGATTCTTGCCCTCCTTGCTGCCCTCAATGCACTTTAATGCTCTGCATTATTGGTTTAAGAGAAGAGAGAGCGTAAGCAAATAGCTTAGTGAGGAATGCTCATTTAAAACCACTCAATAATGCATTTGTAAAACACCTTTATAAACCATACTTCAAAACATCATTTATTCATGCACATAAGCATTTAAAAACAAGCAATTCATGCTTCAAATCATTAACATGTCATATTGGCCACAAGTGATAATCATAATCTTTTCAAAATACGATCAACATAAGACTCACACATGGACTTTTAAACACCATTGTGATCTTACAATTTCCAAGGACCACACATGGACTTTTAAACACCATTGTGTCCTTAACAAGAATCATTCATGGACTTTTAAACACCATGACAAGGACCACACAAGGACTTTTAAACACCTTTGTGTCCTTAACAAGAATAACCCAAGGACTTTTAAACACCTTGGTGTTCTTAAATAACAAGGCTTACACAAGGAATTTTAACCACCTTCGTAACCTTAACCAAGAACCAACCATGGACTTTTAAACACCATGTTGTTCTTAAAATACACAAGATTCACACAAGGACTTTTAACCACCTTTGTGATCTTAACCAAGAACCAACCATGGACTTTTAACCACCATGTTGTTCTTAAATAAACAAGGCTCACACAAGGACTTTTAACCACCTTTGTGACCTTAGCCATCACTTGCCAATATACATCATTTATCATCAATATTCCACTGTTTTAAAGCATTTAACAAAGCCATAAACATCATGCATCTTTTAGCATTTAACCACATTAAAACAATGTTCAAAAACAAGGATCTCTTACCTTGAGCATCCTTCAACACATGGCTTATAATCTCAGCAAATAAACATGCTAAATATGCTTTCAAAACAGGATTTAAAACATGAAAACAAACCACATTGCATACAACCAATCCATGGTTCATCATCAAGAGAGTTTTTCCAAAAACTTACTCTTGAGCATAGCTAAGTTGCTTAGACTTAAACTAAGCTCCCAAACCTTCAAAACATTGGTTTCAAAGCTGAAAACCAAAATCCACTCACCGATTCCATTTCGCCACTTGCCGAAACACCAATCAAGCTTCCGGATCACTACCACAAGGATCCAAAGATGACTCCCCTGTTTTAAACACATCAAAGCAGAGGATTAATGCATCATCATGCATTAATATCTTCAATGAAAGCACCTAAACCCGCTGCTCTCATCCACACTCCATTTTCGGCTACCAAACACAACCGAAAATGCATCCAAACAACTCCACAACATTACCCAGCCAAGATCCATCAAATCTAAACATCCTTAAACATCAATTAACATCCAAAAAGGATCCAACCACACCCTTATACCTCCAGCTATAACAGATTGACAAGATCACTCCAAAAACAACCAAGAACTCAAGCAAAACTTAGGAAAATCAACCTATTCGGGATTGCATTGATTAAACCTCAACTTATCATCAATTTAACATTCATTTAACATCAAAAAGACACCTTAAATTACTGCTCTAACAGATCATACGAATTTCAATAAAAAATAAACCAAATCTTGCATTTAAAGCCAAGATCAAGAACACAACCTTAAAACCTTTTATAAAACACAAATTAAGGATTGAGAACTTGGGAATTTCAGTAAAGAACTGAGAGTTTAGAGGATAAGGACGTTCTTACCTCCAAACTTGAGTTTCTCCCTTTTTAGAACCAAAATTCTTGAAGATCCAAATAGCAAATGCAAAGGTTTTTTTGAAAAGATAATTGGTGATCAAAGGAGGATTGAAATGAGTTATTTAGATGACAAAATCAGAGGGAAAAACTCTGGAGAAATGTGTTTGGTTTGAGAGAAAAGATGAGAGAAAAATGAAAATGGAAAATGTGGAAAAGTTAGTTGGAAACTTAGGAAAAAATCTGCCCTCTCTTTTTCCTTATTTTAAAACCATTAATTAATCATTTAATATTTTAGAAAAATCTGGAGAAACTCCCATTGGGTAAATAGCTCCTTAAAGATTCAAAGTTTCAATCCTTTTTAAAACAGTCACACAGTTTTCGAAAATTACATTTTGGTCACTAACCAAAATGTCACACTTCCAAACCTTATTTTGTAAAATTGATTTCACCACATTCTTATATATAATAAAAGAGGATTTTAAGACATTTTTCCATATTTTTAATGCAACCCGAACTAGGCTTTCCTAAATTCACTCTTTTACATTCGAATCGCGAACCCGACCGGTCCGGTCCAAACCCAAAACTTCTAAGCCAAAAATTGGGGCGTTACAACTCTCCCCCCTTTAAGAAATTTCGTCCTCGAAATTTACCTGAAGGAAAGAGATACGGAAACTGCTTCAGCATGTCATCCTTCCGTTCCCACGTGGCTTCCTCAACACCACGATGCTTCCACAACACCTTTACCAACTCAATGGTCTTGCCACGAAGAACCTTGCTATCCGAATCCAGAATCTTCACCGGTTCCTCATCATAGGTCAAATCCGGATTCAATTCCACTTCTTCCACAGGCATCACATGCGAAGGATCCGATCTATACTTCCGAAGCATAGAAACATGAAACACATCATGAATCTTTTCCAACTCTTGAGGTAGCCTCAACTTGTATGCAACAGGACCCACACGCTCAATCACCTCGTATGGTCCAATGTACCTAGGGTTCAACTTACCCTTACGGCCAAACCTCATCACCTTTTTCCAAGGCGAAACCTTCAAAAACACACGGTCACCCACCGCATACTCAATCTCCTTACGCTTCAAATCTGCGTAAGACTTTTGCCGATCAGAAGCTGCCTTCAAACGCTCACAAATGAGCTTCACCTTCTCGGTGGTTCCTTTCAACAAAGCCGGCATCGAAACCAACTTCTGACCCGTTTCAGCCCAACAAAGAGGAGTCCTACACTTCCTCCCATACAAAGCCTCATAAGGTGCCATTTGAATACTTGCCTGATAACTATTGTTATAGGCAAACTCCACCAAAGGCAAATGCTTCTCCCAAGAGCCCTGAAACTCAATCACGCAGCACCTCAACATATCCTCCAAAACCTGAATAACACGCTCGGACTGACCATCCGACTGAGGATGATAAGATGTACTGAAATTCAATCGTGTACCCAAAGCTTGATGCAAACACTGCCAAAAACGCGATGTAAACCTCGGATCCCTATCCGACACAATCGACTTAGGCACACCATGCAGCTGCACAATCTCAGCAATATACAGCTCTGCAAGCTTATCCAAAGAATACGTAGTATGCACAGGCAAGAAATGCGCACACTTCGTCAGGCGATCCACAATCACCCACACCGAATTCTTCTTCGATGGTGACAAAGGTAAACCAGATACAAAATCCATGGTAATCCTTTCCCACTTCCACTCAGGGATTCTCAACGGTTGCAACAAACCTGATGGAAACTGATGCTCAGCCTTAACCCGCTGACACACCATGCACTTGCTTACAAACTCCGCAACATCTTTCTTTAAACCCACCCAATAGTACTCATCACGAAGATCACGATACATCTTAGTACTACCTGGGTGCATAGCAAAAGGACTACTATGACCTTCAGTCAGAATAGCACGCCTCAACTCAGCATCATTGGGCACTACTATCCGACTCCCAAAACACAACACACCATCATCATTAAAACAGAAATCTGAAGGCCTACCCTCCGCAATATCCTGAACATGCGGTACCAAGGAATCATCCAGCAACTGCTTTTCCTTGATCAACTGAACCAAAGATGGTTTCACTTGCAACTCAGCCACAAGACCACCGTCACGCGAAATACTCAAACTGGCAAACATAGCCCTCAACTCAACAGCTACCTTTCTACTCAAGGCATCCGCTACAACATTAGCCTTTCCAGGGTGAGACTCAATCGTTAGATCATAATCCTTGAGCAACTCCACCCAACGCCGCTGCCTAAGATTCAACTCCTTCTGAGACATCAGATACTTCAAACTCTTGTGATCCGTGTACACAGTACACTTCTCACCATGCAGATAATGTCTCCAGATCTTCAAAGCAAAAACCACCGCAGCCAACTCAATGTCATGCGTAGGATAAATGCGCTCATGCACATTCAACTGCCGCGATGCATAAGCCACCACCTTACCCTCTTGCATCAGCACACATCCCAAACCAACATAGGACGCATCGCTATACACCACAAACTCTTTCCCTGATTCAGGCTGAACCAAGATCGGAGCTTGCGTCAAAGCTGCCTTAAGCTTCTCAAAAGCCTACTGTCTCGCTTCCGTCCATTCATACTTAACATCCTTTTGCAACAACTTCGTCAAAGGTGCAGCAATCTTAGAAAACCCATCCACAAACCTTCGGTAATATCCTGCCAAACCAAGGAAACTACGGACCTCGTGAACAGACTTAGGAACCTTCCAATTCATCACCGCCTCAATCTTCTGAGGATCAACACGAATCCCTTCAGCAGAAACCACATGACCAAGAAACACCACCTCTCCAAGCCAGAACTCACACTTGCTCAGCTTGGCATAAAGCTGATTCTTCAACAAAGCTTGCAGCACAATCCTCAAATGCTCTTCATGCTCCTCCTCAGTACGCGAGTACACGAGGATATCATCAATGAACACCACAACAAATTTATCCAGGTATTCATGAAATACTCGATTCATCATATCCATGAAAGCAGTAGGAGCATTTGTCAAACCAAACGGCATCACAAGGAATTCATAATGCCCGTACCTTGTTCTGAAA
Source organism: Hibiscus tridactylites (assembly GCA_958450335.1). Lineage (NCBI taxonomy): Eukaryota > Viridiplantae > Streptophyta > Magnoliopsida > Malvales > Malvaceae > Hibiscus > Hibiscus tridactylites. The sequence goes on from OY288271.1 coordinate 59,096,950, forward strand.
GCTGTCTTAGGCACATCCACATCCTTCACCTTCAACTGATAATACCCTGACCTCAAGTCAATCTTAGAGAACACAGCTGCCCCCCGAAATTGATCAAAAAGATCATCAATTCTCGGCAATGGATACCGATTCTTGATAGTCAACTTGTTCAGCTGACGGTAATCAATGCACATTCTCATAGTGCCATCCTTCTTCTTTACGAACAAGACCGGTGCACCCCAAGGTGACACACTCGGCCGAATGAAACCACGATCAAGCAATTCTTGCAACTACGTCTTCAGCTCTTTCAGCTCCTTTGGTGCCATTCGATAAGGGGTAATGGACACAGGAGTTGTATTTTCATACAGCTCAATCCCAAACTCCACCTCACGATTAGGAGGTAATCCAGGCAACTCCTCAGGAAACACACCAGGAAACTCTCGCACAATCCTGATATCTTGCACACGCAACTCCTTAGAACTAGGATTCATCACAAAAGCTAGATAAGCTTCACAACCTTGCCTCAGCATCCGGCTCGCCTCCAACGTAGACACCATATTGGCAAGAAACTTCACATTCTCACCAACCACAACCACCTCATAATCATCCGCAAGCTTCAGCGAAACTCGCTTATTCTCACAATCCACTACAGAACGATGCTCAACAAGCCAATCCATACCAAGGATTACATCAAAACCATAGAAAGGCAACTCCATAAGATCAACAGGGAAAACATGATCTTGCACAACTAAAGGACATCTTCTATAAAGCTTTCGAGTCACAACAGTCTCACCAAAAGAACTAGTGACACGCATACCAACATCCAAAGACTCAACAGGAAACCCAAGCAATTCAGCATGCTCACGCAAAATGTAAGAGTGCGTAGATCCAGAATCAATCAAGGAAAGTAATGACAAGGATTGCAGAGTAAAAGTACCTGCGATCACATCCGCGTCATTCCTCCCCTCCCTCTGAGCAAACACTCTAGCCTGGCCACCACCTTCAGGCTGGACAGCTACAACATGAGCCACATTCCGAACACCATCCTCTCTCCGCTGGAAGTTACCACGGCCGCGCCCACGACCTCTCTGTGGTGCAGCAACTACATGAGCACGCCCTTGGCCACCAGCCAACATAGGACACTCTCTCCTCATGTTATCCGTAGATCCACAGTTCCAGCACGCATTACCAGCTGCCACAATAGGAGCTTGCACCTCCCTCACAGCACGAGGACAATCATGTTTCATATGGCCACGCGAACCACATGTCCAACATGCACTCGGATCAACCCTAGCGTTGCCTCCCCGAGCAGGCGCACCACCACCTCGCTTAGCTGAGGACTGATACTTCTGATCACGTCCCCTCTTGTTCCGTCCACCACCGGAACTATAATCAGCAGCTCGCTTACCAGCACCAGAAACAACACTTTTAGAAGATAAACCCAAGTTCATCTCAATGTCCTTTGCTCGACCCACCAACACATTGAAATCATCATACTCGGTAGCCAGCACATACATCTTTACATCCGTCACTAAACCATAACGGAACCTTTCACACCTCTCCCGCTCATCCGGAACAAGCTCAGGTGCATACTGACTGAGTCGAACAAACTGAACTTCATACTCAGCCACAGACATGCTCCCTTGGGTAAGAGACATGAATTCCCTCTTCTTTTCATCGAGGTACCTCACACCTAGATACCTTCTCTTGAACGCGTTCTGAAAGAACGTCCAAGTTACCTCAGCCTCCACCATCCCAGAGATAGTGGTTGTCCACCATGTGTATGCATCATTCTGTAGCAAAGATACTACACAGCCAAGCTTCTGCACATCAGTGCAACTCATTTGACCCAAGATTCTCTTGGTACTTTCCAACCAAGCCTCAGAACCTTCAGCAGACAAACCCCTGAACTCAGTCCCTCCCAGACTGCGCAAACGTTCCAAGGGTAGTCTAACTCCAGCATCTCCTTGATGCCCAGCTCCATGAGCTCCAGCTACCGCTGCTTGAAAAGCTCCAGCAATAGCTTGTATCAACACCGTCATGTCAGGAACAGCTTGCCCCTGACCAGCCTCAGGTCCAGCGACCCCAGCACCAGCTGCAGCTCCAGCTCCTTCACCCCCAGCACCACCACCACCAGGTGGAGGAGGTAAATCCACCGCATTTTCAACATTCTCTTCATTCTCATTCTCATTTTGAGCCGTAGCCCGCACATTACTCCTCAACTCTCTACGAGGTGCCATACTCTAACAATGCAATCACAATGCAAATAAACAAAGTCAGGCCCAGCAAGGTAAGCAATCCAAGTACTCAAGCTCATTTTCACTGAAAAACAATATCATTACATTAGCTTTGATTTGGAAATGGGTACCCAAAATATGCTTCACCACAACATACTCCTCATTTGCAACATATTTACACTTCACTCAACATGCTTTCACTCAACAAGCGTACAAAGCATACATACTTTAATCACACACATAATCATTCCCAATTACTCGAGAACTCAGCTTTGATACCACCAAATGTAACCCCCTTAACCCGGCCCAGACGGTTGAACCGAATTAAGAAGTTTACACGGGGAAAACCAAAGTCAACCCGAAAGCCAACCTTGATTAACGACCCTTTTTTATTTTAAACTTGTCTAAATGCATATTATCCCTAGACATGATCATACAATCAACATACTCAAAGATCATAACCATCAGAGAACATTTAAGAACCCAATTGCACAAATTAAGACTTTAGGGACCAAAATGTAAATTCTGAAAAATATAAGGACTTAACCCAATTAAAAGTTACCAATATGAAATTAATCATCTTTCATGCTTCTCTACCAAATTTCAGCTCAAACGGACATCTCAAACTCAAACAATTGCATAAACAAGATTCAGGACCAAAACGCAACGGTTTCAAAACACTTAACCAACAATTTCAGTGCCCAACAGTCGAGTGTTTCGGAACAGGGAAGACCCGTTCCGAAACGCGGGACCGTTCCGAAACTGGTACCGAAACAGGTCCTGGCAGAGGCCAAACCGTTCCGGAACAGTTCCTTCCGTTTCGGAACGCCCAAGCCATTTCAGGCCCCCGTTCCGATACGGTAGCACCTGTTCCGAAACAGGCTGCCCAGATTGCAGAAAAATTGCTGGTTTATCACACGATTGACCCATCAAACATGCTCCAAAGGCAACCAAATTCTACCAGCAAGTCATTATAAGCACAAGGAACATAATTGCGTCATTCATACTCAAGCATGGCATCAATATAAGAAAAACCCAATTCTATAGGCAAGCATCCTATTTAAAAACCATTCAAGCATCAAAACACCAAACCATCCACATAAAGGCCTTTTACATGTTCAAACATCAACGTCAACATAAAACCAACTGAAGGAGTCCAAAACATCTCCTAAAACAACAACATAGGTTCCCCATTGCCAAATGCCAAAAGCTAATAGTGTTTAAGAAACCTTCACCATACTTGAGCTTAGTTCACCACTTGGATTCTTGCCCTCCTTGCTGCCCTCAATGCACTTTAATGCTCTGCATTATTGGTTTAAGAGAAGAGAGAGCGTAAGCAAATAGCTTAGTGAGGAATGCTCATTTAAAACCACTCAATAATGCATTTGTAAAACACCTTTATAAACCATACTTCAAAACATCATTTATTCATGCACATAAGCATTTAAAAACAAGCAATTCATGCTTCAAATCATTAACATGTCATATTGGCCACAAGTGATAATCATAATCTTTTCAAAATACGATCAACATAAGACTCACACAAGGACTTTTAAACACCATTGTGATCTTACAATTTCCAAGGACCACACATGGACTTTTAAACACCATTGTGTCCTTAACAAGAATCATTCATGGACTTTTAAACACCATGACAAGGACCACACAAGGACTTTTAAACACCTTTGTGTCCTTAACAAGAATCACCCAAGGACTTTTAAACACCTTGGTGTTCTTAAATAACAAGGCTTACACAAGGAATTTTAACCACCTTCGTAACCTTAACCAAGAACCAACCATGGACTTTTAAACACCATGTTGTTCTTAAAATACACAAGATTCACACAAGGACTTTTAACCACCTTTGTGATCTTAACCAAGAACCAACCATGGACTTTTAACCACCATGTTGTTCTTAAATAAACAAGGCTCACACAAGGACTTTTAACCACCTTTGTGACCTTAACCATCACTTGCCAATATACATCATTTATCATCAATATTCCACTGTTTTAAAGCATTTAACAAAGCCATAAACATCATGCATCTTTTAGCATTTAACCACATTAAAACAATGTTCAAAAACAAGGATCTCTTACCTTGAGCATCCTTCAACACATGGCTTATAATCTCAGCAAATAAACATGCTAAATATGCTTTCAAAACAGGATTTAAAACATGCAAACAAACCACATTGCATACAACCAATCCATGGTTCATCATCAAGAGAGTTTTTCCGAAAACTTACTCTTGAGCTTAGCTAAGTTGCTTAGACTTAAACTAAGCTCCCAAACCTTCAAAACATTGGTTTCAAAGCTGAAAACCAAAATCCACTCACCGATTCCGTTTCGCCACTTGCCGAAACACCAATCAAGCTTCCGGATCACCACCACAAGGATCCAAAGATGACTCCCCTGTTTTAAACACATTAAAGCAGAGGATTAATTCATCATCATGCATTAATATCTTCAATGAAAGCACCTAAACCCGCTGCTCTCATCCACACTCCATTTTCGGCTACCAAACACAACCGAAAATGCATCCAAACAACTCCACAACATTACCCAGCCAAGATCCATCAAATCTAATCATCCTTAAACATCAATTAACATCCAAAAAGGATCTAACCACGCCCTTATACCTCCAGCTATAACAGATTGACAAGATCACTCCAAAAACAACCAAGAACTCAAGCAAAACTTAGGAAAATCAACCTATTCGGGATTGCATTGATTAAACCTCAACTTCTCATCAATTTAACATTCATTTAACATCAAAAAGACACCTCAAATCACTGCTCTAACAGATCATACGAATTTCAATAAAAAATCAACCAAATCTTGCATTTAAAGCCAAGATCAAGAACACAACCTTAAAACCTTTTATAAAACACAAATTAAGGATTGAGAACTTGGGAATTTCAGTAAAGAACTGAGAGTTTAGAGGAGAAGGACGTTCTTACCTCCAAACTTGAGTTTCTCCCTTTTTAGAACCAAAATTCTTGAAGATCCAAATAGCAAATGCAAAGGTTTTGTTGAAAAGATAATTGGTGATCAAAGGAGGATTGAAATGAGTTTTTAGATGACAAAATCAGAGGGAAAAACTCTGGAGAAATGTGTTTGGTTTGAGAGAAAAGATGAGAGAAAAATGAAAATGGAAAATGTGGAAAAGTTAGTTGGAAACTTAGGAAAATATCTTCCCTCTCTTTTTCCTTATTTTAAAACCATTAATTAATCATTTAATATTTTATAAAAATCTGGAGAAACTCCCATTGGGTAAATAGCTCCTTAAAGATTCAAAGTTTCAATCCTTTTTAAAACTGTCACACAGTTTTCGAAAATTACATTTTGGTCACTAACCAAAATGTCACACTTCCAAACCTTATTTTGTAAAATTGATTTCACCACATTCTTATATATAATAAAAGAGGATTTTAAGACATTTTTCCATATTTTTAATGCAACATGAACTAGGCTTTCCTAAATTCACTCTTTTACATTCGAACCGCGAACCCGACCGGTCCGGTCTAAACCCAAAACTTCTAAGCCCAAAATTGGGGCGTTACAAAGGGAGTAAGCACGGCCATTTGCATGCACAAAATCCAGCTCGAGCATGACCAAAAGCCAACTGTATATGCCCAGAAAAGATTAAACGATGCCATGAGAGAAGTTGTCAAAAAGGAGATCATCAGATGGTTAGACGCTGGTATCATATATCCTATCTCGGACAGCGAATGCGTAAGCCCGGTACAATGTGTGCCAAAGAAAGGTGGCATAACTATGGTAAGCAATGACAATAACGAGTTAAAACCAACTAGAACAATAACTGGTTGGAGAATATTGGATTACCGCAAGTTAAATAAAGCAACAAAAAAAGATCATTTTCCATTACCTTTTATTGATCAAATGCTTGACCACCTTGCTGGCAAACCTTTCTATTGCTTTTTAGATGGATATTCAGGTTATAACCAGATCTCCATCGCAACGGAGGACCAGGCCAAAACAACATTGACCTGCCCATATGGCATCTATGCTTTTCAAAGAATGTCGTCTGATATATGTAACGCCCCTGTCACATTTCAGCGATGCATGATGGCTATCTTCTCCGACATGATAGAAGACTTCATGGAAATGTTTATGGACAACTTCTCTATCTTCGACAGCTACCTCGACAACCTTGAAAAAGTACTCACCAGATGTGAGGAAACAGACCTGGTGCTTAATTGGGAAAAATGCCACTTTAGGGTCGATGAAGTCATAGTCCTGGGGCATAAAATTTCTGCACAGGGAATAGAGGTAGACAAAGCCAAGATTGAAGTAATTTCCAACTTGCCGCCGTCGACCGTTGTCAAGGGAATTCAGAGATTCCTGGGACACGTAGGTTTTTATCGCAAATTCATTGAGAATTTTTCTAAAATCTCTAAACCGATGTGTACTTTGCTGGAACATGACAAACCGTTCAACTTTGATGAGGCATGCCATGAGGGATTCAAAACCTTAAAGGAAATGCTAGTGACAGCACCTGAGGTAGTTCCCCCCGATTGGAGTCAACCCTTTGAGCTCATGTGTGATGCTAGTGATACTGCCGTCGGCGCCGCCCTATGACAACACAGAGACAAAATCTTTCATGTAATCTACTATGCCAGCAAAACACTAAATCCTGCCCAAACCAACTACACCACTACAGAGAAAGAGCTACTGGCAGTAGTGTTCGCCTTCGATAAGTTCTGGCCCTACCTTATTGGTACAAAAGTGATAGTTCACACCGATCATCCTGCCTTGAGGTACATGCTCGCAAAGAAGGATGCAAAACCTTGCCTGATCCGTTGGATCCTGCTGCTGAAAGAGTTTGACCTAAAATTTGAGACAAGAAGGGCACAAAAAATCAAGTGGCGGACCATCTCTCTCGACTTGATAGCAGACAACCCCTTGAATTCCCCTAAACCCAGAAAATCAAGACCGCTAAGCATAGAAAAGGGCAGCAATGCTAAGCCTGCTGTCGTAACATGCAGATGACAACAGACAACCCCTTGAATTCCTCTAAACCATCTGACTAAGCCTAATTTTTCTTCCCTTTTTCTTGCCTTTAATTTTTTTTCTTTTTATTTTATTTTTCTGTTTTATTTAGTGCATTGAGGAAAATGCCCATCTCGAGTTTAGGGGGGATAGCTCTCACATCTTTTGTCTAGGCATACTTAGTAGCATATAGGTTGCATTGTACTTTCCTTAATAATAATTAGAATAGAAAATTTTGTTATATAACTTGTGTCTATGATAGTTAGCCGATTATTTATTTTCACACTAATAATAAATTGAACTTAATGTGGGAAAAGCATGAAAAATGACATAGAATTTTTTTCAATTGCCAAAACTGCCAAACACTACTGTTACTTGATGGATTTGTTAGAGTATCTAGTGAACATTGCCTGCTTGTTGTTAGAATTCTTTGCAAAGTTCTAACAATGATTGCAGGCAGCCGCCGAGGCAGAAAAGAGAAAAAGAAAAGTACAGCATTGCCACGGCAGTAGAAGTAAAAACAAAGAACATTGTTGTTTACCCTAGAGGTGCCCGCAACAGGGTCTAGGAAGAATCATGTGCGAGGACACTCCGTTGCTATCAAAGTCCATGAATCTAAAAGTTTTAAAGTGACAGACACATTAGCATGAGTGAATGAAAGTCTTCACAGGATGACTCTACTCCATTGGGTTCGGGGTTTTGTAGTTTTCTCCTATCTTAATTTTAGACCTAGAAGAGTAGTTATGATAAGCTGAAGTCCTCATTGCCACGATTAAAATATTGTGTTAAACTGTGATGTCTCGACAACAACCTTATATATCGTAACTGCATCTTTGTTTATTTAGTTATTCTACATATTCAACTTGTATACAGTTATGCACACACTGTACTGGAATTAGAAATTAATTCTGAGTTATTTTCTTGCTAAGTTCCCTTCACTACTCTAATATAGGTTCCAGGGCCTTGAGGTATGAAATCAAGTTGAAAAACAGGTTTTTGTTTTTGTATATTATGAGGGCAAGTACATTTAGGTTGCATTGCTTGAGAACAAGCAATAGTTCGAGTTTGGGGGTGTGTAAAGTGTCCCCAATTTATATATTTCATGCACATTACATCTCATATTATTGCTATTTTTAGTACATCTTAGGCATAATTAGGACCATGCATTACATTTTACAGTATTTCTTTGCTTTACCATGTTTTTATAGATTATCTTTTATTTGGTGAAGAAAGGTATTGTTTTAGTGTACTTTTAGTTTTAGGTACTAAAGGTTGACAGAGGGAAAGAGGAGCTGAGGATGTGATGCTGAGGTAGAAAAATAGGGAGTTGTACTGATAAAGTTCCAGACAGAGACAGAAGTTGCCGAGTAGCTTCTGCTGCCCATCGTGCCGCCCAAGACAACAAACTATGGACTTGGAGAACCGTAGTGCGATCTGTAGAGTAGAAAATCTTGATTCTATCGATGTTGTCCACTCCATTTTCTGACGTCTGTAGCAGCGTGTAGAGTCGTCGAAGTTAAATCTCGAGATTGCTTGCTGAACAAGGCAACATGATAAATTCCACATTCAACTCAAAGAAGTCAGAGTTTAAAGTCACATTTAATATGGAAAGCTACTTTGAAGACTTCTACTTCAAGAAGGACTAGATCTAGCTAATGCCTATATATACTTATTGTAATTCTAATTGAAGAGAGCTTAGGTTTTCCTTGGGCATAATTTAGGTTTTCTTATCGCTGACATGTTCTAATTCTCTGTTTAGGTTTGGGTTATGTTGTAATTAGTTGTGAAAACGGTTGTTTAGGTTTTCAAGTTTGTTTTTGTAATAAAATACTATTAGTTTGCTTAATTCATTTGTTTCATTTCCTTCAATTAGTTCCAAAAGTCCAGCTGAGGAAATCCATTTGTTGAGCACGAAACTGTCAAACTCACGAAAGAATTAAGCACGGTCTCATCATGACGAGGTGTAGACTTATTCAGCTTAGACATAAGTTAGAATTTAAGCAGCTAAAAGGAGCAAACAAACGTTGACTTCATGTGTTAGGTTTACGTTGACATTGCTAGGTATTGCCTACATCACGCAGCAATAGAATCTTAGCCTAGACATTGGTAGGATCACTTTAGAATTGCTTCGCCAAACTTGGAGTATCTGCCAGACTTGCTGCCGGGACTTCTCTCCATTTCACCTACCGAGACAGCAAAAGTTGCAAGAGCAGAGTTTCGTCGTGGCAGCGAAAGTTGTCGCTGCCTCAATCCGCCATTACCCGCCAAGGCAGCAGATCGTGGCAGCGCAAAACAACTTGACATATTCAACGCAGTTTCACACAAAGAAGCAGCATAACCCTACCCTCTCTATCAATTTGATCACTTCCTTTATTATTACTTGTGTTTTTATTTAAATTTTCTTCTCAAACAACCACCTTACTTGTGCATTTATTTTTCTTATGCAGGAACAACAATTCGAAGCAAGATGTCCAATCCCTGTGGGAGACGATATCTTATATACTATAACTTGAGAAAAGTGTGCACTTGCGCTTATAAATAGAGAACACCTAACCGCTCTACAGTAGATTATACATCTACCAATGAGTGGTGTTGAGGGGTTGTGATTGTACCGAATACTCCACCACGGGTGTCACAACGATGGAGGGTCGCTCTCGTGTGTGAGCCTTGTAATGTCGGTAGAGTGTATGAAGGGTGTGGGACAACCCTTGGTAATCCATGTATCCGATATATGTTTTAGAGATTGTTGTTTATCACTTGTGAGCCAATATAATGAAATGAAACATTGTGGAAAATGTTGTTAATACATAATTTGAAAGATGCATGTTTTGGTTTAATCTTAGCATAAAGGTGATTATGCTTGGAAGGCTTGCATTATGAGTAGAAATGGTTTAATTGATGGATTTATATGTATCATGTTACATGATGTTCATTACAATGGTTTTGAGGTTAATGTGCATGTTTTGTCAAAGGAAGCTTGATGGTTTTGAAAAGAGTGAAAAACAGTTTTGTGCATTGATGATGTTTTCGGTTTGAGCAATCCTCACTAAGCTTGTATGCGTATGCTCTCTTTGTTCATCAATGCATTCAGTTTAAGCTTTGGAGGCAGCACTTGCAAGGGGATCGGTGGAAGACTTTGATTGAAGGTAAGCTTTGGTTTTGGACTAGTGTAATAAAGGCAATGTGGGTGTCCAATGTTATGCATGTGGTTGGTTTGTTAGTTTCCAGGTTTTGTGAAAGTTTGAGATGCATATTTGGACTTGTAAATGACCTTTGTGTTTGATTTTATGCTTGCATTTGGATTTTAGCATTTTGGTGCTTTTAACTTCTAGGAAGCATGCCTTTAGTTTTGTAGCTTATCAGAATGATGATATGATGTTGCTTATGCTTCATATATATGGTCATTAATGTGTAATTAAGTTGCCAATATGTTAGGGCACGTGTCAGGATGATTTCGGGGGGGGGCATAAAGTAATTTAAACCAGCTTTTTAGAACATTGCAGGCCCATGTGTTTCGAAACACCCTTGCATGTTTCGAAACGGTGGCCTGAAATGGCTTTAGTGTTTCGAAACAGTGAGGCTTGTTTGAGAACATTTTGCCTCTGTGAAGCATCGTACCGAAACGTGTCTTGAGGAGTTTTGAAACGAACCCGCGTATCAAAATGGTCAGCTATGTTTCGAAACGGCCGTTCCGATACTGGGTATTCTCTTCTGAAATGTTTGACCATTGGACCTGTTTTTGAATTGTTCTAAGTTTCTGTTTCTTACGTTTTGGTCCCTGTTTACCTTGTATGCAATTGGAACAGTTCTAAATGTCATTTTGAGCTGAGATTTCACCGAGAAGCATGAAATGAACCTAATATAAGGTTGGTAACTCGACTTTGTTAATAACCCTGATAATTTATGAAATTTACAAAATGGTCCCTAAATCTTAATCGGCTATACTCGAGGGGCGTTTACGTTGGTTTTTATCCGCTGCTTGTGAACGAGCACATAGGAACCTAAGTTGCATCTAGACAAGAAAAAAAAAGAAAAAAATCATTTAATTAGGTAAATCTTCTCAGTTTATTTCAATACTCCCCGTGTGATCCGCTCGGTTCGATCTATCGGCCAGGCCGAGTCGAGGGGGTTACATTTGGTTGTATCAGAGCTAGGTTACGAAAAGCCGAGATGATGGTAAGTTGTTGGTAAGTGACGTTATTGTAATCATGTATGCTTTGGTGTTGTTTGCTTTGATCGATGAGTGTTAAAGCATGTTAAGGTTATGTATGTGATAGTGATGTGATTTATATGAAAATTGAACATGAATACAAGTTTTTATGATGTTCGATTGGGCTGAATCCTAATGCTTGAGTTGCATGATGGTTGAGATATGCATGTAGTATGCTTTGTGCTATGCTGGGGGGAATTGGGATGCCCATTGCCTTATTACCTAGTGAAATGTTTTAAGTTGAAATCAAAGTCTTGGATCCTTGCTTGGAGTTGGCCTGATCAATTTTTTTGTTTGTTTTGTAAGTTGTTATCATGCATTAAAAATAATAGCACAATAAATCGAGGAGTAGCGATATGGAGTGTGTAAAGTCTCCTGGGGGCTAGACGCCCCGATGCGCCTCGATGTAAGTACAACATGTGTTGGTTGGGTAAGTGTTGGATGGTGTGGCGTCAGGTATATAGGCGATGTTTAGAGCTTGTGAAGCTTTTAATGCTGAGGTGCATGTGACTGCACTAGCGGGTGGATGTTTGTGAGTTGCGGTTAGCGCTTACGCAAGTCGAGTAAAAGTTGAGCTCGAAGGTTGGCACCGGAGGTATCCAAGGAGTGGATGACCTGTATGAATAAGATTGTGGAATAAATGGAGTGTAGTGATGCCCATAGTGTAAAGATGAGTTGTATCTCGGCTATATAGAGATGTGAATAGTTGGTGGACAACTGTAGTTGTGGGCATAGAACCTGATGTTGTGTTCTGAGAGTTCTTTTGAACAATTTAAAAGGAGAAGTATCTAGGGGTTAGATACTTGAACGACGGGAACTGTGAATTTGTGGTTTAGGGTTCGAAATCGTGAGTTGTGGTTAAGTTAGGGTATAGATTATGTAGTTTGAGCATGTGTGCTCCTGAATTGGAATTGGATGTGAGACATCATGGTGTTGGCAGCTTTATGAATTGGTGCCTGTTGATAAGCCATAATTGTTTATTTACTGGCGACATTGTTTTCGACGTGTTGGTAACACGGGCGAGGTATTTTAGCAGAACCTGAGTTTAATAGCTCGTGCGAGATGTTCAAGCGCTAGGAAGTGATTTGTGAACTCTAGTTTAGTGGTAGCCAGTGTACAAATGTTCATGTTTTAAGAGTATCGCCTGGGTTGAGGCAAGGCTGTAGTACTATTGGACGTGTGGTTCATGGGAGCACTTGAGGAGGGATTACCCTCGTGAGGTTTAGGCTCCAGTAGCTGAAGTTAGTTCACATTGGAATTGTGTGTTCGCTGACCATATTAGGCTTGAATAACATTTGATACCTATTAAGTAGGTAGATCATATGACCATGATAGGCGAGCCTGTCCAAGTTTGATCGGTGAGGTATCTCTTTTCGCGCTTGTTGTTGTAAGTTGTTTTGGAAGTTGTGACTCGAATGTTTGTTACAGAGGTGTTAGATGTGGGGGTAAGAGTGGTTAGTTTCTTTGGTGAAACTAGTGGTACAAGAAACTTGATAGGAGATGTCCATTGTCTATTCAAGGTCATGAGTTTTCAGTTGACTTGATGTAACTACCTTTTTATGGTTTTGATGTGATTCTCGGGATGGATTGGTTGGATGAGCACCGAGCTGTAGTAGATTTTGATGTTAAGCGAGTTACCCTGAAGCTTGCGGATGATTACGAGGTGGTAATTATAGGCGAGAACGTGAAGTTCATGTCTAACGCAATTTCGGCTCTTGAAGCGAGTCAGATGTTGAAGTTAGGATGCAAAGCTTTCTTAGCGTGTGTGATGAAACCTGGTACGAAGGAAGTGCGAGTGCAAGACATATGAACCGTGTGTGAGTTTTCGGGTGTCTTTCCAGAAGAGTTGCCTGGATTTCCACCCAATCGAGAGATTGAGTTTGGTATCGAGTAGTATGAGAATATGACTATGGTGTTCATTTCTCCTTATCGCATGGCATCTAAGGAGTTGTAGGAGTTGAAGACGCAACTTAAGGAGCTGCTAGACCGAGGGTTCATAAGGCCGAGTATTTCATCCTGGGGTGCGCTAGTCTTGTTTGTGAAGAAGAAGGATGGTACCATGCGTATGTGCATTAATTATCGGCAACTGAACAAGTTAGCGATTAAGAACAAGTACCCTTTACCGAGGATCGATGATTTGTTCGATACGTTTCGTGGTGCTTTGGTGTTTCCAAAGATAGATTTGAGGTCTGTGTTGCGTGTAAAAGAGTCTATCGCAATTGTAGTGCAAGTGTACACGACGCAAGTAGTAAAGTGATACGAAGTATCGGATATCGTCTCCACAGGGATTGGGCTAATGACTTCACCTTATTTCACTGCACGAAAGTAAAGAAATAATTAAGAAAGATGTCACGAAAATAATAAGGAAAATCGCAAATAAAATAATTAAGATATCAAGATAGAGAGAATGGGCTGGTATTGAATTGCTCAGTAGTGCAGGTATTGAATTGCTTAGGAACTCCAGTTCTGTTGTCGTGCCCGTCGCGGCAGCACCTGTCGCAGCGGCTGTCCATTGGCTGTCGCGGCAGCAGACACACCAACTCCGTACTTCAAGTTTGGCAAGAATCCCAGATCTGCCTTGGCCTATCCCTAGGTCCAAGTTTGTCGATGATCACGTATTGATGATACCTCCCGGTGTGAATCGAAGGATGAACACCGATGTGTATGAATTCTTCCTTAGCCACTTAACCTCGCCCTATCCCTAGGTACGAGATAGTTCAACTATAAACTAGAGAACTTGCTCTTATCTCTTTCGTATACTTAACTCTCCCGATGCTAAGTAAAAAGATAACCTCACAATGCTCTCTCGATGCTCTTGCAAGATATTAAAACCAAAATAAGAGAACTTGAAGTTTATTTTATTGAACATGGAAAATCCTAAAACAAAACAACCCTTGCAACTACTTTACAAAACAACCCATGGCCCTATGGGGAAATTAGAACATGTCGATGACGGGTAAACGACAAAGGGGTTTAGGTTATCGGTTATGGGGTAAGATGAGGGATCCTCTTCTAGGTTAAAACCTATGCCCTTATATAAGCTTTGGGCTCAAGTATTCGAAGTTAACAAGGATTACAACTTTAATTAAAAGTAAGATTCTAATAAAGACTTTATCTCTAAGTATCCTACTTTGCAGCCGCCATCCTTGTTTCTAGGGAATTCCTCTCCTTGAGCTTTGGCTTGACATATCTTTTGATCCGGGGCTTGGAAAAATATTTGGCTTTCACACGACAGACGAGCAGATTTTTCTCTATCTATCGAGGTCCACTTTACTTTTCCTCTTCATAAACCTGCTGTCACGACAGGTCCATAGCAGCTTCGTCCTCGTCGTCTGCTTGTCCTGTTCAGCTTTCCTGCTTCTCTGCCCTGCGCCTGCCGTCTTCATCAACTATGGCAACTACCTGCAAAATCAGCCATCTTTTAGTAGAATCCGTGCCTTTTACATATTTGTGATGTTTTACTGAAAACTAACCTAAATGCAATGCAATGATGCTTGAATGCAGCAGAAATATGGGTTAAAAAGGGTGTAAATAATAGAACTTTTACACACTCAATAGTCTGGATATTATCAGCTTAAGGGGAAGGATGTGGATGTACCTAAGACAGCTTTTCGGGCTAGGTACGGCTATTATGAGTTTTTGGCGATGTCGTTTGGCTTGACAAATTCACATGCTGCTTTTATGGATATGATGAATAGGGTGTTCCATGAGTTTTTGTATCAGTTTGTGGTTGTGTTTATCGATGATATTCTTGTGTACTCATGTACCGAGGAGGATCATGATAAGCACTTGAGGATTGTGTTACAAGTGCTGTTGGAGAATCGGTTTTATTTTAAGCTGAGCAAGTGCGAGTTTTGGCCCAAGGAAATGGTTTTCCTTGGACATGTGGTGTCAGCCAAAGGTATCCGAGTTGATCCACACTAGATTGAGGCAGTGATGAGTTGGAAGACTCATAATTCAGTGACGAAAGTGCTTAGTTTCCTTGGGTTGGCTGGTTACTACCGAAGGTTTGTCGAAAGTTTCTCTAAGATTACTGCTTCTTTGACCAAGTTGTTGCAAAAGAATGTTCACTTTGAGTGGACGGATGTTAGGCAACAAGCGTTCGAGAAGTCGAAGGAAGCTTTGACGCAAGCTCCTGTCTTGATTCAAGTAGAATCGACTAAAGATTTGTAGTCTATAGCGATGCATCATATGTTTGTTTGGGTTGTGTATTGATGCAAGGTGGGAAGGTTGTAGCTTATGTGTCTAGACAGTTGAAGGTGCATGAGCGCAATTACCCTATGCATGACCTTGAGCTCGTGGCGGTGGTTTTTCTTTGAAGATTTGGAGATATTACCTTGATGGTGAAAGGTGTGTGGTTTATATCGACCATAAAAGTTTGAAGTAACTTATGTCTCAAAAGGAGTTGAATCTTGGGCAACGAAGATGGTTGGTGTTGCTTAAGGATTACGATCTGACCATCGAGTATCATCCGGGTAAGGCCAATGTTGTGGCTGATGCTTTGAGTGGAAAGGTGGTTGTGGAGATGAGAGTTATGCTTGCTCGTTTGAGTATATCGTGTGATGGTGGATTGATAGCCGAGTTGTAGGTAAAACCTTCTTTGATTCAGTTGATTAAGGAAAAGCAGTTGTTGGATGATTCGTTGGTGCCTCATGTCCAGGATATAGCTGATGGTAAGGCTTCAGACTTCTGCTTTAATGATGATGGAGTTTTATATTACAAAAGTTGAATGGTGGTGCCAGAAGATGTTGAGTTGAGGCGCACTATTTTGACTGAGGCTCATAGCAGTCCTTTTGCTATGCACCCTGGTAGTACTAAGATGTATCGTGGCTTGAAGGATAAGTACTATTGAGTGGGGTTGAAAAAGGATGTGGCTGATTTTGTAAGTAAGTGTAAGGTTCGCCAACGGGTGGTGGCTGAGCATCATATTCCTTCCGGTTTGTTACAGCCTTTGAGGATACTGGGGTGGAAATGGGAAAGGATTACGATGGATTTTGTGTCCTGGTTGCCTTTGACAGCGTCGAAGAAGAACTTTGTGTGGGTGATTGTGGATCGTCTTACGAAGTGTGCACATTTCTTAGATGTGCATACTACGTATGCGTTGGATAAGTTGGCAAAGTTGTATATTGTTGAAATTGTGCGGTTGCACGGTGTGCCCAAGTCTGTAGTGTCGGATAGAGATTTGAGGTTCAGCGAGGTTTAAGGAGTGTTTTCATCAAGCGTTGGGTACACGGTCGAATTTCAGCACTTCATGTCATTCCCAGTTGGATGGGTAGTTGGAACGAGTTATCTAGGTGCTGGAGGATAGGTTGCGATGTTGTGTGATTAATTTCCAATGTTCTTGGGAAAAGTATCTACCTTTGGTTGAGTTTGCCTATAGTAATAGTTTTCAGGTGAGTATACAAATGCCACCGTATGAGGCCTTGTATAGGAGAGAGTGTAGAACGCCTCTTTGTTGAGCTGAGGCGGGGCAAAAGTTGCTTTCCTTTCCAGATATTCTCAAGGGAACAACTGAGAAATCTAAGCTCATATGTGAGCGGTTGAAGGCTGCATCGGAACGTCAGAAGTCCTACGCGGATTTAAAGCGTATAGGGATTGAATTTGCGGTTAGAGATCGCGTGTTTCTTAAGGTATTGCCTTGGAAGAAGGTGATGAGGTTCGGACGTAAAGGAAAGCTTAGTCCGAGGGTTGTTAGACTTTATGAGGTTGTGGAACGGGTTGGTCTTGTAGCTTATCGGTTGAGGTTGCCTCCCGAATTGGAAAAGATTCCGGATGTGTTTCATGTATCTACGTTGCGGAGGTATAGGTCAGATCCTTCGCATGTGATGCCAGTTGAGGAAGTTGAGTTGAATTCAGATTTATCCTATGATGAGGAATCGATGAGAATTCTAGATACGAGTAGCAAAGTTCTTCGTGGCAAGACATTTGATCTTATGAAGATATTGTTGTGGCATTGAGGAGTTGAGGAGGTTGCGTGGGAAAGCAAGGTGGATGGGTTGAGTCAGTTTCGTGCCTTTCTCCTTCAGGAAAAATTTCGAGGACAAAATTTCCTAAGTGGAGGAGAGTTGTAATGCCTCGATTTTGGGCCTAGATGTTTTGGGCGAGTCGGGTTGGGCCGGTAGAACCAGTGTTGGTTGTTCGAACCGTTAGAAGGTGGTTTAGGGAAATCAAGGTTCGGGATGGGATAAAAATATGATAAATTTTCTAAAATGGTGTTTAAGAGGTTGGTCAAATCAATTTTACAAAACAGGTTTTCTAAAGTGTACATTTTAGGTAGTGACCAAAATGTAAAGATTTAAAAGTTGGAAAAAGAATGTGTTTTTCAAGAAGAGATAAAAAATCTTTAAATAATTAAAAAGGTTTTATTTAATTAATTAAGGAAAGTTAGTTAATCGATTAATGAAATTTTTGACGAGCTTTTCATTTCTCACTTTCACTTCAGCCAAAAATCCTTTTCTCTCAAATCCTCTCTTGATTCCTATCTTTTCTTTATTGATTTCTTCCATTTTCCTTCAAGTTTCTTCAAGCTAATCTTGCCAAATTAGAGGAGAAGCAAGGATTGGAGGTAATTTTCGTGCTATCCCTCTAATCTAAGTTCTTTAATAAAATTCCAAAGATAGTTGACTCTTTAATACTGATTTTGATTGAGGTTTTGTTGTAATTTTATTAAACTCTTGAAATCTTGATTGAAAATAGATTTTAAGGTGATTTTCGAAGTTTGATTTAAATGGCAGGTTTGAGATCGTTTCTAAATGAGTTTTGAAAGGTTTTTGGTGTTGAAGTGGAGTCTTAATCATATGGATCCTGAAATCCTTGAGATCCTTAGTTTTTTATGTGCTTTTGGGTGAGTTTTTTAGGTGTTCTTGAAAAATTTGAGTTTCTGCTCGTATAAGGGTGGTTTTATGTTGCTTTTTGGATGTTGATTAATGCCTAAAATGTGTCGGATGAGTTGGGTAATGGTTGGGCTGAGGTTAGAGGTCAATCAATTGAGTTTTTGGTTGTTTCGGATGGGTGTTTTGGTGCTTTTGAGCAGGGCTTCAGGATTTCTTGTGTGTGCTGGAATTTTTTATGCATTTTAATACATTGAACCTATGTTTTGATGTGTTGAAAAGATGGTATAGTAATCCGGAAACAAATGAAGTGTTTTTGGAGGCTTCGGAAGATCAGTAGTCACGTCGGCAAGTGTGGTTTCGCGAGTCGGTTAGTGGGACTTGGTTTTCCAGCATGGAAACGTTTTAGAAAAGATTTTGGGGAACTTAGTAAGATCTTGAAATGCTTTACTAAGTTTGGAAGTAAGTAAAGTGAATTTCTCTCTCGGATTGTGCTAGTTTTGAACCTTTGATTGCACTTGGTTTTAATTGCATTTACCTACTGTTTTTAAAGCATGTTTTGACTATGTGAATTAAGGTTGATGATGCCATGTGGTTTAAGAATGCACTAGGTATGTGATCCTTGTATGCATGTGTTGATGCATGAGGTTTGGAGCATGGTTTAATGCTTGATTTATGGCTTATCATGAATGCTTTGTAAAAACGGTAAGGTATGCATGTGATATGGATTATATTGACAAGTGATGTTGTATAAAATGTTTTATAAAAGAAATCTGATATAGTTAGCCGGCTATAGGATTGAGTGCACTATACACAAGTCGCCTTGGATGTTGAGGGGTTGTGATTGTACCAAATACTCCATCCAAGTACCCTAACGATTGATGATTGTTTAAGGTTGCAACGGTGGAGGGTAGCTCCCGGGTGCGAACCTTGTGTGTGTCATGTCTCTCGTTAGTGGATTATACATCTACTGATGAGTGGTGTTGAGGGGTTGTGATTGTACCGAATACTTTTCCACGAGTGTCACAACGATGAAGGGTCGCTCTCGTGTGTGAGCCTTGTAATGTCGGTAGAGTGTATGAAGGGTGTGGGACAACCCTTTATAATCCGTGTATCCGATATATGTTTTTGAGATTTTTTTATCCCTTGTGAGCTAATATAACGAAATTAAACATTGTGGAAAATGTTGTTAATGCATAATTTGAAAGATGCATGTTTTGGTTTAAGCTTAGCATAAAGGTGATTATGCTTGGAAGGCTTGCATTATGAGTAGCAATGGTTTAATTGCTGGATTTATATGTATCATGTTACACGATGTTCATTACAATGGTTTTCTGGTTAAAGTGCATGTTTTGTCAAAGGAAGCTTGATGGTTTTGAAAGGAGTGAAAAACAGTTTTGTGCATTGATGATGTTTTCGGTTTGAGCAATCCTCACTAAGCTTGTATGCTTATGCTCTGTTTGTTCATCAATGCGGTCAATTTAAGCTTTGGAGGCAGCACTTGCAAGGGGATCGGTGGAAGACTTTGATTGAAGGTATGCTTTGGTTTTGGACAGGAATAATAAAGGCAACGGGGGTGTCCAATGCTTTGATTGTTGTTGGTTTGGTATTTTCTGGTTTTGTGCAAGTTTGAGATGCATATTTGGACTTGTAAATGGCCTTTTTGTTTGGTTTTATGCTTGTATTTGGATTTTAGCCTTTTGGTGCTTTTAACTTATAGGAAGCATGCCTTTAGTTTCGTAGCTTATGAGAATGATGCTATGGTGTTGCTTATGCTTCGTATATGTGGTCATTAATGTGTAATTAAGTTGTCAATATATTAGGGCATGTGTCGGGATGGTTTCGGAGGGCATAAAGTTATTTAAACCAGATTTTTAGAACATTGCATGCCCGGGTGTTTCGAAACACCCTTGCCTGTCTCGAAACGGTGGCCTGAAATGGCTTTGGTGTTTCGGAACAGTGAGGCTTGTTTCGGAATATTTTTCCTCTGTGAACCATCGTACCGAAACGTGTCTTGAGGAGTTTTGAAACGAACCCGCGTGTCGAAACGGTCAGCTGTGTTTCAAAACGGCCATTCTGATACTGGGTATTCTCTTCTGAAATGTTTTGACCGTTGGACCTATTTTTGAATTGTTCTGAGTTTCTGTTTCTTACGTTTTGGTCCATGTTTGCCTTGTATGCAATTCGATGAGTTCTAAATGTCATTTTGGGCTGAGATTTCACCGAGAAGCATGAAATGAACCTAATTTAAGGTTGGTAACTCGACTTTGCTAATAACCCTTATAATTTATAAAATTTACAAATTGGTCCATAAATCGTAATCGGCTTTACTCGAGGGGCGTTTACGTTGGTGTTTATCCGCTGCTTGTGAACGAGCGCATACGAACCTAAGTTGCCTCTAGACAAGATAAAAAAGAGGGTCATTTATTGAGGTAAATATTCTCGGTTTACTTCAATACTCCCCGTGTGATCTGCTTGGTTTAGTTTATCAGTCAGGCTGGGTCGAGGGGGTTACACTTTACCTTCAACTGGTAATATGCGGATCTCAGATCAATCTTGGAAAGCACCGAAGCACCTCGAAGCTGATCAAAAAGATCATTCATCCTTGGTAAAGGATACTTGCTCTTGATTGTCAACTTGTTCAATTGATCATAATCTATACACATTCGCATTGTGACATCTTTCTTCTTCACAAACAAGACCGGTGCACCCCAAGGTGAAACACTAGGCCTAACGAAACCTCGATCAAGCAACTCCTGAAGTTGCATCTTCAACTCCTTCGGTGCCATTCAATAGGGAGCAATAGATACTGGAGTTGTAATTTCATACAACTCAATGCCAAAATCAAGCTCTCTGTTCGGTGTCAAACCAAGAAACTCTTCTGGAAATACACCCAGAAACTCACATACCGTACGTATGTCCTGTATTCGCACTTCCTTTATACTCGGATTCATCACATAAGCCAGGAAAGCTTCACATCCCAAACACATCATCCGACTAACTTCAAAAGCCGAAACCACATTAGAAAAGAACTTCACATTCTCGCCTATGATTACCACCTCATAATCATCGGCAAGTTTCAACGAAACTCGCTTAATCTCAAAATCAACCACAGCCCTATGCCCAGATTGTAACGCCCCTTACCCGGTTTAGGAGCATGTAGTGTTACCAAACTAAACTAAGCAAGATTATTAAAAGTTTAACTTAATAAAATTTTACTTGTAAACTTGATAACCAAATAAGGACCTAACCAATTTGGTTATCCAAATAACCAAGATAAGTCAAATTTCGGGACAATTTAAAATTTTAACTTAATAAAATTTTACTTGTAAACTTGATAACTTATATTACTTGGCATATAAGGAACTTAACCCATTTAAGTTCACATAAGATCTTACTTAACTTAACATATTCATTTCACCATTACAAGACCATTTATACTTACATAGTATTACTCTAGTCCACTAAACATATTAGGTACCTAATGGTATTAAGCAATCAAAATTACCAACCCAATTACAAATACATTCTTACTTCCAATATCTTATAAGTCATTCGAATTCTATATTTATTCACTTGTCATTCGACTACATACATTTAACCTGAATGAAAATATCAACCCTAAGCATACAAGTCATTTGAATTACTTAGCTTAAGTAGACATACCATCTCATTCGAAATCTATTCCTACATTCATTCTATTTAGTAATCAAATACAAGCACACGCAATCTAATTAACTTATCACATATATTTTACCATTACATAAGCCATTTTAATACATGTTTATGTCTAACATTTTCTAACAAATTTTCAAGGCAATTTCATGTTAACCAATTTAATCAAGGTTCTTACCTATCTTTGCATTTCATGCTAACCATATTATCCATATGTATAACATATAACCATTCATTATAATTCAAAGCAACCATATAACCATAACATATGATTAAGCTATCATTAGCTACTTTAATTACAAGCCAAAACTTAACCAATTTATACAAAACGTCCCAAAATGTCAAAATGCATACTAGTATATACATCTATGCCACCCCTAAGAGTTGCAACATCATTAAAATACCATACTTTGTTCTTGCTTGTGACGAACTAGCTAGATCAATGTTGAAATGGCTCAAAATCCAAAATACCTAAAATTTTTGGAAGAAGACAAATTCGAGCGATAAATACATAATGTACTTAGTGAGGTAACACCTAGACCTATCCATTTAATACCGACAAGCTTTTGATTTAGGACTTAGCCGAACATATGACTCTATCGATTTTCACCTTCAAATGTTTCTTAATTATTTTACCTACTAACATAGTTATCATAGTCCAATCCCACCAAATCAACCAAGTCAGTATAACTAATTTGAAACCAAGTTCAAACAAGCATGCTTCCTAATTCACATTATCATGCATGCTATAGCAACTTACTTAACTTATACATGTAACCCCCTTAACCCGGCCTAGACGGTTGACCCGAATTAAGAAAGTCACACGGGGAAAACCAAAGTCAACCCGAAAGTTAACCTTGATTAACGACCCTTTTTTTTCTTTTTAAACTTAGCAAGATGCATATTAACCCTAGTTATGATCATTCAAACAGCATGCTCAAAGATCATAAACATCAGAGATCAAACAGGGACCCAATTGAACAATTTACAACTTTAAGGACCAAATTGTAAATTCTGATAATTATAAGGTCTTAACCCAAAATTAATGTTACCAACTTGTAATTAGTCAAGTTTCATGCTTCTCTGCAAATTTTCAGCTCAAACGGACTTCCCAAACTCATACAATTGCACAAACAAGTTTCAGGACCAAAATGCAAACATTTCAAAACATATAACTGCCAATGTCAGCCCCCAACGGTAAGCTCCTTCACAACTCTGATATCTTGCACCCGCAACTCCTTAGAGCTAGGATTCATCACAAAAGCTAGGTAAGCTTCACAACCTTGCCTCAGCATCCTGCTCGCCTCCAAGGTAGACACCACATTGGCAAGAAACTTCACATTCTCACCAACCACAACCACTTCATAATCATCCGCAAGCTTCAACGAAACTCGCTTATTTTCACAATCCACAACAGCACGATGCTCAGCAAGCCAATCCATACCAAGGATTACATCAAAACCATAGAAAGGCAACTCCATAAGATCAACATGAAAAACATGTTCTTGAACAACCAAAGGACACCTTCTATACAGCTTTCGAGTCACAACAGTCTCACCAAAAGAACTAGTGACACGAACACCAACATCCAAAAACTCAACAAGCAAATCAAGCAATTCGGCATGCTCACGCAGAATATATGAATGCGTAGATCCAGAATCTATCAAGGAAAGTAATGACAAGGATTGCAAAGTAAAGGTACCTGCAATCACATCCGCGTCATTCCTCCCCTCCCGCTGAGCATACACCCTAGCTTGACCTCCACCTTCAGGCTGAATAACCACAACATGGGCCACCCCTCGACCACCTTCCTCCCTTCGCTGGAAGTTACCACGGCCACGCCCACGACCTCTCTGCGGTGCAGCAACAACAGGAGCACGCACTTGGCCACCAGCCAACATAGGACACTCTCGCCTCAAGTGATCTGCAGATCCACAATTCCAGCACCCGTTACCAGCTGCCGCAGCAGGAGCTTGCACCTCTCTCACAGCGCGAGGGCAATCACGCTTCATATGACCACGTGTCCACAAATCCAACAAGCACTCGGATCAGCTCTAGCATTGCCTCCCCGAGAAGGTGCTCCACCACCTCGCTTAGCCGAAGACTGATACTTCTGATCACGTCCCCTCTTGTTCCGTCCACCACCGGAACTATACTCAGCAGCTCGCTTTCCAGCACTTGCTCCAGCACCTCTAGCAGATAAACCCAAGTTCATCTCAATATCCTTGGCTCGGCCCACCAACACATCAAAATCATCATACTCGGTAGCCAGCACATACATCTTCACATCCGTCACTAAACCATAACGGAATCTTTCGCACCTCGCCCGCTCATCAGGTACAAGCTCAGGTGCATATTGACTGAGTCTAACAAACTGCACTTCATACTCAGCCACAGTCATGCTCCCTTGGGTAAGAGACATGAACTCACGCTTCTTTTCGTCAAGATACCTCACACCAAGATACCTCCTCTTGAACACATTCTGAAAGAATGTCCATGTTATATCAGCTTCAGCCATCCCAGCTATAGTGGTCGTCCACCACGTGTGAGCATCATCCTGTAGTAAAGATACTACACAACCCAGCTTTTGCACATCAGTGCAACTCATCTGACCCAAGATCCTCTTGATACTCTCCATCCAGGATTCAGAACCTTCAGCAGACATACCCCTGAACTCAGTCCCACCAAGACTGCGTAAACGCTCCAAGGGTAGTCTAACTCCAGCATCTCCCTGATGCCCAGCTCCTTGAGCTCCAGCTACTGCCGCTCGAAAAGCACCAGCAATAGCTTGCACCAACATCGTCATGTCAGGCATAGCTTGCCCCTGACCAACCTCAGGTCCAGCGACCCCAGCACCAGCTGTAGCTTCAGCTCTTTCACCCTCAGCACCACCACCACCAGGTGGAGGAGGTAACACCGCACTTCCCGCATTCTCCTCATTCTCATTCTCATTTGGAGCCATAGCTCGCACATTACTCCTCAACTCTCTACGAGGGGCCATATTCTAACCATGCAATCACAATGCAAATAAACAAAGTCAGGTCCAGCAAGGTAAGCAATCCAAGTACTCAAGCTCATTATACTTAAAAACAACATCATTTCATTAGCTTTGATTTTGCAATGGGTAACCACAACATGCTTCACTACAGCATACAACTCAATTGCATCAAATTCACAAACCATTCATCATGCTTTCACTCAACAAGCATACATAGCATACATACTTCAATCAAGCACACATTCATTCCCAATTACTCGAGAACTCAGCTCTGATACCACCAAATGTAACCCCCTTAACCCGGCCTAGACGGTTGACCCGAATTAAGATAGTCACACGGGGAAAACCAAAGTCAATCGGAAAGTCAACCTTGATTAACGACCCTTTTTTTTCTTTTTAAACTTAGCTAGATGCATATTAACCCTAGTTATGATCATTCAAACAGCATGCTCAAAGATCATAAACATCAGAGATCAAACAGGGACCCAATTGAACAATTTACAACTTTAAGGACCAAATTGTAAATTCTGATAATTATAAGGTCTTAACCCAAAATTAATGTTACCAACTTGTAATTAGTCAATTTTCATGCTTCTCTGCAAATTTTCAGCTCAAACGGACTTCCCAAACTCATACAATTGCACAAACAAGTTTCAGGACCAAAATGCAAACATTTCAAAACATATAACTGCCAATGTCAGCCCCCAACGGTCGGGTGTTCCGAAACAGGGAGAACCTGTTTCGAAACGCGGGGCCGTTCCGCAACGGGTTCCGAAACGAGGGCTGGCAGAGGGATTTCCGTTTCGGAACGATGTCTTCCGTTTCGGACGCCTGGGTTACTACAGGGCACCCGTTCCGAAACGGTAGCTACTGTTCCGATACGGCCTGCACAGAATGCAGAAATTTGCTTGCTTAAACACACAATTGACCAACCAATCATGCTCCAAATGCTATCAAACTTTACCAGCAAGCTATTCAACATGTAAGGAACATAAATGCATCAACCAATCATCATTAAAGCATCAAACAAGAAAAGCCCCAAATCTAAAGGCATGCTTCCTACTTAGCAAACCATTCAAGCACTAAAACCTCCAAACCAAACACATAATGGCCAATTACAAAATCCAGCATTAACAACTTTAAGCAAACTTAGGGAGTTCAAAATATCTCCCAAAACATCCACATAGGTCCCCCATTGCCAAATGCCAAAAGCTAAAAGTGTTAAGAAACCTTTCCATACTTGGGCTTAGTTTCCACTTGATTGCTTGCCTTCCTTGCTGCCCTCAATGCACCTTAATGCTCTGCATTATTGGTTTAAGAAAAAGAGAGAGAGCGTAAGCAAAAGCTTAGTGAGGAATGCTCATTAAAACCATTCAATAATGCATTTATAAAACTCATTTATAAACCATGCTTCAAGCAACATTAACCATGTTCTTAAACATTTAAAACAAGCATCTCATGCTTCAAGTATCATTAAACATGCTCATAACATTTAAACAAGCATCCCATGCTTCAAGTTCATAACAAGTCATATTGGCAACAAGTGACACATTTCACATAAGATCCACACATGGACTTTTAAACACCATTGTGATCTTATCCCCATGGACTTTTAAACACCATGGACCCATGGACTTTTAAACACCATGGCAAGGACCACACAAGGACTTTTAACCACCTTTGTGTCCTTAACAAGAATCATCCAAGGACTTTTAACCACCTTGATGTTCTTAAGTAACCAAGGCTTTCCAAGGAATTTTAACCACCTTGAGCCTTAACCAAGAACCAACCATGGACTTTTAAACACCATGTTGTTCTTAAACTTTACAAGATCCACACAAGGACTTTTAACCACCTTTGTGATCTTAACCAAGAACCATCCAAGGACTTTTAACCACCTTGATGTTCGTAAATTAACAAGGCTCACACAAGGACTTTTAACCATCTTTGTGACCTTAACATCACTTGCCAATATGCATCATTATCATCATTAAACCACTGTTTTAAAGCATTAAACCAAGCCATAATCATCATGCATCTTTAAGCATAAAACCACATTTAAACAATGTTCAAAAACAAGGAACTCTTACCTTGAGCTTCCTTCAACACATGGCTTAAAATCTCAGCAAATAAACATGCTAGATATGCTTTCAAAACAGATTTAAAATCATGCAAACAACACATTGCATACAACCAAAAACCATGGCCATCACCAAGAGAGTTTTTCCGAAAACTTACTCTTGAGTTTAGTTAAGTTGCTTAGACTTAAACTAAACTCCCAAACCTCCAAAACACTGGTTTCAAAGCCGAAAACCAAATTCCACTCACCGATTCTGTTTCGCCTCTTGCCGAAACACAAATCAAGCTTCCGGATCACCACCACTTGGATCCAAAGATGACTCCCCTGTTTTAAACACATCAAAGCAGAGGATTAATGCATCATCATGCATTAATAGCTTCAATGAAAGCACCTAAACTCGCTGCTCTCATCCACACTCCATTTTCGGCTACCAAACACAACCAAAAATGCATCCAAACAACTCCTCAACAATGCCCAGCCATAAACCATCAAAACTAAACATCCTTTAACACCATTTAACAACTAAAAAGGGCCTAACAACATCCTTATACCTCCAGCAACATCAGATCCACAAGATCACCTCAAAAACAACCAAGAATCACAAGCTAAACTTAGGAAATTCAACCTATCCGGGATTGCATTAGTTAAAACTCAATTCCTTATCAAATTAACATTCATTTAACCTCAAAAACACACCTCAAATCACTGCTTTAACAGATCAAACGAAAATTCATCAAAAATCACCAAATCTTGCATTTTAAGCGAAGATCCATCACACAACTTTAAAACCATTTATAAATCATCAATTAAGGATTGAGAACTTAGGAATTTCAGTAAAGAACTGAGAGTTTAGAGGAGAAGGACGTTCTTACCTCCAAACTTGAGTTTCTCCGCTTTTAGAACCAAAAAGCTTGAAGAATCAAGTAGCAAATGGTGAGGTTGTGTTGATGAGATGATTAGCAATCAAAAGAGGATTGAAGAGAGATGTTTAGGTGACAAAATCAGAAGAAAAACTCTGGAGAGAAAGTGTTTGGGTTGAGAGAAAATGAGAGAAAAGGAAAATGAGATTTTAGGAAAAATTAGTTAGAAATAACTTCCCTCCACTTTTCTTTTGTTTAAAAATCAGAATTAAATCACTAAATATCTTAGAAAAATCTCGAGAAACTCCCTTTGGGTAAATAGCTCCTTAAAGATTCAAAGTTTCAATCCTTTCAAAAACAGTCACGCAATTTTCAAAAATTACATTTTGGTCACTAGCCAAAATGTCACCCTTCCAAACCTCATTTTGTAAAATTGATTTCACAGTTCACTTATATATATTAAAAGAGGATTTTAGAACATTTGTCCATATTTTTAATGCAACCCGAACTAGGCTTTCCTAATTTCACCTTTTTATATTAGAATAGCACTTTGACCGAACCGGTCAACGCCCAAACTTCCAAGCCCAAAACCGGGGCGTTACAACTCTCCCCCCTTAAGAAATTTCGTCCTCGAAATTTACATAAAGGAAAGAGATAAGGAAACTGCTTCAACATGTCATCCTTCCGGTCCCACGTGGCTTCCTCAACACCACGGTGCTTCCACAGCACCTTTACCAACTCAATGGTCTTGCCACGAAGAACCTTGCTATCCGAATCCAGAACCTTCACCGGTTCCTCATCATAGGTCAAATCCGGATTCAATTCCACTTCCTCCACAGGCATCACATGCGAAGGATCAGATCTATACTTCCGGAGCATAGAAACATGAAACACATCATGAATCTTCTCCAACCCTTGAGGTAACCTCAACCGATACGCAACAGGACCCAAACGCTCAACCACCTCATATGGTCCAATGTACCTAGGGCTCAACTTACCCTTCCGGCCAAACCTCATCACCTTCTTCCAAGGCAAAACCTTCAAAAACACACGATCACCCACCGCATACTCAATCTCCTTACGCTTCAAATCCGCGTAAGACTTTTGCCGATCAGAAGCTGCCTTCAACCGCTCACAGATGAGCTTTGTTGCGTGTAAAAGAGTCTATCGCAATTGTAGTGCAAGTGTACACGACGCAAGTAGTAAAGTGATACGAAGTATCGGATATCGTCTCCACAGGGATTGGGCTAATGACTTCACCTTAGTTTACTGCACAAAGTAAAAGAAATAGTTTAGAATTGTCACGAGAATAATAAGATAAAAACGTAAATAAAAGGATTGAATTATCAAGATAGAGAGAATGGGCTGGTATTGAATTGCTCGGTAGTGCAGGTATTGAATTGCTTAGGATCTCCAGTTCTGTCGTCGCTCCCGTCGTCGACAGCACCTGTCGCGGCGTCTGTCCGTTGGCTGTCGCGGCAACAGACACACCAACTCCGTACTTCAAGTTTGGCAAGAATCCCAGATCTGCCTTGTCTTATCCCTAGATACAAGTCTGTCGATGATCACTTCTTTGATGATACCTCCCGGCGTGAATCGAAGGATGAACACCGATGTGTATGAATTCTTCCTTAGCCACTTAACCTCGCCCTATCCCTAGGCACGAGATGGTTCAACTATAAACTAGAGAACGCGCTCTTATTTCTTTCGTATACTTAACTCTCCCGATGCTAAGTAAATGGGTAACCTCACAATGCTCTCCCGATGCTCTTGCAAGATATTAAAACCAAAATAAGAGAACTTGAAGTTTATTTTATTGAACTGAAAAATCCTAAAACAAAGCAACCCTTGCAACTACTTTACAAAACAACCCGTAGCCCTAGGGGGAATTTAGAACATGTCGGTGACGGGTGGACAGCAGGGGTTTGGTTTCGGTTATGGGGGTAATCGGTTATGCCTCCTAGGTTAAATCTATGCCCTTATATAAGCTTTGGGCTCAAGTCATCTAAGGTAACAAGGATTACAACTTTAATTAAAAGTAAGATTCTAATAAAGACTAAATCTCTAAAGTCTCCTACATTCCAGCCGCATCCTTGCTTTTAGGAATTTCTTCTCCTTGAGCTTTGGCTTGACATATCTTTCGATCCGGGGCTTGGAAAAATATGTGGCTTTCACACGACAGACGAGCAGATTTTTCTCTATCTATCGAGGTCCACTTTGCTTTTCCTCTTCATAAATCTGCTGTCACCATGCTGTCACGACAGGTCCATGACAGCTTCATTTTCTTTGTCTGCTTGTCCAGTTTAGCTCTCATGCTTCTCTGCCCTGCGCCTGCCTTCATCGTCTACTATGACAGATACCTGCAAAAATAGCCATCTTTTAGTAGAATCCGTGCTTTTAATCCTTTTGTGATGTTTTACTAAAAACTAACCTAAATGCAATGCAATGATGCTTGAATGCCGCAGAAATATGGGTTAAAAAGGGTGTAAATAATAGAACTTTTACACACTCAACACACCCCCAAACTCAAGTTTTTGCTTGCCCTCAAGCAATGAAGAAAGAAAAATGAAAATTTTTGTGTTGGCCTTCAAACAGTGAACTGTCCCTTACCCGTCGCTCAGTCTCTATGGCGGCAGCAACCTGTCGGAAAAGTTAGGATCTGTCCGGAATCTCCCTATAGCTCTCGTGCAGTGTGTGCATGCTTGTGAACAGTTATATGCTAAGACTCTCTTAGTTTCACTAGAATATTCAACTTCTTAACTCGAATTTTTATGCCAAAGTTTATTTTTTTAGAAGCCACATTTTCATGCTTCTTTTTCTTCTATTTTCAAGCTAAATTTTTCTAGAGCCAGTTTCGGGCACCTCTAGTTAGCTTCCTAGAGCCGGTTTCGGGCACCTCTAGGTTTTTGATTTTCTTTTGCTAAACTTCTTTCCTAGAGCCAGTGTTAGGCACCTCTAGGGGCTATTCAAGTTCTAAGCTTCCTATTCTAGTTAGGCACCTCTAGGGACTATAGAAAGGCTCTAAACTTCTCCTTAATCTGTCCTAAAGATGCTGCCACGACAGAGCCGTCATGACAGGTAAGTTAACTTCACAGTTTTAAGCCAACAATTTTAATTTTCTGATTTTTTTTAAAGAGAAAATAAATAAATAATAAGACACAACAATTAATAAAAAGATGTGCTAAAGACTCCATTAAAGATGGAGGGTTGCCACCCCCAAACTCAAGGGTTGCATTGCCCTCAATGCAAAATGAAATGAAAAATAAAAGAAAAAAGTACATCACAAAATATAAAACCAAGCAGCAATAAGAGGAAAATAAAGACTTAAATTTTCAATCGCTGTCCTCGCTGCTGCTGCTGACGCGGATCTGATGGCGGCGTCTGCGCTGTGGAGGGGGCTGGGCAGGTTCAGGAGCAGGTTGAGGGGCAGGTTGCTCCACTAGCCGGACGTCAGAACTGCTGCCACTATCCCAGCTGCTGCTAGTGGTGGTGCTGGCTTTGGGCAGCCGTTTCTTGTCTGCCACGTGCTTAATTCTTTTCACCCTCGTAAAGTCCCTCTCCAAATTCCTCCGGATAAGAGGGCTGTCATCAGTGGCAGGTCTTTTGGTTCCTCAAGGGGAGGTGTCTGTCGGAGGGCTGCCGGCTGCCGTCGGGGAAGGGGATGGTGTGGAAGTGGCAGATTGTGTATGGGGAGAGACAGGTGGTGTAGGTGTGGGGGAGGGGATATGGAAATAAGGGTCAGGGAAGGTGGGGAAGATGACATCCGAAAAATGTAAAGTATTAGTAATAAAATTTACCGTTGCATTTGAGAAGTCGCGGACGAAAGTCATCAAACCCATTTGCCGCTCCTCGACCCGTAGGATTGCAGCAAGGATAAGTGCCGACTGGTCTGTCGGAGTGGTGGCGGTGGCAGCTTCAGGGGCAGGTTCGGTGGCAGGTTCCTCATCCGAGTCAGCAGGTGGTGCATTTAGATCAAAGGCGTTGATGGGTGTTGCAGCTACGACCTCCATGAGGCTGAAGATGTTACTGTCGGTCCAGCCATTACCTTGGTGTAGTTTGTCGGAGGGCTCCTCTGGTACAGCAGCACAGCGGCAGAGGGCTGTGATGGTGAACGGCAGGCAGAGTCGTGAGTCTGAGCGGAAGGCACAGTCGATGATGCTGTCCCTCATGTACCTGCCCACGTTGATGGGCCTGTCATGCATAATAGAGTGAATGAGGGCCAGCCGCTGCCGGTTGACTTTCGAGTGGTGGGACGAGGGCAGGATACGCTTTTTGATGAAAGCGTTCCACAATTTTGCTTCAGGGAGGAGCTGCCCCCTAGTGATAGAGTGGGGGTTCTTCTTGCTGGTAGTCCATGTCGTACCAGCTTCTGTCAGCTCCGCCATGACAGCCTCATAGGCAGCAGCATCAAGGGTGTCTACAAATTGTTGGTGAGCATCATCATCGGGGCCAAAGAAAAGGCCGAACATATGGTTGATGCTGTTGGCGGTAAAGGGTACTTCCACTCCTCGGACGGTGACAGATGTCGCCATTTTGCTGTCGATGGCCTCGTAAAACTCCCGGACCAAAGTATCATTTAACTCTGCCGGCTGCTCGGCAAAGTCCTCCCCTAGCTGTGCCGTTATGGCCTTCACAATGAATGGCCGGAGTCCCATATGAGGAGCATTTCTGTTGTAAATGAAGCCACGCTCCTCCCATAATTCCTTGTTGGCGAAGGGTGACGCTGCTGCTGAAGAAGAGACGGCAGCAGTGCTACGACGGGTTTGTCTCGACGACATTTTGGTTGCAAGGGCTGTGAAAGAGAGAAAACAAATAAAACTAGAGGAGAAAGCAAGAGAGAAAAAACAGAAGTGATGAAAATGAAAGGGAGAACGAGGTTATATAGCTGTTGGGTATCTGCCCATTTAATGCCGCAACGGAAGGCGAGAATAACGGGGCGGCAGATTGGATGTAGCGTGTCTGACGCGTCTGACACGCATTTAAGCGTCTGCTGTGCGTCTGCCGCACGCTTCTGCGTCTGCAGTGTCAGTCTGTTGACAGCCTGTCAAGTCCGTCTGCGCCGGCAGCCGAAACGACAGGTTGTCATAAATGGGCTTTATTGGGCTGGTGGATGGGCGGTGGGTTTGAGCCACTTCTTCTTTCCTTCTTGACTCCTTTATTTCCTAAAAACTGAAATTATAAAAATAAAACATTATTTAAAATAAACCTAATTCCTAATAATAATAATAAAAAAAAAAAAATAAAGCTTAGGTTAAATTAGGGGTGCCTTGTGGGGCATCTCCTAAAGTAACCACTTCCTGAATTCCTGGGGCTTCAGTCCCCTGATAGTGCTTGAGGCGCTGTCCATTGACTTTGAATTGGTGCCCGTCTTTTAATGATTGAATTGTGATGGCACCATGGGGAAAAACTTGAACTACTTGAAACGGGCCAGACCATCTAGACTTTAGCTTCCCTGGGAAGAGTTTCTTATCGTGCCACTTCTTAGTCTTTTCCTTGTAGATCCTTGCGTTGTCGTAGGCCATTGTCCGTAATTCTTCAATCTCGTTCAGATCTAATAACCTTTTCTGGCCAGCTTTGTCTAAGTCCATGTTCACTGCCTTGATTGCCCAATATGCCTTGTGCTCGATCTCGACAGGCAAGTGACAGGTTTTCCCATAGATCAGTCGGTATGGAGACATGCCCAATGGAGTCTTGAAAGCTGTTCTGTATGCCCATAATGCATCATTCAGAAGTAAAGACCAATCTTTCCTAGTTGGTTTAACCATCTTTTCAAGAATGTTCTTCACTTCCCTATTGGAAATTTCAGCCTGTCCATTGGTCTGTGGGTGATATGCTGTCGCGATCCTGTGCTTGACACCATATTTTTTTAAGGCGGCAGCAATTACCCTATTATCGAAATGTCTCCCTTCATCACTAATAATCGCCCTAGGGATGCCAAATCTAGAAAAAATGTTTTTGTGCAAAAACTTTTGGACCGTCTTGGCATCATTCTTTTGAGTAGCGATGGCTTCAACCCACTTGGAGACATAATCCACTGCTAGGAGGATGTAAAGGTTTCCACATGAAGATGGGAATGGTCCCATAAAATCAATCCCCCAAACATCGAAGATCTCGACTTCTAAAATATTCTGCAGTGGCATCTCGTTTCTCCTTAAGATGTTACATGTCCGCTGGCACCTGTCACAGTTTTTGTAAAATTCCTGTGCATCTTTATATAGTGTCGGCCAGTAGAACCCTGACTGCAGCACCTTGGCAGTAGTTTAATTGCCTCCTAAGTGACCTCCATATTGTGAAGCATGACAGTGATGGAGAACGTCTTCTTGTTCCTCTTGTGGTACACACCTTCTTATAACCTGATCTGCGCACATTTTTAAAAGGTAATATTCCGCTTGATAATTAAGATCATTTTGGAACCTCTTCCTAGCTTGATAATTAAGATCAGAAGGTAATATTCCGCTAACTATAAAATTAACGAAATCAGCATACCAGGGAAGGTTAAAAGACTTACCTGCCGCCATGGCTGTCGCGACAGCGATTGCGG
This sequence comes from Hibiscus tridactylites, assembly GCA_958450335.1. Lineage (NCBI taxonomy): Eukaryota > Viridiplantae > Streptophyta > Magnoliopsida > Malvales > Malvaceae > Hibiscus > Hibiscus tridactylites. The sequence goes on from OY288271.1 coordinate 59,131,375, forward strand.
CAGCAAAGAGCTGCTCATCTGGGAAGGTCTCCAATATGTGTGTCTCATCTAACGGTAGACTCTGTCCCGTCTCCAACCTCGACAAGTGGTCTGCCACCTGATTTTCTGTCCCTTTTTTGTCCTTGATCTCAAGGTCGAATTCTTGTAATAGCAAGATCCATCGTATCAACCTAGGCTTTGCATCCTTCTTTGCAAATAAATACTTGAGGGCAGAGTGGTCGGTGTGTATTATAACCTTCGTTCCAAGTATGTAAGAACGAAACTTGTCGATGGAGAACACCACAGCTAACAGCTCCTTTTCTGTGGTGGTGTAGTTCACTTGAGCGTCATTTAATGTTTTGCTGGCATAGTATATGACATGAAACAGCTTGTCCTTGCGCTGCCCAAGTGTTGTCCCGACAGCATAATCACTGGCATCACACATGATCTCAAACGGTTGTGTCCAGTCTGGTGGCTGTACTATGGGGGCTGTCACTAACTTTTCCTTCAGAACCTTGAATGCTTCAGTACATTCCTCATTAAAGTCAAAGGGTCGGTTCTGCTCTAAGAGATGGCATAGGGGCTTTGTGATTTTTGAGAAATTTGCAATGAATCTCCGATAAAAACCAACATGCCCTAAAAAACTTCTAATGCCCTTGACAGTGGTTGGCGGAGGCAGCTTCTCTATGACTTCAATTTTTGCCCTGTCGACTTCTATCCCACGGCAGCTAATCTTATGGCCAAGGACTATCCCTTCGTCCACCATAAAATGACATTTTTCCCAATTAAGAACAAGATTAGCTTTTTCACATCTTTCAAGTACCTTTTGAAGGTTGCCGAGGCAGCTTTCAAAATCGTCTCCAAATACGGAAAAATCATCCATGAAAATCTCAAGGAAGTCCTCTACCATGTTAGAGAATATTGCCATCATGCACCTTTGGAAGGTGGCAGGTGCGTTACAGAGGCCGAACGACATCCTCCTAAATGCGTATGTTCCGTAGGGGCATGTGAAAGTCGTTTTCTCTTGGTCCTCCGGTGCAATAGCAATTTGGTTATAACCTGAGTAACCATCAAGAAAACAATAGTAAGGCTTACCCGCTAATCTATCAAGCATTTGATCAATAAAGGGTAAAGGAAAGTGGTCTTTTCGGGTAGCTTTATTAAGCTTCCGATAGTCCATACAAACCCTCCAACCGGTCACAGTCCTGGTTGGGATTAACTCATTGTTTTCGTTGGTTATTACGGTCATGCCTCCTTTCTTGGGAACACATTGCACCGGGCTTTGTAACCCCCTTAACCCGACCCAGACGGTTGACTCGAATTAAGAAAGTCACACGGGGAAAACCAAAGTCAACCCGAAAGTCAACCTTGATTAACGACCCTTTTTTTTCTTTTTAATCTTGTCTAGATGCACATTAACCTTAGATGTGATCATGCAAACAGCATACTCAAAGATCACAAACATAAGAGATCAAACAGGGACCCAATTGAACAAATTACAACTTTAGGGACCAAATTGTAAATTCTGAAAACTTTAAGGACTTAACCAAATTTTAAGTTACCAACTTAAAATTAATCAGGTTTCATGCTTCTCTGCCAAATTTCAGCTCAAACAGACATCCCAAACTCATACAATTGCACAAACAAGTTTTAGGACCAAAATGCAAACATTTTGAAACATTTAACCGCCCATGTCAGCCCCCAACGGTCACCCGTTCCGAAACAGGCAAAGCCCGTTTCGAAACTCGGGGCCGTTCCGCAACGCGTTCCGCAATGGGGGTCTGGCAGAGACCAAACCGTTCCGGAACGGTGGCACCCGTTTCGGACGCCTGGGTTCATGCAAGGCACCCGTTCCGAAACGGTGTCAACTGTTCCGAAACGCCCTGCACAGATTGCAGCAAAATGCATTCTAAAACATGCAATTAATCATTCAAACATGCTCCAAATGTCACCAAACTTTACCAGCATGCAATTCAACATATATACAACTTGTAGGAATCATCAAATCAACAATTTAACTTCATATGCAAAAAACCCCAAATCTATAGGCATGCTTCCTACACAAGCAACCATTTAAGCACAAACTTTCCAATTCAATCTCATTAAAGCCAATACATGATTCAACAACATCACCAACATTAAAACATACTTGTCCGAACATATACGAACACAAAAACATCAATCCGAGAGATTCTACCCCCATTGCCTTTATTAACTATAGCTATTCACCGAGACATACATCTCAATTGGAGTCCACCTTGAATCCCTTGCTCCTTGTTGTCCAAACTTCAAGAATCTGCATTGATGGACAAAAAAGAGCGTAAGCACATAATGCTTAGTGAGGAATGCTCAAAACCAAAACACCATCAATGCAGCGGGTTACAAGACACTTTAAAAACAACCCAATTTGTTACCAAAACCATGTTTGAAAACCCTTTTCAACAACATGCTTAAACCATGCATTGCACATACATGAAAACCAACCCTTAGCTCAGCAAACTAAGAAAACCATTTCAATGTTCAACTTGCAAAAACATTCCTTTAACCATTCCACGCATAAACACTATATGCAAAGATAAATTAAAACCTTGGAAATCACTTCCATTTCATATTACCCATTCATAAACTTGAACATCATTTCAAGCAAGAAACCCCTTTTAAACCATTATTCAAGCAATCCAATTCATGCATTAACCAAAGGCAACTCATGAACCACAACATCATTATCACATGCCTTTTAAAACAAGTCTTAACAAGACTTCAATGCATTTAAAAGTTTCCATGCTCACATGCATCATTTACCAAATGACATTCAACACTTGTTAAACCAAACAAGTAAACATGCATTCACTAGCAAAATACACTTTTCATGCCACCACGCATCTTTTCAAGCATCTCATGCTTCTCATGCAATTATGCATCATTTCAAGCATTTCATACTTCCTTATAATCAAGAACATCATATTGGCTTCCAAGTGATCAACCACATCCACTTTTCAACTCAACATCCAAATCGGATACGCGGATTCCGAGCGTTGTCCCTACGCTCCATACACCCTACCAATCCAAGGCCTCCCAAATGGACTTTTAAACACCATTTGACCTTACAAGCCTAAAGTTCCCATGTATGGACTTTTAAACACCATACAACCTTAGCTTTCCCGAGGTTCCCATGTATGGACTTTCAGCCACCATACAACCTCCACTTTTCCCAAGGTTCCCATGTATGGACTTTTAAACACCATACAACCTTGACTTTTCCCAAGGTTCCCATGTATGGACTTTCAAACACCATACAACCTTGTCATGCACAAGGTTCCTATTTATGGACTTTCAAACACCATACAACCTTTGCATTCACCGATTGGTAGTTGTATCACATCACTAACGAGATCCGGGACACCCCACACAAGATCCACACATGGACTTAACACCGCCATTGTGATCTCAACAAGCACAAGGTTCCCCTATATGGACTTTTAAACACCATATAACCTTTGCTCAACCAAGGTCCTCGAATGGGCAACACCTCCATTATGACCTTAACCATCTCGTTAGGATACTTGAAGGGAGTTTACCGGTCCACTCTTGACCACTCCACCTCCAAGGCGACTTAATTCACGGTGCACCCAATCCTATAGCCGGCTAACTATATCCGATCAACGAACCAAGAATCCACTTACATCACTTGCCAATATCACCACCTCACCACAATAGTCCAATGATTCACATGCATAACCATAATGCAAAAACCATCATTCACCATCATTAATTCACTGTTTTAAAGCATTACACATAGCCATTAAACATCATGCATCACCATGCATCAAATCCACATTTTCAATGTATAAAACCAAGGATCTCTTACCTTGAGCATCCGTCACATATGGCTTTCAAAACCAGCATTAAACCATGCTTAAAACATGCTTTCAAAACAGATTTAAACCATGCAAAACACATGCATTTCAATCATCAACCACAATTGCTTAAAAGCCAATTTCACAACACAATTCAAGAGCGAAAACCATTCACTTACTCTTGAGCTTAGCAAAGTTGATTAGACTTAAACTAAGCTCCCAAAACCTTCAAACCTTGGTTTAAAAGCTGAAATCCCAATTTCACTCACCGATACACAAAACAAGGCTAGCCAACAAGCCTTCCAAGCATCCGAAAACCTTCCGCAACACCTTCAAAGCTCACGGATCAAACTCCCCTGTTTCAAGCACACAACAACAGAAGATTAATACATCATTATGCATTAAAAACACCAGCAACAAGACTCAACTCGCTGCTCATCCCAAATCCAACAATTTGGCTACCAAACACAAACGAAATCACCTCCAAACACTTCCAAAACTTAACCCAGCCAAGATCCATCACTTCTAACTATTTTTAAACATCAATTAACATCCAAAATGATCACAAACACATCCTTATACCTCCAGGTATAACAGATCACCAAAAACACTCCAAAAACAACCAAAAACTCAAGCCAAACTTAGGAAATTCAACCTATCCGGGATTGCATTGATTAAACCTCAACTTCTAATCAATTTAGCATTCATTTAACATCATTTTGACACTTCAAAACACTGCCCAAACAGATCACACGAAAATTTCACCAAAATCACCAAATCTTGCATTTTAAGCCAAAATCAAGATTTCAATTGAAAAGCCATTAACAAAACACAAATCAAGGATTGAGAACTTAGGAATTTCAGTAAAGAACTGATAGTTTAGAGGAGAAGGACGTTCTTACCTCCAAACTTGAATTTCTCCTTTTTAGAGCCAAAATGCTTGATGAAACAACTTGCAATTTGAGAGGTTTTGTAGATGAGATGATTAGGAATCAAAAGAGAGTTGAAATGTGTGATTTAGATGCCAAAATCAGAGAAGGAAATCTGGAGAAATGTGTTTGGGTGGAGAGAAAATGAGAGAAAAGGAAAATTGAGAGAAAATGGAAAATTAGTTAGGAAATGGTTAAAATGATTTCCCTCCATATTTCATAAACATAAAAATCAGAATAAAGCCTTAAAATATCTTAGAAAAATCTGGAGAAATCCTTTTTGGAATAATAGCTCCTTAAAGATTCAAAGTTTCAATCCTTTATAAAACTGTCCCGCAACTTTCAAAAATTACATTTTGGTCACTAGCCAAAATGTCACCCTTCCGAACCTCATTTTCCAAAATTGATTTCACAGCTCACTTTTATATATTAAAAGATGATTTTAGAACATTTTTCCATATTTTTAATGCAACCCGAACTAGGCTTTCCTAAATTCACTCTTATATATTCGATCAGCACTTTGACCGAACCGGTCAACGCCCAAAACTTCTGAGCCCAAAACTGGGGCGTTACAGGCTTACCCATTTACTGTCGGAGATGGCGTAAATAATACAAGCATCTAACCATTTGATTATCTCTTTACGCACTACCTCCTTCATCGCAAGGTTTAACCGCCTTTGGGCATCAATAGTCGGCTTATGATCTTCCTCTAGGAGGATTTTGTGCATGCATATTGCTGGACTGATGCCCTGAATGTCTGCTATCGTCCATCCTATCGCCCTTTTATGCTGCCTCAACATGTCGATCAGCTATCATTCCTGTTCCTGCGGCAGCTTAGCAGAGATGATTACAGGCAGTGTGTCATCACAACCAAGATAAGCATATTTAAGCTGCCCTGGCAGGGGCTTAAGTTCTAAGACAGGTGGTTCAACAGTAGAGGGCTTTTGGATTAAATGGTTATCCGAAGTGTAATTCAAGGGTTCGAATAACTTACCTGGACGATGATCTAACCAGTTTACCTCCTCATGACCTTCAGTATCAGATGTATCGGATTCAGAGGAGTTGCTGTTATCGGTGCTATCGCCATTGCTGTCGTCATTGCTGTCGTGACAGGCCTGTAGATGGTTGTCGCAGCAGTGACCAAATTTTATATCACGGTAGCCCGACCTGATGCAGGGTTGATCAAAGGTCACCTCAATGATGGCCTTGCATTCCTCATCCACATCAGCATGTTTCATTGCTTGGAGAACATTCAACTTAATCTCTTGATCGTTCACGCGCATGGTGAGTTCTCCTTTCTCCACATCAATCAATGATCTTCCCGTGGCTAAGAAGGGTCGCCCAAGGATGACTGGTGCGTTCTCATCTGCCTCACAATCTAAAATAAGAAAGTCAGCAGGAAAAATAAGCTTATCCACTCTTACCAAAATGTCTTCAATTTTTCCCTCGGGGTGAACGTAAGAGCGGTCGGCTAGTTGTAGGGTAACTGTCGTGGGCCGCGCCTTGCCAATACCTAGTTTCTGAAAAACAGATTTGGGCATTAGATTAACACTGGCACCAAGATCACAAAGTGCCTTACCCACAAATTTGTCGCCGATTACGCAAGGTATGATGAAGCTCCCCGGATCCTTCTTTTTCTGGGGTGGCTGCCGATGAAGAATACTCATGCAACCTTCTTGCATCCTTACCGTTTCAAATTCCCCAAGTTTAGATTTTTTTGACATAACATCCTTGAGAAATTTAGCATAACCGGGCATTTCCCTAACAACATCTAACAACGGAATGTTAATATGAACCTGTTTAAAAATATCATAAATTTTTTTGAGTTGAGATTCATGCTTAGCTTGCTGTATCCGTTGAGGGAAGGGTGGTGGGGGGCGATAATCTGCAATGCGCCCTTCCCACTGCATGCGAATCTGAGGACGGTAATCATCTTTTTTCTCCTCTGTCGCTTCAGCTGTCGTGACAGGCTCATCAGCAGTAGTCTGTTTATCACCTGTCGGGGCAGCTTCCTCAGCAGGTTTATCCAAGGCAGGTTCCTTTTCTGTATCAGCTTCTTTTTCCGGCCCTGGTAGTTTCTTCCCACTCCTAGTAGTAATCGCCTTACATTGCTCATGTGGGGGTGGTCTAGCATTTTCAGTATTGCTAGGGAAACCTCCATTCTGCCTTGGCTTAATATGCTGCGACACCTGACCCATTTGTGTCTCTAGAGATTTCAAGGTAGCCTCATGATTTGTCATTCTCATCTTGGTTTCATCCATAAAGGTTTCCGTCTTCTTGACAAACTGATTAATATTCTCCATGTACGTACCAGTCTGAGACATAAAGGTGGCCAGAGTCTGCTCCAATACACTACTCGTGGCAGGTGGTGGCTGCTGTTGCTACTGCGGCGGCAGGTGCTGCGGCAGGTTCTGTGGCGGCAGTTGCTGTCGCGTCAACAATCTAGGACCCCTGATTCTGATTATATGCTTGCAGATTCAGGGCATTGTTAGGGTTACTCTAGGAAAATTTGGGATCCTTCCTCCAATTAGGGTTGTAGTTGTTGGAATTGTAATTCGGCTTGTAATTTCCAACATATTTTCCCTCTTCTATATTTATCGGGCACTCTTCCCTACTATGATTTCCCTCACAAATAGCACAAACTTCCTCGACAGCAAATCCTCGTAATTCTTCTTCATTCAATAAGTGTTTCATTGCTTTAGTAAGGAATGCTACCTGTGATTTCATAGTGCTGTCGGCCTCATAATCCTTGACAGCAAGTACCCGTTTACCCCCTCTTCTAGCTGTCGGAAACTGCTCCTCATTCTTGGCCAGATTTTTCAAAACTTCCAGAGCCTCGTCTGGATCTTTATCCAATAATAGTCCATTTGCTGCAGAATCAATTCGAATGCGAGTTTGTAAGTTAGCAGCATTATAAAACTTAGTTACCTGATTCCAGACAGGGAATCCATGCATTGGGCAGTTCCGAAGAAGAGTAGTAAATCTGTCTCAGGCCTCGTGCATCGGCTCGTCATCTTCCTGTTGAAAAGTAGCAATTTCATTACGTAATCGCTCAGATAAATGCGAAGGATTAAAACGAGATAAAAATTCACGAGTTAGATCTGCCCAAGTCATAATAGAACCCGGTGTAAGTTTATTCCACCAAGTTTTAGCTCTTTCCCTCAATGAATGGGGGAATAACCGAAGCCTCAGTATCTCCGGACTAACTCCTGGCAGTCTAAACGAACCACAGATCTCCTGGAACGTTTTGAGATGCTCCCTAGCATCTTCTGTCGCAGAACCACTGAACTGTCCGGCGTTGTTGATCATACTAAACATGACAGGTTTAAGTTTGAAGTTATCAACATCAATATCCGGCAGTGTGGTCTCCAGCTCTACATGATCGTTCAGCATGTAGTCACGACATGACCGTCGTCTATCTGCCCCAGGCGGGTCGACGACAGGTGGGTTATTATCGCCAAGGGGTGGTATGAAACCACCAGCAGGTTGGTTATGGCCCATCTTCTCTAGCTGTTCTTCGAGATATTCGTTTTTGTCTAAAAGTCGGCGAAGTTGTTTCTTGAGATTGAAGGATCGTTCGATCTCCGGATCTAATTTATACTCAGGATCTTCACCTCTTTTGGATCTGCGCATAAACAAGAAAACCTCGTGAAAAGCAAGAGTTGAAAACACAAAAGAAAAATTAAAGAAAAACTAAAAATAAAAAACGAAAATAAAAGCAAAAAGTGCAATAAAAGAAAGATGTAGTTATGTTGCCACTCCCCAGCAACGGCGCCAAAAACTTGTTGCGTGTAAAAGAGTCTATCGCAATTGTAGTGCAAGTGTACACGACGCAAGTAGTAAAGTGATACGAAGTATCGGATATCGTCTCCACAGGGATTGGGCTAATGACTTCACCTTAGTTTACTGCACGAAGTAAAAGAAATAGTTTAGAATTGTCACGAGAATAATAAGATAAAAATGTAAATAAAAGGATTGAATTATCAAGATAGAGAGAATGGGCTGGTATTGAATTGCTCGGTAGTGCAGGTATTGAATTGCTTAGGATCTCCAATTCTGTCATCGCTCCCGTCGCCGACAGCACCTGTCGCGGCGTCTGTCCGTTGGCTGTCGCGGCAGCAGACACACCAACTCCGTACTTCAAGTTTGGCAAGAATCCCAGATCTGCCTTGTCCTATCCCTAGGTACAAGTCTGTCGATGATCACTTCTTTGATGATACCTCCCGGCGTGAATCGAAGGATGAACACCGATGTGTATGAATTCTTCCTTAGCCACTTAACCTCGCCCTATCCCTAGGCACGAGATGGTTCAACTATAAACTAGAGAACGCGCTCTTATTTCTTTCGTATACTTAACTCTCCCGATGCTAAGTAAATGGGTAACCTCACAATGCTCTCCCGATGCTCTTGCAAGATATTAAAACCAAAATAAGAGAACTTGAAGTTTATTTTATTGAACTGAAAAATCCTAAAACAAAGCAACCCTTGCAACAACTTTACAAAACAACCCGTAGCCCTAGGGGGAATTTAGAACATGTCGGTGACGGGTGGACGGCAGGGGTTTGGTTTCGGTTATGGGGGTAATCGGTTATGCCTCCTAGGTTAAATCTACGCCCTTACATAAGCTTTGGGCTCAAGTCATCTAAGGTAACAAGGATTACAACTTTAATTAAAAGTAAGATTCTAATAAAGACTAAATCTCTAAAGTCTCCTACTTTCCAGCCGCATCCTTGCTTTTAGGAATTTCTTCTCCTTGAGCTTTGGCTTGACATATCTTTCGATCCGGGGCTTGGAAAAATATGTGGCTTTCACACGACAGACGAGCAGATTTTTCTCTATCTATCGAGGTCCACTTTGCTTTTCCTCTTCATAAATCTGCTGTCACCATGCTGTCACGACAGGTCCATGACAGCTTCGTCTTCTTTGTCTGCTTGTCCAGTTTAGCTCTCCTGCTTCTCTGCCCTGCGCCTGCCTTCATCGTCTACTATGACAGATACCTGCAAAAATAGCCATCTTTTAGTAGAATCCGTGCTTTTAATCCTTTTGTGATGTTTTACTAAAAACTAACCTAAATGCAATGCAATTATGCTTGAATGCCGCAGAAATATGGGTTAAAAAGGGTGTAAATAATAGAACTTTTACACACTCAACAAGCTTCACCTTCTCGGTGGTTCCTTTCAACAAAGCCGGCATCGAAACCAACTTTTGACCCGTTTCAGCCCAACAAAGAGGAGTCCTACACTTCCTCCCGTACAAAGCCTCATAAGGTGCCATTTGTATACTTGCCTGATAACTATTGTTATAAGAAAACTCCACCAAAGGCAAATGCTTCTCCCAAGAGCCCTGAAACTCAATCACGCAGCACCTCAACATATCCTCCAAAATCTGGATAACACGCTCTGACTGACCATCCGACTGAGAATGATAAGATGTACTGAAATTCAACCTTGTACCCAAAGCTTGATGCAAACACTGCCAGAAACGCGATGTGAACCTCGGATCCCTATCCGACACAATCGACTTAGGCACACCATGCAGCCGCACAATCTCAGCAATGTACAGCTCCGCAAGCTTATCCAAAGAAAACGTAGTATGCACAGGCAAGAAATGCGCACACTTCGTCAGGCGATCCACAATCACCCAAACTGAATTCTTCTTCGATGGTGACAAAGGTAAACCAGATAAAAAATCCATGGTAACCCTTTCCCACTTCCACTCAGGGATTCTCAACGGTTGCAACAACCCTGAAGGAACCTGATGCTCAGCCTTAACTCGCTGACACACCAAACACTTGCTCACAAACTCCGCAACATCTTTCTTCAAACCCACCCAATAGTACTCATCACGAAGATCACGGTACATCTTAGTACTACCAGGGTGCATAGCAAAAGGACTACAGTGACCTTCAGTCAGAATACTCAGCATCACTAGGCACTACTATTCGACTCCCAAAACACAACACACCATCGTCATTAAAGCAGAAAACCGAAGGTCTACCCTCCGCGATATCCTGAACATGAGACACCAAGGAATCATCCAGCAACTGCTTTTCCTTGATCAACTGAACCAAAGATGTTTCACTTGCAACTCAGCCACAAGACCACCATCACGCGAAATACTCAAACTGGCAAACATAACCCTCAGCTCAACAGCTACCTTCCTACTAAAGGCATCCGCAACAACATTAGCCTTTCCAGGGTGGTACTCAATCGTCAGATCATAATCCTTGAGCAACTCCACCCAACGCCGCTGTCTAAGATTCAACTCCTTCTGAGACATCGGATACCTCAAGCTCTTGTGATCCGTGTACACAGTACACTTCTCACCATACAGATAATGTCTCCAGATCTTCAGAGCAAACACCACTGCAGCCAACTCAATATCATGCGTAGGATAATTGCGCTCATGCACCTTCAACTGCCGCAATGCATAAGCCACCACCTTACCCTCTTGCATCAGCACACATCCTAAACCAACATAGGACGCATCACTATAGACCACGAACTCTTTCCCTGATTCAGGCTGAACCAAGATAGGAGCTTGCGTCAAAGCCGCCTTAAGCTTCTCAATAGCCTGTATTCTCGCCTCCGTCCATTCATACTTAACATCCTTTTGCAACAACTTTGTCAAAGGTGCAACAATCTTAGAAAACCCATCCACAAACCTCCGGTAGTATCCCGCCAAACCAAGGAAACTACAAACCTCATGAACAGACTTAGGGACCTTCCAATTCATCACCGCCTCAATCTTCAGAGGATCAACACGAATCCCCTCAGCAGAAACTACATGCCCAAGAAACACCACCTCCTTAAGCCAGAACTCACACTTGCTCAACTTAGCATAAAGCTGATTCTCCAACAAAGCTTGCAGCACAATCCTCAAATGCTCTTCATGCTCCTCCTCAGTACGCGAGTACACGAGGATATCATCAATGAACACCACAACAAACTTATCCAGGTATTCATGAAACACACGATTCATCATGTCCATGAAAGCAACAGGAGCATTTGTCAAACCAAACGGCATCACAAGGAACTCATAATGCCCATACCTTGTCCTGAAAGCTGTCTTAGGCACATCCACATCCTTCACTTTCAACTGGTAATACCCTGACCTCAAGTCAATCTTACAAAACACAGCTGCTCCCCGAAATTGATCAAAGAGATCATCAATTCTCGGCAAGGGATACCGATTCTTGATAGTCAACTTGTTCAGCTGACGGTAATCAATGCACATTCTCATAGTGCCATCCTTCTTCTTCACAAACAAGACCGGTGCACCCCAAGGTGACACACTCGGCCGAATGAAACCACGATCAAGCAACTCTTGCAACTGCGTCTTCAGCTCCTTCAGCTCCTTAGGTGCCATTCTATAAGGGATAATGGACACAGGAGTTGTATTCTCATACAGCTCAATTCCAAACTCCACCTCGCGATTAGGAGGTAAACCAGGCAACTCCTCAGGAAACACACCAGGAAACTCCTTCACAACTCTGATATCTTGCACCCGCAACTCCTTAGAGCTAGGATTCATCACAAAAGCTAGGTAAGCTTCACAACCTTGCCTCAGCATCCTACTCGCCTCCAAGGTAGACACCACATTGGCAAGAAACTTCACATTCTCACCAACCACAACCACTTCATAATCATCCGCAAGCTTCAACGAAACTCGCTTATTTTCACAATCCACAACAGCACGATGCTCAGCAAGCCAATCCATACCAAGGATTACATCAAAACCATAGAAAGGCAACTCCATAAGATTAACATGAAAAACATGTTCTTGAACAACCAAAGGATACCTTCTATACAGCTTTCGAGTCACAACAGTCTCACCAAAAGAACTAGTGACACGAACACCAACATCCAAAAACTCAACAAGCAAACCATGCAATTCGGCATGCTCACGCAGAATATATGAATGCGTAGATCCAGAATCTATCAAGGAAACTAATGACAAGGATTGCAAAGTAAAGGTACCTGCAATCACATCCGCGTCATTGCTCCCCTCCCGCTGAGCATACACCCTAGCTTGACCTCCACCTTCATGCTGAATAGCCACAACATGGGCCACCCCTCGACCACCTTCCTCCCTTCGCTGGAAGTTACCACGGCCACGCCCACGACCTCTCTGCGGTGCAGCAACAACAGGAGCACGCACTTGGCCACCAACCAACATAGGACACTCTCGCCTCAAGTGATCCGCAGATCCACAATTCCAGCACCCGTTACCAGCTGCCGTAGCAGGAGCTTGCACCTCTCTCACAGCGCGAGGGCAATCACGCTTCATATGACCACGTGATCCACAAATCCAACAAGCACTCGGATCAGCTCTAGCATTGCCTCCCCGAGCAGGTGCTCCACCACCTCGCTTAGCCGAAGACTGATACTTCTGATCACGTCCCCTCTTGTTCCGTCCACCACCGGAACTATACTCAGCAGCTCGCTTTCCAGCACTTGCTCCAGCACCTCTAGCAGATAAACCCAAGTTCATCTCAATATCCTTGGCTCGGCCCACCAACACATCAAAATCATCATACTCGGTAGCCAGCACATACATCTTCACATCCGTCACTAAACCATAACGGAATCTTTCGCACCTCGCCCGCTCATCAGGTACCAGCTCAGGTGCATATTGACTGAGTCTAACAAACTGCACTTCATACTCAGCCACAGTCAAGCTCCCTTGGGTAAGAGACATGAACTCACGCTTCTTTTCGTCAAGATACCTCACACCAAGATACCTCCTCTTGAACACATTCTGAAAGAATGTCCATGTTATATCAGCTTCAGCCATCCCAGCTATAGTGGTCGTCCACCACGTATAAGCATCATCCTGTAGTAAAGATACTACACAACCCAGCTTTTGCACATCAGTGCAACTCATCTGACCCAAGATCCTCTTGATACTCTCCATCCAGGATTCAGAACCTTCAGCAGACATACCCCTGAACTCAGTCCCACCAAGACTGCGTAAACGCTCCAAGGGTAGTCTAACTCCAGCATCTCCCTGATGCCCAGCTCCTTGACCTCCAGCTATTGCCACTCGAAAAGCACCAGCAATAGCTTGCACCAACATCGTCATGTCAGGCATAGCTTGCCCCTGACCAACCTCAGGTCCAGCGACCCCAGCACCAGCTGCAGCTTCAGCTCTTTCACCCTCAGCACCACCACCACCAGGTGGAGGAGGTAACACCGCACTTCCCGCATTCTCCTCATTCTCATTCTCATTTGGAGCCGTAGCTCGCACATTACTCCTCAACTCTCTACGAGGGCCATATTCTAACCATGCAATTACAATGCAAATAAACAAAGTCAGGTCCAGCAAGGTAAGCAATCCAAGTACTCAAGCTCATTTTACTTAAAAACAACATCATTTCATTAGCTTTGATTTGGCAATGGGTACCCACAACATGCTTCACTACAGCATACAACTCAATTGCATCAAATTCACAAACCATTCATCATGCTTTCACTCAACAAGCATACATAGCATACATACTTCAATCAAGCACACATTCATTCCCAATTACTCGAGAACTCAGCTCTGATACCACCAAATGTAACCCCCTTAACCCGGCCTAGACAGTTGACCCGAATTAAGAAAGTCACACGGGGAAAACCAAAGTCAACCGGAAAGTCAACCTTGATTAACGACCCTTTTTTTCTTTTTAAACTTAGCTAGATGCATATTAACCCTAGTTATGATCATTCAAACAGCATGCTCAAAGATCATAAACATCAGAGATCAAACAGGGACCCAATTGAACAATTTACAACTTTAAGGACCAAATTGTAAATTCTGATAATTATAAGGTCTTAACCCAAAATTAATGTTACCAACTTGTAATTAGTCAATTTTCATGCTTCTCTGCAAATTTTCAGCTCAAACGGACTTCCAAAACTCATACAATTGCACAAACAAGTTTCAGGACCAAAATGCAAACATTTCAAAACATATAACTGCCAATGTCAGGCCCCAACGGTCGGGTGTTCCGAAACAGGGAGAACCTGTTTCGAAACGCGGGGCCGTTCCGCAAAGGGTTCCGAAACGAGGGCTAGCAGAGGGCTTTCCGTTTCGGAACGATGTCTTCTGTTTCGGACGCCTGGGTTACTACAGGGCACCCGTTCCGAAACGGTAGCTACTGTTCCGATACGGCCTGCACAGAATGCAGAAATTTGCTTGCTTAAACACACAATTGACCAACCAATCATGCTCCAAATGCTACCAAACTTTACCAGCAAGATATTCAACATGTAAGGAACATAAATGCATCAACCAATCATCATTAAAGCATCAAACAAGAAAAGCCCCAAATCTAAAGGCATGCTTCCTACTTAGCAAACCATTCAAGCACTAAAACCTCCAAACCAAACACATAATGGCCAATTACAAAATCCAGCATTAACAACTTTAAGCAAACTTAGGGAGTTCAAAATATCTCCCAAAACATCCACATAGGTCCCCCATTGCCAAATGCCAAAAGCTAAAAGTGTTAAGAAACCTTTCCATACTTGAGCTTAGTTTCCACTTGATTGCTTGCCTTCCTTGCTGCCCTCAATGCACCTTAATGCTCTGCATTATTGGTTTAAGAAAAAGAGAGAGAGCGTAAGCAAAAGCTTAGTGAGGAATGCTCATTAAAACCATTCAATAATGCATTTATAAAACTCATTTATAAACCATGCTTCAAGCAACATTAACCATGTTCTTAAACATTTAAAACAAGCATCTCATGCTTCAAGTATCATTAAACATGCTCATAACATTTAAACAAGCATCCCATGCTTCAAGTTCATAACAGGTCATATTGGCAACAAGTGACACATTTCACATAAGATCCACACATGGACTTTTAAACACCATTGTGATCTTATCCCCATGGACTTTTAAACACCATGGCAAGGACCACACAAGGACTTTTAACCACCTTTGTGTCCTTAACAAGAATCATCCAAGGACTTTTAACCACCTTGATGTTCTTAAGTAACCAAGGCTTTCCAGGGAATTTTAACCACCTTGAGCCTTAACCAAGAACCAACCATGGACTTTTAAACACCATGTTGTTCTTAAACTTTACAAGATCCACACAAGGACTTTTAACCACCTTTGTGATCTTAACCAAGAACCATCCAAGGACTTTTAACCACCTTGATGTTCTTAAATTAACAAGGCTCACACAAGGACTTTTAACCACCTTTGTGACCTTAACATCACTTGCCAATATGCATCATTATCATCATTAAACCACTGTTTTAAAGCATTAAACCAAGCCATAATCATCATGCATCTCTAAGCATAAAACCACATTTAAACAATGTTCAAAAACAAGGAACTCTTACCTTGAGCTTCCTTCAACACATGGCTTAAAATCTCAGCAAATAAACATGCTAGATATGCTTTCAAAACAGATTTATAATCATGCAAACAACACATTGCATACAACCAAAAACCATGGCCATCACCAAGAGAGTTTTTCCGAAAACTTACTCTTGAGTTTAGTTAAGTTGCTTAGACTTAAACTAAACTCCCAAACCTCCAAAACACTGGTTTCAAAGCCAAAAACCAAATTCCACTCACCGATTCCGTTTCGCCTCTTGCCGAAACACAAATCAAGCTTCCGGATCACCACCACTTGGATCCAAAGATGACTCCCCTGTTTTAAACACATCAAAGCAGAGGATTAATGCATCATCATGCATTAATAGCTTCAATGAAAGCACCTAAACTCGCTGCTCTCATCCACACTCCATTTTCGGCTACCAAACACAACCGAAAATGCATCCAAACAACTCCTCAACAATGCCCAGCCATAAACCATCAAAACTAAACATCCTTTAACATCATTTAACAACTAAAAAGGGCCTAACAACATCCTTATACCTCCAGCAACATCAGATCCACAAGATCACCTCAAAAACAACCAAGAATCACAAGCTAAACTTAGGAAATTCAACCTATCCGGGATTGCATTAGTTAAAACTCAATTCCTTATCAAATTAACATTCATTTAACCTCAAAAACACACCTCAAATCACTGCTTTAACAGATCAAACGAAAATTCATCAAAAATCACCAAATCTTGCATTTTAAGCGAAGATCCATCACACAACTTTAAAACCATTTATAAATCATCAATTAAAGATTGAGAACTTAGGAATTTCAGTAAAGAACTGAGAGTTTAGAGGAGAAGGACGTTCTTACCTCCAAACTTGAGTTTCTCCTCTTTTAGAACCAAAAAGCTTGAAGAATCAAGTAGCAAATGGTGAGGTTTTGTTGATGAGATGATTAGAAATCAAAAGAGGATTGAAGAGAGATGTTTAGGTGACAAAATCATAAGAAAAACTCTGGAGAGAAAGTGTTTGGGTTGAGAGAAAATGAGAGAAAAGGAAAATGAGATTTTAGGAAAAATTAGTTAGAAATAACTTCCCTCCACTTTTCTTTTGTTTAAAAATCAGAATTAAATCACTAAATATCTTAGAAAAATCTGGAGAAACTCCCTTTGGGTAAATAGCTCCTTAAAGATTCAAAGTTTCAATCCTTTCAAAAACAGTCACGCAATTTTCAAAAATTACATTTTGGTCACTAGCCAAAATGTCACCCTTCCAAACCTCATTTTGTAAAATTGATTTCACAGTTCACCTATATATATTAAAAGAGGATTTTAGAACATTTTTCCATATTTTTAATGCAACCCGAACTAGGCTTTCCTAATTTCACCTTTTTATATTCGAACAGCACATTGACCGAACCGGTCAACGCCCAAACTTCCAAGCCCAAAACCGGGGCGTTACAATACATGGCATACCCAATTTCAAAAGTCATGCTTTCAAAGTAAAATCACATTTAAACATTTCATTCCATTCACTTATAATCATATCATGACAACTCACATAAATTTTCATGGCAATTACATGTACTCCTACTTTCATATATATTTTCACGTGCTAAACATTCTTCATTTGATAAGTCTTATTAAATCATTATTGCCTCTGTATTTCGGTTGGACTAAGTAATCGAGTCACAAATTGGTACACGAAGTACCTGTATGAAGAGTTAATACACTAAGTACTCGTATGAAATTGGCACCAAAGTATCCGTATGAAAATTGGCACACATAGTACACGTATGAACATTTTGGCACACAAAGTACCCGTATGAAAGATACCTAAAGTATCAAAGAGCTCTAGACTCTAAGGCATGCCGTTCTACCTAAACCAACTAGTAACCAAGGCATTATTAGCTTTCGTTTAACATTTGAATTCATGTAACAAACTTTTAATACATATGATAACTTCATGGAATCAAATCTTTTAAAGCATATCCATCATGCTTCATGTCATATAGCAACATTCATATCATTCAAATCATGTAACTAAATTTTCTAAGGCATGGCAATCACACTTCCTACTGTATAACAAACATTAGTATCATGTGATCATCCAAATCCAGCATATCACTCAAGGTACATGTTATATGCATGCAATTACGTACCTTGCATCCAACAAGCAGCGTGCCGTAAACTTACCTCGGCATTTCCAAGCAATGCACATGAACTAGCCTAAGCCTAGCAATCTAGCAACCAATTCATGGCATCAAACAAGTTTCCAACCAATTTACTCTTCTTCCCTTATTACCAAATAAAAATGTAGTCCAATTACATGTTAATTATGAAATTAAAGGATGGTTAGGACCTAGGTCCTAACCCTAAGGGAAGTTACATTCACTGTACTCCAAGCTCTAGGTACTAAGGAGTGTGGATGACAATCCCTCTATTCCTCTTCTTTGATGACTCTACCAATTTTTCCTCCTCTAGATCTTCAATCTTTTGGTCCTCTAATAAACCATGCATGCATAACCATCCATTATAATGCATTCAAATCATTCAATTCAAGTTTTTATATGCACTATAAATGCAAGACTCAAATCTGTCCCAAACTAGACAATTTATCAACCCTTTACTAACAATTACATATCTTTTAATCCGTTTATCGGATTTTCGATTACTTTATACCATTGGAAAGCTAATGGAATTATCTATTTAACAATTACAAAATTGCATTTTATTACTTAGCAATTTAATACAGTTTTTTCTAAAGACAACCTACTTGCATTTTCGGATAGCTTAGACATCTCAAATTGATTCATTTCCAGATTTTTCTGCGTAACTCCAAATTGAGTTCTGTTTTTTCCAAGCCTTCTAGACACATGGAAAATTAATCCTACCAATTTTTAGTTTAAAATACCAGCCGTGCTACTCTCGGTGGACATTTAAAGTGACTGTTTTAGAACAGAATGTTCTGGACAGCTTACTTCAACTCACCCTACCAATTTTATTAGTAACCATTTCACCTATGGGTGTACCTAAACTTTATATTGTACTCTTATTTAGTGTCATAACTAGTTCCATGGTAAATATCATAGCCGTTTATCATATTTATCCACACGAAACAGTCCCTATCTCCAATGTGCACAAAACAGATTCTAACCACTGCTCCATTACACTTTGCTAAATCAATTCTGTCCCAAGCCTATATTTCTGTATTTTCTAGCATTTTACACACATAATTAGCATCATTTAATCCATTTTGTAGCAGTCATTTACATGCTTACACCCTACTTATCCATTGACACGTTTTACACTTCTAAAATTATCACTAACATAACCTCAACATGCATGTTTATGTTCTTATCATATTTCCAACAATTGCTCAATGAATTTCCAGCAACTTAAACACAATTTTAGCCTCCATACTTCAAGTTTCCAGCAACCATTTTCATGTATACATATCCCGTAATCCATGACACAAATCATTTTCTCAATCCTAAACTAACATAGAAACCAACATGCATAATTTGTCCTATTAACATGGCAGCAACATCTCAACAATTCAAGATGATTATATGCATTCTTAATGAAATAAAATAAAGTAATTACCTTACTAACAAAAGGCCATGCACAGACAAAACCAAGACTTGAGTTAAAACAGTCCCCAAACCCAAGCTTTCTCTCACTATTCTCTTTGAAATTCGGCCAAGGGAGGAAGATGAAGCAAGGTTTCCTCAAGATCTTATTTTTCACTCAAACACCCTATTTTCCATGGATTTTCAGCTCACAAGATCAAGGAGTAAGAATCAAAGGGCTTCTCTCTTTTGTTCTCACCAAAATGGGGTAAGAGAGGGATGAAGAAACAAACAAAGATGAGGAAGAGTCAAACTCTCTCTCTCTTCCTAGGAGTAACCGTCCATATTCACATCCCCTTTCATTATTATTATTTTTTTTATTAATGAGATATTATCTCATTATAAGCCTTCATATTGGGTCATACATGCCACCTAGACTTTCCACTAAGTAGCTTTTAATAGTTTAGCATGCAACACTTTAGTTTTGTTTTAGTTTCATTTCAATCCTCTTAATTTAGCTTCTCATTTTTTTTGTTTCCAATTGAGCCCAAATCTTATAATTAGCTTACTAATTATCAATTTCTTATTAATTGAGCTACCTCACTTCATTTTATTTCAATTAAATCCTTGTCCTAACTAGTTTAGAAGGATTAGTTCACATTGTTTTAATTTTACTCTAATCACTTATTCAATTTCTTTTAGCTTAATTTGGCACATAACTCGCTTAATCTATGACTTAATTGTAACATCCTCCTAAGCCCGGTTTAGGGTGTTACAATTCTCCCCCCCCCCTTAAAAGAAATTCGTCCTTGAATTTACCTGAAGGGAAGAGATGCGGGTATTGCTCTTTCATAGTGGCTTCGAGTTCCCAAGTAGCTTCTTCTACCTTATGATTCCTCCAGAGGACTTTTACCAATGGAATCTACTTATTACGAAGCCTCTTAACTTCTCGATCAAGAATCTAAACCGGTTCTTCTTCATAAGACAAGATGGGATTCAATTCCACCTCTTCCGGTTCCAAAACGTGAGAAGGGTCGGATCTATACTTCTTGAGCATCGAGACATGAAAGACGTTGCGGATCTTATCGAACTCACTAGGGAGAGCAAGACGATAAGCCACATGACCAATTCTTTTGACAATTTCAAAAGGTCCAATAAATCGAAGGCTAAGCTTTCCCCTTCTTCCGAATCTGAAGACTTTCTTCCAAGGAGAAACTTTTAGGAAGACCTTGTCTCCAACATTGTGCTGAATGTCTCTCCGTTTCAAGTCGGCATAAGCCTTTTGTCTGTCGAATGCTTACTTCAATCGATCATGGATAATTCGAACTTGTTTCTCAGTTTCCCGGAGCATTTGGGGTCCCAAAACCTTATTCTCTCCCAATTCGGACCAGCATAAGGGAGTTCTACATTTCCTCCCGTATAAAGCTTCAAAGGGAGCCATTTGAATCGATGCTTGATAGCTATTATTGTACGCAAACTCTACCAATGGCAAGGAATTCTCCCAATTCTTTCCAAAGTCTATGACACAACCATGTAACATATCTTCCATGACTTGTATCACTCTTTCAGACTGACCATCAGATTGAGGATGGAAGGTTGTGCTAAGGTGTACTTTAGTTCCAAGAGCCTTCTGCAAGGATTTCCAGAAACGAGCAGAGAATCTGGGGTCTCGATCAGAGATTATAGAGGTCGATACTCCGTGTAAACGAATCACTTCACGAATATATAGCTCGACTAAAGTTTCCAAGCTCATGCTCATTCGTACAGGAAAGAAGTGAGCAGATTTGGTGAATCTGTCAATAATGACCCACACAGCAACATGCTTTCTTGGAGTACAAGGGAGATCGGTGACAAAGTACATGGTAATACGGTCCCATTTCCATTTAGGCAATTCAATGGGCTAAAGCAATCTCGTAGGAGCTCGGTGTTCAGCTTTAATTCTCTGACAGGTTAAGCACCGAGATACAAAGTCTGTGATAGCTTCTTTCATGCCCGGCCACCAATATAGAGATTTCAAATCCTTGTACATTTTGATAGAACCAGGATGAATCGAGAGCGGACTTTGGTGTGCTTCTTGTAAGATATCTCTTTTTAATTCTTCATTATTTGGAACACAGACTCTATCTCTAAAGTAGAGCAATCCATTCAAATTGATGGAGAATTCAGCATTAGCTTTTGAATCAAGCTTTGAGATAATAGCTTGAAGCTCAGAATCGGATTGTTGAAAATCTTTGATTCTCGAAATCAAATTAGATTGAATTTTGATTCCAAACAAGGATCCTTGTTTTTGATATACTCGTAGATGAGCATTGATCGCATTAGGGGCTACAAGGAAATTTTACAAAGTTAGGTACGAATATTCAAGGAAAGTGTTCAAGATTTCAAAGCTTTTAATTGGCTTACCCAATATCGGTTTACGACTAAGAGCATCTGCAGCCACATTGGCTTTTCCAGGATGATAGTCGATGACTAAGTCATAATCTTTGAGTAACTCCATCCACCTTCTCTGCCTCAAATTCAAATCCTTTTGGGTCAGGAGGTACTTGAGGCTTTTGTGATCGGTGTACAAGTAACACTTCTCACCATATAAGTAGTGCCTCCATATCTTGAGAGTGAATACAATGCCAGCTAATTCGAGATCGTGGGTGGGGTAGTTCAGCTCATGAGGCTTCAATTTCCTTGATTCGTATGCAACCACGTTAATTCCTTGCATCAAAACACAACCTAGCCCCGAGTGTGAGGCATCATTGTACACAGTGAAGTCCTTGCCTGATTCTGGTTGAATAAGAACAGGGGCATGGGTCAAAGCTTGCTTAAGCTGATCGAAAATTCTTTGTTGGTTCTCCGACCATTCAAACACTTGATCTTTTCGAAGGAGTTTAGTCAAGGGTGAGGCAACAATGGAGAATCCCTTAACAAATCTCTGATAGTACCCGGCTAAACCAAGGAAACTTCTGACCTCACCAACATTCCTCGGAGGTCTCTAGTCCAATATAGTTTGTACTTTCCTAGCATCGACTTTAATTCCTTCAGTCGAGATGACATGGCCAAGGAATGACACCTCCGATAACCAAAATTCACATTTAGAAAACTTGGCATATAACTGACGTTCTCTAAGGGTTTTCAAAACGATTCGGATGTGTTCAGAATGTTCTTCCTTGTTTCTGGAATAGACAAGTATGTCATCAATAAAGACAACAACAAACTTATCGAGATGAGGCTTGAATATTTTGTTCATAAGATCCATAAATGTGGTCGGGGCATTTGTCAACCCGAATGGCATCACCAGGAATTTGAAATGACCATAACGAGTTCTGAAAGCAGTCTTAGGCACATCTTCTTCTTTCTCCCTCATTTGATAGTACCCTGATCGAAGGTAAATTTTAGAGAACATCGCAGCATTCTTGAGTTGATCAAATAGATCTTCAATTCTTGGCAAAGGGTATTTGTTTTTTATGGTAACCTGATTCAATTGCCGGTAGTCTATACAGAGCCTTATGGTACCATCCTTCTTTTTCACAAACAAAACAAGAGCACCCCAGGGAGAAGAGCTAGGACGGATAAATCCTTTGTCTTGCAGCTCTTGAAGTTGTTTCTTGAGTTCTTTCAATTCTCTTTGGGCCATCCTGTAGGGAGTAATGGACACCAAGTTCTCTGGTTGGAGAAAGACCAAGGAGTTCCTCGGGAAAACATCAACAAATTCAGACACAATAGGGATAGATGCTAATCAAAATTCATATTCATCTTGTAAGATCATAGCAGCAAAGATCGAGGTAGGATTTCTATCGATAAGTAAGATGGACTCTTTTCCTAATCCTCGAAGGTACAACCTCCTATTCTGGCAATCTATCCAGACTTGGTGGTTTCCCATCCAATCTAATCCCAATATTAGATCGAATTCACAAGTGGGCAAGACATATAAATCAATAGGAAAGGGTATGTTTCGAATAGTTATTGAAGAACTTTTACAAAGCAAGTTAATTGGTATGTTCCTGCCTATGGGGTTCGAAACAACTAGGCCATATCTAACAAGTACAGGCTTCAGTTCTAGTTTATCAACCAAAGATGAACATACAAATGAATGGGTAGACCCCGAATCGAACAAAGCATAAGCATGACTTGAGTTTAGTTCAATAGTACCTGCAATCACATCTGGAGATTCTTCCTTCTCTCTACCCCGGATGTGGTACATTCTGGAAGGGGCCCAAGATTCCTGGTAAGTGGTAGCCAACTGATGGCCTTTCCCTCTACCATGATTCCCCGACTGTGCTTGTCTCGGACCCTTATTTTTGTTCTGAGATGTAGGACTCAGATTGGCATGAGACTGAGTTGTAGCTTTATTATTAGTATTCTGGGGGCAATCCTTGATGAAGTGATCACCTCCACCACATACATAGCATAACTTCTTCTGAAAACGGCATGGGCCATAGTGAAGCTTTTGGAAGAATTGACAAGCATGAGTCTTTCCAGAATTCCACGTGCTATGAACAGAGATAGCTGAGGTTGATTGTCTATTTACCGACTGATGTCTTGGTATATAATGATTCTTTGGTTCACGATAGTAGACTGAGGAGCCTTCCTTCTGGTGCTTGGCTTTTTTTAACTTCCAATCAGACTGGTCCTCCCATTTATGCTTCTTGTCATTTCGATTTCCACCTTTTCTTCTTTTAGCTGCTTTCATCTTAGCCTCGGTTGCAATAGCCCGATTAACAAGAATTTGAAAATCAGTGATTCCCAAGGCTGTGAACATAGGACTCATTTCATCATTCAAGCCCTCAACGAACTTTAGACACTTATGCTTCTCAGTCTTAATGTATTCTGCACCATATTTGCAGTATTTGCAAAATTCAGCCACATACTACTCTATGGGCTTGTTAGCTTGCTTAAGATGCAAGAATCGATCTTGACAGGAACAGTCAAGGTTATAGTTTCCCACCAACTTAAGGCCTCGTCAGTTAGGAGTGAGATAGCACATTTTAGCTTGTGCTCATCCGTGCATTGCAGCTGTTTAGTAAGATTCTGAGTGGTACGTTCTAACCATTGTTTACGTTCTTCAGGCTTTTCCTCACTGACATCGGTAAAGGTAAAGGCTCGACATTGAGAAAGATTATCAATAGGGGCCCTGCTTGGTGTAGCAGCAACAGGAGCAGGAGCAACAGGGCGGTCTTGTCTAAGGTTAGACACTAGCTGATCAAACATCTCCTTCATGCTCAGGAGACATTCCCTTTGAACAGCTTGGATAGCAGGGGCTTCTTGCTCGGGGACGGCTCCTATCGGAAGTTGATCTTGTTCTTGTGGAGGATCTGGTTCCATCCTCACACCGTCCCCTTCATTAGAGAAGCCTTTAGGACCCTCATTGTCCTGACCTTTTGGTGTTTCGGGCATTCTACAAATGGATAAACAAAGAAAAGGTTTAGATAAGCAAGAACATAAGCACATATAGTATACAATTCCAAGGTGGCATAGTTCAATCCTATATGATGCATGCACATTCGTTTCAATCCTAGAATCTATACCTTAAGCTCTGATTACCACAAAATGTAACACCCCTTACCCGGTTTAGGAGCAAGGTGTGTTACCAAACTAAACTAAGCAAGATTATTAAAAGTTTAAGACTTTATTTTAACTTTTCTATAATTACAAAATAAGGACCTAACCAATTTGGTTATCCAAATAACCAAGATAAGTCAAATTTTTGGACAATTTAAAATTTGAACTTAATAAATTTTTACTTGTAAACTTGATAACTTATATTACTTGGGGCTGCTTACATAGAATTATGTGTGATATGGGTTTTAGGGAGCGGTGGAGGGATTGGATTATGGAATGTGTGTGTTCAGCCCGGTTATCGATTTTAGTTAATGGAAGTCCTTCAAAGGAATTCCAGATGAGGAGGGGAATTCGTCAGGGTGATCCTTTGTCACCACTTTTATTTGTGATAGTTGTTGAGCTTTTTCATCAATATATGATCAATGCGGAACATATGGGGCTGATCAAAGGTGTTAGAGTGGTGGGGGACATTTGGTTGTCGCATCTCCAATTTGCTGATGACACAATAGTGTTCCTATCTGGTGAAATCGAGGAGGCGAGGAATCTAAAACGTGTGCTGAATTGCTTCGAATTTGTATCAGGCCTTCAAATTAATTTTGAAAAGCCTTGCTTATATGGTGTTGGAATCGACAAGGAGGTAACGAGGGAGGTAGCTTCGATACTTGGTTATTCAATTGGGGAGCTGCCGATATCTTACTTGGGGATCAAGTTAGGAGTCCATCCACGTGGGGAAACTTTGTGGGAACCGTTGATCCGTAATGTCCGTAGGAAGCTTGCTGGTTGGAAGCGACAATCCCTTTCTTTTGCGGGCAGATTGTTATTTATCAATACGGTCCTTTCGGCACTTCCCGTTTTTTATATGGGAATTTTTATGGTGCCTAAAAAGGTCATTCGACGTATAGACTGTATTCGCCGGAATTTCTTGTGGGGAGGATCGGAGGAGAGGTCGAAGATGAGTAGGATTCGTTGGGACGTGCTGTGTAAACCGAAAAGGATGGGTGGCCTTGGGGTGGTGAACTTGCGAACGAGAAATTTGGCTCTTTTGGCTAAATGGGCTTGGCGATATGCACAATCGGACAAGTCGTTGTGGAAAGAGGTGATAAAGGCAAAATATGGTACGGCGGTTCAACATTGGAAATTACAGAATAAGGGGAGGCGTCATATGTCGGCAATGTGGAAACAGATAGTTGAGGTGCAGGAAGAGGAACATGTGGCTGAATTTACAAATGACGAGCAGTTTATTTGGCT
Organism: Hibiscus tridactylites; assembly: GCA_958450335.1. NCBI lineage: Eukaryota > Viridiplantae > Streptophyta > Magnoliopsida > Malvales > Malvaceae > Hibiscus > Hibiscus tridactylites. Next base: position 59,157,839 of record OY288271.1, read on the forward strand.
TGTGGGGGAGGGGAAGTCGGTACTGTTTTGGTGGGATGTGTGGGCGATTGACGTTCCGTTAAAGGTAGTGTATCCGCGGATATTTTGTTTGGCAATTAATAAATTGAGCTTTGTGAGTGAAATGATGAATTATCCGATGGGGGAGTGGAAGACATGCTTTCGAAGGGAATTGAGGGTCTTCGAAATGAAACAACTAGAGGAATTAAAGGCTAGCGTGGCAGCGGTGCGAGTACATGTGGGAGTCGCGGATAGATTGGTGTGGAAACATGCTGTTTCGGGAACTTTCTCGGTTGGAAAATTGCATGATTTGATGAGTGCGGTTGGGCTCCCGGATACAAAGCATGTGGGATTTGTTTGGAACATGCCTCTTATACCAAAAATTCAATGCTTTCTATGGTTCATATTGGTTGACCGTTTACCGACTATGCGGATGCTTTATGACCGTGGAATTCCAGTCCCATTAGAGTCGATTGGATGCCGATGTTGTGCGTTGGGTGAGGACAGCAGCGACCATATACTATGGTCATGTCAGTTTGCTGTCGAGGTATGGTCCTATTTCTTTTCTTGGTGGGATGTGGCGGTGGTGTGGACGCGAACGGTGCATGAATTTATTGAGCAGTGTTGGGGGAGCTGGTTCAATGGGGAGGTCCGCACATGGTGGGTGATTAGTTGTGCTAGTGTGCTATGGTCTTTATGGTTGGGAAGGAATGAGCTAATCTTTCAAGAGAAATGGGCGTCGAGTAGAATGGTTTTCTTCTTGGCCCAGCTCAGAGCACTTTATTGGACTCGTGCGTTCATGCATGAATCGTGCGTGAACGAGGCAAGTTGGTGGAGATGCTCGCGAATTAGCTGGTCTGTAACGCCCCGGTTTTGGGCTTAGGAGTTTTGGGCGTTGACCGGTTGGTCAAAGTGCTGTTCGAATCTAAAGAGGTGAATTTAGGAAAGCCTAGTTCGGGTTGCATTAAAAATATGGAAAAATGTTCTAAAATCATCTTTTAATATAATTAAGTGAACTGTGAAATCAATTTTGGAAAATGAGTTTTGGAAGTGTGACATTTTGGCTAGTGACCAAAATGTAATTTTCGCAAGTTTGGTGGCTGTTTTATAAAGGGTTGAAACTTTGAATCTTTAAGGAGCTATTAATCCAAAAGTGATTTCTCCAGATTTTTCTAAGATATTTAGAGTTATAATTCTGATTTTTTTAAAGTAAATCAAAAGGAGGGAAAAACTCATTTGGCATTTTCTCATCTAACTTCCAATTTTCTTTCTCTTTTTTTCTCTCAACCCAAACACTCCATTTCCAGAGAATTGATTCTGATTTTCTCACCTAAATTCCTCCTTTCAACTTTCATTTGATTGCAAATCATTGTATCTTCAAAACCTCTTCAATTGCTACAAGTTTCATCAAGGATTTTCATTCCAAAAAGTGGAGAAACACAAGTTTGGAGGTAAGAACGCCCTTCTCCTCTAAACTATCAGTTCTTTACTGAAATTCCTAAGTTTTCAATCCTAAATTGAAGTTTAATTAAAGGTTTTAAAGTGTTGAATTGGATCTTGGCTTATTATGCAAGATTTTGATGATTTTTGGTGATTTTCGTTAGATCTGAGTAATCTGTGATTTAAGAGATGTTTTTGATGTTAAATGATCTCTAAAATGATGTGGAATTGAGTTTTGATTGATGCAATCCCGGATAGGTTGAGTTTCCTAAGTTTAGCTTGTGTTTTAAGGTAGTTTTTGAGGTGATCTGGTGTTGCTGGAGGTATAAGGTTGTTATTAGGTTGTTTTTAGATGTTATTTGATGTTAATGGAAGTGAGGTTTTGCTGGTTTATGGCTGGGCTTTGTTTAGAAGTGGTTTGGATGCATTTTCGGTTGTGTTTGGTGGCCGAAAATGGAGGTTGGGTGAGAGCAGCGAGTTTAGGTGCTTTCATTGAAGCAATTAATGCATGATGATGCATTAATCCTCTGCTTTGATGTGTTGAAACAGGGGAGGCATCATTGGATCCAAGTTTGGTTGATCCGGAAGCTTGTTTTGGTGCTTTGGCTTGAAGCAAAGTGGAAATTGGTGAGTGCAATTGTGGAATTGGATTTCCAGCTTTTTAAACCAAGGTTTGAAGGTTTTGGGAGCTTAGTTTAAGTCTAAACAACTTTGCTAAGCTCAAGTGTAAGTTTTCGGATTTTCTCTCTAGTGGTGGCCATGACTTGATGTTTTGCAAAGTGATGATTTGCATGTTTTGATTACTGTTTTGAAAGCATGTTTTAGCATGAATTTTGCTGATGATGTAAGCCATATGTTGAAGGTAACTCTAGGTAGGAGTACCTTGCTTTTATACATTGTTTAAATGTGGATTGATGCTTTAAAATGCATGATGAAAATGGCTTGGTTAAATGCTTTAAAACAGTGGATTAAATGATGATTATGATGTATATTGGCAAGTGATGTTTTAAAAATGTTAAGGTCACTAAGGTGGTTAAAAGTCCTTGAGTGAGCCTTGTTACTTATGAACATCAAGGTGGTTAAAAGTCCTTGGATGGTTCATGTTGCGGACACTAAGGTGGTTAAAAGTCCTTAGGTGATCCTTTCCATGGTGTTTAAAAGTCCATGGGGCCAAGGTGTTTAAAAGTCCTTGGGGCCAAGGTGTTTAAAAGTCCTTGGGGTGATTCAAGCATTGGACACAAAGGTGGTTAAAAGTCCTTGTGTGGTCCTATTTCATGGTGTTTAAAAGTCCATGGCCAAGGTGTTTAAAAGTCCTTGGGGCCAAGGTGTTTAAAAGTCCTTGGGAAAGTTGTTGAACTTGTTTTATGAAATGAAATGTATCACTTGAGCCAATATGACATGTTAAGTATATAAGAAGCATGAGATGCTTGTTTTGATATATGATATGAAGCATGTGATTGCTTGATTTAAAGTGTGTTTTTGAGCATGTGCAAGGATTGGTTTTAAGCATGATTTATAAATGGTTTTAATTGCATTATTGAATTGTTTTAATGAGCATGCCTCACTAAGCTTTTGCTTACGCTCTCTACGTTTTCTTAATTCAATAATGCAGAGCATTAGAGTACCTTAAGGGGCTGCAAGGAAGGGCAAGCAATCTAGTTCAAGAGAAGCTCTAAGTATGGAAGGTTTTGTTAAACATCTAGCTTTTGTATGTTTTGGCAATGGGGGACCAATGTGTATGTTTTGGGAGGTGTTTGAGACTCCCTAAGTATGTTGAATGTTGTTTAAAATGCTGGTTTTTGGATTGAACCTTATATGCTTATTTTGGAAGTTTGATGCTTGAGTGGCTAGCTTGTGTAGGAAGCATGACCATTGAATTGGGGCTTTTTGCATATGATGTTGGTTTGTTGATTTGTTGGTTCCTACAAGTCTTAAATATGTTTAATTGCATGCTGGTAAAGTTTGGTGATGTTTGGAGCATGTTTGAATGTTCAATTGCATGTTTTGGTATGCTTGTTTGCTGAAATCTGAGCAGGCGTTTCGGAACAGTATGCACCATTTCGGAATGGGTGCCTTACACGAACCCAGGCGTCCGAAACGGTGTGCACCGTTTCGAAACGGTTTAGCCTCTGCCGAGCCACGTTCCGGAACCCGTTTCAGAACGGCCCGTGTTTCGGAACAGGGTCAACCTGTTCCGGAACGATCGACTGTTGGGGGCTGACATTGGCAGTTATATGTTTTGATTTGTTTACGTTTTGGTCCCGAATCTTGTATGATCAATTGCATGAACTGTGGATGTCCTTTTGAGTTGAAATTTCACAGAGAAGCATGAAACCTGACTAATTTCAAGATGGTAACTTCAATTTGGGTTAAGTCCTTTTATTTATCAGAAATTACCATTTGGTCCTTAAAGTTGTAATTTGTTCAATTGGGTCCCTGTTTGATCTCTGATGTTTGTGATCTTTTAGTATGTTGTTTGTATGATCACACATAGGTTAAATGTGCATCTAGATAAGATTTAAAAGAAAAAAAAAGGGTCGTTAATCAAGGTTGACTTTCGGGTTGACTTTGGTTTTCCCCGTGTGACTTTCTTAATTCGGGTCAACGGTCTAGGCCGGGTTAAGGGGGTTACATTTGGTGGTATCAGAGCTGAGTTTACGAGTAATTGGGAATGAATGTATGCATGATTGATGTATGTAAGTTCTGTATGCTTGTTATTTGAAAGCATGATCAGTGGCTTGAGATGTTGATGCAATTGAGATGTATGCTTGATGTTGCATGTTGAGGGTACCCATTGCCAAACAAAAGCTAATGAAATGAGTTGATTTTAATGAAATTGAGCTTGAATACTTGGATTGCTTACCTTGCTGGGCCTGACTTGTTTTATTTGCATTGTTGTTGCATGGTAAAAGTATGGCACCACGTAGAGAGTTACGAGGTAGTGTGCGAGCTACGGCTCCTAACGAGAATGAGAATGAAGAGCACACTGGTAGTGCTGTGTTACCCCCTCCTCCGCCTGGTGGTGGTGCTGGAGGTGAACGAGCTGAAGCTGCAGCTGGTACTGGAGCTGCTAGACCAGAGGTTGGTCAGGGGCAAGCTATGCCTGACATGTCTGTTTTGGTACAAGCTATTGCGGGTGCTTTTCGAGCAGCAGTAGCTGGAGCTCAAGGAGCTGGGCATCAGGGAGATGCTGGAGTCAGATTGCCTTTGGAGCGTCTGCGCAGTCTTGGAGGGACTGAGTTTAGAGGTTTGTTAGCCGAAAGTTCTGAGGCTTGGCTGGAGAGTACCAAGCGTATTTTGGGTCAGATGAGCTACACGGATGTGCAAAAGTTGGGTTGTGTTGTGTCTTTGCTGCAAGGCGATGCTTATACGTGGTGGACGACCACAATCTCTGGAATGGCTGAAGTTGACATCACTTGGACATTCTTTCAGAATGCGTTCAAGAGGAGATATCTGGGAGTGAGATATCTGGATGAGAAAAAGCGTGAATTCATGTCTTTGACCCAGGGGAACATGAGTGTGGCTGAGTACGAAGTACAGTTCGTACGCCTCAGTCAGTATGCACCGGAGCTGATACCTGATGAGCGAGAGAGGTGCGAAAGGTTCCGCTATGGCTTGGTGACGGAAGTAAAGACCTACATGTTGGCTGCTGAGTACAATGATTTTGATGTGTTGGTTAGTCGATCCAAGGACATAGAGATGAATCTGAGTTTGTCTGCGAAGGGTGCTGGAGCGAGTTCTGGGAAGAGAGCTGCTGAGTATAGTTCCGGAGGTGGACGGAACAAGAGGGGACGCGATCAGAGGTTTCAGTCCTCAGCTAAGAGAGGTGGAGGTGCGCCTGCTAGGGGTGGCAATGCTAGAGCTGACCCTAGTGCTTGTTGGATTTGTGGTTCTCGTGGTCACATGAAGCGTGACTGTCCTCGTTCTGGAAGGGAGGTGCAAGCTCCTGTTGCTGCAGCTGGTTATGAGTGCTGGAATTGTGGTTCTGCTGACCACTTGAGGCGAGATTGTCCGAGGATGGCTGGTGGCCAAGAGCGTGCTCCTGTTGTTGCAGCACCGCAGAGAGGTCGTGGACGCGGCCGTGGTAATTTTCAGAGGCGTGAGGAAGGTGGTCGCGGAGTAGCTCATGTTGTGGCTATTCAACCTGAGGGTGGAGGCCAGGCGAGAGTGTATGCTCAGCGTGAGGGAAGGAATGATGCTGATGTGATTGTAGGTACCTTTACTTTGCAATCCTTGTCATTGCTTTCTTTGATAGATTCTGGATCTACGCATTCATACATTTTGCGTGAGCATGCTGAGTTGCTTGGTTTGCCTGTTGAGTCTTTGGATGTTGGTGTTAGAGTCACTAGTTCTTTTGGTGAAACTGTTGTGACTCATAAGCTTTATAGAAGGTATCCTTTGGTTGTTCAAGAGCATGTCTTTCATGTTGATCTTATGGAGTTGCCCTTCTATGGTTTTGATGTGATCCTTGGTATGGATTGGCTTGCTGAGCATCGTGCTGTTGTGGATTGTGAGAATAAGCGAGTTTCGCTTAAGCTTGCGGATGATTATGAAGTGGTGGTGGTTGGTGAGAATGTGAAGTTTCTTGCCAATGTTGTGTCTACCTTGGAGGCGAGCAGGATGCTGAGGCAGGGTTGCGAAGCTTACCTAGCTTTTGTGATGAATCCTAGCTCTAAGGAGCTGAGGGTGCAAGACATCCGTGTTGTGAAGGAGTTCCCTGGTGTTTTTCCTGAAGAGTTGCCTGGTTTACCTCCTAGTCGCGAGGTGGAGTTTGGGATTGAGCTGTATGAGAATACAACTCCTGTGTCCATTACTCCCTATAGAATGGCACCTAAGGAGCTGAAGGAGCTGAAGACGCAGTTGCAAGAGCTGCTTGATCGTGGTTTCATCTGGCCGACTGTGTCGCCTTGGGGTGCTCCTGTCTTGTTTGTGAAGAAGAAAGATGGCACTATGAGGATGTGCATTGATTACCGTCAGCTGAACAAGTTGACTATCAAGAATCGGTATCCTTTGCCGAGGATTGATGATCTCTTTGATCAATTTCGGGGAGCTGCTGTGTTCTCTAAGATTGACTTGAGGTCGGGGTATTATCAGTTGAAGGTGAAGGATGTGGACGTGCCTAAGACAACTTTCAGGACAAGGTATGGGCATTATGAGTTCCTTGTGATGCCGTTTGGGTTGACAAATGCTCCTGCTGCTTTCATGGACATGATGAATCGTGTTTTTCATGAATACCTGGACAAGTTCGTTGTGGTGTTCATTGATGATATCCTCGTGTACTCGCGTACGGAGGAGGAGCACGAAGAGCATTTGAGGATTGTGCTGCAAGCTTTGTTGGAGAATCAGCTTTATGCTAAGTTGAGCAAGTGTGAGTTTTGGCTTAGAGAGGTGGTGTTTCTTGGACATGTGGTTTCGGCCGAGGGGATTCGTGTTGATCCTCAGAAGATCGAAGCGGTGATGAACTGGAAAGTTCCTAAGTCTATTCAGGAGGTTCGTAGTTTCCTTGGTTTGGCAGGATACTACCGGAGGTTTGTGGATGGTTTTTCCAAGATTGCTGCTCCTTTGACGAAGCTTTTGCAGAAAGATGTTAAGTATGAGTGGACAGAAGCGAGGCAGCAAGCCTTTGAGAAGCTGAAGTTGGCTTTGACGCAAGCTCCTATCTTGATTCAGCCTGAATCGGGGAAAGAGTTTGTGGTCTATAGTGATGCATCCTATGTTGGTTTGGGGTGTGTGCTGATGCAAGAGGGTAAGGTTGTGGCTTATGCGTCGTAGCAGTTGAAGGTGCATGAGCGCAATTATCCTACGCATGACATTGAGCTGGCTGTAGTGGTTTTTGCTCTGAAGATCTGGAGGCATTATCTGTATGGTGAGAAATGTACTGTGTACACGGATCACAAGAGTTTGAGGTATCTGATGTCTCAGAAGGAGTTGAATCTTAGGCAGCGACGTTGGTTGGAGTTGCTCAAGGATTATGATCTGACGATTGAGTATCATCCTGGAAAGGCTAATGTTGTTGCGGATGCTTTGAGTAGGAAGGTAGCTGTTGAGCTGAGGGCGATGTTTGCTAGCTTGAGCATATCGCGAGATGGTGGTCTTGTTGCTGAGTTGCAAGTGAAACCATCTTTGGTTCAGTTGATCAAGGAAAAGCAGTTGTTGGATGATTCCTTGGTGTCTCATGTTCAGGATATCGCGGAGGGTAGACCTTCGGATTTTTGCTTTAATGAGGATGGAGTGTTGTGTTTTGGTAGTCGGATAGTAGTGCCTGCTGATGCTGAGTTGAGGTATGCTATTCTGACTGAAGGTCATAGTAGTCCTTTTGCTATGCACCCTGGTAGTACTAAGATGTATCGTGATCTTCGTGATGAGTACTATTGGGTTGGTTTGAAGAAGGATGTTGCAGAGTTTGTGAGCAAGTGTTTGGTGTGTCAGCGAGTTAAGGCTGAACATCAGTTTCCTTCTGGTTTGTTGCAACCGTTGAAAATTCCTGAATGGAAGTGGGAGAGGGTTACCATGGATTTTGTATCTGGTTTGCCTTTGTCTCCATCAAAGAAGAATTCTGTTTGGGTGATTGTGGATCGCCTGACGAAGTGTGCGCATTTCTTGCCTGTGCATACTACGTTCTCTTTGGATAAGCTGGCAGAGCTGTACATTGCTGAGATTGTGAGGCTGCATGGTGTGACTAAGTCGATTGTGTCGGATAGGGATCCGAGGTTCACATCGCGTTTCTGGCAGTGTTTGCATCAAGCTCTGGGTACAAGGTTGCATTTCAGTACATCCTATCATCCTCAGTCGGATGGTCAGTCTGAGCGGGTTATTCAGATTTTGGAGGATATGTTGAGATGCTGCGTGATAGAGTTCCAAGGTTCTTGGGAGAAGCATCTGCCTTTGGTTGAGTTCGCTTATAACAACAGTTTTCAGGCAAGTATACAGATGGCACCATATGAGGCTCTGTATGGGAGGAAGTGTAGGACTCCTCTTTGTTGGGCTGAAACTGGTCAAAAGTTGGTTTCGATGCCGGCTTTGTTAAAAGGAACCACCGAGAAGGTGAGGCTCATTTGTGAGCGGTTGAAGGCTGCTTCTGACCGGCAGAAGTCTTACGCGGATTTGAAGCGTAAGGAGATAGAGTTTGCGGTGGGTGATCGTGTGTTTTTGAAGGTTTCGCCTTGGAAGAAGGTGATGAGGTTTGGTCGGAAGGGTAAGCTGAGCCCTAGATACATTGGACCATATGAGGTGGTTGAGCGTGTGGGTCCTGTTGCATATCGGTTGAGGTTACCTCAGGAGTTGGAGAAGATTCATGATGTGTTCCATGTTTCTATGCTCCGGAAGTATAGATCTGATCCTTCGCATGTGATGCCTGTTGAGGATGTGGTATTGAATCCGGATTTGACCTATGATGAGGAACCGGTGAAGGTTCTGGATTCGGATAGCAAGGTCCTTCGTGGCAAGACCATTGAGTTGGTGAAGGTGCTGTGGAAGCATCGAGGTGTTGAGGAAGCCACGTGGGAGCGGAAGGAAGACATGCTGAAGCAGTTTCCTTATCTCTTTCCTTCAGGTAAATTTCGAGGACGAAATTTCTTAAGGGGGGGAGAGTTGTAACGCCCCGGTTTTGGGCTTAGGAGTTTTGGGCGTTGACCGGTTGGTCAAAGTGCTGTTCGAATCTAAAGAGGTGAATTTAGGAAAGCCTAGTTCGGGTTGCATTAAAAATATGGAAAAATGTTCTAAAATCATCTTTTAATATAATTAAGTGAACTGTGAAATCAATTTTGTAAAATGAGTTTTGGAAGTGTGACATTTTGGCTAGTGACCAAAATGTAATTTTCGCAAGTTTGGTGGTTGTTTTATAAAGGGTTGAAACTTTGAATCTTTAAGGAGCTATTAATCCAAAAGTGATTTCTCCAGATTTTTCTAAGATATTTAGAGTTATAATTCTGATTTTTTTAAAGTAAATCAAAAGGAGGGAAAAACTCATTTGGCATTTTCTCATCTAACTTCCAATTTTCTTTCTCTCTTTTTCTCTCAACCCAAACACTCCATTTCCAGAGAATTGATTCTGATTTTCTCACCTAAATTCCTCCTTTCAACTTTCATTTGATTGCAAATCATTGTATCTTCAAAACCTCTACAATTGCTACAAGTTTCATCAAGGATTTTCATTCCAAAAAGTGGAGAAACACAAGTTTGGAGGTAAGAACGCCCTTCTCCTCTAAACTATCAGTTCTTTACTGAAATTCCTAAGTTTTCAATCCTAAATTGAAGTTTAATTAAAGGTTTTAAAGTGTTGAATTGGATCTTGGCTTATTATGCAAGATTTTGATGATTTTTGGTGATTTTCGTTAGATCTGAGTAATCTGTGATTTAAGAGATGTTTTTGATGTTAAATGATCTCTAAAATGATGTGGAATTGAGTTTTGATTGATGCAATCCCGGATAGGTTGAGTTTCCTAAGTTTAGCTTGTGTTTTAAGGTAGTTTTTGAGGTGATCTTGGTGATCTGGTGTTGCTGGAGGTATAAGGTTGTTATTAGGTTGTTTTTAGATGTTATTTGATGTTAATGGAAGTGAGGTTTTGCTGGTTTATGGCTGGGCTTTGTTTAGAAGTGGTTTGGATGCATTTTCAGTTGTGTTTGGTGGCCGAAAATGGAGGTTGGGTGAGAGCAGCGAGTTTAGGTGCTTTCATTGAAGCAATTAATGCATGATGATGCATTAATCCTCTGCTTTGATGTGTTGAAACAGGGGAGGCATCATTGGATCCAAGTTTGGTTGATCCGGAAGCTTGTTTTGGTGCTTTGGCTTGAAGCAAAGTGGAAATTGGTGAGTGCAATTGTGGAATTGGATTTCCAGCTTTTTAAACCAAGGTTTGAAGGTTTTGGGAGCTTAGTTTAAGTCTAAACAACTTTGCTAAGCTCAAGTGTAAGTTTTTGGATTTTCTCTCTAGTGGTGGCCATGACTTGATGTTTTGCAAAGTGATGATTTGCATGTTTTGATTACTGTTTTGAAAGCATGTTTTAGCATGAATTTTGCTGATGATGTAAGCCATATGTTGAAGGTAACTCTAGGTAGGAGTACCTTGCTTTTATACATTGTTTAAATGTGGATTGATGCTTTAAAATGCATGATGAAAATGGCTTGGTTAAATGCTTTAAAACAGTGGATTAAATGATGATTATGATGTAAATTGGCAAGTGATGTTTTGAAAATGTTAAGGTCACTAAGGTGGTTAAAAGTCCTTGAGTGAGCCTTGTTACTTATGAACATCAAGATGGTTAAAAGTCCTTGGATGGTTCATGTTGCGGACACTAAGGTGGTTAAAAGTCCTTAGGTGATCCTTTCCATGGTGTTTAAAAGTCCATGGGGCCATGGTGTTTAAAAGTCCTTGGGGCCAAGGTGTTTAAAAGTCCTTGGGGTGATTCAAGCATTGGACACAAAGGTGGTTAAAAGTCCTTGTGTGGTCCTATTTCATGGTGTTTAAAAGTCCATGGCCAAGGTGTTTAAAAGTCCTTGGGGCCAAGGTGTTTAAAAGTCCTTGGGAAAGTTGTTGAACTTGTTTTATGAAATGAAATGTATCACTTGAGCCAATATGACATGTTAAGTATATAAGAAGCATGAGATGCTTGTTTTGATATATGATATGAAGCATGTGATTGCTTGATTTAAAGTGTGTTTTTGAGCATGTGCAAGGATTGGTTTTAAGCATGATTTATAAATGGTTTTAATTGCATTATTGAATTGTTTTAATGAGCATGCCTCACTAAGCTTTTGCTTACGCTCTCTACGTTTTCTTAATTCAATAATGCAGAGCATTAGAGTACCTTAAGGGGCTGCAAGGAAGGGCAAGCAATCTAGTTCAAGAGAAGCTCTAAGTGTGGAAGGTTTTGTTAAACATCTAGCTTTTGTATGTTTTGGCAATGGGGGACCAATGTGTATGTTTTGGGAGGTGTTTGAGACTCCCTAAGTATGTTGAATGTTGTTTAAAATGCTGGTTTTTGGATTGAACCTTATATGCTTATTTTGGAAGTTTGATGCTTGAGTGGCTAGCTTGTGTAGGAAGCATGAGCATTGAATTGGGGCTTTTTGCATATGATGTTGGTTTGTTGATTTGTTGGTTCCTACAAGTCTTAAATATGTTTAATTGCATGCTGGTAAAGTTTGGTGATGTTTGGAGCATGTTTGAATGTTCAATTGCATGTTTTGGTATGCTTGTTTGCTGAAATCTGAGCAGGCGTTTCGGAACAGTATGCACCGTTTCGGAACGGGTGCCTTACACGAACCTAGGCGTCCGAAACGGTGTGCACCGTTTCGAAACGGTTTGGCCTCTGCCGAGCCACGTTCCGGAACCCGTTTCGGAACGGCCCGTGTTTCGGAACAGGGTCAACCTGTTTCGGAACGGTCGACCGTTGGGGGCTGACATTGGCAGTTATATGTTTTGATTTGTTTACGTTTTGGTCCCGAATCTTGTATGATCAATTGCATGAGCTGTGGATGTCCTTTTGAGTTGAAATTTCACAGAGAAGCATGAAACCTGACTAATTTCAAGATGGTAACTTCAATTTGGGTTAAGTCCTTTTATTTATCAGAAATTACCATTTGGTCCTTAAAGTTGTAATTTGTTCAATTAGGTCCCTGTTTGATCTCTGATGTTTGTGATCTTTTAGTATGTTGTTTGTATGATCACACATAGGTTAAATGTGCATCTAGATAAGATTTAAAAGAAAAAAAGGGTCGTTAATCAAGGTTGACTTTCGGGTTGACTTTGGTTTTCCCCGTGTGACTTTCTTAATTCGGGTCAACGGTCTAGGCCGGGTTAAGGGGGTTACATGGTCGATGCAGAGGGAGGATAACATGACAGGGCTGATTAGTGTTTGGATGCCGCCGGTGGCGACGGTGTTGAAGTTCAATGTTGACGGTGCTGCGAGGGGAAAACCGGGAAGGGCGGGGTGCGGTGGTGTGCTACGGGACTGTAGTAGCCGTATTGTGGCAATGTTTTCAGGTTCGATTGGAATAGCGGATTCAAATGTGGCTGAGATCCCAGCGATCGCTTATGCATTGCGCTTGTTGCACGAGATGCAGGTAGATACGGTATCCTCAATAGTGGTGGAATCGGATTCTATGGTAGCGATTTCATGGATGAATAGTACAGAGAACCGTCCGTGGAAGCTGTGGCAATAGTTTCAGCAGATTGAGGAGGACATTGCGGGGTTGCCGTGCGTGTGCTTCAACCATATCTATCGAGAGGCAAATGGTTTGGCGGATTCTCTGGCAAAGAGTGGTATTGTGAGACGTGAATGGGTATGGTTGTATAGCAAATAGAGTGTGTTTGGTCCCTTGGCACATGCAAATCGGTACTCTTTTCCTCTATTTAGGATTAGAGAGGTTTTTAATGAGGCCGATATGTACTGTGATTTTGTATGATTTCGGCTAATAAAATCATACATGCTTTTCAAAAAAAAATATTACTTGTCATATAAGGAACTTAACCCATTTAAGTTCACATAAGATCTTACTTAACATATTGATTCATTTCACCATTACAAGACCATTTAGACTTACATAGTATTACACTAGTAAACTAAACATATCAGGTACCTAATGGTATTAAGAAATCAAAATTACCAACCCAATTACAAATACATTCTTACTTCCAATATCTTATAAGTCATTCGAATTCTATATTTGTTCATATGCCATTCGACTACATACATTTAACCTGAATGAAAATATCAACCCTAAGCATACAAGTCATTCGAATTACTTAGCTTAAGTAGACATACCATCTCATTCGAAATCTATTCTTACATTCATTCTATTTAGTAATAAAATACAAGCACACGTAATCTAATTAACTTATCACATATATTTTACCATTACATAAGCCATTTTAACACATGTTTATGCCTAACATTTTCTAACAAATTTTCAAGTCAATTTCATGTTAACCAATTTAATCAAGGTTCTTACTTATCTTTGCATTTCAAGCTAACCATATTATCCATATGTATAACATATAACCATTCATTATGATTCAAATCAACCATATAGCCATAACATATGATTAAGCTACCATTAGCTACTTTAATTACAAGCCAAAACTTAACAAATCTATACAAAACGTCCCAAAATGCCAAAATGCATACTAGTATATACATCTATGCCACCTCTAAGAGATGCAACATCATCAAAATACCATACTTTGTTCTTCCTTGTGACGAACTAGCTAGATCAACGTTAAAATGGCTCAAAATCCAAAATACCTGAAATTTTGGGAAGAAGACAAATTCGAGCGATAAGTACATAATGTACTTAGTGAGGTAACACCTAGACCTATCCATTTAATACCGACAAGCTTTGGATTCAGGACTTAGCCGAACATATGACTCTATCGATTTTCACCTTCAAATGTTTCTTATTTATTTTACCTACTAACATACTTATCATAGTCCAATCCCACCAAATCAACCAAGTCAATATAACTAATTTGAAACCAATTTCAAACTAGCATGCTTCCTAATTCACATTATCATGCATGCTATAGCAACTTACTTAACTTATACATGTCATACCCAATTTCAAAAGTCATGCTTTCATAGTAAAATCACATGTAAACATTTCATTCCATTCACTTTTAATCATATCATGACAAATCACATAAATATTCATGGCAATTACATGTACTCATGCTTTCATAAATATTTTCACAAGCTAAACATTCTTCATTTGATAAGTCTTATTAAATCATTATTGCCTCGATATTTCGGTTGGACTAGGTAATCGAGTCACAAATTGGTACACGAAGTACTCGTATGAAGAGTTAGTACACTAAGTACTCGTATGAAATTGGCACCAAAGTACTCGTATGAAAATTGGCACACATAGTACTCGTATGAACATTTTGGCACATAAAGTACTCGTATGAAAGATACCTAAAGTATCAAAGAGCTCTAGACTCTAAGGCATTATGTTCTACCTAAACCAACTAGTAACCAAGGCATTATTAGCTTTTGTTTAACATTTGAATTCATGTAACAAACTTTTAATACATATGATAACTTCATGTAATCAAATCTTTTAAAGCATATCAATCATGCTTCATGTCATATAGCAACATTCATATCATTCAAATCATGTAACCGAATTTTCTAAGGCATGGCAATCAAACTTCCTACCGTATAACAAACATTAGTATCATGTGATCATCCAAATCCAGCATATCACTCAAGGTACATGTTATATGCATGCAATTACGTACCTTGCATCCAGCAAGCAGCGTGCCGTAAACTTACCTCGGCATTTCCAAGCAATGCACATGAACTAAACTAAGCCTAGCAATCTAGCTACCAATTCATGGCATCAAACAAGTTTTCAACCAATTTACTCTTCTTTTCTTATTACCAAATATAAATTTAGTCCAATTACATGATAATTATGAAATTAAAGAATGGTTAGGACCTAGGTCCTAACCCTAAGGAAAGTTACACTCACTGTACTCCAAGCTCTAGGTACTAGGGAGTGTGGATGACAATCCCTCTATTCCTCTTCTTTGATGGCTCTACCAATCTTTCCTCCTCAAGATCTTCAATCTTTTGGTCCTCTAGTAAACCATACATGCATAACCAGCCATTATAATGCATTCAAATCATTCAATTCAAATTTTTATATGCACTATAAATGCAAGATTCAAATTTGTCCCATACTAGACAGTTTATCAACCCTTTACTAAAAATTGCATATCTTTTAATCCGTTTATCGAATTTTCGATTACTTTATACCATTTAAAAGCTAATGAAATTATCTACTTAACCATAACAAGCTTGCATTTTATTACGTAGCCATTTAATACAGTTTTGTTTTTTAAAGACAGCCCTACTTGCATTTTCGAACAGCTTAGACATCTCAAATTGATTCATTTCAAGATTTTTCTACGTAACTCAAAATTGAGTTCCGTTTTTTCCCCAGCCTTCTACACACATTGAAGATTAATCTTACCAATTTTTAGTTTAAAATACCAGCCGTGCTACTCTCGGTAGACATTTAAAGGTACTGTTTTAGAACAGAATGTTCTGGACAGCTTCAACTCGCCCTACCAATTTAATCAGTAACCATTTCACCTATGGATGTACCTAAACTTTATATCGTACTCTTATTTAGTTTCTTAACTAGTTCCATGGTAAATATCATATCCGTTTACCATATTTATCCACAGGAAACAGTCCCTATCACCAATGTACACAAAACATATTCTAACCACTGCTCCATTACACTTTGCTAAATCAATTCTTTCCCAAGCCTATATTTATGTATTTTCCAGAATTTTACACACGTAATTAGCATCATTTAATCCATTTTATAGCAGTCATTTACATGCTTACACCCTACTTATCCATTGACACCTTTTACACTTCTAAAATTATCACTAACATAACCTCAACATGCGTGTTTATGTTCTTATCATATTCCCAACAATTGCTCAATGAATTTCCAGCAACTTAAACACAATTTTAGCCTCCATACTTCAAGTTTCTAGCAACCATTTTTATGTATACATATCCCTTAATCCATGACATAAATCATTTTCTCAATCCTAAACTAACATAGAAACCAACATGCATAATCTGTCCTATTAACATGGCAGCAACATCTCAACAATTCAAGATGATTATATGCATTCCTAATGAAATAAAATCAAGTAATTACCTTACTAACAAAAGGCCATGCACAGACAAAACCAAGACTTGAGTTAAAACAGTCCCCAAACCCAAACTTTCTCTCATTATTCTCTTTCAAATTCGGCCAAGGGAGGAAGATGAAGCAAGGTTTCCTCAAGATCTTATTTTTTACTCAAACACCCTATTTTCCATGGATTTTCAGCTCACAATATCAATGAGTAAGAATTAAAGGGCTTCTCTCTTTTGTTCTCGCCAAAATGGGGTAAGGGAGGGATGAAGAAACAAACAAAGATGAGGAAGAGTCAAACTCTCTCTCTCTTCCTAGGAGTAACCGTCCATATTCACATCCCATTTCATTATTATTATTATTATTATTATTATTATTATTAATGAGATATTATCTCATTATAAGCCTTCCTATTGGGTCATACATGCCACCTGTACTTTCCACTAAGTAGCTTTTAATAGTTTAGCATGCAACACTTTAATTTTGTTTTAGTTTCATTTCAATCCTCTTAATTTAGCTTCTCATTTTTTTTGTTTCGAATTGAGCCCAAATCTTATAATTAGCTTACTAATTATCAATTGCTTATTAATTGAGCTACCTCACTTTATTTTATTTCAATTAAATCCTAGTCCTAACTAGTTTAGAAGGAATAGTTCACATTGTTTTAATTTTACTCAAATCACTTATTCAATTTCTTTTAGCTTAATTTGGCACATAACTCGCTTAATCTATGACTTAATTGTAACATCCTCCTAAGCTCGGTTTAGGGTATTACATAGATAACCAATCAATACCAAGAATTACATCAAAACAATAGAAAGGTAACTCCATAAAATCAACATCAAACACATGACCTTGAACAGACAAAGGACACCTCCTATAAAACTTCCTCGTAACAATTGTCTCACCAAAAGAAATGGTTACACGCATACCAACATATAACAACTCAATAGGTAAATAAATTGATTGTGCTTTGTTACGCAAAGTATATGAATGAGTAGATCCAGAATCAATCAAAGAAAGTAATGACAAGGATTGCAAAGTAAAGTACCTGCGATCACATCTGTGTCATTACATCCCTCTCAGTGTGCATAAACCCTAGCATGTCCACCTCCCTCAGGCTGAACATCAACAACATGAGCAACATTCCTCTATACATCCTCTCTACGATGGAAATTACCACAACCATGCCCATGGACTCTCTATGGCTTAGCAGCTCGCATCAGAGCTTGTCCATATCTAACCAGTTGTGGACAATCACGCTTCATATGTCCTCATGACCCACAGTTCCAACACGTACCTAGATTATGCCAACACTCTCTTGTGTGCCTTCTACCGCACCAGCTACACTCTGATGTACGAACAAAAGCATTTTGGCCTAGCTGAAAACGACCAGGGTTACCACCACTACGCCATGGATCCGGTTGATACCTCCTATCGTTATGCTTCTTGTAATGATCTCTACCGGTATCATACTCAGCCGACCTCTTTCCGGGACAAGAAACTAAACCCAAATTCTGCTCAGTGTCCTTAGCCCAAGTGATTAAGACATCAAAATCGGTGTAATCCAAAGCCAACATATAAGTTTTGACCTCATTCACAAGCTCGTGACGAAAACGTTCACATCTCCTTTGTTCATCGAGAACTAGTTAAGGGGCATACTGGCTCAATTGAACCTCATATTCTGAAACGGTCAAGTTTCCTTGCACCAAAGACATGAATTCTCGCTTCTTTTAATCAAGATAGCGAACACCCGGATACTTCCTCTTAAAAGAAGTTCCAAAGAACTCCAAGTCACATCGGCAGGTTCCATACCTGCAGTGATGGTCATCCACCAAGTATAAGCATCTCCATGTAGCAAGGATACAACACAACCCAACTTATGCACATCATTACAACCCATCTGACCAAGAATCCTTTTGGTTCTCTCAAACCAAGCCTCAGAACCCTCATGATACAGACCTCAGAACTCAGTTCCACCCAAACTACGTAAATGATCCAAAGGTAAACCAGCATTAGCACCATGATGTGGTGCAGCCACATGCATACCCATTATTACTGCCTTAAAAGCCCCAGCTATAGCTTGAATCAACAGTGTCATATCAGTAGTAGCATGTCCTTGCGCTGCCTGAGGTCCAACACTTCCAACGCCTACACCCGCACCAGCTCCATCACCACCAGGAGAAGGTGGAGGGGCAGAAAATTCTAAACATCATTAACCTCATTCTCAACCACATTACGTACAATGGCTCTAAGCTCTCATCTTGGTCCCATTATCAAAACGTTATGAATCTTTGAGCAAAAAATGCAACATTAAAAACAATACGGCAAGCCGAAGCAAGAATCTAAGGTGCTCAAGTTTACTTCTAAAACCAAAATCCTCTTTATATTAGTAATAAAATGGAAATGGGTACCCTTAATCTCTCTGTAACGCCCTGGTTTTGGGCCTATGTGTTTTGGACATTGGACCGGACCGGTCGGAAACGGTTCGAATCGCGTTAGGTGATTAAAGGAAATCAAGGATCGGGATATGATAAAAATATAGTAAAAATTTCAAAAATCCTCTAAAATTATGTCTAAGAGGTTGGTCAAATCAAATTTACAAAAAGAGTTTCCGAAGAGGTACATTTTGGGTAGTGACCAAAATGTAAAGTTTTAAAACTATGGGAAAATGTGATTTTAAAAGAGGAGCCAAAAATATTAGAATCTTTATGGAGCTTTATGGCAATTTAGCCTTTCCTTAATATGACATGAGTTTAACATGGTTTTAATTAAATAGTTTTAATTGGCTTTTATTTTATTTAATTAATTAGGTGGTTAATTAGTGAGATTTCATCACGTAACTACCTTTCTCTTCTCATTTTCAGCCAAACACAATTCTAACTCATTTTCTGCTAAATTCTTTTCTCTCAAACACTCTCTCAATATTTTCTAAACAAATTTCAAGAGATCTTTCAAGTTCTTCAAGATTTTTGCTAAAGAAAACTTGTCATTCATTGAGTAAAGCAAGGATTGGAGGTAAATCTCATTCTCAACCTTCAATCTAGGTTCTGTATTGAAATTCCCAAGATCTTTGGCTTCTAATTAATGTTTTTAGTTGAGTTTTCATTATAGTTTGATTTGAGATTGAAATCTTGTAAAAATAAGATGAAATTCTTGATTTTTGGACTTGTTTTGTTAAGCTCTGTTTTGGATTGATTTTAATTGAGTTTTGAGATGGTTAATATGTTGAAAAGAGGTTTTGTTGATATAGATCCTAAAATCCTTGAGATCCTTAAGTTTCTTAATAGTTCTAGTTGGGTTTTTGAGGTGATATGTGGGAGTAATTCTTGGTGGAGGTATAAGGAAGGGTTTAGGTTGATTTTAGATGTGTTTTGATGTTTATAATTGATTGGAAGTGATGTATGTTGGCTGGGCTTGGTTTAGGAAGCAATCGATTAAGTTTTCGGTTGTTTCATATGGGTAAATCGGTGTATTTTGGGTGAGCAACGAGTTTGTGATTGGTTGCTGGTGTTGAAATGCATTTTAATGCATTTGGATCTCTTTTTTGATGATGTGAAAATAGGGGATCTTGATCTGGGAGCAAACGAGACGTTTTTGGAGACTCCATAAGAGTAATTTTCGTGTCGGCGAGCAAGGCTTCGCGTATCGGTGAGTGGAAATGGATTTTCCAGCTTTGTAACACTTTGAGCGTGGTCTTAGGAGCTTAGTGTAAGTTTGAAACACTTAGCTAAGCTCAAGAGTAAGTGATTCGAAAGTCTCTCTCTCGGAAATGTGTTACGTTTTGATGGTAATGCACTTGAGTTAATGTGGTTTTGATTACTATTTTAAAGCATGTTTTAAGCATGGTTAATTTTGGATTTTAATGCCATTATATTAAGGATGCACTAGCTAAGTGATCCTTGGTTTTATGTGATAAATGCATATGATGTTAAGCATATTTATGCTTGTGGAAATGGCATTGTGTTTATGCTTGTAAAACAGTGGAATATTGATGTTAAAAGATTATATTGGCAAGTGATGGAAATGGTTTTTGGTTACTATAATCGGATATAGTTAGCTCGCTATAGGATTGGGTGCGCCGTGAATAAAGTCGCCTTGGATATCGAGGGGTTGTGATTGTATCGTAATCTCCATCCAAGTACCCTAACGATTGAGACTAAGATCACAACGGTGAATGGTTTAATCCCGTGTGTGAGTCTTGTGGTATATGTCTCGTACTCTCCTTAGTGGAATTATACAACTATCGATGAGTGATGTTGAGGGGTTGTGATTGTGCCATTAATCTCCATCACGAGAGTTGAGGGGTTGTGATTGTGCCATTGATATCCAACTTGTGTAGTCCGGTAGTGTGTATGAAGCATGTGGGACAACGCTTGTAATCCGCGTATACGATTGTGTCATTTGTTTTGGTATGGTTTGAGATTATCACTTGAGAGCCAATATAATGTTAATGATTAATGATTAAGCATGAGATGCTTTTGAATGATGCAAGAATGCATGTGATGTTTGGTTTAAGCATGAGCAAAGGAATTTGTTGTTATTTTAATGATGCAACATGCATGTGGTTTTTAAAAGTGCATTGAATGCTTAAATGATAATGTTTAAAAGAAAGGCATGAGTTTGCAAATGATGTTGCAATGATTAAATGAGATGCATTGGTGAATGTTGTTTTAGCGATCCTCACTAGGCTATATGCTTACACTCATTTGTTTCATCAATGCAGATAATTGAGCTTTCAAGGTTGTCCAAAAGCTAAGGGATTCCAAGAGTTTTGGTTAAGCAATGTATGTGGTTCACCCTTAGTGTAATAAGAGGCAATGGGTGGGAATTCCTTCTTTCTGGATTTGTTGGTGATGGTTGTTGTTTTAAGCATGTTTGGTTTCTGATTTTTGGACTTGTAATCGGCCCTTAATTGGTTTCACGATTTGCTTGTGGTGTTTTGCCTATGCTTTAGTTTGGTTTCTTAAGCATGCTTGAATAGCTAACATGTCATTATGGTTTGATGAGTTTGATGAGTGTGATTCACTGGTTGTTGATGTTTACTTGTCTATTAGGTAGATTATAACTTGTATGCAGGATTTAAGCTTGTTTGGATATGATTAAGCATGTTTAAATACCCTTGGAATTTGTCTTTCTAGTATGCATATCGATACACGGGGAAGTGTATTGATGCACTAAGGCCAAATCCAAGCATTTCAGTACAGGGGTATCCGTACGGATCGCCCACGTATCAATATGCCCAAGCCAAGTTTGAAGACCGTACGGATACACGGGGAAGCGTTTCGATATGCCCTTCCCATCTTTTGCTACTGGCTTCCCGCGTATCGATACAGGCTCAGGTGTATCGATACTGGTAGTTAAAATTCAGTTAAAAGTATCTTTGTAAGTCTTGAAATGTTACGCTTTGGTCCTTGAATGTTATTTGATCAATTGGATGAGTTTGGATGATCAGTCTGAGATGAAATTTGACGTGTTAGCATGTTACATGACTAATTGAGGATTGGTAAGTTTAAAATCTGAAAAGTCCTTGTATTTTCTGCAATTTACAAAACAATCCCTTAAAGTCATAAATATGCAATTGAACCCCTAATTGAACTCTGATCGTTGTGTCGTATCTTTGTAATGGTCTTGCTGAACACATAGGTTAATATTGTGCATCTAGAGAAGATAAAAAGAAAAAAAGGGTCGTTAATCAAGGTTGACTTTATTGAGTTGACTTTGGTTTTCCCCGTGTAATCTTCTTAGTTCAGGTCGGGCGTCTAGGTCGGGCTAAGGGGGTTACATTTGTTGGTATCAGAGCCAGGTTACGAAAGAATTGGGGATGTTGGTATGTGAAATTGATATGTATTGACGTATGTTGATTGAAAAGCATGAATTATGTTGAATTTCGGAGCTTATGCCATGCTTGATTGATGTGAATCGCATGAGAAATGAATATGATTGTATGTTGATCATGTGATATTGAAATGTGTTGGTTGTGGATGATGGAAAGCATAATGAGTATGTATGCTCTTGTATGTTATGTTATGCTTGAGGGAAATCGGGGTACCCATTGCCTTATTACACTAGTTAAATGTTTTTTTAAACTTGGATCCTTGCATGAGGCTGGCCTAAATGGTTTGATTTGTTTTTTGTTGTTATGCCTTGTTAAAAATAGCATTATGGGTCCGAGGAGAGAGCTAAGGTTGAACACATTAGTATCTGGGGCTAAGCAGGGCGACCAGGGTGAGCAAGGGGCTGATGTCCCTCCTGGTGGAAACTTACCTCCTCCACCACCACCTGGAGGTGGGGAGCAGGAGCAGCAAGGACATGTTGGTCTGGGTTTGGGTGATCTAGCACTGTTGGTTCAGGTGATCTCTGGGGCGTTTCAGGCTGCGGTAGTCGGAGCGCATGTACAGGCCCCTACAGCTGGGCAGGCGGGTTTACCTTTTGAGAGGTTGAGGAGCCTAAGAGCTGTTGAGTTCTTCAGAATGTCTCATGAGGCGTCAGAAGCCTGGTTGGCAAGTACGATTTATATCATGGATCAAATGGGATGCAACAATGTGCGCAAGCTGGGATGTACAGGTTTCTTGCTTCAAGGCGACGCATATAGTTTGTGGATGACTACCGCCGCTGGAATGGAACCCAACGAGGTAGATTGGGAGTTTTTCAAGGGTTCCTTTAAGAGGAAGTATCTGGGAGTGAGATACTTGGATGAAAAGAAACGTGAGTTCATGTTGTTAGTTCAGGGAACTCTTTATGTGGCTGAGTATGAGGTCCAGTTCGTACGCCTGAGCCAGTATGCCCCTGAGCTGATACCTAGTGAGAGGCACCGTTGTGATCGTTTCTGGTACGGGCTGGTACATGAAGTCAAGACGTACATGATGGCTGTGGATTACACCAATTTCGATGTGTTGGTGTGTCGAGCAAAAGACATTGAACAGAACTTGGGTTTGTCGCCTCGAGGTGTTGGTTCTAGCTCTGGGAAGAGAGCAGCTGAGTATAAATCTGGGGTGGACAGAACTAAAGAGGTAGTGATAGAAGATATCAGCCTAAGGTGAGGCGTGGTGCTCCGAGACGAGGCGGTCAGGTCCAGGGAGGCCGAGTGAGGTCTGAGCAGCACACGTGCTGGACGTGTGAATTGAGGGACCATCTGAGGCGAGATTGTCCTCGAGAATATAAAGAGGCTCAGGCTCTTGTTGTGGTGACAGGGAATTCATGTTCGAACCGTGGTTCAGCGGATCACATGAGGCGGGAGTGTCCTTTGTTGGCAGGTGGAGGTCATGGACATGCACCTGCTGTGGCTGCACCTCAGAGAGGCCGTAGGCGCGGCCAAGGGAACTTCCAAAGGAGAGACGAGGGTTAGCGAGGCATTGCACATGTGGTACCAGTTCGGCCTGAAGGAGGCGGTCTTGCGAGGGTTTATGCTCAGCGCGAGGAGCGCAACGATACATATGTTATCGCAGGTACTTTTGTTCTTCAGTCTTTATCGTTGTTGGCTTTGATTGATTTTGGATCTACGCATTCTTATATCTTGAGTGAGCATGCACATTTGCTTGATATACATGTTGAGTTGCTTGAAGTAAGAATGCAAGTGACTAGTTCTTTTGGTGAGACTGTAGTCACTAGGAAGTTGTATAGGAGATGCCCTTTGTCTGTGCAAGGTCATGTTTTTCTTGTGTATTTGATGGAGTTACCCTTATATGGATTTGATGTGATCCTTGGTATGGACTGGTTAACTGAACATAGAGCGGTGGTTGATTTTGATGCCAAGCGGATCACCTTAAAGCTTACCAATGATTATGAAGTGGTGATAGTAAGCGAGAATGTGAAATTCTTGTCGAATGTGATTTCAACTTTGGAAGGAAGTCGTATGATAAGGTTGGGTTGTGAGGCTTACCTTGCCTATGTGATAAATCCTGGCACAAGGGATGTACGTGTGCAGGACATTCGAACCATTCGCAATTTTCCGAGTGTCTTTCTAAAAGAATTGCATGGGTTGCCACCAAACAGGGAAGTTGAGTTTGGTATTGAGTTGTATGAGCATGACTCCGGTGTCCATTGCTTATTATCGCATGGCCCCTAAAGAGCTAAAAGAGTTGAAAACGCAACTACGGGAGTTGTTGGATCGAGGGTTCATTCGGCCGAATGTGTCACCTTGGGGTGCACCGGTCTTGTTTGTAAAGGAGAAAGATGGGACAATGCGGATATGCATAGATTATCAGTAATTGAACAAGTTGACGATCAATAACAAGTATCCTTTGCCTAGGATTGATGATCTCTTTGATTAGTTTCGAGGAGCCTCGGTGTTTTCTAAGATAGACTTGAGGTCAGGATATTATCAGGTGAAGATGAAGGATGTGGACGTACCTAAGACAGCTTTTAGGAAAAGGTACGGGCATTATGAGTTCTTAGTGATGCCGTTTGGTTTGACCAACGCACCTGCTACTTTCATGGACATGATGAATCGTGTATTCCATGAATTCTTGGATTAGTTTGTAGTGGTGTTCATCGATGATATCCTTGTGTATTCACGTGCTGAGGAGGATCATAATAGACACTTGAGAATCGTTTTGCAAGCGTTGTTGGAGAAACAGTTGTATGCCAAGCTAAGTAAGTGTCAGTTTTGGCTTAGAGAGGTGGTCTTCCTTAGGCATGTTGTGTCAGCTGAGGGTATTCGCGTTGATCCACATAAAGTAGAGGTTGTGATGAGTTGGAAGGTACCTAAGTCGGTGACAGAGGTACGAAGTTTCCTTGGTTTAGCTAGGTATTACCGTAGGTTTGTCGAGGGTTTCTCGAAGATTGCTGCACCCTTGACCAAGGTGTTTGTAGAAGAATGTTCGCTTTGAGTGGAAAAATGTGAGGCAACAAGCTTTTGAGAAGCTGAATGAAGCTTTGACGCAAGCTCCTGTCCTGATTCAACCTGAGTCTGGTAAGGAGTTTGTGGTCTATAGTGATGCGTCCATTGTTGGTTTGAGTTGTGTGTTGATGCAGAAGCGTAAGGTGGTAGCCTATGCATCTAGACAGTTGAAGGTGCATGAGCGTGACTACCCTACTCATGATCTTGAGCTTGCGGCTGTGGTGTTTGCCGTGAAGATCTGGAGGCATTACCTGTACGGTGAGAAGTGTGTTGTGTTCACGGATCATAAGAGCTTGAAGTATCTTATGTCTCAGAAGGAGTTGAATCTTAAGCAACATCGCTGGGTGGAGTTGCTTAAGGATTATGATCTGACGATTGAGTATCACCCAGGCAAGGCTAATGTTGGCTGATGCTTTGAGTCAGAAAGTGGCCGTGGAGTTGAGGGCAATGTTTGCTCATTTGAGCATATCGCATGATGGTGGTCTTATTGCGGAACTGCAAGTGAAACCATCCTTGATTTAGTTGATCAAAGATAAGCAGTTGTTAGATGATTCTCTTGTTCCTCCTGTTCAGGACATTGCGGATGGTAGACCTTCGGATTTCAGTTTTAGTGATGACGGTGTTCTATGCTTTGGAAGTCGAATAGTGGTGCAAGATGATGTTGAGTTGAGGCGCACTATTCTGAATGAAGCTCATAGTAGTCCGTTTGCTATGCATCCTGGTAGTACGAAGATGTATCGTGATTTGAAGGATGAGTACTACTGGGTAGGGTTGAAAAAGGATGTTGCTGAATTCGTTAGTAAGTGCATGGTGTGTCAGCGGGTGAAAGCTGAATATCAAGTTCCTTCTGGGTTGTTGCAACCTTTGAGAATTCCAGAATGGAAGTGGGAAAGGATTACCATGGATTTTATGTCTGTGTTACAGTTGTCACCGTCAAATAAGAATTCGGTTTGGGTGATTGTTGATCGCCTTACGAAGTGTGCACATTTCCTGCCTATGTATACTACGTATACCCTAGATAAGTTGGCTGGGCTTTATATTGTTGAGATTGTGCGGTTTCACGGTGTGCCTAAGTCCATAGTGTTGGATAGGGATCCGAGGTTTACAGCGCAATTTTTTGAATGTTTGCATCAAACCTTGGGTACACGGTTGAATTTCAGTACTTCCTATCATCCTCAGACGGATGGACAGTCGAAACGTGTGATCCAGGTGCTTGAGGACATGTTGAGATGCTGCGTGATAGATTTTCAAGGTTCTTGGGAGAAGCACTTGTCGTTGGTTGAGTTTGCATACAATAATAGTTACCAGGCAAGTATTCAAATGGCTCCATACGAGGCTTTGTATGGGAGAAGATGTAGAACCCCTCTTTGTTGGACAGAAGCTGGGAAAAAGTTGATTTCGATGTCAGCTATGTTAAAGGGAACCACCGAGAAGATGAAGCTCATTTGTGAGCGTTTGAAGGCAACGTCTAATAGGCAAAAGTCTAACGCGAACCTAAAGCGTAAAGAGATTGAGTTTGCAGTAGGTGAACGTGTATTTTTGAAAGTATCGCCTTGGAAGAAGGTGATGAGATTTTGGCGTAAGAGTAAGATTAGCCCAAGGTTCATTGGACCTTACGAGGTTGTGGAGTGTATTGGTCATGTGGCATATCGATTGAGATTGCCTTCGGAGCTGGAAAAGATACATGATGTGTTCCATGTCTCAGTGTTGCGGTGGTACAGATCGGATCCTTCACATGTGATGCATGTTGAGGAGATAGAATTGAATCCAGATATGTCCTATGATGAGGAACCAGTGAGGGTTCTTGATGTGAGCACATCTTCACCAGCACATGTTGTTGATCCGGAGGTCTTACCGTTAGGACCAATTACGCGATCTAGGGCGCAACGTTTCAGGGAAGCTTTGCTCCTTACTTGTGCTAATATTTCTGAATCATTTGATAATACTTGTGCCTTAGACGACAGGACTTTTAATGTGTTGCATGCTAATATGTAACTTATTTAGGCTATACTATTTATTAAGTATGTTTAAGAATATATATATATAATATGTTAATAGTGTTTTGGGTTAGTATAATATAACTTATAATGTATTTTTTTAATGTGTTTATTTTTATGTGTGTGCAGCAGATGTGTGATTTGAAAATACATTCGTGGGGTTCGAAAATATGTGATGCAACACATAATACACGTGCGCAGCAGCCAGCCATCTCCATGGATTAGCAAAAGACTTGCACCACACGTGGAAATGTCATCTACCCATGTGCAGCAATTTGAATCTCCAAATTGGAGGGCGTAACAATGCACATTTTACATGTGCAATTTCTTGAATTTGAATTGCACGCATATTTCCCATGTGCGCCTTATCCACATTGTATTTTTGCATGGCTGAAAACCTTTGCCGCCTTAGGAAGTTGTTTTTTTTTTTTAATTTTCAAACCCTTTGAATGGCAGCCACAAGTTGGTATAGCCGGTCATTTTTCCTTGTAATATATATTTGGGTGAAACACACTTTGTAAAGGTTACCAACTTTGAATAAAAATTACATTTGAGAGAATTCTCTCTTTTCGGTTCTTTTTAGAACTATTTGACACTCAAACTTGTTTGTTTGTCATTGATACTTCGGGTTCCTAAATTGCTATTTAGCGGGTCCAAGTCCTTCGACGTTAAAAAGATTTGATTCGGGTTTGCTCAGTAGATTGTGCAGGTTCTTTCGAGTTTAGCGTTTCCAACATCGGTCGTTTTTGAAGCCTTCTTCACCATCGTTGAAGTTCTTTCCAAAACGCCAAAATTATCATATTACTCTATATTATTATTATTTTTATTTTGTTCATCTTTAAGTGCCTATTTAACATAAATATGTCATATAATTTTTGTTGTTTCCTTGTTGTTTTTATTGCAGGAACGTGCCTACAACACTCCTAGATCCGTAACAAACGAGGATAGTCCATTTTGGCAGGCTATCCCTTATTATGTTGTATCAGAGCCTAGGTTGTTGGATTCGTTGTAAGTTTCTGCAATTCGAGTCAAAAAAAGAAAAAAATGCATTCGAATTAAACAAAAAAGTCAGCATTTGAATATAAAAAAATAGAATTTCGAAAAAAAACAAAAACAGATTCGAAAAAAAACAGATTCGAAAGAAAATATATTTGAAAAAAAAAACAGATTCGAAAAAAAACAGATTCTAACAAAAAAACATATTAAAAAAAACAGATTCGAATATAAAAAAACATTTTAGATTCGAAAGTGTTTATATATATGTGTATTATTATTGTGTTCCTATTGTAAATGATGAAATTTGTACGAGTTTGTTATGTAACTTTGATGTGCTCGGAAATCAACCAAAGTGAACTATGTTTGTTTGTTCGGTAATAGGAAGGTTGTAAGCACGTCTTCGCAGTAAGGTTCTCTAAACTCTTCATTTTTTCATCTTTTGGTTCCTTTTTTTCGTGTCATTATCCTTTTCATCTTTTCTTTAATTTTCAGCCTTATTTCCTTTCTTTTTGTGTCACCTTTTTTTTCTCTTTGTGTCCTTAACCGTTGTTTCCTTGTAGCCAACACTGTTGTAACAAGTTTCGAGACGTTGGATTAGTTCTTTAAAGAGATGATTACGAGAAAGTGTAAGGGAAAAAGGCATTGAGCATTGTGAGAACAAAAGGGGAGACAAAAAGAGCCATTCAAGTATTCTCCTGAGTGAAACACGAGCGCTGAGTGTTAATTTTTGAGTGCACTATTCTTTAGAGTGACATCTGCGAGACTTTGATTGTGTGTGTTGTGAGGTCCTTTTTGTTTGTTTTTTTTACTAACCTATAATATTGTTTTCTTTTGTTTGTTTTTTGTTGTTGATTATGGCAGGTTCTGATGATCACACAGTTCACCAGGATCCACTGATTCCTCAAATGCAAGCCTCAGAGAGAATGATGCAACGAGTAGTGGCTACCACCTTAGAGCCATTACAGTCGAGGATGGATAGGTTTGACGGAGGATCCAACTTTGTTAATGATGTATTGAACGAAAATGAAGTCGAACGGTCACTAAGGCAGCATACTCCTAGACAAGGACGTGTGCACAGGTAGACGATAATTTGAATAACATTAAGGTTGCTATTCCTTCTTTCAGGGACGTTCATATCCTGATGCATACTTGGCTTGGGAAAGCAAAGTGGAGCACATTTTCGAGTGTTATAATTACTCAGAACAGAAGAAGGTTCGATTAGCAGCAACAGAGTTTGTTGATTATGCCTTGATATGGTGGGACCAGTTACTGCTTAGCCGTAGACGTACTGGTGACGACCCAGTTGCAACATGGAACGAGATGAAGCGACTAATGCGTAAAAGGTTTGTTCCTATTCACTATCATCGTGATTTGTTTCAAAAAATGCAAAACTTGAAACAGGGAAGTAGGAGTGTTGAAGATTATTTCAAGGATATGGAAATGGCTATGATGCGTGCGAATATCGAGGAAGATCGAGAAGCTACCATGGCACGTTTTCTAGCAGGGTTGAACACCGAGATTGACAATGCTGTTGAGTTACAGCATTATGTCGAGGTTCATGACATGGTGCAGATGGCAATAAAGATTGAACGACAGCAACGCAGGAAGTCTTCAAATCGAGGTAACCCTTCTTTTAAATCTTTTTCAAATCCATTATATACTCCTAACAATTCCAGGAAGCAAGCACCACAACAACCACTTCGGATTCGTGAGCAAGGCGAAACCAGTAGACCAAAGGCCCCCGTTGCTGATAATGGGTGTGGTAAGCAGCAAGTGGTGGCGCAAGAGCGAGCACGAGATATCCAGTGTTTCAAGTGCCTTGGAAGAGGACATGTTGCTAGTCAATGTCCTAACCGGAGGGTTATGTTGATGCGAGATGATGGTGAGATTGAGTCAGATTCTGAGGAGGAAGTGCATGATGTCCCTACTGAAGAGGAAGACGAGACCGACCTAGAGGTTCCTGAAACTAGTAAGGTAATGGAACTTTTGGTTATTAAAAGAAGTCTGAATGTGCAACAGGTACCGGATGATCTACAGCGTGAGAATATCTTTCACACACGATGCAAGGTGCAAGACAAGGTATGTGTTGTGATTATTGATAGTGGTAGTTGTACTAATGTTGCCAGTTCAGTGATGGTTGACAGGTTAGGTCTAAAAACGACAAAGCATCCTCATCCATATAAATTACAATGGTTGAATAATGGTGGCGAGCTTAAAGTGACCAAACAGGCTATTGTACCATTTTCGATCGAAAACTACAAGGACGAGGTCCTTTGTGATGTTGTTTCCATGGATGCTACTCACCTACTATTGGGACGCCCTTGGCAGTATGATAAAAGGGCAATGCATGATGGTTATACAAATCGTTACTCTTTTATGCATGCAGGTAAGAAGATCACTTTGGCTCCTTTGACACCGAGTCAAGTGTTTGAAGATTAGGCAAGCTTCAAAAAGAGTAAAGAGACTACAAAAGAGAAGAAGAAGATGTCTGTGTATGCGAGCAGTAGCGAAATCAGGAAATGTCTTTCCTCTCAACAATATGTTCTTATTTTGATGTTTAAAGATTATCTTTTATTGACAGATTTTCCTACTGATCTACCTTCACCGATTTTGACACTTTTGCAGGAGTTTGAGGACGTGTTTCCAGCTGAAACACCGAAGGGATTGCCACCTCTTCGTGGCATTGAGCACCAGATTGATTTCATTCCAGGTGCTACTATTCCGAACTGGCCAACTTATCGAACCAACCCTGAAGAGACGAAAGAGCTTCAAAGGCAAATTACTGAGTTGATGGACAAGGGTTACATTCGAGAGAGCTTGAGTCCGTGTGCTGTTCCGGTGTTGTTAGTGCCGAAGAAAGATGATTCTTGGAGGATGTGCGTAGATTGTCGAGATGTGAACCAGATCAAAATTAATTATCGTCACCCCATTCCAAGACTTGATGACATGTTGAACGAGCTTTGCGGAGCCGTCATCTTCTCCAAAATTGACTTAAGGAGCGACTATCATCAGATTCGCATGCGATAAGGCGATGAGTGGAAAACAGCCTTCAAGACAAAGCTAGGTTTGTATGAATGGTTAGTAATGCCTTTTGGTTTAACTAATGCACCTAGTACTTTTATGCGTTTGATGAATCATGTTCTGCGATCTTTCATTGGTAAATTTTGTGTTGTATAATTTGATGATATCTTGATCTATAGCAAGTCTTTACAAGATCACGTAGGACATTTGCGAGTTGTTCTGCAGGTTTTGCGAGAAGAAAGATTGTTTGGTAACATGGAGAAGTGTGTATTTTGTACTAACAAACTCACATTTCTTGGTTACATTGTTAGTTCTTAGGGAGTTAAAGTTGATCCTGAGAAGATAAAGGCAATTCAGGAATGGCCACGACCGACATCGATTACTCAGGTTAGATCGTTTCATGGTTTAGCGAGTTTTTATCGACGGTTTGTTCCTAACTTGAGTTCTATTACCGCCCCCTTAACCGGGATTATAAAGAAGAATTTAGTCTTCTCATGGGGTAAAGAACAAGAAGATGCCTTTTTGAAAATTAAAGATTGTTTAACTAGAGCACATGTGTTAGCATTACCTGATTTTGATAAAACGTTTGAAATTGAATGTGATGCTTCTGGAATTGGTATAGGTGTTGTTTTGATGCAGGAAAAGAGGCTCGTTGCTTACTTTAGCGAGAAATTGAGGGGTGCTACATTGAACTATCTGGTTTATGATAAAGAGATGTATGCACTGATTCGGGCATTGGAGACATGGCATCATTATTTGTTGCCTAAGGAGTTTGTGATCCACACCGACCACGAGGCTTTACGTTACATCACAGGTCAGCATAAATTGAATAAACGACATGCTAAGTGGGTTGAATTCTTAGAATCTTTTCCTTATGTCATTCGTTACAAAAAAGGGAAAGAAAATGTCGTTGCTGATGCATTGTCACGTAGGTATGCACTTTTGAGTTATCTTGATTCACATCTGATTGGTTTTGCATATATTCGTGATTTATACCCTGATGATCCTGATTTTAGAGATAAGTTTAATGCTTGTTCGAAAGGTGCAGATGGAAAGTCTTACAGGCATGATGGCTATCTTTTCAAGGAAAATAGGATTTGCATTCCCCAGGGTTCGATGCGTGATATTCTGATCCGTGAGGCGCACGAAGGTGGATTGATGGGTCATTTTGGAGTCACCAAGACGTTACATACCTTGAAAGAACATTTGTTTTGGCCAAAGATGCGTAGAGATGTTGAAAGGTATTGTGAATGTTGTGTGACTTGTAGAAAAGAAAAATCTAAGGTTTCACCACATGGTATGTACTTACCTTTACCTATTCATGATTCCCCTTGGACTGATATATCGATGGATTTTGTTTTAGGATTGCCTCGAACTAGGACAGGTAGAGATAGTATATTTGTTGTGGTTGATAGGTTCTCAAAAATGGCACATTTTATTGCTTGCCATAAGACTGATGATGATGTTAATGTGGCTAACTTATTCTTTAGGGATGTTGTACGTTTACATGGTTTTCCTAGGCCGATTGTTTTTTACAGGGATGTGAAGTTTTTGAGTCACTTCTAGAGGACTCTTTGGAGCAAATTAGGTACGAAACTCATGTTTTCTACTACTTGTCATCCCCATACTGATGGACAAACTGAGGTTGTTAACAGGGTTTTATCTACTTTACTTCGTTCCATCATTAAAAAGAATATTAAGACTTGGGAAGATTGTTTGCCAAATGTTGAGTTTGCTTATAACCATGTTGTACATTCTGCTACTAAAATGTCACCATTTGAGGTTGTTTATTGTAACACCCCAATTTTGAGCTTAGAAGTTTTGGGTTTGAACCGGACCAGTCGGATTTTCGGTTCGAATATAAAAGGTGGTTTTAGGGAAAGCCTAGTTCGGGATGCATTAAAAATATGGAAAAATATCTAAAAATCCTCTTTTAATATATATAAGAGAGTGGTGAAATCAATTTTACAAAATGAGGCTTGGAGATATGACATTTCGAGTTAGTGACTAAAATGTAATTTTGGAAAAGTTCGTGACTGTTTTAAAAGGATTGAAACTTTGAATCTTTAAGGAGCTAATCTACCCAAGGGAGGATTTCTCCAGGTTTTTCTTGATTTTTAAGACTCATTTAGTGTTTAATTAATAAAAAAGAAAAGAGGGAAAAGTGTGTGAAACAAATATTTTAATTTTGATATAACTAAAAACCTAAGGACTAAATTGAAAATGTCGAAACGAATTTTAAGTCCTCAAAATATCCCCATATAATTTTAAGATTATGCCCAAGTTAAAAACAAAGTTTTTCAAATATTTTTCTAAGTGTTTCATGTCAAAACAGTGATTTTCAAAGTCCTGTTTCGAAACGGCCCTAAGGCATTTCGAAACGTTTTCATCACTGTCAACCACTATTCCGAAACGTGTATCGAAACACTTAAACCCATTTCGAAACGGTATCTCACGTTTCGAAACTGTTCTTCATATTTGATTTAGAAAGGCACAACGGTTGAAATATTTGCTGAATATTTAAAGATAAAAAGGGTGTTTCGAAACGGGCTAAGGTCGTTCCGAAACGACCCTTGTCAGTAGCAAATCCGTTTCGAAACGAAGCCAAAGCGTTTCGAAACAGGTCTTAAGTTTAAATTGAAAATATGACCGTTGAAGTTGTTTTTAACTGATTTTCTGGAAACCGTTAAGGTGTTTCGAAACGGTCTAAGACCGTTTCGAAACGACCCTTGACAGTGGAAAAAGTGTTTCGAAACGGGCTCTTAAACGCACCCCAACGGCTCTTTCTATTTTAGTCCGTTCCGAAACAGGTACCCCGCGTTTCGAAACGGGTTGTTGCAGACTGCATTTATGGTGGTGAGATAACATCCCCAACGGCTCTATTGATGAATGCAACAACCACAACGGCTAGAAATCAATGAGAAGGTATAAAAGAGACCTCTAAAAGCTCCAGCAACAACTGTTGATCCAAAAGAAAACATCCAAACATCAAATCCAAGCAATTGTGCAAAAATCCTATTTTGTCTAAAACCCCAATTGTAATTTTCATTCATATCTTGTTTAATTGGGTTGAGTGCTTGTATTTGGGCTATTATTTGTATTGAGAGATATCTAATTAGCCATTAAATTTCTTTGTTCACTTGTGTGAGGATTGGGTTGATTTTTGGGTAGAAAAATCAACCGAAATTGTAAAGGGTTGCCTCCTTGTCCTATAAAAGGGGAAGAGCAATTAGTGGAATTGTTGCAAATCCTTAGTGAAGCTAATGTAGTGGATGTAGAGTTCATTTGGAACTTGAACCACTCTAAATCCCTTGTCCATCATTTTTAATTTGCAATATCTACCACAAAACTCTAAATTTCCAATTCACCCCCCCTCTTGGTCAATATCGATCTTGCGATCCACTCAACAATTGGTATCAGAGCCTACCTCTTTGAGGATTAAAAACTACAAGAGGAGTTCCTTGGAAGAGTGTGATCATCAAAATATCAAGAGATGACTTCAACCTCCGGTTCCGGCATGTACGAGTCACAATCCACTA
Source organism: Hibiscus tridactylites (assembly GCA_958450335.1). NCBI lineage: Eukaryota > Viridiplantae > Streptophyta > Magnoliopsida > Malvales > Malvaceae > Hibiscus > Hibiscus tridactylites. The sequence goes on from OY288271.1 coordinate 59,192,336, forward strand.
CAAAGCCTCCTTTCTTCAACGGTGATAACTATTCTTTTTAGAAGAATAGAATGTGTCTATTCATCAAGTCAAATGACTATCTTGTGTGGGATGTCATTGAGTATGGGTCATATATTCCATTGAAGCAAGATGGTGAAGGCAAGATGGTGCTAAAGAAGAAAGTGGAGATGAGTGAAGAGGAGAGGAAAAAGATTCAAGTCAATGACAAAGCTCTCCATATGTTATTTTGTGCTTTCGGTCCAGACATCTACTCATAGGTCTCATCAATTGAAAGTGCCAAAGAAGTGTGGGACACTCTTGAGACCACTTATGAAGGCACCAATGATGTTAAAGAAACTAAGATTGGAATTCTCAATCTTAGTTATGAAAATTTCAAGATGGAGCCCGATGAGACGGTGTCAAAGATGTTTGATCGATTCTCCACGATTGTCAATGGTCTAAAGGGCTTTGGAGATATCATACCGGAAGACAAGCTTGTCCGGAAGCTATTCTATTCACTTCCCGAGTCTTGGGATGGGAAGAGAACCGCTATCATCGAAGCAAAGAACTTGAAGACATTGAAGCTTGATGAGCTTGTGGGTTCTCTCCTTACTCATGAGATCATGAAGCAAGGAAGGGAAGATGAGAAGAAGAAAGAAGAAAAAAGGGTAGAGAAGCTTGAGGTTGAGAAGAAGAAGAAGATGGGAATAGCTCTCAAGGCTAAAGCTTCACAACATGATGAGAGCTCATCTTGTGAGGAGGATGAACTTGAAGAATTGGCTATGATAGCCAAACGGTTCTCACGCTTCATGAGGTCCAACCGGGGAAGAAAAATCCAAAGGAAGATGGACTTCAAAGGCAAGAACAAAGAAGAAGGAAAGGATCCTATCATTTTCTTTGAGTGCAAACAACCCGGCCACATACGTTCGGAGTGCCCTCAACTCAAGAAGAAGGGCTTTGAGAAGAAGAAGAGACTCAAAGCCAAGCTTGCTACTTGGAGTGATGAGGAGTCATCGGAGGATGACGAACAAGAAGTGGATAATCTTTGCCTCATGGCACTTGATGAAGATTCCTCCTTGGTAATCTCTAACTCATCTACTTTAGATTTTTCATATGAAGAATTAAATGATGCATATGATGAGTTACAAGAAGTATATGATGAATTAGTTGAGAAATATAAGAAGTCGGTCATTAGGAATAAAAAGATTATTCTAGAACTAAATGAGAAAAATGACTCACTTACTCAAGCTAATTCTAAATTTGAGAAAAAGATATTAGGATTAAAAGATGAACTTAAATTTTTTCAAGATGAAAATGTTGATCTTAATAATCTTTTATCTCAATGTAATTGTGAACACCAAAAGGTGTTGGGTGAGCTAAATGAGCTCAAGAAGTCTTTAAAAAATGTTGGTAGTGTCAAGCATGAAGTAGGAGAATCATCTAGAACACACCAACCTAAGAAAAAGACTAACTACTACAAACAAAGTAGCTATCCTAGACATAGTAGAGCTAAAAGAATTAGAAGTGTATAGGTTCCTAAGGAACTTGTTAAATCTAATAATATTATTGCTATGTCATCTTGGATTCCTAAGGGAACCAAGGTTTTGGGAGCTAACACTCATGGACCCAAAATGATTTGGGTACCAAAAACCAAAGTTTAATATCTTTGTTTGTAGGGGGAGCATTGCTACAAGGCCAAAGCACAAAGTCAAAACTCATGGTACCTTGATAGTGGATGCTCGAGGCACATTACCGGAGACAAGAGTCGATTCATGGATCTAAAGCCAAAAAGTGGAGGAGTAGTGACATTTGGTGACAACTCCAAAGGCCACATTAAAGGTATTGGCTCCATAGGTAATCACTCTACCATTCTCATTGAAAATGTCTTATATGTCGATGGTCTTAAACACAATTTATTGAGCATAAGTCAATTGTGTGATAAAGGATTTAATGTTTTATTTGATAAAAATGGATGCAAAATTGTAGACATTAAATCTAATAATATTATGCTCATAGGTCATCGCATAGGAAACATATACATGGTGCATTTAGATGACATACATACATCTCATCCATGCTTAGTTTCTCAAAATGAAAATGAAGCATGGTTGTGGCATAGGAAGCTAGGACATGCTAGCATAAGTGTTTTAGAAAAACTAGTCTCTCTAAATCTAGTTAGAGGTTTACCCAAGATAAAATTTTCAAATGATAAAATTTGTGATGCATGCTCAAAGGGTAAACAACATAGGTCTTCCTTTAAATCTGTTAATGATGTTTCTACTAGTAGATGTTTACAACTAATCCACATGGATTTATTTGGGCCAATTAGGACTATGAGCTTGGGTGGTAAGTCTTATGCTTTTGTGCTAGTTGATGATTTTTCTAGATTTACTTGGGTTCTTTTTTTAACTACTAAAGATGAGGCTTTGGAAAAATTCATCACATTTTCAAAATTAACCTAAAATGATCTTGAACTTAGAATTTCACATATTAGAAGTGATCATGGAACTGAGTTTCAAAATTTAGGGTTTGAAGATTTTTTAAATGAAAATGGTATTAGCCATAATTTTTCGGCTCCTCGAACTCCTCAACAAAATGGGGTAGTTGAGAGGAAAAATAGAACTTTACAAGAAATTGCTAGAACTATGATTTGTGAAAACAATTTACCTAAATATTTTTGGGCGGAAGCCACAAACACCGCTTGTTATATTGTAAATCGAGTAATGATTAGGCCAATTTTAAAGAAAACACCTTATGAGATTTTAAAATCCAAAAAGCCTAACATTAGCTATTTCCACCCTTTTGGGTGCAAGTGTTTTGTTTTAAATAATGGAAAAGATAACTTAGGTAAATTTGATGCAAAAAGTGATGAAGCCATTTTTATAGGCTACTCTTTAACCTCTGAAGCCTATCGAGTATTTAACAAAATAACTTTAGTAGTAGAAGAATCTATTCATGTTGTATTCGATGATAACCTCCTTCCTAGGAAGGATTCTTGTGATGATGATGATGTAGGGATCATAAATGCCTTTGATGGAGGTCAAACTTCAAAGGAGGATGAGATTCCAACAAAGGAAGAGGACTCACAAGATCCACCTCTTGAAGCCTTGAAGGACTTGGCTATAGAGGAAAAGGAAGTGAGCTACCCAAGGGAGTTGAACTATGTCAAAGATGGTGAAATCTTGGGTGATCCATCCAAGGGGGTAAGCACTCGTTCTTCTCTTAGATTAATGAACCATGTTGCATTTATCTCATGCATAGAGCCTAAAAATATAAAAGAAGCATTGAAAGATGACTTTTGGATTATGGCTATGCAAGAAGAGTTAAATCAATTTGAGAGAAGTAATGTTTGGACATTAGTTGATAGGCCTAGTAATCAATCTACAATAGGAACTAAATGGGTCTTTAGGAACAAACTAGATGAGAGTGGTAACATTGTGAGAAATAAAGCTAGACTTGTAGCACAAGGTTACACTCAAGAAGAGGGAATAGATTTTGATGAAACCTATGCACCCGTAGCTAGAATGGAAGCCATTAGGATGTTGCTTGCATATGCATGTTATCATAATTTCAAGCTTTTTCAAATGGATGTTAAAAGCGCATTTTTAAATGGTTTTATAAATGAAGAAGTGTATGTGGAACAACCACCGGGTTTCGAAGATTCAAAATTTCCAAATCATGTTTTCAAACTTACCAAAGCTCTTTATGGTTTAAAACAAGCTCCTAGAGCTTGGTATGAAAGGCTTTCAAATTTTTTGATTGAAAAAGGATTTGAAAAAGGTAAGGTGGACACTACACTCTTTATAAAAATGTATAAAAATGACATCTTGGTAGTTCAAATCTATGTTGATGATATTATTTTTGGTTCTACTAATGAATGTCATTGTCAAGAGTTTGCTAAGTTAATGCAAGGTGAATTTGAGATGAGCATGATGGGGGAGCTCTCATTCTTTTTGGGACTCCAAATCAAGCAAAAGAAGGATGGCACCTTCATCAACCAAGCAAAATACATAAAGGATATGCTCAAGAAGTTTGGGTTGGAGAATGCAAAGCCTCAAGCCACTCCTATGAGCTCATCTACAAAGCTTGACAAAGATGAAGGAGGTAAGTGTGTTGACTCTAAGCTTTATCGTTCTATGATTGGATCTTTGCTTTACCTTACCGCAAGTAGATCGGATATCTTGTTTAGTGTTTGCTTGTGTGCTAGGTTTCAAGCTAGTCCTAGAGAGTCTCACCTTATAGTCGTTAAGAGAATCTTTAGATACCTTAGAGACACTCCTTGTTTAGGTCTTTGGTATCCTAGAGACTCTACCTTCAACCTTCATGCTTACTCGGATGCGGATTATGGGGGTTGCAAAATTGATAGGAAAAGTACTTCGGGAACTTGTCAATTCTTAGGTAGTATGCTCATATCTTGGTTCTCTAAGAAACAAAATAGTGTAGCCTTATCTACCACCGAAGCCGAGTACATATCCTTAGGGAGTTGTTGTGCTCAAGTCCTTTGGATGAAGCAACAACTCTTAGATTATGGAATTAAAGTTGAAACCATACACCTAAAATGTGACAACACTAGTGCAATATGTTTAACTAAAAATCCCATCCAACACTCTAGAACCAAACACATAGAAATAAGGCATCATTTCATTAGAGATCATGTCCTTAAGGAAGATGTGGTTATAGAGTCCGTAGACACCTTGAATCAATTAGCGGACATATTTACAAAACTCTTAGACAAAGAGCGTTTTTGGTCTCTTAGGAGAGAGTTAGGTCTAGCTAGCCTATCTTGACCTTTTATGACCTCTTTTGTGCTTAAATATGCTTGATTTTATGAAATGCCATGTTTATGTGTTTAAACTCCTAATTTCATCCATGCTTATAGTTAGGGGGAGTATGTTTATGCTTGAACATGTTTATCATGCTCATTCATGACATTTATGCATGTTAGGCCTACTAAAACTTCATTTTTCTGCACTTTTAGAGCCTCATCTGTACTTCCAGGCCCAGGTGTATCGAAACGGGTGACCCTGTTTCGATACGGATACCTTAAATCCAGTTCTGAGAGAAGGGCGTTTCGAAACGCCTCCAATTTGTTCCGAAACGTTTTGGCTACTGCCAAGGGGTGTATCGAAACGAGTTCCGATACGGGTCAACAAGGCTTCGATACGGTCAACACCGTATCGAAACGGTCAGCCTATGGTCTCAAAATGGTCAAACCCTAGTCGTCCCGTTTCGAAACGGTCATGATCGTTCTGAAACGGCATCGCGGACTGCTTTATTTAGGGATTTTAATGATAGAGTTCACTTTTTATCAAACTCTTAAAACCCTAAACCGCCTCCCTCTATATAAATACCCTCTCAATCTCATTGATTTTCACAAAATTGTGAGGGGTTTTACTCTAAAACTCAAGTCTAAGCAAGTTTCATCAACATTGTGCAAGGATTTTCATCAAATCATCCAAAATCCCAAACTAAGGTATTTTTTTCTTTTCTTTTTCTTTCAATTTATGTTCGAATCTTAGGTTAGAAAATTTTATTTTTGTATAAATTATATGTTTTTCTTTGTGGGTTTTCCATATCTTGTAAACAAAATTCAAAATCTCAAAATTTTTTATTCGAATATAAAATTTTTCAGTCGTCTTTTTCTTTACTGTTTTTTTTATTTTAATTTTGTTTCAAAAACCTAAGTGGGATTTATTATTGGATTGATTTTAAATATCAATGCATACACTTAATTTTAAAATATACTTGCTTAATGTTTTTAGATGGCGGATCAAGCTAACAAAAAGCGCAAGGCCGTTCAAACCGGTGATTCGAGTGTTCGTCCGAATCTTCCTCTGCTTTTTCAGAAATCCCTTAAAACTTCGGAGATGCGTGCTCGCTTCTCTTATGTCAAGGATTTCGAAATTCGTAAAGAACGTGTCATTGATCTTGATTTCCTCAATTCCGAGTGATTCCTATTCCGTTATCTCGACCGTTTGAGTGAGTGGAATCTTATCTTGTTCTTGAGCATTCCGGATATTCGCTACAAACACATGGTACTCCTTTTTTACTCTAATGCTCGTTTTATTTATGATGAGACCAAAACCGAGATTATAGGAATTGAATCTTCCTTATTGGGCAAAAAGTTTGTTGTTAATGTTGCTCTCTTGGAGTCTATTTTTAAACTTAAGGATGAGGGTCTTGAGGATGAACGCCACTTTGGCACTTTCACCGGTCGGGCACTTACTTTGGATGTGCACGATCGCGTTCTTCACTTGATGGTTTCTTGGTTCATTCGACCTTCCGGAGGTAAATACTCTCATATCCGTCAAACTGATCATTTTTGGCTTGAGTGTTTCCGTAAGGGTGAGCGCCCAAATGTGCCTAAAATAATTTTTGCCGAGATAGTCAATAATATTAAGCTTATTGACACAAATGAGTTGAAGTCTTTTACCTATGGCATACTCTTGAGCTACATCTTTCATGATCTTCGTATCGATTGTACCTACGACTCTCCGGAACCTCGCAAGACCAAGATTGGTGAGTCATCCCTTCGCAAGTCCGGGTTTACATATGTGAATGATGTTTGAGAAAGAATTGATAGAGAAGTCGTTCCTCCTCCCGTTGCTCCTCCACCGCAAGTTCAAGTTGCAAACAATGAAGCCCTCACGGCTCTCATTACCGAGCGGTTCAATGCTTTGGATACTAGCATTGCTTCGGGTTTTACTGCTATGGACAATCGTTTGAAGAATGTCGAGGATCGTCTTCATACTCTTGAGACTTCCCATTCAAACTTGGATCTATCCTTCTCTACTCTCTATGGGCAATGGACGAAGTTTCACCATTCTCAAGTCAAGAGCGATGATGACGAGGCCTAGGATCTTCATATCATATCATATCATATTATCTATGCATTTTAGGATTAAGATTGCATCTTTATGTTTTATTATGTTTTAGGAACCTATGCTTTTGGCTTTTTATTTGGGATTTTATGTTGAACTTAATGTTGGTTTATGTTTTGGATATTTTGATATTATGAATTAATATTATTGTTGCTTATTAATGCTTATTGGTACTAATCTTTTGTCTTCTCTATGAGCTTTCATTATTCTTTTTGATCTAACAAAAAGGGGGAGAAGAAATTTAAGAGCCACAAACTAAAATTCGTTTTAAATTTTAAAAGGTTTTTTAAAGCTTTACAACTTGGATTTCAAGTCAAACATTTTTTTTACTTTAAAAACCTATCTTAAATTAAGGGGGAGTTAGAATATTTTCAAAATTCTTAAACATTCTAACTTTGGTTTTGTTATATCAAAAAGGGGGAGATTGTGAAACAAATATTTTAATTTTGATATAACTAAAAACCTAAGGACTAAATTGAAAATGTCAAAACGAATTTTAAGTCCTCAAAATATCCCCATATAATTTTAAGATTATGCCCAAGTTAAAAAAAAAGTTTTTCAAATATTTTTCTAAGTGTTTCAAGTCAAAACAGTGATTTTCAAAGTCCTGTTTCGAAACGGCCCTAAGGCGTTTCGAAACGTTTTCATCACTGTCAACCACTGTTCTGAAACGTGTATCGAAACACTTAAACCCGTTTCGAAACGGTATCTCACGTTTCGAAACTGTTCTTCATATTTGATTTAAAAAGGCACAACGGTTGAAATATTTGCTGAATATTTAAAGATAAAAAGGGTGTTTCGAAACGGGCTAAGGCCGTTCCGAAATGACCCTTGACAGTAGCAAATCCTTTTCGAAACGAAGCCAAAGCGTTTCGAAACAGGTCTTAAGTTTAAATTGAAAATATGACCGTTGAAGTTGTTTTTAACTGATTTTCTGAAAACCGTTAAGGTGTTTCGAAACGGGCTAAGATCGTTTCGAAACGACCCTTGACAGTGGCAAAAGTGTTTCGAAACGGCCCTAAGGCGTTTCGAAACGGGCTCTTAAATGCACCCCAACGGATTTTTCTATTTTAGTCCGTTCCGAAATAGGTACCCCGCGTTTCGAAACGGGTTGTTGCATACTGCATTTATGGTGGTGAGATAACGTCCCCAACGGCTCTATTGATGAGTGCAACAACCACAACAGCTAGAAATCAATGAGAAGGTATAAAAGAGACCTCTAAAAGCTCCAGCAACAACTATTGATCCAAAAGAAAACATTCAAACATCAAATCCAAGCAATTGTGCAAAAATCCCATTTTGTCTAAAACCCCAATTGTAATTTTCATTCATATCTTGTTTAATTGGGTTGAGTGCTTGTATTTGGGCTATTATTTGTATTGAGAGATATCTAATTAGCCATTAAATTTCTTTGTTCACTTGTGTGAGGATTGGGTTGATTTTTGGGTAGAAAAATCAACCGAAATTGTAAAGGGTTGCCTCCTTGTCCTAGAAAAGGGGAAGAGCAATTAGTGGAATTGTTGCAAATCCTTGGTGAAGCTAAGGTAGTGGATGTAGAGTTTATTTGGAAATTGAACCACTCTAAATCCCTTGTCCATCATTTTTAATTTGCAATTTCCACCACAAAACTCTAAATTTCCAATTCACCCCCTCTTGGTCAATATCGATATTGCGATCCACTCAACAAAGTGATATTTTAGTTTCATAACTAACTTTTACCAAAATTTTCCCATTTCATTTTCTCTCAAAATTCCCTCAGTCAAACACATTTCCACATCAACTTTCCTTTTGATTTTCACACCTAAAGAAGAGTTTTCAATCTCCAAATGATTCCTAATCATTTCTACATCAAATCCTCACCATTTGCTTAATTAATTTTCAAGGATTTTTGCTCTAAACAAGGAGAAATTCACATTTAGAGGTATGAACGTCCTTCTCCTCTAAATACTCAGTTCTTTACTGAAATTCCCAAGTTCTCAATCCTTAAATTGAGTTTTATTAAAGGTTTTAATGTTGTGATCTTGATTTTGGCTTAAAATGCAAGATTTGGATATAATTTTGAAGAAATTCGTGATAGATGATTAGGGTCTGTTTTGAGATGTCTTTTTGATGTATTTTGGATGTTTAAATGATGTGAAATGAAGGTTTAATCAATGCAATCCCGAATAGGTTGACTTTCCTAAGTTTTTACTTGTGAAAATGGTGGTTTTGGGGTGATTTTGGTGTTTTGTTAATTCTGGAGGTATAAGGATGAGTTTGGGTTCATTTTGGATGTTTAATAATGGTTAGAAGTGATGGATCTTGGCTGGGTTAAGTTTTGGAAAAGTTTGGAGGTGATTTCGGTTGTGTTTGGTAGCCAAAATGTTGGATTTGTGTAGAGCAGCGAGTTTAGGTGTGTTGCTGGTGGTTTTAATGCATAATGATGCATTAATCCTCTGTTCTTATGTGTTTAAAATAGGGGAGAATGATCTGGACGCAATAGAGGTGGCGTTAGAGGTTTCAGATGCTTGGAAGGCTTAACGACTAGCGTAGTTTTGTGTATCGGTGAGTGGTAAAGATTTTTCCAGCTTTGAAACATTTTGGATGAGGCTTTGGGAGCTTATTTTAAGTCTAAACAACTTAGCTAAGCTCAAGAGTAAGTAAATGGTATTTCTCTCTTGGATTGGGCTATGCTTTGAATTTTAAATGCACTTGGGATGATTGTGTTTAAATTATTGTTTTTAAGCATGTTTGGTCATGGTTTATTGTCGGTTATTAATGTCATTATGTTAAAGATGCATGAGGTAAATAATCCTTGACTTGCTTGTGTTGTGTGCATATGATTCTAAGCATGTGATGCTTGTGGATTTGGCATTTTGGTTATACTTGTAAAAACAGTGGATTAATGTGGTAAAATGGTTATATTGGCAAGTGATGTAAGTGGTTCTTGGTTACTTTAATCGGATATAGTTAGCCGGCTATAGGATTGGGTGCACCGTGAATTGAGTCGCCTTGGATGTTGAGGGGTTGTGATTGTACCGTAGACTCCATCCAAGTACCCTAGCGATCGAGGAAATTAGTGTCACCACGATGGAGGATGGCTCTCGTGGGTGGGCTTGTTAAGCGTCACCACGATGGAGGATGGCTCTCGTGGGTGGGCTTGTTAAGCGTCACCACGATGGAGGATGGCTCTCGTGGGTGGGCTTGTTAAGCGTCACCACGATGAAGGATGGCTCTCGTGGGTGGACTTTGTTAAGTGTCACCGCGATGGAGGATGACTCTCGTGGGTGGACCTTGATAAGCGTAACAACGGTGGAGGGTTGCTCCCGTGTGTAAGCTTGGTTAAGGTGATTACAATGGTTGAGGTAGCTCCCATGTGTATGCCTTGTGGTGTGTCCCGGCTCTCGCTAGTGAGTTATACAACTTTCGATGAGTGATGTTGAGGGGTTGTGATTGTACCGTTAAACTCCATCACGGGTGTTGAGGGGTTGAGATTGTATCGGTAAACTCCACCTTGTGTTGTTCGGTAGTGTGTATGAAGCGTGTGGGACAACGCTTGTAATCCGCGTATCCGATTGTGTCTTGTGTTGTGATGGTTTGTGAATTGTCGCTTGAATGCCAATATAATGTGTTTGAATGTAATGAAGCAAGAGTTTCTTGGAAATGATGCAAGGTGCAAGGGAAATATGTAAATGATGCAAGAATGCATGTGATGCTTGTTAAGCTTGAGCACTAGTATATTTTGCTAATGTGAATGGTGTATATGTGCATAGAATCTCATAAATGCATTGAAGTCTTGTGAGGGCTTGTTTTAGAAGGCATGTAATGCAAGTTTTGTTTTTGTGGTTCATGTGTTGCATTCGTTTAATGCGTGAGATAGTTAGAAGGTGCTAATGGTTTTCAAAGGGTTTCTTGTTTTGAGATGTTCATAAAGAATGAGGAAAGTATGTTGTGAATTGGAAGTGCTTTCCAAGGAATTTGTGTTTAACTTTGCATGTGATGTTCATGCATGAAAAGGGTTTAAATGATAGTTTGCAAGAATGTGTTTTGGGGTGAGTTGTTTAGCTTTTCTAAGCTAAAGGTTGGTTTTCATGTTGAGCAATGCATGGTTTGAAGCATGTTGCTTTAAAAAGGGGTTTTCAAACAATGCTTTGGTTTATTGAATTGTATTTACTTTTTAAGAAGGTTTTATGATTTGATGCATTGATGGTGTTTTGGTTTTGAGCATCTCTCACTAAGCATTATGTGCTTACGCGTCTTTGTGTCCATCAATGCAGATAATTGAAGTTGGGACAGCAAGAAGCAAGGGATTCAAGGGGAGCTCCACTTGTGAAGTATGTCTCGGTTAATAGCTATAGATAATAAAGGCAATGGGGGGAAAGTCTTTTATATTGATGTGTAATGAGATTGAGTATGTTGACCTTATTTGGTTGGTGGTTTGAATCTTATAGTTATCGCTTTGCAACATTTGAATCCTCTTATTCATAAGTTGTTATGCTATGCTTCTTGTTTTAAAGGCATGATCAAGTGTTGGATGTGTTGAAAGAGTTGGTGCACCTAAGGTTTGTCTTGCATTTAGATTTTCATGCAATTTGGTAGATATGATGCTTGGCTTGTTGTTGTTATGTTGAGGATTGATTTAGAGTATGTTTGATGGTGATTAGATGTGTAAAAACAGGCTTTTCTGCTGTTTCTGGGCAGGGTGTTTCGAAACACCCTTGCCTGTTTCGAAACAGGTGCATGTTTTGGCCTGGGCGTTTCGAAACGGGTAGAGGTGTTTCGAAACACTTTAGCTACTGCCAAGCCGCGTTTCTGAACGGTCAATTCCCGTTTTGAAACACTTGACCGGTGGGCACTGATTTGAATGGTTTTGAGGTTTGCAAGCTTTACATTTTAGTCCTAGTTTTTGTATGTCCAATTTCTTGAGTTCGAGATGTCCGTTTAAGGTGAAATTTGACAGGGAAACATGTAACCTAACTAATTTCATAATGGTATCTTAAAAATTAGTAAAGTCCTCTTAATTTCCAGATTTTACATTTTGGTCCCTAAATTTGTATGTTGTGCAATTGAGTCCCTTATTGTTTTCCGATTGCTGTGATTTTTGAGTATGCTTATCTCAAGAGTATGCCTAGGATTAATGTGCATCTAGACAAGTTTAAAAAGAAAAAAAGGGTCGTTAATCAAGGTTGACTTTTGGGTTGACTTTGGTTTTCCCTGTGTAATCTTCGTAGTTCGGGTCAACCGTCTAGGCTGGGCTAAGGGGGTTACATTTGGTGGTATCAGAGCTGAGTTGCGAATGCTTGGGGAAATGGTAAATTTTTGTAATAAGTGTTTGATGTTTATTCTGATGTGTGGTTGAAAGTCGGTTGAAATGTGTGTCTTTGAGCGAATTGTTGATGTTTTTATCATGCTTTTTGGTTATGAATCTTCATTGAGCTAATGTGAAATTGTACTGATGATATGCTGGTGTTGTGAGCTGATTTTATGAATGATGAAAGTTTGATGGGTATGATATGTTGATGTTATGTTGTTGCGGGTGAATGTTGTTTGATGGGAGCATGATCAAAGTATGTTATTGATATGCTCGATGTTGTGATAACCATGTTTTTATTGATTGTTATGTCGTGTAAAAGAAGAGAATTCGGGATACCCATTTCCTTATTATTATGGCTATTGTGTTATGTTGGAGTTGGAGTCTTGAATCCTTGCTTGAAGCTGGCCTGATCATTTTGTTTGTTTTGTTATGATTGCTTGTTGTTTTTAGCACGATGGAATCGATGAGAGAATGGCAGTTGGGTGAGATGGTTGCTGCTTTAGAGCTGGTTGTTAAGTCTTGGAATTCATCTTTTGGTGGAGGTGTTTCGTTTCAGCCTACAGTGTCTGGAGTTGGGGTAGTAAGGCAGGAGGAGGAAGTTGGTTCTGTGATGAAGAGTTCATCACCTATTGTTCAAGAGGTGTTGGGAACATCTCAGGCCATGGTGAAAGTGAGGCCTGAAGACGTGCCGATCGAAGGACACGTGAGTTTGTCAAAACAGCGCCTATATGATTTGGGAGCTGTGGAGTATCGTGGTTCGACACCTGAGGCGTTCGAAGCTTGGTTGGCCAGTATAATTCTGATTTTGGATCAGGAAGGGTGTGACTACGCCTGTAAGCTGGGAAGTGTTGTCTCATTGATGTTGGAGGACGCTTGTGTCTGGTGGACATCTGTGGCGGTGGCAACGCATATCCACGATATAGATTGGGACTTCTTTGTGTCTGCCTTTTATGAAAGGTACCTTGGAAAGAAATTTCCAAGGGTTAAGCAACATGGGGGTGTGGCTCCAGATTATGAAGGTGAGAAAAGTTTTAACAAGAGAGCTGTGGATACTGACCTCGGGAGCGGTCAGCGTAAGAGGTTGTGTGATAGAAGGTTTTGCTTGAATCAAAGCCTGGGTGGTTGTGCAGATGTGGGGCAAGTGGTACATGATCAAGGAGGAGTAGCTCGGTTGCCGATGTGTGACCGTTATGGAAGGTGTCATGTTGGAGGTTGTTGGGGCGTGGGAGTTTGTTGGAACTGTGGTTATAAGGAGCATGTGAAGCGAAATTGTCCTCAAGTGGTGAGATCAGCTTCAGTGGTAGCAAAAGGGTCTCAGAAGGGTCGTGGGCGCGGCCAAGACAAAGTTCGAAGGTGTCAGGAAGGGTAGAAAGGTGTGAGGAGCTTAGGGAATGAATCTTGTTGGAATTGTGGGTCTGTTGGACATTCGAGACGTAATTGTTTGAAGTTGGCTCGGGGTAGTCAGGGTTCTTTTCCGCAGGGAGATTGTGATGACCTTAAGGTGTTGGCTGATGCTGCAGTGGTGCGGCTAGAGAATGATGGTTCTACGAAGAAGAGAGTTTGTCTGTTGAATCCCCGAGGCAGTGAGATGTTTACAGGTAACCTTGTTAAGTAACCTTTACCTTAGTTATCTTAGTTTGGTTTCGGTTTGGTTTTCCCTTGCGTAGTGGGTATAGTCTCATAGCTAGCAAGTTTGGGGTAGTAGTTGGTGTTGTTTTGAAAACAACTTTAGTGTGAAGAGGGCATTAGTGGGTATTTTGTGGTTAATGGGTTGTTAGAATGGTAGGGTTGGACAAGTTGGAAGTGAGATAGGAGGTTGTTCTTAGGCGGATCCTGAGGATGTTATTGGTGGGTGTGAACCGACATACATGCACAGTTAAAACCATTGTTATATACTATATTATATATATGTGTGTTGGTCCATGCATACATGTGACATGACATTAGAGGTTTTGCATACATGTACACAGGCATTGATAGGGCATATTGGTGACCATGCATACGAACGTTCACACTTGCTAATAGCTAGTTGGGTCCGTTAGTGTTGTGATAGGGTTAGGTTGGATGATGGGTTTTAAGAGTTGTTTTGGTGCTAGGAGAATGTTAGAAGTAATGGAGGGTATTAAGCGAGCTATCAGTAATAGTGAGTGTGATATAGCATGTTGGCAGAAGGAAAGTATTTTGGCGCTTAAAGAGTTTAGCGGTGTGGTGGTGAGGAGATTACCGGTTGAAGTTAGAATCAGTCAAAGTGGTTGTGAATTGCTAGTAGAAGTGGTAGTTTCTTGGTGTTAAGTGATGTTGCAGGTTAATGGATGTGTTTCCAGAGTGCTGAGGTAACTTGGCATTGAGGTTGTAATAGGAGGTTTGTTTATGTAGGTGATGGCTCGTAGCAACCTTTGAGGAGTTGAGAAGAGGTTGTGTTGAGGGTTGTAGAAAAGGGTTGGCCTGGGGTGAATAGAAGTTTCCTAATCATAATATGTATGTATAGAATGGGCGGTGTCCTGGTAAGGCTAGTGTTGTAGTCAAAGCTTGAAGTGGAAAGGCAATGTAAGTTTAAGGGCCATTGTTGGTTGGACGGGTTCTTGTGAGAAGTGGTTGGCTAGTCGTGTATAAGTAAATCCCTTCTGAAGTCAGCTAGTGGTATGTGGAACGGTTGGCGGAGTCAAGGTTGGGGTTTTGTGACGTGAATTTCGAATGTTGTGTGAGTAGTTTTGGTGAGCCGTTATGGTAGTGATAGTGGCGGAGGTGAAGGGATGTTACCAATACGTTGAGAAGTTTGAGTAAGCAGTTGATGCTTAAGAAATTTTTGCTTGATGTGGTAACCTTTGGAAGAGGTTGAGCAGTTTTGCAAGGGGTTTTAGAAGCAGTGAAGGTTGTGGGTCACATGGTGGCTGAACTGGATGGTTGGTGTCACCGTGTGTGCGAGTTTTGGGAGTTATGAGTTAAGGTGGTGTATGCTGTAAAAGTTTGGAGGTTCTTCGGGTTGTTGTTGGGGCTATGCGCAGTTCGGAAGTGTGAAAGGTTAAGCTGTGGTTAACATCTGAGTGTTCTGGAATTTGTGAACAGTATGTGGTGGTGTTGGGTTTGGTTATAGTGTAAGTTGATTTGTGGAGGAGTTGGTTTGTAGAGTTTTGTGTGGAGAGTGTTCAGTGGTGGTTAAGTCTCTTGTGTTGCCTTGTGGGTTGCCTGGAGAAGTTTGGTTGTGCTCTCTTCGCCGGTTGAAATTTTGGGGACGAAATTTCCTAAGAGGGGGAGAGTTGTAACACCCCAATTTTGGGCTTAGAAGTTTTGGGTTTGAACCGGACCGATCAGATTTTCGGTTCGAATATAAAAGGTGGTTTTATGGAAAGCCTAGATCGAGATGCATTAAAAATATGGAAAAATATCTAAAAATCCGCTTTTAATATATATAAGAGAGTTGTGAAATAAATTTTACAAAATAAGGCTTGGAGATATGACATTTCGAGTTAGTGACTAAAATGTAATATTTGAAAAGTTTGTGACTGTTTTAAAAGGATTGAAACTTTGAATCTTTAAGGAGCTAATTTACCCAAGGGAGGATTTCTCCAGATTTTTCTTGATTTTTAAGACTCATTTAGTGTTTAATTAATAAAAAAGAAAAGAGGGAAAAGTGATATTTTAGTTTCATAACTAACTTTTACCAAAATTTTCCCATTTCATTTTCTCTCAAAATTCCCTCAGCCCAACACATTTCCACAGCAACTTTCCTTTTGATTTTCACACCTAAAGAAGAGTTTTCAATCTCCAAATGACTCCTAATCATTTCTACATCAAATCCTCACCATTTGCTTAATGAATTTTCAAGGATTTTGGCTCTAAACAAGGAGAAATCCACATTTAGAGGTATGAACGTCCTTCTCCTCTAAATACTCAGTTCTTTACTGAAATTCTCAAGTTCTCAATCCTTAAATTGAGTTTTATTAAAGGTTTTAATGTTGTGATCTTGACTTTGGCTTAAAATGCAAGATTTGGATTTAATTTTGAAGAAATTCGTGATAGATGATTGGTCTCTGTTTTGAGATGTCTTTTTGATGTATTTTGGATGTTTAAATGATGTGAAATGGAGGTTTAATCAATGCAATCCCGAATAGGTTGATTTTCCTAAGTTTTTACTTGTGAAAATGGTGGTTTTTGGGGTGATTTTGGTGTTTTGTTAATGCTGGAGGTATAAGGACGAGTTTGGGTTCATTTTGGATGTTTATTGATGTTTAATAATGGTTAGAAGTGATGGATCTTGGCTCGGTTAAGTTTTGGAAGAGTTTGGAGGTGATTTCAGTTGTGTTTGGTAGCCGAAATGTTGGATTTGTGTAGAGCAACGAGTTTAGGTGTGTTGCTGGTGATTTTTAATGCATAATGATGCATTAATCCTCTGTTGTTATGTGTTTAAAACAGGGGAGAATGATCTGGAGGCAATAGAGGTGGCGTTGGAGGTTTCGGATGCTTGGAAGCTTAACGGCTAGCGTAGTTTTGTGTATCGGTGAGTGGTAAAGAGTTTTCCAGCTTTGAAACATTTTGGATGAGGCTTTGGGAGCTTAGTTTAAGTCTAAACAACTTAGCTAAGCTCAAGAGTAAGTAAACGGAATTTCTCTCTTGGTTTTGGCTATGCTTTGGTTTTTAAATGCACTTGGGATGATTGTGTTTAAATTACTATTTTTTAAGCATGTTTGGACATGGTTTATTGTCGGTTATTAATGCCATTATGTTAAAGATGCATGAGGTAAGTAATCCTTGACTTGCTTGTGTTGTGTGCATATGATTCTAAGCATGTGATGCTTGTGGATTTGGCATTTTGGTTATGCTTGTAAAAACAGTGGATTAATGTGGTAAAATGGTTATATTGGCAAGTGATGTAAGTGGTTCTTGGTTACTTTAATCGGATATAGTTAGCCGGCTATAGAATTGGGTGCACCGTGAATTGAGTCGCCTTGAATGTTGATGGGTTGTGATTGTATTGTAGTCTCCATCCAAGTACCCTAGCGATCGAGGAAATTAGTGTCACCGCAATGAAGGATGGCTCTCGTGGGTGGGTTTGTTAAGCGTCACCACGATGGAGGATGGCTCTCGTGGGTGGGCTGGTTAAGCGTCACCACGATGGAGGATGGCTCTCGTGGGTGGGCTGGTTAAGCGTCACCACGATGGAGGATGGCTCTCGTGGGTGGACTTTGTTAAGTGTCACCGCGATGGAGGATGACTCTCATGGGTGGACCTTGATAAGCGTCACAACGGTGGAGGGTTGCTCCTGTGTGTGAGCTTAGTTAAGGTGATTACAATGCTTGAGGTAGCTCCCGCGTGTATGCCTTGTGGTGTGTCCCGGCTCTCGCTAGTGAGTTATACAACTTCCGATAAGTGATGTTGATGGGTTGTGATTGTACCGTTAAACTTTATCACGGGTGTTGAGGGGTTAAGATTGTACCAGTAAACTCCACCTTGTGTTGTTCGGTAGTGTCTATGAAGTGTGTGGGACAACGCTTGTAATCCGCATATCCGATTGTGTCTTGTGTTGTGATGGTTTGTGAATTGTCGCTTGAATGCCAATATAATGTGTTTGAATGTAATGAAGCAAGAGTTTCTTGGAAATGATGCAAGGTGCAAGGGAAATATGTAAATGATGCAAGAATGCATGTGATGCTTGTTAAGCTTGAGCACTAGTATATTTTGCTAATGTGAATGGTGTATATGTGCATAGAATCTCATAAATGCATTGAAGTCTTGTGAGGGCTTGTTTTAGAAGGCATGTAATGCAATTGTTGTTTTTGTGCTTCATGTGTTGCATTGGTTTAATGCGTGAGATAGTTAGAAGGAGCTAATGGTTTTCAAAGGGTTTCTTGTTTTGAGATGTTCATCAAGAATGAGGAAAGTATGTTGTGAATTGGAAGTGCTTTCCAAGGAATTTGTGTTTAACTTTGCATGTGATGTTCATGCATGAAAAGGGTTTAAATGATAGTTTGCAAGAATGTGTTTTGGGGTGAGTTGTTTAGCTTTTCTAAGCTAAAGGTTGGTTTTCATGTTGAGCAATGCATGGTTTGAAGCATGTTGCTTTAAAAAGGGGTTTTCAAACAATTCTTTGGTTTATTGAGTTGTATTTACTTTTTAAGAAGGTTTTATGACTTGCTGCATTGATGGTGTTTTGGTTTTAAGCATCCCTCACTAAGCATTATGTGCTTACGCTCCTTTGTGTCCATCAATGCAGATAATTGAAGTTGGGACAGCAAGAAGCAAGGGATTCAAGGAAAGCTCCACTTGAGAAGTATGTCTAGGTTAATAGCTATAGGTAATAAAGGCAATGGGGGGAATGTCTTTTATATTGTTGTGTAATGAGATTGAGTATGTTGACCGTATTTGGTTGGTGGTTTGAATCTTATATGTAACGCCCCGGTTTTGGGCTTAGGAGTTTTGGGCGTTGACCGGTTGGTCAAAGTGCTGTTCGAATCTTAAGAGGTTAAATTAGGAAAGCCTAGTTCGGGTTGCATTAAAAATATGGAAAAATGTTCTAAAATCATCTTTTAATATAATTAAGTGAACTGTGAAATCAATTTTGGAAAATGAGTTTTGGAAGTGTGACATTTTGGCTAGTGACCAAAATGTAATTTTTGCAAGTTTGGTGGCTGTTTTATAAAGGGTTGGAACTTTGAATCTTTAAGGAGCTATTAATCCAAAAGTGGTTTCTCCAGATTTTTCTAAGATATTATAAGCTATTTTCTGATTTTAAAGATATCAAAAAGGAGGGAAAAGCTCATTTGGCAATTTTCTCAACTAACTTCTCATTTTCCTTCTCTCATTTTCTCTCAAACCAAACACTACATTTCCAGAGATTTGTTTCTGATTTTCTCACCTAAATTCCTCCTTTCAACTCTCATTTGATTCCAAATCAACATATCTTCAAAACCTCTTCAATTGCTTCTTGATTCTTCAAGGGTTTTCATTCCAAAAAGTGGAGAAACACAAGTTTGGAGGTAAGAACGTCCTTCTCCTCTAAACTATCAGTTCTTTACTGAAATTCCTAAGTTTTCAATCCTTAATTGATGTTTAATTAAAGGTTTTAAAGTGTTGAAATGGATCTTGGCTTATTATGCAAGATTTTGATGATTTTTGATGATTTTCGTTAGATCTGAGTAATCTGTGATTTAAGAGATGTTTTTGATGTTAAATGATCTCTAAAATGATGTGGAATTGAGTTTTGATTGATGCAATCCCGGATAGGTTGAGTTTCCTAAGTTTAGCTTGTGTTTCAAGGTAGTTTTTGAGGTGATCTTGGTGATCTGATGTTGCTGGAGGTATAAGGTTGTTAATAGGTTGTTTTTAGATGTTATATGATGTTAATGGAAGTGAGGTTTTGCTGGTTTATGGCTGGGCTTTGTTTAGAAGTGGTTTGGATGCATTTTCGGTTGTGTTTAGTGGTCGAAAATGGAGGTTGGATGAGAGCAGCGAGTTTAGGTGCTTTCATTGAAGCAATTAATGCATGATGATGCATTAATCCTCTGCTATGATGTGTTGAAACAGGGGAGGCATCTTTGGATCCAAGTTTGGTTGATCCGGAAGCTTGATTTGGTGCTTTGGCTTGAAGCAAAGTGGAAATCGGTGAGTGAGTTTGTGGAAATTGGATTTCAGCTTTAAAACCAAGGTTTGAAGGTTTTGGGAGCTTAGTTTAAGTCTAAACAACTTTGCTAAGCTCAAGTGTAAGTTTTCGGATTTTCTCTCTAGTGGTGGCCATGTTTTGATGTGATGCAAAATGATGATTTGCATGTTTTAAATTACTGTTTTGAAAGCATGTTTTAGCATGGATTTTGCTGATTATGTAAGCCATATGTTGAAGGTAACTCTAGGTAGGAGTACCTTGCTTTTATACATTGAAATGATGTGGTTTGATGCTTTGAAATGCATGATGAAAATGGCTTGGTTTAATGCTTTAAAACAGTGGATTAAATGATGATAATGATGTATATTGGCAAGTGATGTTTTGAAAAGATTAAGGTCACTAAGGTGGTTAAAAGTCCTTGAGTGAGCCTTGTTACTTAAGATCATCAAGGTGGTTAAAAGTCCTTGGATGAGTCTTGTTGCGGACACTAAGGTGGTTAAAAGTCCTTAGGTGATCCTTCCATGGTGTTTAAAAGTCCATGGGGCCAAGGTGTTTAAAAGTCCTTGGGGCCAAGGTGTTTAAAAGTCCTTGGGGTGATTCAAGCATTGGACACAAAGGTGGTTAAAAGTCCTTGTGTGGTCCTCATTCATGGTGTTTAAAAGTCCATGGCCAAGGTGTTTAAAAGTCCTTGGGGCCAAGGTGTTTAAAAGTCCTTTGGAAAGTTGTTGAACTTGTTTTATGAAATGGAATTTGTCACTTGAGCCAATATGACATGTTAAGTATTTTGTGAAGCATGAGATGCTTGTTTAATGTTTATGTTGAAGCATGAGATTGCTTGTTTTAAGTATGCTTTTGAGCATGTGCAAAGATTGATTTCAAGCTTGTTTATAAATGTTTTGAATTGCATTATTGAATGGTTTTTGAAGAGCATGCCTCACTAAGCTTTTGCTTATGCTCTCTACGTTTACTTAATTCAATAATGCAGAGCATTAGAGTATCTTGAAGGGCAGCAAGAAGGGCAAGAGTTCAAGTTCAAGTAAAGCTCAATGTATGGAAGGTTTTTGTTAAACATTTAGCTTTTGGGTGATTTGGCAATGGGGGACCAATGTGTATGTTTTGGGAGGTGTTTGAGACTCCCTAAGTATGTTGAATGTTATTTTGAATGCTGGTTTTTGGATTGGATCATTGCATGCTTGTTTTGGAAGTTTGGTGTTTTGAATAGCTAGCTTGTGTAGGAAGCATGTCTATTGAATTGGGGCTTTTTGCATATGATGTTAGATTATTGTTTTGATGACTCCTATAAGTCATATTTATGTTGAATTGCATGCTGGTAAAGTTTGGTGACATGTGGAACATGTTTGAATGATCAATTGCATGTTTTGGTATGCTTGTTTGCTGCAATTTGTGCAGGCGTTTCGGAACAGTGTGAACCGTTTCGGAACGGGTGCCTTACATGAACCCAGGCGTCCGAAACGGTATGCACCGTTTCGAAACGGTTTGGTCTCTGCCAAGGCCATGTTTCGGAACCCGTTTCGGAACGGCCCGTGTTTCGGAACAGGGTCTACCTGTTTCGGAACGGTCGACCGTTGGGGGCTGACAGTGGCAGTTATATGTTTTGTTTTGTTTACGTTTTGGTCCTGAATCTTGTTTGTTCAATTGTGTGAGCTTGGGAAGTCCTTTTGAGCTGAAATTTCACAGAGAAGCATGAAACCTAATTAATTTCAAGATGGTCACTTCAATTTGGGTTTAGTCCTTTTAATTATCAGAAATTACAATTTGGTCCCTAAAGTTGTAATTTGTTCTATTGGGTCCCTATTTGATCTCTGATGTTTGTGATCTGTGAGTATGATGTTTGTGTGATCACAATTGGGATTAATGTGCATCTAGACAAGATTAAAAAGAAAAAAAAGGGTCGTTAATCAAGGTTGACTTTCGAGTTGACTTTGGTTTTCCCCGTGTGACTTTCTTAATTCGGGTCAATCGTCTAGGCCAGGTTAAGGGGGTTACATTTGGTGGTATCAGAGCTGAGTTTGCGAGTAATTGGGAATGAATGTATGCATGATTGAAGTATGTTTGGCTTGTATGCTTGTTGTTTGAAAGCATGTTCAGTGGTTTGTGATTTGGATGCAATTGAGATGTATGTTATGATGTTGCATGCTGAGGGTACCCATTGCCAAACAAAAGCTAATGAAATGATGTTGATTTTGAATGAAATTGAGCTTGAATACTTGGATTGCTTACCTTGCTGGGCCTGACTTGTTTTATTTTGCATTGTGATTGCATGGTAAAAGTATGGCACCACGTAGAGAGTTAAGAGGTAGTGTGCGAGCTACAGCTCCTAATGAGAATGAGAATGAAGAGAATACGGGTAGTGCAGTGTTACCCCCTCCTCCGCCTGGTGGTGGTGCTGGAGGTGAGCGAGCTGAAGCTGCAGCTGGTGCTGGAGCTGCTGGACCAGAGGTTGGTCAGGGGCAAGCTATGCCTGATATGTCTATGCTGGTACAAGCTATTGCGGGTGCTTTTCGAGCAGCAGTAGTGGAGCTCAAGGAGCTGGGCATCAGGGAGATGCTGGAGTCAGATTACCTTTGGAGCGTCTGCGCAGTCTTGGAGGGACTGAGTTCAGAGGTATGTCTGCTGAGAGTTCGGAAGCTTGGCTAGAGAGTACCAAGCGTATCTTGGGTCAGATGAGCTGCACGGATGTGCAAAAGTTGGGCTGTGTTGTGTCCTTGCTGCAGGACGATGCATATACGTGGTGGACGACCACCATAGCTGGGATGGCTGAAGTTGATGTTTCTTGGACATTCTTTCAGAATGCGTTCAGGAGGAGATATCTTGGAGTGAGATATCTGGATGAGAAAAAGCGTGAATTCATGTCTCTTACCCAAGGGAGCATGAGTGTGGCTGAGTATGAAGTGCAGTTTGTGCGCCTCAGTCAGTATGCACCGGAGCTGATACCTGATGAGCGTGAGAGGTGCGAAAGGTTCCGTTATGGCTTGGTGACGGAAGTAAAGACCTACATGTTGGCTGCTGAGTACAATGATTTTGATGTGTTGGTTGGTCGATCCAAGGACATTGAGATGAACTTGGGTTTAGCTGCGAAAGGTGCTGGAGCGAGTTCTGGCAAGAGAGCTGCTGAGTTTAGTTCTAGAGGTGGACGGAACAAGAGGGGACGTGATCAGAAGTATCAGTCCTCAGTCAAGAGAGGTGGTGGTGCACCTGCTAGAGGTGGTTTTGCTAGAGCTGAACCAAGTGCTTGTTGGATCTGTGGTTCGCGTGGTCACATGAAGCGTGACTGCCCTCGAGCTGTGAGGGAGGTGCAAGCTCCTGTTGCGGCAGCTGGTAATGGATGTTGGAACTGTGGTTCTGTTGACCATCTGAGGCGAGATTGTCCGAGGTTGGCTGGTGGCCAAGATCGTGCTCCTGTTGTTGCACCGCAGAGAGGTCGTGGGCGCGGCCGTGGTAATTTTCAGAGAAGGGAGGAAGGTGGTCGCGGAGTAGCTCATGTTGTGGCTATTCAGCCTGAAGGTGGTGGCCAAGCGAGGGTGTATGCTCAGCGCGAGGGAAGGAATGATGCTGATGTGATTGCAGGTACCTTTACTTTGCAATCCTTGTCATTGCTTTCTTTGATTGATTCTGGATCTACGCATTCATACATTTTGCGTGAGCATGCTGAATTGCTTGGTTTGCCTGTTGAGTCTTTGGATGTTGGAGTTCGTGTCACTAGTTCTTTTGGTGAAACTGTTGTGACTCGAAAGCTTTATAGAAGGTGTCCCTTGGTTGTTCAAGTACATGTCTTTCATGTTGATCTTATGGAGTTGCCCTTTTATGGTTTTGATGTGATCCTTGGTATGGATTGGCTTGCTGAGCATCGTGCTATTGTGGATTGTGAGAATAAGCGGGTTTCGCTTAAGCTTGCGGATGATTATGAAGTTGTTGTGGTTGGCGAGAATGTGAAGTTTCTTGCTAATGTGGTGTCTACCTTGGAGGCGAGTAGGATGCTGAGGAAAGGTTGCGAAGCTTATCTAGCTTTTGTGATGAATCCTAGCTCTAAGGAGTTGAGGGAGCAAGATATCAAAGTTGTGAAGGAGTTTCCTGGTGTTTTTCCTGAAGAGTTGCCTGGTTTACCTCCTAATCGCGAGGTGGAGTTTGGAATTGAGCTGTATGAGAATACAACTCCTGTGTCCATTACTCCCTATAGAATGGCACCTAAGGAGCTGAAGGAGCTGAAGACGCAATTGCAAGAGCTGCTTGATCGTGGTTTCATCCGGCCGAGTGTGTCACCTTGGGGTGCTCCTGTCTTGTTTGTGAAGAAGAAGGATGGCACGATGAGGATGTGTATTGATTATCGTCAGCTAAACAAGTTGACTATCAAGAATCGGTATCCTTTGCCGAGGATTGATGATCTCTTTGATCAATTTCGGGGAGCTGTTGTGTTCTCTAAGATTGACTTGAGGTCAGGGTATTATCAGTTGAAGGTGAAGAATGTGGATGTGCCTAAGACAGCTTTCAGGACAAGGTATGGGCATTATGAGTTCCTTGTGATGCCGTTTGGTTTGACAAATGCTCCTGCTGCTTTCATGGACATGATGAATCGTGTGTTTCATGAATACCTGGACAAGTTCGTTGTGGTGTTCATTGATGATATCCTCGTGTACTCGCGTACTGAGGAGGAGCACGAAGAGCATTTGAGGATTGTGCTGCAAGCTTTGTTGGAGAATCAGCTTTATGCTAAGCTGAGCAAGTGTGAGTTCTGGCTTAAGGAGGTGGTGTTTCTTGGGCATGTGGTCTCAGCTTAGGGGATTCGTGTTGATCCTCAGAAGATTGAAGCGGTGATGAACTGGAAAGTTCCTAAGTCTGTTCATGAAGTCCGTAGTTTCCTTGGTTTGGCGGGATACTACCGGAGGTTTGTGGATGGTTTTTCCAAGATTGCTGCTCGTTTGACGAAGCTGTTGCAAAAGAATGTTAAGTATGAGTGGACGGAAGCGAGACAGCAAGCTTTTGAGAAGCTGAAGGCGGCTTTGACGCAAGCTCCTATCTTGATTCAGCCTGAATCAGGGAAAGAGTTTGTGGTCTATAGTGATGCATCCTATGTTGGTTTGGGATGTGTGCTGATGCAGGAGGGTAAGGTTGTGGCTTATGCGTCGCGGCAGTTGAAGGTGCATGAGCGCAACTATCCTACGCATGATATTGAGCTGGCTGCAGTGGTATTTGCTCTGAAGATCTGGAGACATTATCTGTATGGTGAGAAGTGTACTGTGTACACGGATCACAAGAGTTTGAGGTATCTGATGTCTCAGAAGGAGTTGAATCTTAGGCAGCGACGTTGGTTGGAGTTGCTCAAGGATTATGATCTGACGATTGAGTATCATCCTAGTAAAGCTAATGTTGTTGCTGATGCCTTGAGTAGGAAGGTAGCTGTTGAGCTGAGGGCGATGTTTGCTAGCTTGAGCATATAGTGAGATGGTGGTCTTGTTGCTGAGTTGCAAGTGAAACCATCTTTGGTTCAGTTGATCAAGGAAAAGCAGTTGCTGGATGATTCCTTGGTGTCTCATGTTCAGGATATCGCGGAGGGTAGACCTTCGGATTTCTACTTTAATGAGGATGGTGTGTTGTGTTTTGGTAGTCGGATAGTAGTGCCTGCTGATGTTGAGTTGAGGCGTGCTATTCTGACTGAAGGTCATAGTAGTCCTTTTGCTATGCACCCTGGTAGTACTAAGATGTATCGTGATCTTCGTGATGAGTACTATTCGGTAGGTTTGAAGAAGGATGTTGCAGAGTTTGTGAGCAAGTGTTTGGTGTGTCAGCGAGTTAAGGCTGAACATCAGGTTCCTTCTGGTTTGTTGCAACCGTTGAAAATCCCTGAATGGAAGTGGGAGAGGGTTACCATGGATTTTGTATCTGGTTTGCCTTTGTCTCCGTCAAAGAAGAATTCTGTTTGGGTAATTGTAGATCGCTTGACGAAGTGTGCGCATTTCTTGCCTGTGCATACTACGTTTTCTTTGGATAAGTTGGCAGAGCTGTACATTGCTGAGATTGTGAGGTTGCATGGTGTGCCTAAGTCGATTGTGTCGGATAGGGATCCGAGGTTCACATCGCGTTTCTGGCAGTGTTTGCATCAAGCTTTGGGTACAAGGTTGCATTTCAGTACATCCTATCATCCTCAGTCGGATGGTCAGTCTGAGCGGGTTATCCAGATTTTGGAGGATATGTTGAGATGCTGCGTGATTGAGTTCCAAGGTTCTTTGGAGAAGCATCTGCCTTTGGTTGAGTTCGCTTATAACAATAGTTATCAGGCGAGTATACAGATGGCACCTTATGAGGCTCTGTATGGGAGGAAGTGTAGGACTCCTCTTTGTTGGGCTGAAACTGGTCAAAAGTTGGTTTCGATGCCTGCTTTGTTGAAAGGGACTACCGAGAAGGTGAAGCTCATTTGTGAAAGGTTGAAGGCTGCCTCTGATCGGCAAAAGTCTTACGCGATTTTGAAGCGTAAGGAGATAGAGTATGCGGTGGGTGACCGTGTGTTCTTGAAGGTTTCGCCTTGGAAGAAGGTGATGAGGTTTGGCCGGAAGGGTAAGTTGAGCCCTCGGTACATTGGACCATATGAGGTGGTTGAGCGAGTGGGTCCTGTTGCGTATCGGCTGAGGTTACCTCAGGAGTTGGAGAAGATTCATGATGTGTTCCATGTTTCTATGCTCCGGAAGTATAGATCTGATCCTTCGCATGTGATGCCTGTGGAGGATGTGGTTTTGAATCCGGATTTGACCTATGATGAGGAACCGGTGAAGGTTCTGGATTGGGATAGCAAGGTTCTTCGTGGCAAGACCATTGAGTTGGTGAAGGTGCTGTGGAAGCATCGAGGTGTTGAGGAAGCCACGTGGGAGCGGAAGGAAGACATGCTGAAGCAGTTTCCTTATCTCTTTCCTTCAGGTAAATTTCGAGGACGAAATTTCTTAAGGGGGGGAGAGTTGTAACGCCCCGGTTTTGGGCTTAGGAGTTTTGGGCGTTGACCGGTTGGTCAAAGTGCTGTTCGAATCTTAAGAGGTTAAATTAGGAAAGCCTAGTTCGGGTTGCATTAAAAATATGGAAAAATGTTCTAAAATCATCTTTTAATATAATTAAGTGAACTGTGAAATCAATTTTGGAAAATGAGTTTTGGAAGTGTGACATTTTGGCTAGTGACCAAAATGTAATTTTCGCAAGTTTGGTGGCTGTTTTATAAAGGGTTGGAACTTTGAATCTTTAAGGAGCTATTAATCCAAAAGTGGTTTCTCCAGATTTTTCTAAGATATTATAAGCTATTTTCTGATTTTAAAGATATCAAAAAGGAGGGAAAAGCTCATTTGGCAATTTTCTCAACTAACTTCTCATTTTCCTTCTCTCATTTTCTCTCAAACCAAACACTACATTTCCAGAGATTTGTTTCTGATTTTCTCACCTAAATTCCTCCTTTCAACTCTCATTTGATTCCAAATCAACATATCTTCAAAACCTCTTCAATTGCTTCTTGATTCTTCAAGGGTTTTCATTCCAAAAAGTGGAGAAACACAAGTTTGGAGGTAAGAACGTCCTTCTCCTCTAAACTATCAGTTCTTTACTGAAATTCCTAAGTTTTCAATCCTTAATTGATGTTTAATTAAAGGTTTTAAAGTGTTGAAATGGATCTTGGCTTATTATGCAAGATTTTGATGATTTTTGATGATTTTCGTTAGATCTGAGTAATCTGTGATTTAAGAGATGTTTTTGATGTTAAATGATCTCTAAAATGATGTGGAATTGAGTTTTGATTGATGCAATCCCGGATAGGTTGAGTTTCCTAAGTTTAGCTTGTGTTTCAAGGTAGTTTTTGAGGTGATCTTGGTGATCTGATGTTGCTGGAGGTATAAGGTTGTTAATAGGTTGTTTTTAGATGTTATATGATGTTAATGGAAGTGAGGTTTTGCTGGTTTATGGCTGGGCTTTGTTTAGAAGTGGTTTGGATGCATTTTCGGTTGTGTTTAGTGGCCGAAAATGGAGGTTGGATGAGAGCAGCGAGTTTAGGTGCTTTCATTGAAGCAATTAATGCATGATGATGCATTAATCCTCTGCTATGATGTGTTGAAACAGGGGAGGCATCTTTGGATCCAAGTTTGGTTGATCCGGAAGCTTGATTTGGTGCTTTGGCTTGAAGCAAAGTGGAAATCGGTGAGTGAGTTTGTGGAAATTGGATTTCAGCTTTAAAACCAAGGTTTGAAGGTTTTGGGAGCTTAGTTTAAGTCTAAACAACTTTGCTAAGCTCAAGTGTAAGTTTTCGGATTTTCTCTCTAGTGGTGGCCATGTTTTGATGTGATGCAAAATGATGATTTGCATGTTTTAAATTACTGTTTTGAAAGCATGTTTTAGCATGGATTTTGCTGATTATGTAAGCCATATGTTGAAGGTAACTCTAGGTAGGAGTACCTTGCTTTTATACATTGAAATGATGTGGTTTGATGCTTTGAAATGCATGATGAAAATGGCTTGGTTTAATGCTTTAAAACAGTGGATTAAATGATGATAATGATGTATATTGGCAAGTGATGTTTTGAAAAGATTAAGGTCACTAAGGTGGTTAAAAGTCCTTGAGTGAGCCTTGTTACTTAAGATCATCAAGGTGGTTAAAAGTCCTTGGATGAGTCTTGTTGCGGACACTAAGGTGGTTAAAAGTCCTTAGGTGATCCTTCCATGGTGTTTAAAAGTCCATGGGGCCAAGGTGTTTAAAAGTCCTTGGGGCCAAGGTGTTTAAAAGTCCTTGGGGTGATTCAAGCATTGGACACAAAGGTGGTTAAAAGTCCTTGTGTGGTCCTCATTCATGGTGTTTAAAAGTCCATGGCCAAGGTGTTTAAAAGTCCTTGGGGCCAAGGTGTTTAAAAGTCCTTGGGAAAGTTGTTGAACTTGTTTTATGAAATGGAATTTGTCACTTGAGCCAATATGACATGTTAAGTATTTTGTGAAGCATGAGATGCTTGTTTAATGTTTATGTTGAAGCATGAGATTGCTTGTTTTAAGTATGCTTTTGAGCATGTGCAAAGATTGATTTCAAGCTTGTTTATAAATGTTTTGAATTGCATTATTGAATGGTTTTTGAAGAGCATGCCTCACTAAGCTTTTGCTTACGCTCTCTACGTTTACTTAATTCAATAATGCAGAGCATTAGAGTATCTTGAAGGGCAGCAAGAAGGGCAAGAGTTCAAGTTCAAGTAAAGCTCAATGTATGGAAGGTTTTTGTTAAACATTTAGCTTTTGGGTGATTTGGCAATGGGGGACCAATGTGTATGTTTTGGGAGGTGTTTGAGACTCCCTAAGTATGTTGAATGTTATTTTGAATGCTGGTTTTTGGATTGGATCATTGCATGCTTGTTTTGGAAGTTTGGTGTTTTGAATAGCTAGCTTGTGTAGGAAGCATGTCTATTGAATTGGGGCTTTTTGCATATGATGTTAGATTATTGTTTTGATGACTCCTATAAGTCATATTTATGTTGAATTGCATGCTGGTAAAGTTTGGTGACATTTGGAGCATGTTTGAATGATCAATTGCATGTTTTGGTATGCTTGTTTGCTGCAATCTGTGCAGGCGTTTCGGAACAGTGTGAACCGTTTCGGAATGGGTGCCTTACATGAACCCAGGCGTCCGAAACGGTATGCACCGTTTCGAAACGGTTTGGTCTCTGCCAAGGCCATGTTTCGGAACCCGTTTCGGAACGGCCCGTGTTTCGGAACAGGGTCTACCTGTTTCGGAACGGTCGACCGTTGGGGGCTGACAGTGGCAGTTATATGTTTTGTTTTGTTTACGTTTTGGTCCTGAATCTTGTTTGTTCAATTGTGTGAGCTTGGGAAGTCCTTTTGAGCTGAAATTTCACAGAGAAGCATGAAACCTGATTAATTTCAAGATGGTAACTTCAATTTGGGTTAAGTCCTTTTAATTATCAGAAATTACAATTTGGTCCCTAAAGTTGTAATTTGTTCTATTGGGTCCCTGTTTGATCTCTGATGTTTGTGATCTGTGAGTATGATGTTTGTGTGATCACAATTGGGATTAATGTGCATCTAGACAAGATTAAAAAGAAAAAAAGGGTCGTTAATCAAGGTTGACTTTCGGGTTGACTTTGGTTTTCCCCGTGTGACTTTCTTAATTCGGGTCAACCGTCTAGGCCGGGTTAAGGGGGTTACATTATAGTTATCGTTTTGCAACATTTGAATCCTATTATTCATAAGTTGTTATGCTATGCTTCTTGTTTTAAAGGCATGATCAAGTGTTGGATGTGTTGAAAGAGTTGGTGCACCTAAGGTTCGTCTTGCATTTATATTTTCATGCAATTTGGTAGATATGATGCTTGGCTTGTTGTTGTTATGTTGAGGATTGATTTAGAGTATGTTTGATGGTGATTAGATGTGTAAAAACAGGCTTTTCTGCTGTTTCTGGGCAGGGTGTTTTGAAACACCCTTGCATGTTTCGAAACAGGTGCATGTTTTGGCCTGGGCGTTTCGAAACGGGTAGAGGCGTTTCGAAACACTTTGGCTACTGCCAAGCCTCATTTCTGAACGGTCAATTCCCGTTTCGAAACACTTGACCGTTGGGCACTGATTTGAATGGTTTTGAGGTTTGTAAGCTTTACATTTTAGTCCTGGTTTTTGTATGTGCAATTGCTTGAGTTCGAGATGTCCTTTTAAGGTGAAATTTGACAGGGAAGCATGTAACCTAACTAATTTCATAATGGTATCTTAAAAATTAGTAAAGTCTTCTTAATTTCCAGATTTTACATTTTGGTCCCTAAATTTGTATGTTGTGCAATTGAGTCCCTTATTGTTTTCCGATTGATGTGATTTTTGTGTATGCTTATCTCAAGAGTATGCCTAGGATTAATGTGCATTTAGACAAGTTTAAAAAAAAGGGTCCTTAATCAAGGTTGACGTTCGGGTTGACTTTGGTTTTCCCCGTGTAATCTTCGTAGTTCGGGTCAACCGTCTAGGTCGGGCTAAGGGGGTTACATTTATGGTTTTAATCCTATTACGCCTCTAGATTTGTTTCCTTTGCCACAGGAACAGGTGACGAGCAGAGATGGTCAAAGCAAAGCCGATTATGTGAAGAAGTTGCATCAACAAGTTAAGGAGAACCTAGAATGAAGGACTCAACAGTATGAAAAGCAAGCAAACAAAGGAAGGAAGCAAGTCACCTTCGATGTTGGTGATTGGGTTTGGGTTCATTTCCGAAAGGAAAGATTTCTGGCCCAAAGGCGGTCCAAGCTGTTACCGCGAGGAGATGGTCCTTTTCAGGTGTTGGGGAAAGTGAATGACAAACAAGTTAGATCTACCCGGGGAATACAATGTAAGTGCCACATTTAATGTTTTTGACTTAACCCCTTATGGTGATTTTACAGATTTGAGGACAAATTCTTTTCAAGAAGAGGGGGATTGTGAAAACAAATATTTTAATTTTGATATAGCTAAAAACCTAAGGACTAAATCGAAAAAGTCAAAACGAATTTTAAGTCCTTAAAATATCCCCATATAATTTTAGTATTATGCCCAAGTTAAAAACATACATTTTCAAATATTTTTTCTAAGTGTTTCAAGCCAAAGCAGTGTTTTTCAAGTACTCGTTTCGAAACGGCCCTAAGGCGTTTCGAAACATTTTCACCACTGTCGACCACCGTTCCGAAACGTGTATCGAAACACTTGCAACCGTTTCGAAACGGCACAACTCGTTTCGAAACTGTTCTTCATGTTGGATTTAAAAAGGGCTAAATTATTTCAAATATTTCAGACTTTTAAATATAAAAGCGGTGTTTCGAAACGGATCAAGCCCGTTTCGAAACGACCCTTTGACAGTAGCCATTTCGTTTCAAAACGGATCAATCCCGTTCCGAAACAAGGGCTAGGTTTTATTTTGAAAATTATGACCGTTGTATGTTTTAACCGATTTTCTGAAAACCGTTAAGGCGTTTCGAAACGGGCTAGGACCGTTCCGAAACGACCCTTTTACAGTGGCAAAACCGTTCCGAAACGGCCATAAGGCGTTTCGAAACGGGCTCTTAAATGCACCCCCAACGGCTTTTTCTATTTTAGTCCGTTCCGAAACAGGTTTCCCGTGTTCCGAAACGGGTTGGTGCAGACTGCATTTATGGTGGCAAGAGAGGGTTCCAACAGCTCCATTTATGTTCCCAACCACCCAAACGGCTAGAAATCAATGAGAAGGTATAAAAGGGACATCCAAAAGCATCAGCAACAACTATTGATCCAAAAGCAAACATCCAAACATCAAATTCAAGCAATTGAGCAAAAATCCCACTTTGTGTAAAAATCCCAATTTGTGTTCTTCATTCTTATTTTGTAAAATTGGGTTGAGTGCTTGTATTGGGGCTATCGTTTGTATTGAGAGATACTTAATTAGCCTACAAATTTCTTTGTTCTCTTGTGTGAGGGTTGGGTTGATTTTTGGGTAGAAAAATCAACCGATATTGTAAAGGGTTGCCTCCTTGTCCTAGAAAAGGGGAAGATCAATTTAGTGAAATTGTTGCAAATCCTTAGTGAGACTAAGGTAGTGGATGTAGAGTTCATTTGGAACTTGAACCACTCTAAATCCCTTGTTCATCATTTTTAATTTGCCAATTTCCACTACAATCCTTTAAAATTTCCAATTCACCCCCCCTCTTGGTAAATATCGATCTTTCGATCCACTCAACAATTGGTATCAGAGCTTAACTCTTTGAGGATTAACAACCACAAGAGGAGATCCTTGGAAGAGTGTGATCATCAAAATATCAAGAGATGGCTTCAACCTCCGGTTCCGGCATGTACGAGTCACAATCAACCACCAAGCCTCCTTTCTTCAATGGTGACAACTACTCCTTTTGGAAGAACAAAATGAGGCTATTCAACAAGTCAAGTGACTACCTTGTATGGGATGTCATTGAGGATGGGCCATACATTCCATTGAAGCAAGATGGTGAAGGCAAGATGGTGTTGAAGAAGAAAGCCGAAATGAGTGAAGAGGAGAGGAAGAAGATTCAAGTCAACGATAAAGCTCTCCACATGCTTTTTTGTGCTTTCGGTCCGGACATTTACTCAAAGGTCTCATCCATTGAAAGTGCCAAGGAAGTGTGGGGTTGTGGGGTTGTGATTGTGCCATTAATCTCCATCACAGGTGTTGAGGGGTTGTGATTGTGCCATTGATCTCCACTTTGTGTAGTCCAGTAGTGTGTATGAAGCGTGTGGTACAATGCTTGTAATCCGCGTATCCGATTGTGTCATTTGTTTTGGTATGGTTTGAGGATTATCACTTGAGAGTCAATATAATGTTAATGATTAATGATTAAGCCTGAGATGCTTGTGAATGATGCAAGAATGCATGTGATGTTTGGTTTAAGCATGAGCAAAGGAATTTGTTGTTGTTTTACTGATGCAATATGCATATGGTTTTTAAAAGTGCATTGAATGCTTAAATGAGCAAGTTTAAAAGAAAGGCATGAGTTTGCAAATGATGTTGCAATGATTAAATGAGATGCATTGATGAATGTTGTTTTAGCGATCCTCACTAGGCTATATGCTTACACTCATTTGTTTCATCAATGCAGAGAATTGAGCTTTCGACGCAGTCGAAAAGCAAGGGGATTCCAAGAGTTTTGGTTAAGCAATGTATGTGGTTCACCCTTAGTATAATAAGAGGCGTTGTGTGGGAATTCCTTCTTTCTGAATTTGTTGGTGATGATTGTTGTTTTGAGCATGATTGGTTTCTGATTTTGGACTTGTAATCGGCCCTTAATTGGTTTCACGGTTTGCTTCTGGCGTTTCGCCTATGCTTTAGCTTGGTTTCTTAAGCATGCTTGAATAGCTAACATGTCATCATAGTTTGATGAGTGTGATTCATTGGTTGTTGATGTTTACTTGTCTATTAGGTAGATTATAACTTGTCTGCACGATTTAAGCTTGTTTGGGTATGATTAAGCATATTTAAATACCCTTGGAATGTTTCTTTCTGGTATGCGTATCGATACACGTGGAAGTGTATCGATACACTAAGGCCAAATCCAAGCATTTCAGTACAGGGGTATCGGTACGAATTGCCCGCGTATCGAAACGCCCAAGACAAGTTTGAAGGTCGTACCGATATGCGGGGAAGCGTTTCGATATGCCCTTCCTATCTTTTGCTATTGCCTTCCCGCGTATCGATACAGGCTCAGGTGTATTGATACGGGTAGTTAAAATTCAGTTAAAAGTATCTTTGTAAGTCTTGAAATGTTACGCTTTGGTCCTTGAATGTTATTTGATCAATTGGATGAGTTTCGATGATCGGTCTGAGCTGAAATGTAACACCCCAATTTTGGGCTTAGAAGTTTAGGGTCTGAACCGGACCGGTCTAATTTTTAGTTCGAATTTAAAAGGAGGTTTTAGGAAAAGCCTAGTTCGGGATTCTTTAAAAATATGGAAAAATATCTAAAAATCATCTTTTAATATATATATATATATAAGAGAGTGGTGAAATCAATTTTACAAAATAAGGTTTGGAAATTCAACATTTTGGAATAGTGACTAAAATGCGATTTTTGAAAAGTTCAGTGGTGACTATTTTGTAAGGATTGAAACTTTGAATCTTTAAGGAGCTAATTTACCCAAAAATGATTTCTCCAGATTTTTCTTTAATTTGAGTGGATTAATTAATGTTTTAATTAATTAGAAGTGAAGAGAAACTACCTTTTGTTAAAATCATAACTATTTTTTCCTAAAACTTTCTCATTTCTTTTTCTCTCAAAATTCCATCATCCAAACACTTTTCTCCAACACCTTTTTCATTGATCTTCACTTTAATTGATGAGATTTCAATCATCAATTAGTTCCTAATCCATCTTACATCAAATCCTTTTGATTTCCTCATTGGATTTTCAAGAAAATTGGCTCAAATCAAGGAGAAATCACCATTTAGAGGTAAGGTTGTTCTTCTCCTCTAAATACTCAGTTCTTTACTGAAATTCCCAAGTTATCAATCCTTAATTTAAGTTTTATAAATGGTTTTAATGATATGAACTTGATTTTGGCTTAAAACTCAAGATTTGGAGGAAATCTTGAAGAATTTCGTTGTGATTGTTTGGGCTCTGTTTTGAGATGATTCTTAAATGTATTTTAGAAGTCTAATGATGTGTAAATGAGGTTTTATCAATGCAATCCTGAATAGGTTGTGTTTCCTAAGTTTTTGCTTATGAAAATTGTGGTTTTTGGGGTGATCTTAGTGTTCTGTTATAGCTGGAGGTATAAGGACAAGTTTAGGTTAATTTTGGGTGTTAATTGATGTTTAGAAATGGTTAGAAGTGATGGATCTTGGCTGGGTTAAGGTTTGGAAGAGTTTGGAGGTGATTTCGGTTGTGTTTGGTAGCCAAAATGTTGGCTTTAGGTAGAGCAGCGAGTTTAAGAGTGTTGGCTGAAGATTTCAATGCATGATGATGCATTAATCCTCTGCTTTGATGTGTTTAAAACATGGGAGACATCTTCGGATACCTTTTGAGTTGATTCGGAGGCTTGATCGGCGTTTTGGCAAGCTTGTGAAACGGAATTGGTGAGTGAAGTTGGATTTCCAGCTTTGAAACAAATGTTTGAAGGTTTTGGAGCTTAGTTTAAGTCTAAACAACTTAACTATGCTCAAGAGTAAGTTTTCGGAAAAACTCTCTTGGATGAGCCATGAAGTGGTTTGATGCATTGTTTATAATATGCATGTTTAAATTCTATTTTGAAAGCATGTTTTAGCATGGTTAATGTTGGTTTTGAAAGCCATATGTTGAAGGATGCTCAAGGTAAGAGATCCTTGGTTTGACATGTTGTAAATGTGGATTTGATGCATAGTGATGCATGAGGTTAAATGGCTTTGTTTAATGCTTTAAAATAGTGAGTTGTTGATGTTATATGATGTATATTGGCAAGTGATGTAATGGTTTTAAAGTACTTGAATCGGATATAGTTAGCCGGTTATAGGATTGGGTGCACCGTGAATAAAGTCACCTTGGATGTTGAGGGGTTGTAATTTTACCGTAAACTCCATCCACGTACACTAACGAGAAAGGTAAGATCACAACGGTGGTTAAAAGTCCGTGTGTGGATCTTGTGTTATGTGTCCCGTGTTCTCGTTAGTGGAGTTATACAACTACCGATGAGTGATGTTGAGGGGTTGTGATTGTACCGTTAAACTCCGTCACGGGTGTTGAGGGGTTGTGATTGTACCGGTAAACTCCACCTTGTGTTGTTCGGTAGTATGTATGAAGCGTGTGGGACAACGCTTGTAATCTGCGTATCCGATTGTGTTTTATGTTGTGAATGGTTATGGATTATCACTTGAAAGCCAATATGACATGTTGATTTTAATTAAGCATGAGATGCTTGTAAAGTATGCAAGGTTGCATGAAATGTGTTGAGCATGTGTTTAGAAAGCTTTGTTGCAAGTGGTTTCTAAAATGCATTATTGTGTTGTTTCCTCTACAGCATGCCTCACTAAGCAATTGTGCTTACGCTCTCTCTCTTAAACCAATAATGCAGATAATTGAAGTGTTTGAGGGCAACAAGGAGGCTAAGAGTCCAAGGGAAACTAAGCTCATGTATGGTGATGTTTTCATAACACTATTAGTTTTTGCTATTTTGGCAATGGGAACCTAAGATTTGTTTTGGGAGATGTTTTGGACTCCCTTGTTGTGGAATGATGCCTTTGATGTTTTGGGATTTGTAATTGGCCTTTAGATGCTTGATTTGGTGTTTTGTTGGTTGTTGGGTTTTGGGTATTATGATGCATGCCTATAGACTTGTGGGATTCCATGTTTGATGCTATGAATGTGTTTTGAAGTTGCAAACATGTACCTTAAATGTATGATGACATGTTGGCATGTTTAGGAAGTCATTAGGATATGTTTGTGTGGTTTTATGTATGTTAAACCAGCAAAAATCTGCAGCTTCTGGGCAAACTGTATCGATACACTCATTGGCGTTCCGAAACGGAGGCCTGTAATGGCCTTGGTGTTTCGAAACGGCTGGTGACCGTATCGAAATGGTTTGGCCACTAGAATGCCCTGTTTTGAAACAAGTCTCGAAATGAACTCGTGTTTCAGAACAGTCAACACCGTTTCGTAACAGGTGACCGTTGGGCACTGATTTGAATGTTGTTCAAGTTTGCAAGCTTTACATTTTAGTCCCGAAAGTTGTAATTGCAATTATATGAGTTTGAGATGTCTGATTAAAGTGAAATTTGACAGGGAAGCATGAAATATGACTAATTAAATATTGGTAACCTTAAATTCAGTTATCACCTCCTAATTTCCAGGTTTTACATTTTGGTCCCTAAAATTTGTATGTTGTGCATTTGAGTCCCTCATGTTGTTCGATCGATGTGCTTTTCACCTGTATGTTCCGTGCGTGCTCACATAGGGTTAATGTGTATCTAGATAAGTCTAAAAAGGAAAAAAAAAGGGTCGTTAATCAAGGTTGACTTTCGGGTTGACTTTGGTTTTCCCCGTGTAATCTTCGTAGTTCGGGTCAACCGTCTAGGCCTGGCTAAGGGGGTTACATGAAATTTGACGTGTTAGCATGTTACATGACTAATTGAGGATTGGTAACTTTAAAATCTGAAAAGTCCATGTATTTTTTGCAATTTGCAAAATGGTCTCTTAAAGTCATAAGTATGCAATTGAACCCCTAATTGAACTCTGATCGCTGTGTCGTTTCTTTCTAATGGTCTTGCTGAACACATAGGTTAATATTGTGCATCTAGAGAAGATAAAAAGAAAAAAAAAAGTTCGTTAATCAAGGTTGACTTTAACGAGTTGACTTTGGTTTTCCCCGTGTAATCTTCTTAGTTCGGGTCGGGCGTCTAGGCCGGGCTAAGGGGGTTACATTTGTTGGTATCAGAGCCAGGTTATGAAAGAATCGGGGATTTTGTTATGTAAAATTGATATGTATTGACGTATGTTGATTGAAAAGCATGAATTTGGTTGAATTTTGGAGCTTATACCATGCTTGATTGATGTGAATCGCATGAGAAATGAATATGATTGTATGTTGATCATGTGATATTGAAATGTGCTGGTTGTGGATGATGGAAAGCATGATGAGTCTGTTATGCTCTTGTATGTTATGTTATACTTGAGGGAAATCGGGGTACTCATTACCTTATTACACTAGTTAAATGTTTTTGTAAACTTGGATCCTTGCTTGAGGCTGGCCTAAATGGTTTGATTTGTTTTTTGTTGTTATGCCTTGTTAAAAATAGCATGATCATATAAACAATGCATAGCATTTTCTCAACAAGTTCTATCTCTTTGAAATCATAAATTTATCTCATGGAATCACATAAATCATTAAATTATTTCTCAAAACATGCATAAAATAGTAGGTTTAATTCTATCTTCAAAACATGAGCATGATCATATAAATCAATGGGATAAAAACCAAGAAACAAGAGCGAAACATCTCAAACTTACTTTTGAGTTAGATTAGCATTTCAAGCTTAATTCAAAACCCCAAACTTTCTTCCAAACCTTTGAAAAGATTTTAAACCAATTTCACTCACCGACAACGCCTCGCTTGCTTTGTCGAAGCGTAATCAAGCTTCCAAAGCTCCTGGAACATCACCGATTGCTTCTGATACATTCTCACCTGTTTATATCACACAAGAACAGAATATTAATGCCTACAATGCATTAAAATCACCAGCAACAAAAACCACCACGCTGCTCTTCCCAAAAACACCAAAACGTCTATCCGAAACAACCGAAAACACCTTCGATTACTCTATAAACTCAACCCATCCAAAACCTAACACTTCCATCCATTTTTAATCATCAAGTAACATCCAAAAACAACCTAATTGCATCCTTATATCTCCATCAACACCAAAACCACATTATCACCACAAAAACCTAAATCTAGCAACCTATCAACTAGAGATCCAACTCATTTCAGGATTTCTATGATAAAACCTTTATTTCAACATCATTTAACATCCAAAACATGATTAAAATCAATCTCAAATTAACCAAAACAGTACCATTACGAAAATCTTAAGAAATCATCTTTCAAGGCTTGATCTAACCATTTTCATCAATTAGATTATAAAACTTTATTAATAAACGCAATTATAGAGCCAAAGAATTGGGAATTTCATTAAAAAACCTTGATTAGAGGAGAAAAAATAAATATCACCTCTAACACAAGCTTTTTCCCTTGATTGGCAATTATTTAGGTGAAAACCTTCAAGAAATCTATAGCTAGTTGATGTAGAAATCCATGAGAACCATTTAGAAATCAAGAGTGGGTGAAAAGAGATAAATCTCTTGAGATTTTAATGATGAGAAACTAGTTTGGCTGATGGGAAAGTTGAGAGAAAAAGTTAGGAGAAAAGTAGTTACGTAAGAAATTGTTTTAGCCTTTTAAAATATTTTTATTAAAACTCATTTAATAAATCAATTTATTAAATCTTTTAAAAATACTAAAACAAGGGGAAAGGCTGATAACACCTTGGTGTAATAGCTTCCTAAAGATTTTAAGTTTTGGCCCTATTTCAAAACAGTGCTTTAAAATAGATTTTACATTTTTTACAAATTAGTCACTATAACGAAATGTCAATCTTCCAAAAGTCATTTTCTAAAATTGACTTCAACAAACCTTTATATATTTTTTTAGAGGATTTTAGGAAATTTTCCAAAAATTTTACCATATTCCGAACCATGTTTTCCTTGAACCACTCTCG
The DNA here is from genome assembly GCA_958450335.1 of Hibiscus tridactylites. Classification (NCBI taxonomy): domain Eukaryota; kingdom Viridiplantae; phylum Streptophyta; class Magnoliopsida; order Malvales; family Malvaceae; genus Hibiscus; species Hibiscus tridactylites. The sequence goes on from OY288271.1 coordinate 59,231,818, forward strand.
AACTATCCAGATCTCTAGCTTAGGTCCTACGAACCCCGAACCAACCATAAAAACTCCTATGCCCAAAACCGGGGTGTTACACAAGGATATTAACAGCCTCTTCATACTTCTTGTCTAGAAATGAGTCGGCTACTGAAGCATCAATAAAAGTCCTTGTTTGTGCATTCAATCCGTTGTAGAAGGTTTGTATTTGGGTCCAATTTGGAAATCCATACATTGGACACCTTCTCAACATATCCTTAAACCTTTCCCATGCTTCATAGAGAGTTTCATCCTCGGCCTGTTTGAATGTAATGATCTCACCATGCAGTTTGGCAGTGAGTGTTGGTGGCTGAAATCGTGTTAGGAACTTCTTGCACAGGTCTGCCCAAGAAGTAACTGAACCTGGTGGGAAAGAATTAAGCCACGCCTTGGCTTTGTCTCTCAAGGAAAAAGTAAATAACTTCAGTTTTACGGTATCTCTAGATACTCTAGTTTGCTGAAATAGTTTACATATCTCCATGAATTGCTTAAGATGTTGCCTCGGGTCTCCAATAAGTGCTCCATCGAATTGGCCTACATTCAAAAGAGTTTGAATCTTTACAGGTTTAAGTTCAAAATTCGGCTCGTCGGCCTCACTGCCTACAAGTCCTGGCATTAAATTTGCAATGTCAAGTGCTGAATGATCTCGGTTTGGCCTCTCTTCCTCTTCATTAACATTTGGGGCATTAAGAGTTGGTAGTGCAATGTTATTAAGTGGATCATTGTTCACCTTACCATTCTTGTGATTGCCTTGATTCAGCTCTCGGTATCGCCTTTTTAACCTCCGCAAGGTTTTCTCAATTTCTGGATCGTATGGCCACTCGTCCACCATAGGGTGGTTTCTAGTCATACACCGATAATAACAAAAATAAAAATAAAAATAAAAACAAGACAAGACAAGACAAGTAAAATCTAAAAACAATCAAATCTGTTGTAATACCCGACAACGGCGCCAAAAACTTGTAGACACTTTTGGAAGATGTGTAAAGTAAATGATGGAAAAGGGTATGAAATATATAGTTTTTGGAAAGTTATGCCAAGAGTCTTTTGCGTTCAAGTATACACTTGGTAAGATGAGTTATCCATCCCACAAGGATTGACTTGAATTCAATTGCTTGATTGTTACTTGCTTTGGAGGAAAAGTTATTGTTTTGAAGAATGTTTTGGATTTACTAAAAAGAAAAGAAAAGAATGAAGTAAAATGTAGGCAATGATGGTGCTTTTAATGAATGATGAGTGTTGGCAGGGAATGTCTGGTTTTAACGTTGTTCATGCCAGCCATTGCTGACAACTATCTTGGCATTGTTTTTCGAGCAGATTCAAAATTAGCAATGCCTCTCTCGATGGTCATTGCCCTAAGTCGATTATGTAAAAACCCTTATATCTCTATAGTGAATGTTTTTAAATGAATCGATTTATTTAAGAACCAGTCTATACTCTGAGGGGGTAGATATCACTTTCAAAGTAAGTTCATCTACTTGAGCGACTTCTCTCGAAGCTTCTCTCCCAAGTATCCAGCAACTCATCGTTGCCACCAAAGTTTGTTAAGATATTGAGAAGCAATGGGCCAACTATGCAAGCTCTCGCTTTGCAAAGTATTTAGAAAAACAGTAATGCAAGCTCTTGCTTGTCATTACAGTTAAAAATAGTAAGCATGCTAGATAGAAAAACTTTGCCGAAACAGCTTTATTACCAAGAACTAAAACATAAACTTAACGTTTACACCAAAACATCTCCCACCAACTATGAAACTAGTTCATGGTGAGTGAGTTATCCAACAAAACATAAACATTTTCAAATACATCATCATTAAAATAAAATAAAATAAAAACTTAAAACCAAAAGAATGGGCTAGAGGGGTCTCTCGATGCAGCCCTCAAATCCAGGCTCTCGACCAAGTGGTTGAACCACCCTTCCTCGGTGCAGCCGACCGTCACTCGTCAGGCTTCCAACACCTCACTCCGGTCACTCCAAACCTTCACACTCTTGATGATATTTAAATGCTTGATCGGTTGGTGTATATATAGACGTGCAAGGAAAAAGGATATGATAGCGTCCTCATTTGAATTTCAAAATGCTCTAAGGATAAGAGATAAGCCTCATCTGATCGGTGTGATCATGTCGATGTTGCCTTGGCACACAAGCTTGACATGTCTTTGCCAACATAGCTTGGTATCACCTTAACTGCTATTTTTTCGGTGATTGGTCCATTAGCGATCTTTTAGGAGCCTGATCTTTTCCTATTTTTTCTGGGTTCAACAATCTTTTGGCATGGCATCAAGTGCAATCCTCTGCCAACAAGTGCTTGGTATTATCTTGTCCTTCTTGTTGGTAATGCTTCTAGTATTACTAGAGCTATATCCCACATTGGTTGGGAAAATAGCTAGTGAAGGGTATTTATACCCATGCTTCCTCCCTCCCTTGTTGAGTGGGAAAGAACAAGGGGAGTCCTCGCGCGCCGTCGCCGCCGTCCGGCGGGCTCGGGTAAGGGTAAGGGTAACACGTGTCTTCGACACGTACGCGCGCGTATATATTCTTTTTGGAGAAAATTCTACGAATTTTCTTAAGAACAAAAGATTATATGTGAAAGAATTTTTCTTCTTATTTATAGGCTTTGAGGAAAAACTGTTTCGAATTCAGAATTTATTTTTTAATTAAATAGAGGTGTTGCATAATGTTCAGCCTATAAATAGAGGTGCTGCATGCACCATTTGAAACGAAAAACACATTGCAAACACTACAAAATTCTCTTTGTTTCCTCCATTGTTCGAGTATCATTCGAGTAGTACCATCGTTGTTCACTCCGGAGTCGAGTGTACGGTTCTTAGAGCGTCCGTGTACACCTCGGGGGACATTCTGCCTGTGAAGCGACTACACTGTTCGGGGCTGTTTTGTTTTTAAGGTAGTGGCCAACATACCACGACACGGTTCACATTTTATATTACTGTTTTTTGTTATAATTTTCAGTCAGTGCTAACAGCCGGTTTTGCAGTCCTATTTTACCAACACTTTTGTGCCAACAGCTCTTGGCATTCTTCTTGGAAAACCTAACTGTGTTGCGTTCCAGCGTCGAATCCTATGCCAAACTTGCATAATAACCACAAAAAAACCTTTCACCCTGGCAGAGACCAAAAAAACTAAACTCCTTATGCAAATGCATGATTCTGAAAACTTAATACAACTAAATGTACCTAAAAACAAGCAAGAGCATTGTAAAATTGGCATTAAAAACAGTACTTTTGGAGAGGTAACATTACACCATGCCTAAACACTTCCGCACCCTAAACTTCTATCATCATTTTCATCCTCATTCTTTGGAAGGATTCAGAATTTCACAAGGCTTACTTGCATTCTACGGTCGGGAACAATCAAGCTTCTCTCAACAACATCCATTTGATAGTAGGAGCGTAACATATGGTATCATAGCTTTGGAAGAATCAAGTAAGCCTATATCTTTGTCATTTTATTTTGTGATAAAAAAAGTACAAAAAAGAAAAGCAAAATCAGAATTCCTATCATCTTCTCAAAGGAATTCGAACAAGTACAAAAGAAAAGAAAAGAAAAGAAAAATAGTGAAACACAAAGGTGGTGAAGACAAAGCAAAACAAACAAGAAACGAGCTCGAAAAAGTACATCAAGAACTTGATTATTTCTCGAATGAGTTGTAAGTAAGCTTTGTGGTAAGGATAACCCCTTTTTCTTCTTTCTATACTTCTAGCCTACATTTCTTTTCATTTCCTTTATTTTCTTTCTATTTCCTACCCTAACCATATTTTGCAACCAAAATGCCATTAAAACAAGTTTGAAAAGGTTTTGAGTAAGTTCTTCTAAAGAGCTTAGTATGAGGGATCAAGTGGTAAAAGGCACGAGAGTGTGAGTTTAGAAGGGGAAGCAAAAGCCTTATTCCCGAGAGTTAAACATAGGTGTAGAGTGGAGTGATATCAAGTCTTTTCCTTGGAGTGACCGTGAGATTTTGTGTGTGTTTGGTGAGGATTAATTTACTTTTATATGTTTTTAACAATGTCACCAGTTTCTTGTGATCTTTCATCTACTTTAGGAAAAGTTCTTGTGGTTCAACGAACCTTAAACATTCAGCCAATGGAAGACGACCAAAGGGAGAACATTTTTCACACTCGTTGCCATGTAAATGGTAAAGTGTGTAGTGTGATCATTGATGGGGGAATTTGCACGAATGTAGCCATCGCCATAATGATTGAAAAGCTTTAATTAAAGACTTCCAAACATCTGAATCCCTACAAACTTCAGCGGTTAAATGGTGGGAAAGAGTTAAAGGTTACAAAACAAGTTCGAGTTCCATTTACCATCGGAAGATACAAAGTTGAAGTCTTGTGCGATGTGGTACAAATGAATGAAATTCATTTGCTTCTCGGGCAACCATGGCAGTTTATCAAAAAGGCCACACATGACGGATACACCAACCTGTACTCATTCCTATATGAAGGAAAGAAGATGACTTTGGCGCCCCTAACACCCAGCCAAGTAAATGAAGATCAAATCCATTTGGAAAGAAGCATTGAAGTCATGAAGGAAAGTGAAAAGGTTTAAGAAATCAAAAGAAAAAAGCAAAAAAGATTGAAATTGAGATTGAGAACGAGGATGGAGTTGAAAATGAAAAAGAAATGAATAAGTGTGAATAAGAAAGCAGGATTTATTTTTCACTAACAATTCTTTTCTTCCTATTCTTAATCTTTCCTTATTGCAGAATAATGAAAAGATGGACTCAAGAAACTTTCCAAGTACATTGCCAATCATAAAGATAGTCAACCATCATTCATGTTTTAGTCATGCTTCAAAGGAGGATCCAATGAAGTGTTCCATCATCAAAGACATCAAGCAACAACCACCAATTAGGATTGTCAAACATCCTCCATGGTTTGCTATTTCTATACACTTTGTTATAATTTTCCCATTTCTAACCTTGGTTTATTTTATAGCAAGATGATTCACCAAGATGGAGTTATCCTATCAATGTGTGAGGACCAGATTCTTTGCCATTTTCAGATGAGTTTGTATATCAAAATTGAAACCAAACTGCAATCTCTCATCTTTCCAATGAGTGGTGAAACCAAGGACGAGAAACGAGGACAGTCCATCCAATCAAGGACAATCATTCAAAGAAGTGCAACGGATGGGAAGATAACCTCAAGATGCTTTCCAAATAACTTGCCACCACGAAAGCATCCTACCATCAAGAGCATCAAAAATCTACCACCATCCAGAGATATTGATAGGTTTGATTTCTTTATTTTGTTAAATTTAATTTCTTTTGTTGCTAATCTGTTTGTGACTAGAGAAGATCCAAGGAGATATAAGTTTATGAAGAAACTTCATCCACAAGTCACACAACCAAAGGAGGAAGATACAAAGAAGATGAATGTTTTCACAAGCGATGAGATGATTAGGGAATGTCTTTTGACACGACCTATGCTCAAAACTGGTTTTTCTAATAAGGAAACAGAAAGTTATACTTTCACTTTGCTTGACGAGAATTTTATGGATAGCGATCCATTGAAGGGAGAAAGCAAGGATTGGGTCACCCCAACATCAAAGACGTGTCCAGAAACGAGAAGCTTTGATTTGAGGACAAATGGCCTTAAAGAAAGGGGATGATGCGATCCTATTCCACCAACTACTCGTATTCACAATGCTTTTCATCTTGTATCACAAGGATGAAAGATGATGAAGTTTTTACACACCCTTTTCATATCCATCTTAGCTATATATTTATGTTACCTCTAATTATGCATGCACGCATTATATTATATCATGTCACCAATGCTTACATTACATCTATGATTAACATCATGATTAATGTTTTCATGTACTATAACACATCCCCATACAGCATACCCTACACTTTTCATATTAAGTAGTATTCATGCATATGTAGTTAGCTTAAACCACATCTTTACTTAGTATTATGCTTTATTTCCTATTTATATGCATTACTTATATTTATTTTCATTGTTTGTTTTGTTTTCAGGTAATTTACAGCTCACATAATCAAGGGGATTATTGAAGGGCAGCTTATTATAGCTCAAACAAAGCGAGGCAAGCTCAATGTTGAGTGTGTAAAAGTTCTATTATTTACACCCTTTTTAACCCATATTTCTGCTGCATTCAAGCATCATTGCATTGCATTTAGGTTAGTTTTCAGTAAAACATCACAAATGGATCAAAGGAACGGATTCTACTAAAAGATGGCTATTTTTGTAGGTATCTGCCATAGTAGACGTTGAAGGCAGGCGCAGGGCAGAGAAGCAGGAGAGCTGAACTGGACAAGCAGACAAAGAAGACGAAGCTGCCATGGACCTGTCGTGACAGCATGGTGACAGCAGACTTATGAAGAGGAAAAGCAAAGTGGACCTCGATAGATAGAGAAAAATCTGCTCGTCTGTCGTGTGAAAGCCACATATTTTTCCAAGCCCCGGATCAAAAGATATGTCAAGCCAAAGCTCAAGGAGAGGAAATTCCTAAAAGCAAGGATGCGGCTGGAAAGTAGGAGTCTTTAAAGATTTAGTCTTTATTAGAATCTTACTTTTAATTAAAGTTGTAATCCTTGTTACCTTAGAAGACTTGAGCCCAAAGCTTATATAAGGGCATAGATTTAACCTAGGAGGCACAACCGATTACCCCATAACCGAAACCAAAAACCCCTGCCGTTTACCCGTCACCGACATGTTCTAAATTCCCCCTAGGGCCACGGGTTGTTTTGTAAAGTAGTTGCAAGGGTTGCTTTGTTTTAGGATTTTTCAGTTCAATAAAATAAACTTCAAGTTCTCTTATTTTGGTTATTAATATCTTGCAAGAGCATCGGGAGAGCATTTTGAGGTTATCCATTTACTTAGCATCGGGAGAGTTAAGTATACGAAAGAAATAAGAGCGCGTTCTCTAGTTTATAGTTGAACCATCTCGTGCCTAGGGATAGGGCGAGGTTAAGTGGCTAAGGAAGAATTCATACACATCAGTGTTCATCCTTCGATTCAAGCCGGGAGGTATCATCAAAGACGTGTTCATCGACAGACTTGGACCTAGGGATAGGCCAAGGCAGATCTGGGATTCTTGCCAAGCTTGAAGTACAGAGTTGGTGTGTCTGCTGCCGCGACAGCTAATGGACAGTCGCCGTGACAGGTTCTGTCGACGACGGGCACGACGACAGAACTGGAGATCCTAAGCAATTCAATACCTGCACTACCGAGCAATTCAATACCAGCCCCTTCTCTCATTCTTGATATCTCAATTATTTTATTTGCGATTTTCCTTATTATGTTCGTGACATCTTTCTTAATTATTTTCTTTACTTTCGTGCAGTAAACTAAGGTGAAGTCATTAGCCCAATCCCTGTGGAGACGATATCCGATACTCGTATCACTTTACTACTTGCGTCGTGTACACTTGCACTACAATTGCGATAGACTCTTTTACACGCAACAAGTTTTTGGCGCCGTTGCCGGGGATTGGCAACATAACTACATCTTTCTTTTATTGCACTTTTTGCTTTTATTTTTATTTTTGTTTTCGTTTTTATTTTTATTTTTCTTTAATTTTTCTTTTGTGCTTTCAACTCTCGCTTTTCACGAGGTTTTCTTGTTTATGCGCAGATCCAATAGAGGTGAAGATCCTGAGTACAAATTAGATCCGGAGATCGAACGTTCCTTCAATCTCAAGAAACAACTTCGCCGCCTTTTAGACCGGAACGAATACCTTGAGGAACAGCTAGAGCAGATGGCACGTAACCAGTCTGTTGGTGACGGTGTACCACCTGTCGATGACCCGCCGAGGGCAGATGGACGACGGTCATGTCGTGACTACATGCTGAACGGTCATGTAGAGCTGGAGACCACACTGTCGGATATTGACGTTGACAACTTCGAGCTTAAACCTGTCATGTTTAGTATGATCAACAACGCCGGGCAGTTTAGTGGTTCTGCGACAGAAGATGCTAGGAAGCATCTCAAAAGGTTCCAGGAGATCTGTGGTTCGTTTAGACTGCCAGGAGTTAGTCCGGAGATACTGAGGCTTCGGTTATTCCCCCATTCATTGAGGGACAGAGCTAAAACTTGGTGGAATAAACTTACACCGGGTTCCATTATGACTTGGGCAGATCTAACTCATGAATTTTTATCTCGTTTTAATCCTTCGCATTTATCTGAGCGATTACGTAATGAAATTGCTACTTTTCAACAGGAAGATGACGAGCCAATGCACGAGGCCTGGGACAGATTTACTACTCTTCTACGGAACTGCCCAATGCATGGATTTCCCGTCTGGAATCAGGTAACTAAGTTTTATAATGCTGCTAACTTACAAACTCGCATTCGGATTGATTCTGCAGCAAATGGATTATTATTGGATAAAGATCCAGACGAGGCATTGCAAGTTTTGAAGAATCTAGCTAAGAATGAGGAGCAGTTTCCGACAACTAGAAGAGGGGGTAAACGGGTACTTGCTGTCAAGGACTATGAGGCCGACAGCACTATGAAATCACAGGTAGCATTCCTCACTAAAGCAATGAAACACTTATTAAATGAAGAAGAATTACAGGGATTTGCTGTCGAGGAAGTTTGTGCTATTTTTGAGGGAAATCATAGTAGGGATGAGTGCCCAATAAATATAGAAGAGGGAAAATATGTTGGAAATTACAAGCCGAATTACAATTCCAACAACTACAACCCTAATTGGAGGAAGGATCCCAAATTTTCCTGGAGTAACCCTAACAATGCCCTGAATCCGCAAGCATATAATCAGAATCAGGGGGGTCCTAGATTGTTGACGCGACAGCAACTGCCGCCGCAGAACCTGCCGCAGCACCTGCCGCCGCAGCAGCAACAGCAGCCACCACCTGCCACGAGTAGTGTATTGGAACAGACTTTGGCCACCTTTATGTCTCAGACCGGTACGTATATGGAGAATATAAATCAGTTTGTCAAGAAGACGGAAAATTTTATAGATAAAACCGAGATGAGGATGACAAACCATGAAGCTACCTTGAAATCTCTAGAGACACAAATGGGTCAGGTGTCGCAACATATTAAGCCGAGGCAGAATGGAGGTTTCCCTAGCAATACTGAAAATGCTAGACCGCCCCCACATGAGCAATGCAAGGCGATTACTACTAGGAGTGGGAAGATACTACCAGGGCCGGAAAAAGAAGCTGAAACAGAAAAGGACCCTGCTTTGGATAAACCTGCCGAGGAAACTGCCCCGACAGGTGATAAACAGACTGCTGCCGATGAGCCTGTCACGACAGCAGAAGCGACAGAGGAGAAAAAAGATGATTATCGTCCTCAGATTCGCATGCAGTGGGAAGGACGCATTGCTGATTATCGTCCTCCACCACCTTTTCCTCAACGGATACAGCAAGCTAAGCATGAATCTCAACTTAAAAAGATTTATGATATTTTTAAACAGGTTCATATTAATATTCCGTTGTTAGATGCTGTTAGGGAGATACCCGGTTATGCTAAATTTCTCAAGGATGTTATGTCGAAAAAATCTAAACTTGGGGAATTTGAAACGGTAAGGATGCAAGAAGGTTGCATGAGTATTCTTCATCGGTAGCCACCCCAGAAAAAGAAGGATCCGGGGAGCTTCATCATACCTTACGTAATCGGCGACAAATTTGTGGGTAAGGCACTTTGTGATCTTGGTGCCAGTGTTAATCTAATGCCCAAATCTGTTTTTCAGAAACTAGGTATTGGCAAGGCGCGGCCCACGACAGTTACCCTACAGCTAGCCGACCGCTCTTACGTTCACCCCGAGGGAAAAATTGAAGATATTTTGGTAAGAGTGGATAAGCTTATTTTTCCTGCTGACTTTCTTATTTTAGATTGTGAGGCAGACGAAAACGCACCAGTCATCCTTGGGCGACCCTTCTTAGCCACGGGAAGATCATTGATTGATGTGGAGAAAGGAGAACTCACCATGCGAGTGAACGATCAAGAGATTAAGTTAAATGTTCTCCAAGCAATGAAACATGTTGATGTGAACGAGGAATGCAAGGCCATCATTGAGGTGACCTTTGATCAACCCTGCATCAGGTCGGGCTGCCGTGATATAAAATTTGGTCACTGCTGCGACAGCCACTTACAGGCCTGTCACGACAGCAATGACGACAGCAATGACGACAGCAACGACGACAGCACCGACGACAGTGACTCCTCTGAATCCGATACATCTGATACTGAAGGTCATGAGGAGGTAACTGGTTAGACCATCGTCCATGTAAGTTATTCGAACCCTTGAATTACACTTCGAATAACCATTTAATCCAAAAGCCCTCTACTGTTGAACCACCTGTCTTAGAACTTAAGCCCCTGCTAGGGCAACTTAAATATGCTTATCTTGGTTGCAATGATACACTGCCCGTAATCATCTCTGCTAAGCTGCCGCAGGAACAGGAACGGCAGCTGATCGACATGTTAAGGCAGCATAAGAAGGCGATTGGATGGACGATAGCAGATATACAGGGCATTAGTCCGGCGATTTGCATGCACAAAATCCTCCTAGAGGGAGATCATAAGCCGACTATTGATGCCCAAAGGCGGTTAAACCTTGCGATGAAGGAGGTAGTGCGTAAAGAGATAATCAAATGGTTAGATGCTGGTATTATTTACGCCATCTCCGACAGCAAATGGGTGAGCCCAGTGCAATGCGTTCCAAAGAAGGGAGGAATGACCGTGATAACCAACGAGAACAACGAGTTAATCCCAACCAGGACTGTGACCGGTTGGAGGGTTTGTATGGACTATCGGAAGCTTAACAAAGCTACCCGAAAGGACCACTTTCCTTTACCCTTTATTGATCAAATGCTTGATAGATTAGCGGGTAAGCCTTACTATTCTTTTCTTGATGGTTACTCAGGTTATAACCAAATTGCTATTGCACCGGAGGATCAAGAAAAGACGACTTTCACCTGCCCCTACGGAACATACGCATTTCGGAGGATGTCGTTCGGCCTCTGTAACGCACCTGCCACCTTCCAAAGGTGCATGATGGCTATATTCTCCGACATGGTAGAGGACTTCCTAGAAATTTTCATGGATGATTTTTCCGTCTTTGGAGACAATTTTGAAAGGTGCCTCGGCAATCTTCAAAAGGTACTTGAAAGATGTGAAAAAGCTAATCTTGTTCTAAATTGGGAAAAATGCCACTTTATGGTGGATGAGGGGATAGTCCTTGGCCATAAGATTAGCTGCCGTGGGATAGAAGTCGACAGGGCCAAGATAGAAGTCATAGAGAAGCTGCCGCCGCCAACCACAGTCAAGGGCATTAGAAGTTTTTTAGGGCATGCGGGTTTTTATCGGAGATTCATTGCAAATTTCTCGAAAATCACGAAGCCCCTATGCCATCTTTTAGAGCAGAACCGACCCTTTGACTTTAATGAGGAATGTAGTGAAGCATTCAAGGTTCTGAAGGAAAAGCTAGTGACAGCCCCCATAGTACAGCCACCAGACTGGACACAACCGTTTGAGATCATGTGTGACGCTAGTGACTATGCTGTCGGGGCAGCACTTGGGCAGCGCAGAGATAAGCTGTTTCACGTCATATACTATGCCAGCAAGACGTTGAATGACGCCCAAGTGAACTACACCACCACAGAAAAGGAGCTGTTAGCTGTGGTGTTCTCCATCGACAAATTTCGTTCTTACATACTTGGAACGAAGGTAATAATACACACCGACCATTATGCCCTAAAGTATTTGTTCGCAAAGAAGGATGCAAAACCTAGGTTGATACGGTGGATCTTGCTATTACAAGAGTTCGACCTTGAGATCAAGGACAAAAAGGGGACAGAAAATCAGGTGGCAGACCACTTGTCGAGGTTGGAGACGGGACAGAGTCTACCATTAGATGAGACACACATATTGGAGACTTTCCCAGATGAGCAGCTCTTTGCTGCCGCAATCGCTGTCGCGACAGCCATGGCGGCAGGTAAGTCTTCTAACCTTCCATGGTATGCTGATTTCGTTAATTTTATAGTTAGCGGAATATTACCTTTGGATCTTAATTATCATGCCAGGAAGAGGTTCCAAAATGATGTTAAGCATTATTATTGGGACGAACCTCTTCTTTTCAAAATGTGCGCAGATCAGGTTATAAGGAGGTGTATACCACAAGAAGAGCAAGAAGACATTCTCCATCACTGTCATGCTTCACAATATGGAGGACACTTAGGAGGAAATAAGACTGCTGCCAAGGTGCTGCAGTCGGGGTTCTACTGGCCGACATTATATAAAGATGCACGGGAATTTTAAAAAAACTGTGACAGGTGCCAGCGGACAAGTAACATCTCGAGAAGAAACGAGATGCCACTGCAGAATATTTTAGAAGTCGAGATCTTCGACGTTTGGGGGATTGATTTTATGGGACCTTTTCCATCTTCGTGTGGAAATTTGTACATCCTCCTAGCAGTGGATTATGTCTCCAAGTGGGTTGAAGCAATCGCCACTCAAAAGAATGATGCCAAGACGGTCCAAAAGTTTTTGCACAAAAACATTTTTTCTAGATTTGGCATCCCTAGGGCAATTATCAGTGATGAAGGGAGACATTTTGATAATAGCGTAATTGCTGCCGCCTTGAAGAAATATGGTGTCAAGCACAGGATCGCGACAGCATACCACCCACAGACCAATGGACAGGCTGAGATATCCAATAGGGAAGTGAAGAACATTCTTGAAAAGATGGTTAAACCAACTAGGAAAGATTGGTCTTTACTTCTGAATGATGCATTATGGGCATACAGAACAGCTTTCAAGACTCCATTGGGCATGTCTCCATACCGACTGATTTATGGGAAAACCTGTCACTTGCCTGTCGAGATTGAGCACAAGGCATATTGGGCAATCAAGGCAGTGAATATGGACTTGGACAAGGCCGGCCAGAAAAGGTTATTAGATCTGAACGAGATTGAAGAATTACGGACAATGGCCTACGACAACGCAAAGATCTACAAGGAAAAGACTAAAAAGTGGCACGATAAGAAACTGCTGCCACGACAGTTCTGTCCAGGGCAGCTTGTGTTGTTATTTAATTCTAGACTTAAACTCTTCCCAGGAAAGCTAAAGTCTAGATGGTCTGGCCCGTTTCAAGTGGTTCAAGTTTTTCCCCATGGTGCCATCACAATTCAATCATTAAAAGACGGGCACCAATTCAAAGTCAATGGACAACGCCTCAAGCACTATCAGGGGACTGAAGCCCCAGGAATACAGGAAGTGGTTACTTTGGGAGATGCCCCACAAGGCATCCCTAATTTAACCTAATGTTTATTTTTATCTTATTATTTATTATTATTTATTAGGAAATTAGGTTTATTTTATTCGAATAATGTTTTATTTTTCTAATTTCAGTTTTTAGGAAATAAAGGAGTCAAGAAGAAAAGGAGAAGTGACCCAAGCCCACCGCCCATCCATTAGCCCAATAAAGCCCATTTATGGAAACCTGTCGTTTCGGCTGCCGCCGCGGACGGATTTGACAGGCTGTCAACAGACTGACATGGCAGACGCAGAAGCGTGCGGCAGACGCGTAACAGACGCTTAAATGCGTGTCAGACGCGTCAGACACACTAAATCCAATCTGCCGCTCCGTTCTTCACGCCTGCTGTTGCGGCATTAAATGGGCAGCTACTCGATCGCTATATAAACCCATTTTCATTTTCATTTTTTCTCACTTCTGCTTATTCTTCTTTGCTTTCTCCTCTAGTTTTCTTTGCTTTCTTCAGATTTCACAACCCTCGCAACCAACATGTCTACTAGACAGACCCGTTGTAGTGCTGCCTCAGCATCCTCCTCAGCAGCAGCAACGCCCTTTGCCAACAAAGAGTTATGGGAAGAACGTGGGTTCGTTTACATCCGACAGGCGCCCAACATGGGACTCCGGCCGTTCATTATAAAGGCCATCACGGCTCAACTATGGGAGTACTTTGCTGAACAACCGGCAGAGCTAAACGACACCTTAGTCAGGGAGTTCTACGCGGCAATAGACAGCAGAACGGCGACATCCGTCACTGTTCGAGGAGTGCAAGTGCCTTTCACTGCCGACAGCATCAATCACATGTTTGGCCTCTTCTTTGGCCCCGATGATGATGCTCACCAGAAATTTCTCGACACCCTCGATGCTGCCGCTTATGATGCCGTCATGGTGGAGTTGACAGAGGCGGGAACATCCTGGACGACCAGCAAGAAGAACCCCCACTCCGTCAATAGGGGGCAGCTCCTACCGGAAGCCAAACTTTGGAACGCTTTCATCAAAAAGCATATCCTACCGTCTTCCCATCATACGACAGTCAACCGGCAGCGGCTTGCCCTTATTCACTCCATCATGCACGACAGGCCCATTAATGTGGGCAGATATATGAGGGACAGCATCCTGGACTGTGCCTTCCGCTTCGACTCACGCCTCTGCCTGTCGTTCACCATAACTTCCCTCTGTCGATGTGCTGCTGTGCCCGCGGACCCCTCCGACAAAATCAGGAAGGGCAGAGGTTGGACAGACAATAACATCAACAGCCTCATGGAGCTGATCGCGGCTACACCTGTCTCCTCCTTCAACCCTGCCAGCTCCCCCGCAGAATCATCAGAGGAGCCTGCCCCGGAACCTACTGCCGCCACCGCTCCGACAGACCAGTCTGCCCTCCTCCTTGCTACGTTACAACGGGTAGAGGAGCGACAATTGGGATTGATGACATTCATTCGGGACTTCACGAACTCGACGGTAAATTTTATTACCCAAACTTTAAATTTTCTCGATATTCAATTCCCTACTTTTCCTGCCCATTATTTCCGTATCCCCACCCCTGTTCACACGCCCACGCCACCCGGCTCTCCACATTCCCACTCTACCGCCTCCACCACATCACCTGCCCAACGGCAGCAGGCAGCCCACCGGCAGATACCTCACCTAGAGGAACAAAGCGGCCTGCCTCTGATGACAGCCCTCTGATCCGGAGGAATTTAGAGAGAGAGTTTACGCCGGTCAAGCGGATTAAACACGTGGCAAACAAGAAAAGGCTGCCCAAAGCTAGCACCACCACCAGCAGCTCATGGGACAGTGGCAGCAGTTCCGATGTCCAGCTCGTGGAACAACCTGCCCCTGAACCTGCCCCTGAACCTGCCCAGCAGCCTCCACAGCCCAGACGCCACCGTCAGATCCGTGTCAGCAGCAGCAGCGAGGATAGCGACTAAAATTTAAGTTTTTATTTTTCCTTTACTGCTGCCTGCCTTTATCTTTTGTGATGTACTTTTCTTTATTTTTTTATCTTTTCATGTCATTTTGCATTGAGGGCAATGCAACCCTCGAGTTTGGGGGTGGCAACCCTCCATCATTAATGGAGTCTAATGCACATCTTTTATTATTTGTTGTGTCATATTATTTATTTAAGTTCTCTTAAAAAATCAGAAAATATAAACTGTTGGCTTAAAACTGTGAAGTTAACTTACCTGTCATGACGGCTCTGTCGTGGCAGCATCTTTAGGACAGGTTAAGGAAAAGTTTAGAGCCTTTCTATAGTTCTGAAAACTTAAACACTTTTGTGACTGTTATATTGCTTAGATTTCTTTTAGCCAAACTAGAATAGGAAGCTTAGAACTTGAATAGCCCCTAGAGGTGCCTAACACTAGCTCTAGGAAAGAAGTTTAGCAAAAGAAAATCAAAAACCTAGAGGTGCCCGAAACCGGCTCTAGGAAGCTAACTAGAGGTGCCCAAAACTGGCTCTAGAAAAACTTAGCTTGAAAATGGAAGAAAAGAAGCATGAAAATATGCTTTCTAAAAAAATAAACTTTGGCATAAAAATTCGAGTTAAGAAGTTGAATATTCTAGTGAAACTAAGAGAGTCTTAGCATATAACTGTTCAAAAGCATGCACACACTACACTAGAGCTATAGGGAGATTCCGGACAGATCCTAACCTTTCCGACAGGTTGCTGCCGCCATAGAGAATGAGCGACGGGTAAGGGACAGTTCACTGTTTGAAGGCCAACACAAAAATTTTCATTTTTCTTTTAGGTTTAATTGCTTGAGGGCAAGCAAAAACTTGAGTTTGGGGGTGTGTTGAGTGTGTAAAAGTTCTATTATTTACACCCTTTTTAACCCATATTTCTGCTGCATTCAAGCATCATTGCATTGCATTTAGGTTAGTTTTCAGTAAAACATCACAAATGGATCAAAGGAACGGATTCTACTAAAAGATGGCTATTTTTGCAGGTATCTGCCATAGTAGACGTTGAAGGCAGGCGCAGGGCAGAGAAGCAGGAGAGCTGAACTGGACAAGCAGACGAAGAAGACGAAGCTGCCATGGACTTGTCGTGACAGCATGGTGACAGCAGACTTATGAAGAGGAAAAGCAAAGTGGACCTCGATAGATAGAGAAAAATCTGCTCGTCTGTCGTGTGAAAGCCACATATTTTTCCAAGCCCCGGATCAAAAGATATGTCAAGCCAAAGCTCAAGGAGAGGAAATTCCTAAAAGCAAGGATGCGGCTGGAAAGTAGGAGTCTTTAGAGATTTAGTCTTTATTAGAATCTTACTTTTAATTAAAGTTGTAATCCTTGTTACCTTAGAAGACTTGAGCCCAAAGCTTATATAAGGGCATAGATTTAACCTAGGAGGCACAACCGATTACCCCATAACCGAAACCAAAAACCCCTGCCGTTTACCCGTCACCGACATGTTCTAAATTCCCCCTAGGGCCACGGGTTGTTTTGTAAAGTAGTTGCAAGGGTTGCTTTGTTTTAGGATTTTTCAGTTCAATAAAATAAACTTCAAGTTCTCTTATTTTGGTTATTAATATCTTGCAAGAGCATCGGGAGAGCATTGTGAGGTTATCCATTTACTTAGCATCGGGAGAGTTAAGTATACGAAAGAAATAAGA
The DNA here is from genome assembly GCA_958450335.1 of Hibiscus tridactylites. Taxonomy (NCBI): domain Eukaryota; kingdom Viridiplantae; phylum Streptophyta; class Magnoliopsida; order Malvales; family Malvaceae; genus Hibiscus; species Hibiscus tridactylites. Next base: position 59,248,725 of record OY288271.1, read on the forward strand.
GCGTGTTCTCTAGTTTATAGTTGAACCATCTCGTGCCTAGGGATAGGGCGAGGTTAAGTGGCTAAGGAAGAATTCATACACATCGGTGTTCATCCTTCGATTCACGCCGGGAGGTATCATCAAAGACGTGTTCATCAACAGACTTGGACCTAGGGATAGGCCAAGGCAGATCTGGGATTCTTGCCAAGCTTGAAGTACGGAGTTGGTGTGTCTGCTGCCGCGACAGCTAACGGACAGCCGCCGCGACAGGTGCTGTCGACGACGGGCACGACGACAGAACTGGAGATCCTAAGCAATTCAATACCTGCACTACCGAGCAATTCAATACCAGCCCCTTCTCTCATTCTTGATATCTCAATTATTTTATTTGCGATTTTCCTTATTATGTTCGTGACATCTTTCTTAATTATTTTCTTTACTTTCGTGCAGTAAACTAAGGTGAAGTCATTAGCCCAATCCCTGTGGAGACGATATCCGATACTCGTATCACTTTACTACTTGCGTCGTGTACACTTGCACTACAATTGCGATAGACTCTTTTACACGCAACACTCAACTAGCTCCATTTAGCTCAAGGACCTAAATTAGAAGTTTTATTAGCTCAAGAGCAGCTCGTTGACAAGGAAATCAGCTCAAGGGAGCTTAGTGACACATGTGAAGATTGGTCAACTCAAACACTAGCTCAACTCAACTCATTCAGCTAGAAAGCTAGCTCGGCCAACTCATCCAAGCTAAAGCTTGTTAGGACAACTCAACACCCCAAGGGACATGTTCCCTCACAAGAAACATACCCCTTAGCTTTGGAGGGAAAGTCAGGGCGCCATTCTCCTTGGAGGGAAACTTGAATTGGGTGGCAAACCAGCCTTGGAGGGAGGCACCATCACCATTCGGCCAACTTTAAAGACACGTGTCTTTGTGATCCAATTTTGCCCATAACTGAATAGTCGCAAGCCATTTGGGCAAAATCTCTTTGTAACCTATAAATAGGGCATTTCATTTCATTTGTAAAATAACTCATCTCTTGAAATATATTTTTACTTTGTGAGTTTATCTCTCAAACTTTGTTCTTTTTAAGAACTTTATTGACTTATCAAGCTTTGCTTGTGGCGTCACCTTTCCTATCCACCTTAATACTTTGGGTTCTTGGTTCACAAAACCAACAAGTCCAAGTCCTATCAACCACCCTCAAAGTAATATCTTTAAGGTTATGCTTATATAGAATAATTTCATCTTTGAATTCTTTGAATACTATCACCACCTTATTCATTTTCTTTCATCGCCTTTCTTCTATTACTTTCACCACATTCGAGCCCTTCACCTAAACACCAAACCATACCTTTTCATCCATTCCTTCTTACACCACGCCTAAACAGTTCTGCCCCCTAAACATCTATCATCATTTCTATTCTCATTCTTTGAAAGCATTCAGATTTTCACAAGGCTTACTTGCATTTTACGGTCGGAAACAATCAAGCTTCTCTCAACAACTATTCGAGAGTAGGAACGTATCATTTATGGGTGCGTAAGTACCCTGTATAACACATATAAAACAGATTGTCCCATAATATAATGTGAAATATTATGGCAAATGTTTGTGCTGACTGATTATATAATTACCTAGGATGAGATTCAAGGATTTAGTGGTTCAATACGCCGTTAGTAATCGCATTTTCGCACGCTGATCTATTCATTTACATGTGCATCTCATCTGCCTATCTAACTGATACTATTTGCTCTCCAGGAGGATAAACAAAACCAAAGTTTGTGCATAAAGGGTCACCTTCAATACACACGTATATATAAGAATTTATATTAGACTGTACAATCAATAATATATTAGGATTTCATTATGATAGCAGAAATCTCTTTGATCAAAATAACGAACACATCTTGTCCCCATGCAATAACTTGATGATGGTTATACCGAATATTTGTGCTCTATGTGACTATGTCTAACTCTTATTCAAGGCACTCTTAGACAAGTTGTAATAATATTTGCTGAAATGATGTGTTTCCTAGATAATTTGTTCATTTAAAGATTAAGTTATCAAATCAATAGAGTAACAAATGATGTTGCTGAAATGATATGTGCCCTTGTTGAGCAAATAATTCATTTAACATGCATTTTATTTCACCGATTATTTTCTTCAACATCATTATTTAGCCAAGAAAGCTTGATTATCTAAAAAATAGAGAACAAAATTCTAAAAAATAGAAATCAACGTTGAAGTTTAGATAAGCTTCTTAATTAGACATTTCCCATGTTTTAAGCAGAAGTCAACTTATAATTCTAATTGAACATGTACGCATACAATTGTTCTTCCTTTAATCAAGAATTTCCGACGCCATGTGCTGTGCAGCCATGACCATGACTGCATTTTCATGCACTTTACTTAGTCAAAAGATATACAGTAACTATATATATATATTCATCATTTCTTAAAGTACACTTAGACCAGAAAAATCCTAATCGAGCAATCAACTGAAAAAAGAAAGAAAGAAAGCTCCAATCTATTTATTTAACATTAAGCCCATCATCTATAAAAAGAAAAAGGCAAAAGATAAAAGATAAATAAAAAATAAAAACACTTGATCAAGCATCAGTTCATCAAGAATCTCAAACAAAAACGAAGTTGGGAACAGTTGCACCTGGTTTATATAATAATAATAATAATGTTAGTAGAGTAATCTCAAACCTTTACACACTCTCTCACTGCTAGTTATTATCATCAGCTACTGCAATTGCATTGTCGTCTTGGCCCAGCAAACTGCTTATCGATCGAGCTTTAACCATCCCAAGCTTCTGTGCAATCATCAATGGTTTCCCATCCTCTCCACACTCACCCTTTGTTTGCTTTCTTAACTGTTGGGATAAAGACGAGGAATTCGACAACACCAAAGCTTGTTTATCAGCAGCATTGTTAGCCTCTCGCGCCTCCTTGGTGATACTCCTAAGCCTACCTTTACCCAAATGATGCTCGCAAAGAGAGTAACCAATGAGTGTTTGCTGGCAGCATCTCCATCCCCTTCCGTTAACACGACTGCACCTCGATCCTTCCATGAGTGCACCACCTCGGCCTCTCTTTTTTGCACCACTTGGAATAGGATTGTCAACATCAACACCACTCCTCTCATTCATCACTTGTTGTTCATTATTGGTTCCCTGCTGCACCAGTTTCTTGTTCAGCTTCGTCTTCATCTTGCCCACATTGCTCTTCACTGCCCTTTTATTATATGCACGTTTCTCTCTCCCAACACCTTTTATTTTAAGTGCAATCAAAACAACAACAAAGTGCAACCACCTTCAAATACCCATTCTTCATTTCTGACTGTATTTTTGTATGGAAAAGAAAAAAAAAGCTTCTTACCTTGATGCCGGGAAGAACTTGACTGTGAAACAAACCCAGTTCCTAATTCTTCACCCAAAACACTTTTCTTTCTAGAAACCAAACCAAACCCAGAAGATTCACAACCACAAACATAAATTGTTATTTTAAAAAAAATGAATGAAATAAGTGCAAAATATAGAGCAAGATGTAAATATTATTGGTTGAGAGTTGAGACGGGACCAGCATCTCATGCTAACGTGCACCGCATAGACATATATTAGTTAACCAATAATGAAGATAAAAAAAAAAGGGGGGGAGAAAAGATTAGATAGGAAGGCATGGTGGCTAGCCAAAGCTGAAATAAATAAATAAATAAATAAAACCTAAAAACAGTATTTCCAGTTACAGTATTATTTTCATTTTAGAGTTGGTTTAAAAGTTAAGATGAAGACCCTTTTCTCTCTTTATTTTCATCTTTTTACTACAAGATTTTATGAAACAACTGAGGCAATTTTGTTTTTATTTTTAACTCTTTTAGCACTTCATTTCTTACCCGGTATCATTCTTTTTCCCCTCCTCTTCTTCTCCTCCTTCTCCAGGCTCCAAGACCTACAAAAAGTTTAAAAAGAAACAAAGGATCCCACTTAGTTTTGCTTATTGCAAATTCCATGGGTGCATATCAATCACAGTAAAAAAAAAGAATTTGAAACAAGATATGATTTTCTTTATTACATTCAACACAAGTGCAATCCTAGAAACAAACTTACAACGGTGATAAAAAGAGTTGTAGTGTTTTATCTGTTCTTGGGATTGAATCTTTGAACTAACCAAGTAATCTTGTTTGGTCTTCATGAGTTGTTCTCCAATATGTGCCGTCGTTCCATGGAAAGCAGTTGAATCAAGGGCTTGGGTTGGTAGTGGTTGGCCGATCGAGTGATTTGGATGATCAGATTTAGAAGGGTGGTGAGGATCAAAGCAGCAAGGAGTAGTGTGCGGAGGTGGAGGCTGTTGCTGCTGTCGTAGAGGGAGTTGCACCACCGCCACCGGAGGGCGGTTGAAGTTGGGATCTGATGAAAGAGGAACCGGTGAAATCGAAGAGAAAGGCAACGGGACCTGTCTTTTCCTGATCCTCATCGATACAAGATAAGATTTTCTCTCGAAACAAAAAAACACGCACAGAAGAAGAAACAAACCAAAGCAAAGTAAGAAATAATCTTTCCAAGGCAAGAAAAAAGTTAGTTTTTTGCTGTGAGAGAAATAGAGGAGAGAAGGGAATACAAAAAATAAAAATAAAATGCAAACCCAATTTTTTATGGATAAATTTTCTATACACAGGCGGTGGAAACTTTCAGTTTTCACAAGCGCCTTAATTCTAGGGTATAGGTAGTTAGTTTAGGGTATAGGGTTTAGGGGTTTAGGTGTGGAGGGTTAGAATTTAGGGATAGTTGTTTCAATTTAAGGTTTAGGGTTATAATTTAGGGTTTATAAGTTAAAACCTAAATTCTCACCATACTACCCTAAAAACTAAACCCTAACCTATAAACCCTAAATTATAACCCTAAACCTTAAATTGAAACAACTATCCCTAAATTCTAAACCCCTACACCTAAACCCCTAAACCCTATACCCTAAACTAACTCTCTAAACCCTAAAACTAAGGCGCTTGTGGAAACTTTAAGTTTCCACCGCCAGTGTATAGGATATTAATCCATTTTTTATACCATTAATAATAGTAAAATGGTTATTTTAGTTCTCACTTTAACTTTCTATTTGTTGCACCACGGAAAGGGGAAGGGGGGGATGCACGTGGGGAGACCGGTTGAGAAGGTAGACGGTGGAGGAATCGGGAGAAGGTGAAGGGGACAGGGTACGGAGGGGAGGAAACAAAATGATGGGAGTGGGTAGTTTTATCGTTTATACTTTTTAGATGACATTGGTGGATCCCCCCTCTCCTCTCCTCTCCTCTCCTCCCCTCTAACTTCTAACTGCAACCACTCTCACCTCCTTATTTATGTATATGTCTGTAATCCAGCTTCACTCCCTGTATTATACCCAAATTTTAGATTTAGTCTATTTTTGTTGAACTTATATAAATTCCGAAATATGAATTTTAGGAGATGAGTTATTTTAAAATAAAAAAAATGGTTGTTGTGTTGTATGATATTATATAAATTATGCTTCGTCGGTTGGTAACTTTTTAAAAATTATTTATAATATTGTTCACTATATAAAAACTTAATATTATTGCTCATCCCCTTGTGTCCTGGTGGCAAAGGTAGATGTTTATCATCCCTTGGGACCCGGGTTCGAGCACCAGTTATGCCATGCTGTGTGTGCCGTCTTTGAAAAGACTAAAAAAGTTGAACAGATGCTACCCTTGCATCGCACCAGCATATTCAAAAAAAAAAACTTAATATTATTGTTATTATCAGTTTTAAAATACTATAATAATTTAACCAATATTACTTATGTTAATATCTTATTCAAATATTATTTTACAATTTTATAAATAAAAATATCAAGACTAATATATCTTATTAAAATAATAAATATTAAAATTACATTAGTTAAGAATATTATATTATTAAAAATTATAAGTAAATATATTTTAATAATTAATAATTTTATAATATAATATATTATATTATAATATAATATTAATATTAAATACATAAAATAATATTACTCATTAATAATTCAATAATATTATTTTAAATATTATAATAATTAATAAATATTATGTATGTCAATATAATAATCATTAAAATGTTGTATATTATCAAATAATATTTTTTTAAAAAAGTAAACTGTATTAATTATGTTAATAATTTGTTATATATTCTTAAAATAATATTATTATATTATTTTCAGATATTTGAATATATAATTATAATATTAAAAAAGGATATAATATTAATTATGTATGATGATAAGCGACACCGTTTCACTGTTAAATCAGCCTATAATTCTCTAGTTGTTGTTGATGTTGCGGCAACTTCAGGGATTTGGAAATTAATATGGAGGCTGCCTCTGCCATATCGGATTCGCACCTTTTTGTGGCTTGTTGCACGAGGAAGGCTGTTGACAAATGCGGAAAGGATGAGACGTCATATGACGGATGAGGAACGGTGTGGGGTTTGTGGTAATGGTGTCGAGGATGTTCTACGTGTGCTGCGAGATTGCAGCGTCGCGCGAGGGGTGTGGCGAACTTTCTTTGACGAGAGCAGCAGTTTTTTCACTTTCGATTTAGAAGGTTGGCTAGCGGCGAATGTGACGAGTAAGGGTATAGGTGCTGTACATGGTCCGGAATGGCATTTGTTATTTCCGATCATCTGTTGGAAATTATGGTTGAGGAGAAATCAAAAGCTTTTCGATTTGGATTTTGTGGAAAAGGAGGACTTGCGGTTTGCGAGTTTACGGTATTGGGAGGAAGTTAAAGAAGCGCATGCATCGGCCGTTGGAGTTGGGACTCCTATGCTTCGCATGACATCGCGGGAAAACCGTTGGAAGTGTCCTCCGAGTGAGTGGGTGAAGATTAACGTTGATGGTGCTGTGAACACCTTGACGGGTAAGGCGTCCTTGGGAGGAGTTTGCCGCACGGATGGGGGTGATTGAATGTTAGGCTTTGCTCGACAAATTGGTTGTTGTTCGGCACTGATAGCGGAGCTTTGGGCGATTTTAGAAGGGCTGCTTCGTGGATGGAGTCTTGGGTTTCGGAAAGTTATTATCGAATCGGATTGTCGCGAGGCGATTGGCCTTATCTTGCATAACTCTACGGTACGTACGGATAATGCTCTTGTTGTTGCAATTGCGGATGTAGTTAAACGTGGGTGGGAGGTCTCTTTTGAGCATGTCAATCGGGAGTCGAATTGCGTGGCGGATTGGTTGGTGAAGGATATACGGGGTGCCGGTTTGTGCACGAAGACTTGGGAGGTGCCTCCTGCGGGTATCTTGAGTTTACTTGATGCGGATAGGTATAGTGGTTTGAATTTTCAGTCGGATGGTATAGGCTGAGGGTTGAGGTATGTTCTATGTTGGGGGTTCGTCGTTTTGTCTTGTTTCGCTTTCCTTTGTAGCTCTAACACATGCACTCTTTTTCCTCCGTTAGGTTTAGGGAGGTTTTTTAACGAGGCATGGGTTAGACGTTTTATTCCCTTTTAATCGAAAAAAAAAAGTTGAGAAAGTGTACTACCGAATTTTTTATGGTAGTACGAATTTTACATTGACTTGAAAAAATGGAATACGTTGACCAATCTATTTTACTCAAACAAAAATAAGAAAATAAGAAAAAAATATTGTTCTTAAAATGAATTACATGAAAGAAATAGATATCCTCAAAAAAGTTAAAGTCATTTTAAGTTTTAAAATTTCGGAGTCAAATTTTAAAACTATAATTAAAATTTTAAAATTATACATAAAGTTTTGAAACTTCCTTAATAGTTTCGATCCCGACTAAAACAAAATGATTTTAAATTTCGAAATTTTGTATAAAGTTTTGATACTTACTCAAGAGTTTCTAAACTCTTGTATAGGTTTTAAAACTCATGAATTCTAACGGTCAAATTTTATATCCCGCTCAAAGAGTTTCGATACTTTCTGAGAAATTTTGAAATTACTGTGTAAGTAAGCATTAAATGCATGATTTTATAACTTCCCAACGGCTCCAAACAGGAGCGGAGCCAAAAAAAATTTATGAGGTGTCATTATTTTGAACGGTATTTAAGAGGGGTTAATTATTTATAAAGAGATATCATTTTATTTATTAAGGGTGTCATTTTATTTATAAATGAGTGTCAACTATATATTTTTTAATTTTTTTATATACAAATTATATAAAAAAAATACGATTTCTAAAAAATTTTGGGGTGTCTAGTAGCCTTAGTGGCTCCGCCCATGGCTCCAAACCTCCTCCAATGACTATAAATTGATTAGAAGAAATAAAAAGAACCTCAAAATGATTGAAGAACATTAAGAAAGTCCATAACAATATTCAAGAAAAAAGATACTTTGTATTTGAGCTTTAAACTGTAATTTTCTCTTGTAACTAAGAACATTTATGAGCTATCTTTGTCAAATTCGCCCAAGTGTTCATTTGGGGGAGAACTTATTGTGCAAACATATTTCTCTTATGATATTTTTTCTTTGTTTGTTAAATTTTTACTTTTCTCTTTGAGAATTTTTTTAAGATTTTGGGGTATAAATCTTAAGTGAGATTGTAAGGTTACACCTTGTCCTCAAAGGTAAACAAATCAAGTAGATTTGAAAAAATTCTTAGTGTGAATAGCTAAGTTAGTGAAGTAGATTTAGTTTAGAAGTTGGACCACTATAAATTGTTGCGTATTTTGTTTATCTTTCAATTGCTTCCACCATAAAATTTTGGGTAAAGTACACAGACAGTCATTGAACTTTGGTAAAAAAATAAAATGATAATCAAACTTTTAAAAATCACAAAATAACAATTAAACTTTATGTTTTATAACAAAATCGTAACTAGACGTTAAATGTTGTTAAGTGATTGTTATAAAATTTATTATAATAACACATTTAGTCCTTCATATTTATACATTCAATCAATTTAGTCCTAATTCGAAACAATTTACTAAATTTAGCCCTCGTTATTTATGCATTCTTTCAATTTGGTCCTTAAAACAAAATTCCAAAGTATGGTAACATGATAAATAATTACAATTAATTTTTTTTATAGGAATTCAAAAACTCGACTCGACTCGTATCAAAAAAAATTCAAATAAAGTTTGAGTTGTAAAATATGACGCGTCAACTCAAATAACTCGAAATTTTTTGACTCGACTCGATCGAACGCTCATCTCTATCTTAAGATATGACGTGTCAACTCGAATAACTCGAAATATTCGAATATTTTAAATCATTTTTTCTTTTAAATCGAATATTTTTTAAAATAAAATATTTAATATTTTCATATTTAAATCACATCGATTATTTAATAACAACTTTAAATATTCGATTTAAAAGAAAAAAAATTGATTTAAAATATTCGAATATTTAATTAAATTTTTATAGGAACTCGAAAACTCGACTCGAATCGAATCAAAAAAAATTCAAATAAAGTTTGCGTTGTAAAATATGACGCGTCAACTCGAATAACTCGAATTGTTTTACTCGACTCGATCGAACGCTCACCTCTATCTTAATATATGACGCATCAACTCGAATAACTAGAAATATTCGAATATTTTAAATCATTTTTTCTTTTAAATAACATTGAATATTTAATAACTACTTTAAATATTCGATTTAATTTAAAAATATTCGATTTACAAGAAAAAAGATTTAAAATATTCGAATATTTAAAGTAGTTATTAAATATTCAAATATTTAAAAGAAAAATATTTAAAATAGTTATTAAGTATTCGAATATTTTAAATCATTTTTTCTTTTAAATCGAATATTTTTAAATTAAATTGAATATTTAAAGTAGTTATTAAAAATTCGATGTGATTTAAATATGAAAATATTAAATATTCTATTTTAAAAAATATTTGATTTAAAAGGAAAAGTGATTTAAAATATTCGAATATTTCGAGTTATTCGAGTTGACCCGTCATGTCTTAAGATAGAGATGAGTGTTCGATCGAGTCGAGTCAAAAAAATTCGAGTTATTTGAGTTTACGCGTCATATTTTACAATTCAAACTTTATTTAAAAAAATTCGATTCGAGTCGAGTCGAGTTTTCGAGTTCTTATAAAAAATTAATTGTAAGTATATATCATGTTACCATACTTTGGAATTTTTCTTAAGGACCAAATTGAAAAATGTGTAAATAACGAGGACTAAATTTAGTGAACTGTTTCAAATTAGGACTAAATTAATTTAATATATAAATATGAAGGACTAAATGTGTTATTATACTAAATTTTATAATAGCCACTTAACGGCATTTGACGTCTAGTTACAATTTTGTTATAAAACATAAAGTTTAATTGCCATTTTGTGATTTTTAAAAGTTCGGTTACCATTTTATTTTTTTTACCAAATTTCAGTGATCGTCTGTGTACTTTATCCTAAAATTTTTATTAGCAAACTCCACCCTCTATTTAAATATTTCGGTTAATTATTAAGTCTAACAATTGGTATTAAAACAATGTCTCAATAGATGGTTTAACAACTTTAACTCGATCTTTGAAGTGATCAAACTTTCTCTACATCACATGTGTTAACGGCTTCCTTTTTAGTTTTTTTCTTCATTGAGGATTCTCAATTGATCAACAAACCTCTTTAATTGAACAGAGTTAACAATTCTTATTATAAAAATAGAATGAAGCTTTTTTATTTAAGCAAGTGATCTAGGATCATGAAGAAGTATCATCGATGGCTGCTCAACTAGAGATATGAATGCCTGGAGTGAAGATGAGAACAAGAAGTTCCAAACAAATGACAAGGTCAATCACATTTTATTTTGTGAACTTGGTTCTGATGTGTATGGATGAGTGTCTTATTGTGTTATTGCCAAAGTAATATTAGACAAGCTAGAAGTTACTCATGAAGGAACTATTAAAGTAAAAGAGACCATGATTAGTGTTAGGCTTTTCGGTGCTCGATTCCTTCAACCGTTTTTGCTCGCCAAGTGGTGGAGAAGTGAAATTTTGGGTGCAAGTGGTGTGGAAGCTAAAAAGATTAAGGACACAAAGATTTATAGTGGTTCTACCTTCTAACCAAGGTCTACATTCACTACCTTAGCTTCCCACTAAGGATTTTCAATCAATCCACTATTGATTCGTCCCTTTTTCTAGGCTTAGGAGGAAACCCTTATACACCGATCAAGCTTTCTACCCAAAGCATTGATCAAATCCTCTTTACAAAGAGAAAAGATAAGCAAACTCAAATCCCTCTAATAGGTATTTGTTTGCACAATTTAGCTCTCACCCAAAATCTAAAACACTTGAGCAAATTTAAGAATTTTGGTTCACTAGTGTTTGTCTATACAAAGAAATGACAAATAAGCACTAAGACAATTTTTTGTCATTTGTTGTTGACAATTGAAGCATTAACCATTACTTGATGCTTGGAGGTCCCTTTTATACTCCTTAATGAGTTTGTAGCCGTTACTAGCTGTTGGGGTTGAATTAGAGCCGTTGGAGACTTTATTTCTCATCTTTAATGTTGTTCTACAGCCTTCCGTACCGATACGCGTGGACCCGTATCGGTACGGCCTTCATCAGAAACTAGTCGTTGGGCTCTTGCCAGCCTAGGCGTATCGATACGCTTGAGGGCGTATCGGTACGACATGGCATTTAAAAGACCGTTGGAAAACTAGCCGTTGGGGTTGTTAAAATGGAGATCGGTATGCTTACCAAGCGTATCGAAATGATCCCTCTCCGTATCAAAACGACAAAGCCTGTTTCGATACAGGTTTTGGTAGTGACCAAACCTGGGCAAAAAGGTATCGATACGGGTTAGGCCGTATCGGTACGGGCAACCTGAAAATTCAAGTTTGGGTATTTAAAATCAATAAAAACGTTGTCAAAAACCTTTTAAGATCCCTCAAACATAAATTCAAGTTGTTTGGACTTAAAGACAAGTTTTGAATTCTTTTCAAATCAGTCTAAAATATTTTTCAATTATTATATCAAAACATTATTTCTACAATCTCTCCCTTTTGATAGAATAAAACCAACTTGAAAAATTGTTTGGGATTCTCACCTTTTAAGTTTAAAAATGTGAATAAAAGATGAAAATTTTGAAATTAATTTGAGCTCCCCTTTATTCATTTGAAAATTGAATTTTTCAAACCATTTCTCCTCTTTTTTGTTATATCAAAAAGAATTCAAAAGGCATTAAGTTCAAAATAACTTAGGAGGTTGAAAAGATGACAAAAATTAAGAATTTTTAGTTTTAAAATGGCCCCCCCTTACTCAAAGCATCATTAAAGTGTTAGTCCAACATGTATGATCATCTAGTTGAAATTAAAAAAATAAAACAAATGAAAGCAAAACAACTAGATTTTTACTACACTTGAACTCAAGGGAGGATGTGAAGTCTTCATTCTTCAAGTGTTCTGTAGAACTAATGTTTTGATATAATAATTGAAAAATGTTTTTGGACTAATTTGAAAAGAATTTAAAACTTGTTTTTAAGTCCAAACAACTTGAATTTATGTTTGAGGTATTTTAAGAGGTTTTTGGCAAAGATTTTTCATGTTTTTAATAGTCAAACTTGTGTTTTCAGAGTACCCGTATCGATACGGTAAACCCTCGTATCGATACCTTTTTGCCCTAGTTTGGCCACTGTCAAAACCTGTATCGATACAGGCCTTTGCCGTTTCGATACGGATCGGGATTGTTTCGATACGCCAGGTAAGCGTACCGATCCTCTTTCAACCAACCCCAACGGCTATTTAAATGTGAACCCGTACCGATACGCCTTCAAGCGTATCGATACGCCCAGGCTGGCAAGAGCTTAACGGCTAGTTCCTATGAAGGTCATACCGATACGGATCCAAGCGTATCGATACGGATAGCTGTAGAACATCATTTATGAAGGGAAATAAAGTCCTCAACGGCTCCAAATCATCCCCAACGGCTAGTAACGGCCACAAACTCAATTGGGAGTATAAAAGGGACCTCCAAGCATCAAGAACAAGTTAATGTTTCAATTGTTACAACATTATGATGTCAAAATTTGTCTAGAACTTTAATTGTTCATTTCTTGCTTAGACAACACTTGTGAGCTTACATTGTTAAATTTGATCAAGTGTTTAGGTTTTGGGTGAGAGCTTAGAATTGCAAACAAACACCTTATAGAGGGATTTCTAGTTTGCTAAGTATTTCTTTGTAAAGAGAGTGTTCCTTCAAGCTTTGGGTAGAAAGCTTGGAGGGTTGTAACGGTTTCCTCCTAATCCTAGAAAAGGGGACGAAATTCTTAGTGAATTTTTTGGAAATCCTTAGTGGGGAGCTAAGGTAGTGGATGTAGAACTTGGTTAGAAGGTTGAACCACTATAAATCCTTGTGTCAAATTGCCAATTTTTCACCTCCCACTAAAACACCCAATTATCCAACCTCTCCACACTTGGCGAGCAAGAACGGTTGATCGAATCGAGCCCTTAAAATCTCAACATGTTCTTCCTTTGTGTGCATGGAGCTCCCCCTCAATTTTAACTTGTTGATCACTCTCCATCACACCTAGTAAAAGACAATCAAGTAATTTTTGGTATCCAAATTGCTTTGGATCCATAGACGTTAGTAGCACAAAATTTAGTCCCCTTAGGAATCCATTTTTCAATTTCATCCTTTTTAGTTGAAGTGGTTAGTCCTTTTGGGACCCAAACACTTCTAAAACATTTACCGTTTACAAATCTATGGGCACTAGATTATCTTACATTAAAGTTTGATTTTTCAAAATTATTTTTCTTTTTAAGCTCTTTGGAAATCAAATCTTTTTCTTCTTGAACTTTATGAAGAAAATTTTGTAAATCAAAACATTTTTGTTCAAACTATTCGAGTTTTGCTTCAAGTTCAAGTTTGGTTTTAGAAATCAAATCATTTTGAATTTTCAACTTTGAAATCATTTTATTGTTTTTCAAAATGTGATTTTTAAACTCTAAAACTAAATCATCATAGGCATCTTGTAATTCATCAAAGGAATATGAACATGAAGTAGATGAATTAGAAGTTACCCTTGAATCTTCTTCGATGGCCATAAGGCAAAGGTTGACTTGTTCATCGTCAGTGGAGTCTTCATCACTCCAAGTAGCCATATATGCATTTTTCTTATGGCTTGAAGTGTTTGCCCTCTTCTTTTTCATGGATTCTCGTTCAAGCTCTCTCAAGGCTTTCTTCATGAACGGGGCACCTTTCTTGAAGAGATGAACTATCTCTTCTTCTTCATCCTCCTCTTCACTTGAATCAGTATGATGGCATGTGGAGGATTTAAGAGCAATGACATTAGTGTTGATGTCAAGCCCTTTGAGCTTCTTCTCCCCCATAGCTCTAATTTCTTCCCTCTTCTTCTCATCTTCCTTGTTTTTCTTCATTAATTGATGAGTGAGAAGTGACCTCATGAGTTCATCAAGCTTCAAGGTCTTCAAATTCTTAGCTTCGATGATGGCGGTCCTCTTTGAGTCCCATGACTCGGGAAGTAAGTAGATGAGCTTTCGGACAAGCTTCTCTTCTGGGATGGCTTCTCCATAGCCTTTGAGACAATTGGTGATAGTGGAGAACCTATCAAACATCTTCTCAATGTTCTCTTCCGGATCCATCTTGAAGTTCTCATACGCTAGGTTGAGGAGGCCGATCTTGGTCTCCTTTACTTCATCGGTTCCTTCGTATGTGACTTCAAGCTTGTCTCATACCTCCATGGCACTCTCACAAGAAGACATCTTCTCATAGATGGTTGGGCCAAAAGCACAAAAGAGGATGTGCAAGGCTTTGCAATTAAGCTTCATCTTCTTGCGATCTTTAGCACTCCATTCCGCTTTACTTCGTTGAGGCACGAACGAACCATCTTTTACTATGTCCCATAGCTTGTAGTCTCTTGACTTTATGAAGAACTTCATCTTTGTCTTCCAATGGGCATAGTGAGTTCAGTCGAAGAAGGGCGGTTTGTCGATGGATTGCGCCATTGAGCCGGTTGATTGAAATGATGATCGAGCTTGCCGGATCTTCTCAGTAGATGTTAATCCTCTTCAATTGAGCCAAGCTCTGATACCAATTGTTGGGTTTTTCAGTGCTCGATTCTTTCAACCGTTCTTGCTCGTCAAGTGGCGGAGAAGTGGAATTTTGGGTGCAAGTGGTGTGGAAGCTAAAAAGATTAAGGACACAAATATTTATAGTGGTTCAACCTTCTAACCAAGGTCTACATCCACTACCTTAGCTTCCCACTAAGGATTTCCAATCAATCCACTATCGATTCGTCCCCTTTTCTAGGCTTAGGAGGAAACCCTTATACACCGATCAAGCTTTCTACCCAAAGCATTGATCAAACCCTCTTTACAAATAAAAAAGATAAGCAAACTCAAATCTCTCTAATAGGTATTTGTTTGCACAATTTAGCTCTCACCCAAAACCTAAAACACTTGAGCAAATTTAACAATTTTGGCTCACTAGTGTTTGTCTATACAAAGAAATGACAAATAAGCACTAAGACAATATTTTGATCATTTGTTGTACAATTGTAGCATTAATCATTACTTGATGCTTTGAGGTCCCTTTTATACTTCTTAATGAGTTTGTAGCCGTTACTAGCCGTTATGGTTGAATTGGAGCCGTTGGAGACTTTATTTCTCATCTTTAATGTTGTTTTGTAGCCTTCTGTATCGATACACATGGACCCGTATTGGTACGACCTTTATCAGAAACTAGCCGTTGGGCTCTTGCCAGCCTAGGCGTATCGATACGCTTGAGGGCGTATCGGTACGGTATGGCATTTAAAAGACTGTTGAGAAACTAGCCGTTGTGGTTGTTAAAATGGGAATCGGTACACTTACCAGGCGTATCGAAACGATCCCTCTCCGTATCGAAACGGTAAAGCCTGTTTCGATACGGGTTTTGGTAGTGACCAAATCTGGACAAAAAGGTATCGATACGGGTTAGACCGTATCGGTACGGGCAACCTGAAAATTCAAGTTTGGCTATTTAAAATCAATAAAAATATTGCCAAAAACCTTTAAAGATCCCTCAAACATAAATTCAAGTTGTTTGGACTTAAAGACAAGTTTTGAGTTCTTTTCAAATTAGCCCAAAACATTTTTCAATTATTATATCAAAACATTATTTCTACAATTAGTCTTCTGAATCTAAGTTATGAGAACTTCAAGATGAATCCAAGTAAAAATGATCAAGATGGGTGAATTGGCTTCTTGAAGATTTTGGTGTAAATCAAAATAGATAGACAATTTTACACAATAATTTATAGCGGTTCGACTTCTAAACCAAGTCTACATTCACTACATTAGCTTATCACCACTCTAGTTTTATAAGGCTAAACTAGAACATCTTTTTTTTACAAGGTTTGTTTGTGTAAACAATGAAGATTTCTCAAGATGGGTGTTTACAAGAATTAAGCTTACAAACAAATAGTACAAAGGATAAACAATAAAATACTCTTATACATTATGAACAAGAAAAATGGACAAATAAAGAATTAAATTGTTTCAATCATTAAGCTTGGATAAGTGGAGTAACCTTCTTCAAGTGTTCTTGGAGTGTTTTATAGTGTGGACTAGTTTGACGAATCATCAATTTATTCTCTTTTTTCTCATAAAATTTCTCGAGCTTTTCTCATATTTTTTTTTGGCACTTTTGCGTGAGAAAACTCTTTTGGAAACTTTTTCATTGAGATCAAAAATAAAAGTGTGCATAGATTTAACATTTAATTGTGCTTTCCTTCTGTCGTTTGCACACATTTTATTCTTTTTCATAGGAACTTCCAGGTGATATCTTCGATTATTTTTCAGATATCAAAATCAAATGATTGAATGAAATATTTCATAACATTTCTTTAAAGAGTGGATGACACATGTTAGATAAGCCTTCTTTGAAATTTATCATTGAAGACCTGCTAGCTATTTTCTTGAAACGGTAGACTTCGAGCTTGATGATCTTTATTCTCGGTTGTGAGATTTTCGATGGAGACGAGACTACAATACTAATTTTTAGGCTCGAATCGATTAATCGTATCTGCCAAGAGAGGTGAATTGGCTTCTTGAAAAATATGGTGAAAGTCGAAACATAGAGACAGTTTTGCATAATGATTTATAGTATCTCAATGATTGTTGCCGAATTCGTCAAAAATAAATACATGTTTTAAACTAAGATTTGTAGTAGTGATAAAAAGGGTCAAACCCACGTGAAGTTGTAAGAAATTAATTTTATATAACAGTAAAAGACAATAAAATAAATGGGGGAATTTGTGTGAAAGACTAAAGAAATCATTTTAAAAGTAAAGGGGTTTTTGATCATTACATGAAAACAAGTCTTTCGCGGTATTTTTTAGCCATGTAACGCGTTTTTAAGCGCCGCTAAAAATTATCCTGACACTAAAAAAAGCACCGCAAGAAGCACTGCTGAAACCAGCGCTGCAACAGTTCGCAACATTTGCATGCAAAAACACCGCAACATGTCAAGATATATAGCAGAGTTTGATTATCAAAATACCGCCAAGAAGTTGTGGCTATAACAACGCCCATTGCGCGAAAAAACTATTCTTTAATGGCATTTGTATTTACAAACGCCGCTAAAATTGTTATTTGGTGACATTTGTATTTTAAAACGCCGCGAAAAATTATTTTTTTAGTGCTATGTTTCCAAACAAAACTCAAATATTATTTAAAATGCATTCACCAATTTCCACAATTCCAATCCTTTTCTCAAATAAACAATTAAACGTGAGAAGGGTCAAAACCATACATTTAAAATAACATCCAACATTACAAATCTATTTTCTCAAACTCATACTACACAAACATACATGCAAAGTTAACCTGAAATAAAATTAGAGCGGAAGAACCCAAAGAACAGCTGTACAGCGAAGACTCAACGAGTATTGCAAGAGTCGTGAAGCAAGATCAATTGCTTCAGGAGGAATCCTTTTGTGAAAAACCTAAAACCTAAATCCATGAGCAATATCCACAAGGCATTACAAAATGAAACGTGCCTTCAAAGACAAATTTATAAATTTAAAGAGAACAAAAGGCAAACTTTATAGGAAAAGATGTAAGAAGCAGACTCATGATACAGAGAAGAAAATTCAAGAACACCAAGCAAATCATATACCTTTATAATATCTACAAGTTGGTCCACAGCATTCTCCCCAAGAAACAGTGGCTACAGAAGAAAACGAAAAGCTATCAACAATCAGAGAACTGAATTATCGTAAGAGATTTTCCAAAAGATCAAAATCAGAAAAAAGGGCAAACACTAACCTGGCCCAACAAAAGTTCAGCAAGAACACAACCAGATGACCAGATATCAATTGAGGCTGTGTATTTCATGGCACCAAAAATAAGTTCTGGTGCCTGATAGAAACGTGAAGATATGTGTGAAATGTTAGCTTCACCTTCGACCTGATCACATGTAAAATAGACATGTGAAGTATTGACATGAAAAAAAAAGACACGCAAAAGGGCACCATGAACACGTTAACACTGTTATTTGATTTAATCCAACTTCAAAGCAGTAGTACAGACTCGAAATGCGTCCCAACAAAATCCCACCCGTTTCCCACCCCACAATCTTTTTCTTCTGTAGCCCTTCACACCTAAAAAAGGCCTAAAAAGACTGGAAAAGCTTACAAGGGAGAAGTGCCCGTTTGAAAAGGATCAGGCTAGAAAGATTCAAGGTCAGTTAAAATTTTAGATATATTAAGCATTTATGACATAAAATAAGGCACAGGTTACACGAGCAGAACCAACTGTAACGATTCATAAACTTGTGTTATCATAATGCTGATTCTGCAAGCTAATACAAGAGAAATACCTTGCACCTTTCACAAATAACAAGCTAATAACATATGAGATAGATCCCTTTAGGAGTTACAACCAGTGTTGAACGTTGATAAAAAGAGCAAAAATTCTACTCTAATTTTAGAATCTTATGAACCCAATATAAAGTTTTAGTTGGAGCAAAAGCAAACAGCCAAATTTGAAAGGAAGAGCACGTTGAATATTAGTACAAAGGGGTCAACTCACAAGCACTTTTGCACTTCCAAAATCGCAAATCTTAACATGGTGTGTCAAAGGATCAACCTGTACAAAACCACCAATCATTTCTCAGAAACATATGAGATAGATCACTTTTGCACTTCCAAGAAGCATTGGAAATTTGACACAGCTCATAGAATTACATTTAGGGGGAAATAATCTACAAGGTACAAATTATTGATGATTTTTCTTTAATTTAAACACATTAGGATTTTATGTTTTTAAATTACACTTACAACATAGAAAGCTTAATACATTAATTTTCAGGCCAAATTTCGACTTTTGTCTTCGGCATTTCGTCTCGTAAGATTATTTCTTTACCCTATAATAGCCTGTCAGATAGTTTACCTAATTGTTTAGTTAAATACAAATTCTGAAAAGATAAACATACAAAAAAAAACATAAAATCAAGATAAACATACAAAAATTAGAAAACAAAATGAAGGGATTAGAGATGTTTAGTTAAGTACCTGGAGGTTTCAAGCTGGCACCTAATTGTTACATCAAGATAAATAATCCTAAATCACATTCTAATTGAATACATGAACCTAAAAACAGCAGAAGCAATCAGATAGGTCATAGGTTTAAGCCTTTTATTGACTCATAAAAAAAAAGATCATTATCAATATAATCATATATTTCCATGCATGTAAACTAGAATTAGTTTCTTGCAGTGTAATCACCGAAGAAAGTTTCAAGTAGAAACTAGAAAAGTTCATTCATGAGCACTAGGACTCAAGCAATAAAACTTATATGCTGAAAATGATATGAAGATAGGTTTCCACAGGATACGATACTTAGTTTAGCAAACAAATAGGCTCGGATTTAAAGTATCAACAATTACTAAGATAAAAACCTGAGCAGCCTTGGTCCACAACGCAAGTTTGTCTTACCTTTGGCGTACACTAGCAACTACAACGGAAATCTCATCCGCATCGGCAAATTGCTGCCCGATTAATGCCATCAAATGACTTTGTAATGGACAGACCATTTTCCTCCATTAGCACATTCAGGATCTTCCAATTTGGGCTCAATCCCAGCCTTAAACAAGTGGGAATCAGCATTTCCATGCAACTTGTTGGGTTTGAATATTTTATCATATAAACTGAAACATAACAATAAGTATTTTGAGCCTTGATTTTCAAAGCAAACAATAATAAAATAACAATTAAAATAGTGGAAAACATGAAGTTCCCTCGAAGCTTAAGATGAAAAACAAAATCAATAAACTGAATCAAAAGGGAAAAAGAGATGCTAACAATTCAACTTAGATTTTATATATACTGGAAGTAATCTAATAAATTCAGATTAGATTTTTGCGTAAAGTAGTACCCCAGCGACGCCTTGTTTCTCAACCCCTGTTGTGGGTGCTTCTGCTGTCACCGCTTCTGTAGGGACGTTAACTTCCTTCGTCGCCTCAGTTTCCAAACGCTTTATATTTGTTCTTCTTTCCCCTTCAGACTCTTCGAAGAGGAATTGAAAACGGGGCGATAGAGAGAGAGGGATTCAACATAATCCTTTGTATTTTTGGGTTTTCAATTGATAATGGCGAGAGAGAGCGGCGAAAGAGATCGACAAAAATGAACAGACATTTTGCGATTTGTTTATTTAGGGTTTCAAACTTATTACGGCGTTTGTATTTCAAAATGCTATTAAGTACTGTATAGTTGCGGCGTTTTTTTAAAAACGTCCCTACATAACATTTCTTGTCGCGTTTTATAGACAAACACCACTATAGTATGAGTATTTAAGGCGTTTTAACTCAAACGCCATTAAAGTACCGTCTATAGCGTCGTTTATTAAAAAACGCCACCATATATTATTCTTCTGCGGCGTTTATTTAAAAAAAAGCCGCTAAAAACCTGTTTTGATGTAGTGGATGATGAGATGTGTTCTAATTATTAGAAAATAAGCGTTAATTCAAGAATAAATAATAAAATAATATTAATTAAACGAACAATACAAAATTAAAAATAATACAACAATATATAAATCAAACCAATTTGGAACCAAAAGAAACGTGTTGAAGCCTGCACGAACGCAGTTTCCTTAAGACAGATTTTCGGCCACTCCTATGGTGCTCGAGCTCATTGGTCGTCTGTCTCCCAGGATATAACAACAAATGATCAGCCAAAGTTGCACTACTGTGCAGATCACAAACCGACCCTTGTCTTTGTCTATGTTGAGTTGTGTGGGGCTCGATTCGATCAACCAATTTAGCTCACCAAGTGATGGAGAGGTGGATTTTTGGGTGGAAGGGTTGAGGAAGCTAAAAAGAAAAGAGACGCAATGATTTATAGTGGTTCAACCTTCTAACCAAGGTCTACATCCACTACCTTAGCTCCCCACTAAGGATTTCACAATCAACCCACTATTGATTCGTCCCCTTTTCTAGGATTAGGAGGAAACCCTTACAACCGATCAAGCTTCTACCCAAAGCCTTGATCAAAACCCTCTTTACAAAGAGACAATTAAAAGCAAACTTAAAACCCTCTAATAGGTGTTTGTTTGCACAATTAAGCACTCACCCAAAACCTAAAACACTTGAGCAAATTTGACAATTTTGGCTCACTAGTGTTTGTCTATACAAGAAATGACAATTTAAGTGCTAAGACAATTTCTTGATCATTTGATGTTTGACAATATGAGCATTAGCCTTCTCTTGATGCTTGGAGGTCCCTTTTATACTCCCAAATGAGTTTGTAGCCGTTACTAGTCGTTGGGGATGAATTGGAGCCGTTGAGGTCTTTATTTCCCTTCATAAATGCTGTTCTGCAGCAATCAGTATCGATACACGTGGAACGGTATCGATACGGCCTTCTTGAGGAAATAGCCGTTGGGCTCTTGCCAGCATAGGCGTATCGATACGCTTGAGGGCGTATCAGTACGGGTCCATATTTGAATAGCCGTTGGGAAATAGCCGTTGGGGTGGTTGAACAGGGATCGGTACCCTTACCTGGCGTATCGAAACGATCCCGGTCCGTATCGATACGCTAAACCCTCATATCGATACTGGTTTTGACAGTGGCCAAACTGGGGCAAAAAGGTATCGGTACGGGTACAACCGTATCGATACTGGTAACGTGAAATCACAAGTTTGGCTATTGAAAACATGAAAAATCTTTGCCAAAAACCTTTCAAAATGCCTCAAACATAAATTCAAGTTGTTTGGACTTAAAAACAAGTTTTAAATTCTTTTCAAATTAGTCCAAAACATTTTTCAATTATTATATCAAAACATTAGTTCTACAATCTCCCCCTTTTTGATATAATAAAACTAACTTGAAAAATTGTTTGGGATTCTCCCCCTTAAACTTTAAAAATGTGAATAAGAGATTAAATGTATGAAATCAAATAAAGCTCCCCCTTATTCATTTGAAAATTCAATTTTTCAAACCATACCATTTCTCCCCCTTTTTGTTATATCAAAAAGAATTTAAGACATTAAGTTCAAAATAACAATAGAGGTAAAAAGTTTTGACACAAATAAGAATTTGGTTTAAAGATGGCTCCCCCTTACTCAAAGCATCATCAAAATGTTAGTCCATCATATATGATTATCTAGTTGAATTTAAACTAAATTAGACAAATGAAAGCAAAAACAACTAGAAATTTTACCAACACTTGAATTCAAGGGAGGATGTGAAGCCTTCCTTCTTCAAGTGTTCTTCCTTGTGTGCATGGAGCTCCCCCTCAAAGTTTGACTTGTTGAACATCTCCATCACACCTAGCAATAGACAATCAAGTAATTTTTGGTATCCAAATTGCTTTGGATCCATGAACATTAGTAGCACAAATTTTAGTCCCCTTAGGAATCCATTTTTCAATGTCATCCTTTTTAATTGAAGTGGTTAGTCCTTTTGGGACCCAAACACTTCTAAAACATTTTCCTTTAATAAATCTAGGGGGTACTAGATTGTCTAACATAAAAATTTGATTTTCCAAAATTGTTTTTCTTTTCAAGCTCTTTGGAAATCAAATCTTTTTCTTCTTGAACTTTTTGAAGCAATTTTTGTAAATCAAGACATTTTAATTCAAACTCTTCAAGTTTTGCTTCAAGTTAGAGTTTGGTTTTAGAAAGCAAATCATTTTGAATTTTTAACTTTGAAATCAATTTATTGTTTTTCAAAATGTGGCTTTTAAAATCTAAAACCAAATCATCATAGACATCTTGTAATTCATCAAAGGAATAAGAACATGAAGTAGATGAATTAGAAGTTACCCTTGAATCTTCTTCGATGGCCATAAGGCAAAGGTTGGCTTGTTCATCGTCGGTGGAGTCTTCATCACTCCAAGTAGCCACATATGCCTTCTTCTTATGGCTAGAAGTTCTTGCCCTCTCCTTTCTTTTAGGTTCTCGTTCAAGCTCTCTCAAGGCTTTCTTTATGAACGGGGCACACTTCTTGAAGAGATGAACTATCTCTTCATCTTCATCCTCCTCTTCACTTGAGTATACATGATGGCAAGTGGAGGATTTGAGAGCCATGGCACTAGCATTGATGCCAAGCCCTTTGATTTTCTTCTCTCCCATAGCTCTAATTTCTTCCCTCTTCTTCTCATCCTCTTTATTCTTCTTCATGATTTGATGAGTAAGGAGTGACCCCATGAGTTCATCAAGCTTCAAAGTCTTCAAATTTTTGGCTTCGATGATGGCGGTCCTCTTTAAGTCCCAAGACTCGGGAAGTGAGTAGATGAGCTTTCGAACAAGCTTCTCCTCCGGAATGGCTTCTCCATAGCCTTTGAGACCATTGGTGATGGCGGAGAACCTATCAAACATCTTCTCGATGTTTTCTTCTGGATCCATTTTGAAGTTCTCATACTCTAAGGTTAGGAGCCCAATCTTGGTCTCCTTGACTTCATTTGTCCCCTCGTATGTGACTTCAAGCTTGTCCCATACCTCCTTGGCACTCTCACAAGAAGACATCTTCTCATAGATGGATGGACCAAATGCACAAAATAGAATGTGCAAGGCTTTGCAATTTAGCTCCATCTTCTTGCGATCGTCGGCACTCCACTCCGCTTTACTTCTTTGAGGCACGAACGGACCATCTTCAACTACATCCCATATCTTGTAATCTTTTGATTTAAAGAAGAACTTCATCTTTGTCTTCCAATGGGCATAGTGAGTTCCGTCAAAGAAAGGCGGTTTGTCAATTGATTGTGCCATTTGAGCCGGTTGATGAAATAGTGATCAAGCTTGTCGGATCTTCTCAATAGGATATTAATCCTCTTCGATTGAGCCAAGCTCTGATACCAATTGTTGAGTTGTGTGGGGCTCGATTCAATCAACCAATTTAGCTCACCAAGTGGTGGAGAGGTGGATTTTTGGGTGGAAGGGTTGAGGAAGCTAAAAAGAAAAGAGACGCAATGATTTATAGTGGTTCAACCTTCTAACCAAGGTCTACATCCACTACCTTAGCTCCCCACTAAGGATTTCACAATCAATCCACTATTGATTCGTCCCCTTTTCTAGGATTAGGAGGAAACCCTTACAACCGATCAAGCTTCTACCCAAAGCCTTGATCAAAACCCTCTTTACAAAGAGACAATTAAAAGCAAACTTAAAACCCTCTAATAGGTGTTTGTTTGCACAATTAAGCACTCGCCCAAAACCTAAAACACTTGAGCAAATTTGACAATTTTGGCTCACTAGTGTTTGTCTATACAAGAAATGACAATTTAAGTGCTAAGACAATTTCTTGATCATTTGATGTTTGACAATATGAGCATTAGCCTTCTCTTGATGCTTGGAGGTCCCTTTTATACTCCCAAATGAGTTTGTAGCCGTTACTAGCCGTTGGGGATGAATTGGAGCCGTTGAGGACTTTATTTCCCTTCATAAATGCTGTTCTACAGCAATCAATATCGATACACGTGGAACGGTATCGATACGGCCTTCTTGAGGAAATAGCCGTTGGGCTCTTGCCAGCATAGGCGTATCGATACGCTTGAGGGCGTATCGGTATGGGTCCATATTTGAATAGCCGTTGGGAAATAGCCGTTGGGGTGGTTGAACAGGGATCGGTACACTTACCTGGTGTATCGAAACGATCCCGGTCCGTATCGATACGCTAAACCCTCGTATCGATACGGGTTTTGACAGTGGCCAAACTGGGGTAAAAAGGTATCGGTACGGGTACAACCGTATCGATACTGGTAACGTGAAATCACAAGTTTGGCTATTGAAAACATGAAAAATCTTTGCCAAAAACCTTTCAAAATGCCTCAAACATAAATTCAAGTTGTTTGGACTTAAAAAAAAGTTTTAAATTCTTTTCAAATTAGTCCAAAACATTTTTCAATTATTATATCAAAACATTATTTCTACAGTCTACCACCGAAAACTACTTGTAAAATCCACAAAGTAAAATAATAAAAAAATTGTGGTTTTTTAGTTGTGTTTAAACCTAGAAGGTTTACTCCCTATTTATAGGAGTATCATGAGAGTATAAGTTGAAATTTTGACCTAATGGAGCATTTAATATTGAGAATCAATTAATTCTCCTATAAAGAAATTTCCAAAATTATTATCTGAATTAAAGGTAACTTCCAATACTTACCCTTTTAATTCTAAGATAAAATTTGGCAAATTTATGCTTTTATTTGAGGAAAATTCATTTCAAATTTGGGTCAAAATATCTACAAGCCCACGAAGGAGCAGACCGGTTCAGACATTTGCGTTACCCACGTCGTGCACGTCTGCACATTTACGAACCAACAACTGGTTCCACATTTTCCTCAACAACATTTGAATCAATTTCTTATTCAAAGCTAAAAAATTATAAAAATTTTCCAACAATCCCCCACATGAATGTAATTGATTTAATCAAAAACATTTTGACTCGACGCGGTGATAGATTCTACGATCGATAACTGCATAGGATAGGTAGGTGTCCACCCTTGAACCTTCCTTTGTGAAAGTATATTTACTTTACTAGCTGACCAGTAGACGTAATGTCCTTGAACTGTTCTGCCGTTTGTGTAAACGATGATATACTTCACACAACTACCTCATTGACAAGAGTATTAGTTCTTATGGGTATGTCCATATGGTCATGGACATCGCCTGGTTCTGCAAGAGTTTGAAAGAACTATGCCCAATAGTCTCATTGAAGCGACCCCACTTCACTCTTACATAGGTGACTTATGTTGCTTGACTCACCAAAGCACACAATGGTCATTAAAAGCATTGCTTAGCCTAAACCACTTTGATCACTATTTACATCATAGGAATGGACTTAGGGATAAGAGCCCTTGCAGTGACCGCATAGGTCTATGGAATTAGGTTGTCCCTTTGAACCTAGATCTTGGGATCTCCAGTCAACTAGGTAAGGATTTCCTTCACATAGCACCTTAAATTTACATGGGCTTTAGTCTCATTCCTTTTAATTTTTTTTGAACTTGATCTCGATTTAACCCTTTGGTTAGTGGATCCACAACGTTATCCTTTGATTTCAAAAAATCAATAGAGATAACTTCATTTGAGATCAGTTGTCTAACGATATTTTGTTGACGACGCATATGTCTCGACTTACCATTAAACACAAAGCTCTATGCTCTACCAATTTTCGCTTGGTCATCACAATGTATGCACATTGTGGGCACTAGCTTTGGCCATTCAAGAATATGCTCTAAGAAATTCTAAAGCCATTTGACTTCTTCTCCAGACTTGTTTAGAGCTATAAACTCAGATTTCATTGTGGATCTGATTATAATCGTTTGTCTTGAGGATTTCCATGACACGGTTCTTCCTCCCAAAGTGAAGACATCCACTTGTGCCTTTGATATCTTGAATATCAGATATCCAATCACATCGAAATATCCTTCTAAATAGTATGATCTCTGGAATAATGCAATTCATAATTCTGAGTATATCTAAGATATCTTAATACCCTCACAATCTCTTTCTAGTGATTTTCACTCGGATTGCTTGTGAATCTGCTTAAACTGCTCATAGTAAAAGCAATATCTCATCTAGTGCAACTCACGAGTTACATTAAACTGCCTATGACCCTTGCAAATTCCACTTGGTCAACACTTTGGTCTTTGTTCTTGGACAAATGTTGTCATGTATTTATTGGAGTTCTAGCTATGCCGGAAACATCCTTGCCAAACTTCTCTTGTCCACGTAGTGTGACTACATCAATATGAGACCTTCAAGTGACCATTTGATTTGGATGCCCAAAGTCAAATATGTCAATCTCATATTTTTCATGTCAATCTCGATTTTGATAAGTCTTTGGTACGTTTACCATTTCATTGTTACTTCTAACATAGAATAATATATCAAATATTAGTGGTTTTGACATATACACATTTGTCACACTCATTTGAAGTCGTTTGTCATCATGACATTATCGAACTTCTCATGTCTTTACTTTGGTGCTTGTTTAAGTTTGTACAAGAACTTCACCAACCTACAGACTTTCCTCTCTTGACTTGAAACTACATGACCCTCAGGTTGTTCCATGTATTTTTCTTCATCAAGATCTTCATTTAGGAAAGCTGTTTTAACATCTATTTGATGTACTTCTAGATTCCGCAAAGCGACAATTGTAAGTATCATCCTTATGGAGGTTATCCTTGATACAAGAGAGTATCTATCGGAATAGTCAAAGTCTTCCCTTTATCGGTAACCTTTTATTATCAATATGGCTTTGTACATATCAATTGTTCCATCTGCTTTCATTTTCCATTTGAAAATTCATTTAGAACTCAGTGGTTTAAGTCCCGGAGGTAAATCCACTAATTCTCACGTATAGTTTTGTATAATGGAATCAATTTCACTCTTAATGGCATTCTTCCATAAGGTGCATTCAAATGAACGTATATCATCATTATACGTTTGAGATTCAACCTCTAGCATAAAGTTTAAAAAAATTGATCTAATTTTTTTTCTACCTTTGCTCGCTTACTTCTTTGTGGCTTTATTTCAAGCTCAACCCCTTATTGATCATTTGAGCCATCTTTATCGATAGTCTCTGAAGTTTGTTTGATTGAACTTTGACCAACTTCCCTGGATTTACAAGGGATTACATTTTCAAAGAAAAGACATCATTTTCTTCCATTATCGTATGCTTGTGAATCTCAAGGTTCTTCGATTCATACACAAGAAATCGATATACATTGCTATGTTCTGGAGAGCCAATGAAAATACAATCCACCATTTTTGGGGATCTCATTTGCTTCAGTAATGAGGTCATTACCTTTGCAAGACACCCCACATTTTCAAGTAGTTGTAGGAAGGTTTAATTACCTTCCATAACTTATATGATGTCTTGTCTCTTTAATTACGATGAATTTTATTTAAAAGGTAATTAGCTTATAGAACAACTTCCCCCACATGTTAGGCACATTATAGTACCAACGTTACTCATATAGAGCTTCTCCCCATCTTAAACCTTTAATTAAGTTTGGGATTCAACATCATGCTCATAGAGAACAATTTTCACTATAACTTCATCTTTACTTTTAAGTAAATGCACATAACATTTTTTTTTGTGCTATCATCAATGAAGGTATAAACATATTCCTTCAACCAATATGTTGCCATATCAATTGTTATGGCAATAACATTGCCCTCGTTTCGAAGTTTATAGTCCGAAGACTTGTTCCCCATCTTATGGCAATTGAAGCATTTTTTCCATGAAATTTTGCTTCTTGAACGCACTGTCTAATTTACAGTTTGAAGTTATTTTTGACTTCTACTACGTTTTCCATGATAATATTTATCTTAGCGATATTTACCTTAGTAACATTTGAAGGTGGTAACAATATTTACCTTATTCTCTCTAATAATATGAGAATCATCCTTTAGATATTTGACTAGGTTTATCATGGTCAAATATGCAATATTTTTTTTGTTGCCATCAATGAATTTCACTGATTTTTCCATTGTGTCACATAGACACAATCCAAAACCAAGCATTATGAATCTGTTAAACGTCAGGAATTTAGTCAAAGACTAAAACCAGAAATAGAAACATAATTTCTAACTTTTGTTAGACGATGAAGATTTAGTAAACTCAACCCCAAACAAAAGTTCACACGATATTAATAGAAAGAACAATAATAAACAATGCACCAGGTAGGTAACTTATGAAAGAGAGGTGGTGCACTAGGCACGCTTAAATACCAAGTCTCTCAAAGAACCAATCCTAGACATGCACTTTTAAATTTTCTTTCAATCACCGTTTATGGATTCTATTCTTGAAATCATTCCAAGCATGAGTGATCAATCGAAATCACTACCTTTAATTCACAACAATTTGAAATCTTCCATTTATAGTCCAACGACCCTCAAGATTCTTTAGTCATTTTTAAACATTGTGCACTTCATAGCATGCATCAGAATAGGCTTTAAGAATTTAATTTTGACATATAGAACCAAATTCTTCTATGCTTTGATTCGAGACCTTAGTCGGAATTTAGTAACCAATGTTATTTTCACAATAAATTCACCGATTTATTTCTAAAATAGAATTATACTTGATTCTTTAAGAAATAATAACTTTAAGTTATTTCTCTTTCCAAAATAAATTCACCAATTTATTTCAAGGTTGAATCATTCTAGATTCTCACGAAATTAAATCCAACAATTTATTTTCCTTAACAAGTTAGAATCAACACGTGATTCTAGTATAGAAATAAATTTAATGATTTATTTCCTTTTACACAAATTGAATCATATTTGATTCTTATGGGGATAAATTCAATGATTTATTTTTCTTAACAAGTTAGAATCAGCGCATGATTCTAGCATAGAAATAACTTTAATGATTTATTTCCTTTTATAAAAATTGAATCATACTTGATTCTTACGAAAATAAATTCAATGATTTAATTTTCCTCGCAACCTTAGAATCATACAAGATTCTCTTGAAAATAAATTCAATGATTTATCTTCTTTTCCAAAATTAGAATCAACACAAGATCCTTAAATATTGAGATTAGTAGCACTAAAACTCAAACCAAAGATATCAAGGCAACAAAATCAAAAGAATTGATCCTTTAATTTTTTATTCTTGTTTTGGAAAAGATCACGTAAATCCGTTAAAACGGTAGAAATTAATTCATGAAACAAATTATTTACGAGATCTTTGTTTCCAAAACAAATCACGATTTCGCCTGAATATTCCGTTCGTCTCTATAAAATTTCTCAAAAGGAAATTATTAGTTCGAAAGAAATAATAATTATCACATATAAATATGACATCATATATTCCTTTTTCACGTCAAATGTAATAAAGGCCAAAATTATTTAAGGAATAAATACCTTAAAATAAAAGAATCACATTGATTCTTACTAACTGAACAAAACAATTTCTTTTTCCATATTTAAGGCCAAAAATAATATTAGGTAATAATACCATAATAATAAAGTTTTACCTTAAAATTACTATTGAAGAGTGCTCCACTCTTGCTCAGGACTCGTGATTTTCTTGGTTCAATTTTGGTAATTTCCATCGAATAGCGCACCAAACTTAGAAAATATTACATGTTTAAATTTCATATTCAATATTTAATGAAATTTAATAAAACCTTTAACCTCACCAAATTCACGTCAAATCATATGTTGAATTCATATGAAATTTCGTGTACCAAATTCACGTCAATTTTGGCTGATCATATGTTGAACGCAATTTCCTTAAGATAGATTTTCGGCCACTCCTATGGTGCTCGAGCTCATTGGTCGTCTGTCTCCCAGGATACAACAACAAATGATCAGCCACAGTTGCACTACTGTGCAAATCACGAACTGACCCTTGCCTTCGTCTACCACCGAAAACTACTTGTAAAATCCACAGAGTAAAACAATAAAAAATTTTTGTGGGTTTTTAGTTATGTTTAAACCTAGAAGGTTTACTCCCTATTTATAGGAGTATCATGAGAATATAAGTGGAAATTTTGACCTAATGGAGCATTTAATATTGAGAATCAATTAATTCTCCTATAAAGCAATTTCCAAAATTATTATCTAAATTAAAGGTAATTTCCAATATTTACCCTTTTAATTCCAAGATAAAATTTAGCAAATTTATGCTTTTATTTGAGGAAATTCATTTCAAATTTGGGTCAAAATATCTGCAAGCCCATGAAGGACCAGACCGGTTCAGACATTTGCGTTACCCACATCGTGCACGTCTGCACATTTACGAACCAACAATTGGTTCCACATTTTCCTCAACAATATTTGAATGAATTTCTTATTCAAAGCTCCAAAATTATCGAATTTTTCCAACACTAGTCAAGGTAGTTCTTGGTATATTAGTCGAAGAAAAAGATCATCGATCATTGATGCTTGTCGAATAGTGATGGACTTTAGAGCAAGTATACTTGTCAAATCAAGTAATAAAGTGATAGAGAGAGTGTCGAACCCACGGGGTTTGGATCAATAACTACAAAGTTATCGAACTTAAGAGTGTTTGAGCAAGTACTGATTAGTGTCGGTTTATCAAAACAAAATAGACGATTCAACAAATAACAAATAATTATGGAAGCTGCGTTTGTAACACCTCAACCCGGTTTAGAAGAAAACTGAAATCGAAGATGTTATTACAAGAAGATCAAAAAAACATGAACTAGAAAATTTCGAAATTTTCTGAATTAACCATAACTACTCAATGTGGTCAGTTAAGTACTTTAAGCAAATCTCAAACTTACAATTTAAATTTTGTGTTACTAAGTGCCCCAAATATGTGAACATGAAAACATGACAGTAAATATATTGATATGTACAGAAAACATGACTGTTACCAGAACTTTTATGGGATTATTTTGATGCATAAATATGAGAAAATGGATAAGTATAAGATCACAAGAGTTTTAGATACATTTGAGTATGTTTGAAACAATTCAGATACAATGAAATTGATAATATATGGACTGTCTCGATGCACATTATACATTGTTTTGGATATACAAAATTTAGTTAAAATTGTGCAGTTTCAGACTTAAAAAAACTGTGTAGTCTAATTGGATATAAATTAACAGTTTTAAATGTATGAAAGTACAATTTTGAGTTAAAAAGCAAGGTTGTCTTGTATCTTAAAGAGTTATTAGATACTGTTTTGTTAAGCGAATGTTTGGGACTGAATTTCACATGTAGATGAAATATATGAACTGCTTTAATATGCTTAAATATGTTTGTTTATATTGTGGATTGTTTTTGAGTGCATTTGAAGCATGTTTGGTTATTGAGTTAAGTACTTGTAATCATGTAAAGTTTGGGACTGATTTAAGAACTAATGAAGCACTTTAGGAACTATTTTGTACCCATTTGAATATAATCGGGGCTGTGGTGAAAATACATGAAATTTATGAATTATTTAGAACTTATGATGACTGTTTTATCATAATTAAGTGTATATACAGATTTTAGAAGCTGTTTTGTTGATATATAAATGGTTACAAATAAGTTATGGACTATCTTGTATGTGATTGTATTAATGAATTCTATGAACATGAATAAATATGTATCTAGATTAGACTAATTTGTGAGTACATATGTATGCGCCTTTAAGGAATTCGAATTTATTGTTAAATAGATAGAGCTGAGTAGATTCTAATGACGGTTGTTTATTTGAGGTGCTTGTGGATAAGGAGAGGAAAAGAGGTGAATCATATGGAAGCTAGAAGTGAATGTAGTTCAGGTATCTCGTAATGTCGGGATAAGAGGTGAGTGTAGTTGTATGGTTTCGGGCGACTAAGTGTCACACCGATATTGTTATTATATTAGCTTGCATCTAAATTGTATAATCATGTACGTATGGCTCAAGTAGAGCATCATGGGTAGTTGCATTCATGGCATGGAATATATGATAAGATTTGGTTATGTTGCATATCATATGAATTCCTTTTATGCCTTGCTATGTTATGCTTGAAATGGATGAATATGTATATATTGTTTTATGATAGAAAGCTAACAACTGAATGCTATTGACATGAAAACAAAAGGAGTACTATCTTCCCTAACTCAACAATGCTAAGATAATGAGCTTAAAATACCAAGTGAATTATTGTTATAAGTCATTGATTAAGCAACAAAGTGTAATTACTTGTGTAATAAGATATGTCACACCCCGAAAACCGGTCTAGTCGGAGTTAGATTTCGGTGATCGAATATTCTGTACCGGTTATGTAATTAGCTCGATCTTGTACCTAATTTGAAACAATAAAGGTTATTGAGTATAAATTGGGGAGGGGATTGTGCGCAAGAAACAAGGGAAAAATAAGGAATAAATAGAAAAAAATGAAAGAGAGTTGCGCAAGGAAAATTAGGAAAAGTGAGAAGCAAACACTGATTCAATTTTAGGGTTGGTAAGCTCAAAATTTTTCGGTTTAGCAACATCGAATTCCTGCTATCGTTGGGGTAAGCTCAAATCTTTGGTTAATCTAAGTTTTGATATCGATTTTAATATTTTCGTATTGACTCGATGTCGTTTTGTCAATTTTAACCAATTCTTATTGATTAACCTAGCTCAAGAGGTTGATAAAGAACAACCGTCATCTCCTCCGAAAACCAATAATAAAGGCGTTGTTTTTTGAGAGTCTTAAAAGCGTCGGGTTATCGAGGTGAGTGTAGTTGTGTCAAGGGATAGGCTATACGCCATCCCGTTGCATTATTTGTGATTATGTTTTGCATTTGATTAAGGGCTCATGTAGAGCAACCATGATGGACTCGATTTGCACAGCCGGTAAGTAATTCGTACTCTTTTGATATGTGGAAATATGGTTATGAACCAAAATAAAAGTGATATATAATATGGAGCTAAGGCTCATTTGATATGTGCTATAAAATGTGATATGGAGATAAGGCTCATTTGATATGTGTTATGGAAAAAGATATAAAATATGTAATTTTTGTGAATTAAAGGACATTGGATACGATGGTATGCCATAGGATTATGAGCTCAGTATGACCCGAAGTTTCGAGGCTATGGCCTACACATGATGTACAAGGATATGACTGGAGCTTCGAGGCTGCGACCTATATGTGGTGTATAGGGTTATGATATGATTTGATATGATAGGAGTTTCGTTATGCTGGTGTACATGATATTCGAGTATCCAATTGTCTTTAATGGATAATCTATATGTTATGATCCTCAAAATGAAAATATGACAATATGTGAAAATATGAAATAAGCATGAAAATGAACATGGAACTATGTTTATGCATATCACTTGTATATCATGTCATGTTATTCGTTATTATATTCGTTCTTACTACCTCATTAGGCTATGTAGGCCTAATATGTGTGTCTCATGCATTTTTCAGGACCTTGATCAATTCCGAGCCTTGATCGTGTTGTGCAGTTGCAAGTCACGTCCCTATCATATATGTATGTTATCTTTTGCTATAACTCCTAGTAAAGTGGCATATAGACCAACTTTTTTGTATAAGCCCTTCTATGTTTATATGATGACATGGTAATATGGTTTTGTTGTATGCTTAGAACGACTAGATCTGGATAAGTTAAAACGGTTAAAAATGCCTAAAATGAGTCTAAGGTGAAAAACTTAGTAAATCGATTCAGAATGCTCTAAAATTCTGTATGATTTTAGAAATAAGGGCTATAAACTTTCTGGTAAAATCTGGTAAAATTTGAAAATCGTTTAGTAGGTTAATTCGAATAAAAAGAGTCCTGAATAGTTTACAAAATGGTCACTAAATATTGTATCACCTAATCGGATAGGTAAATGACCGCGGTTGGTAATGAAATTTCATAGGCTAATAATTAGTAAGTTTAATTTTAGTATGATGACATGAATTTCGGTCAAGGACCCTTAATTTATAAGATTTACAATTTAGTCCCTAAAGTTCGAAAAGTTTAAAATCGACCCCAAATTAAGTAAGCTGTTAATAAGCTAGTATGTTGGATCTTAAAAGAAGACTAATAAACCATTACAAACAAGTTTTGAGCTCCAATTTAGCTTCTGATCTTCGAATATGTTTTTCGGTAACACTTTCGATCCGATTCTCTACTAGGCCGAGAAGGGGGTGTTACAAGATACTCCCCAAATATCAAAGATAAGATAAAATATGTAAGTTGCCTACAATGGAAGTCATTGGATTCATTAGTATGATACATGGTACTATTAGGAATACGATCCATGAGTTACGGCTCGGGGGACGCCCCATTATATGTGATATGTTTATTGGCGACACTAGGAGGTAACATGGGAGTTGTACGGAGTTTCGTGACGGTTTGGTTGGATAGATGTGGAGATAGGATTGTTATGTTTCGATATTAGCCATTGCTTTGTGCTGGAGCTAATTATCGCTTGGACCTATATTGTCAAAACACGGACCAATGATATTCACAATTAATTGGAATCCAAGGCAAATTGTTAAAAGACATGAAATGTATTTATAATGAAAAGAAAAGAAGTAAAAAGGATTATGAATAAGTTATGGACTGATGAAGCTTTTAATGAGCATATTGTTTAATGAAAGCTCTTGGTGAGCATAAGGTTTTATGAAGCTCTTTGTGAGCAATTGATATGAATGGCTCTTGGTGAGCATATGTTATAAGTTATACAAGAAACGAATAAATGCCCTAATCGAAAAAGGCAAGAAACATTCAGTAAAGCTAATGTCAAACAAATTGATAAGATATCAAGAAACTTAAAGGATTATTGAGTATTTATCAAGTCTCGAGGAGGCTTAAATGTGACAAGTTGATCTTTTATAAGATCAACATAATTGTAAAGAAGATTGAAGGAACTCTCGAATACTCAAAGGCCTACAAAGAAAATTAAGATACTCATAACAAATGCTAACTATGATGGTACATTGGTTGTGTATTTCATTGAAATTTTATATTAAATGCTTGTCATTATTTGATGCCACTACCTCACTTAGGCTATATAAGCCTAATGCACTCATTCTCATGCATTGCAGGTTGATTAAAGTCTATGTGTTCAATCGTGGTTGGGTTTCAAGTATTTACTCAAGGGTCAAATAGAGTTTAGGTTCCTTCTTAGTTAACATACTCCTAGAATGGTGGCACAAGGTTCTAGTTGTTACATGTAACACACCCTTTGACATGTCTAGCCTTTAAATGTCCTATGTGATACGTATAAAAAGATTGTATTTATAGAATTTGATTGGTTTCTTAGAGTTCTAAGCTATGTAAGTTTGAGGTATGATTAATGCTTTATTGATGGGATGTTGTTATATGGTTCGAATAATTGATTATAGGATGAACCATGTGTTAATGATGATCGAATGGTTCTTGTTTAATAAGTAAAAGGGGGTGTGTTAATTGAATAATGATAGTAACTTGAGATTTAAGATACGTATGTGTTGTTGTGCACACGACAAACGAAAAAGAAAATCAAACAAGCAAGAACACAAGAGATTTAACGAGGTTCAACAGTGTGCTTACGACCCTGGGGAGAAAAGAGCGACTATTTTCTTTTATTCAATCAATGGTCCATAGGTTACAAATAACACATCTATTTATAGACCCGATACAATTACAAAGATACCTCGTACCGTACCGTGGGGGCTTCGCCCCCGCACTCCCAATCCACTTAATTCAAGCCCATCAAAAACTCGAGTACTCCTTTGATGGACATATGCTCTTGCTCTGTAACACCCCAATTTTGGGCTTAGGAGTTTTGGGATTCGGACCGGTTCGGTCGGAGTGCGGTTCGAATATATAAAGGTGAATTTGGGAAAGCCTAGTTCGGGTTGCATTAAAAATATGGAAAAATGTTCTAAAATCCTCTTTTATTATATATAAGAGAAAGGTGAAATCGATTTTACAAAATGAGGTTTGGAAGAGTGACATTTTGGGTTAGTGACCAAAATGTAATTTTTGAAAACTGGGTGACTGTTATAAAAAGGATTGAAACTTTGAATCTTTAAGGAGCTATTTACCCAATGGGAGTTTCTCCAGATTTTTCCTAAATACTAAATGATTTATTAATGGTTTAAAATAAAGGTAAAAAGGAGGGAAAGATATTTTAGCCATTTAACTAACTTTTCCTAATTTTCCATTTTCATTTTCTCTCATCTTTCTCTCAAACCAAACATATTTTCTCCAGAGCATTTCCTTCTGATTTTGATGTCCAAACATGAGATTTTAGTCCTCTTTTGATCTCTAATCATCTCTTCAACAAAACCTCACCAATTGCTAATTGGATTTTCAAGATTTTGGTTCTAAAAAGGGAGAAACTCAAGTTTGGAGGTAAGAACGTCCTTCTCCTCTAAACTCTCAGTTCTTTACTGAAATTCCTAAGTTCTTAATCCTTAATTTGTATTTTATAAAAGGTTTTAAGGTTGTGTTCTTGATCTTGGCTTTTAAATGCAAGATTTGCTTGATTTTGGTGAAATTTCGTATGATCTGATTGGGCAGTGTTTTGAGGTGTCAATTTGATGTTAAATGAATGTTAAATTGATGAGTAATTGAGGTTTAATCAATGCAATCCCGAATAGGTTGATTTTCCTAAGTTTTTCTTGAGTTTTTGGTTGTTTTTGGAGTGATCTTGATGATCTGTTATGGCTGGAGGTATAAGGACATGTTTGGGATCATTTTGAATGTTAATTGATGTTTATAAATGGTTAGAAGTGATGGATCTTGGCTGGGCTAAGTTTTGGAAGTGTTTGGAGGTGATTTCGGTTGTGTTTGGTAGCTGAATTATTGGTTTTGCTAAGAGCAGTGAGTTTAGGTGTGTTGCTGGTGTTTTTAATGCATGATGATGCATTAATCCTCTGTTGTTGTGTGCTTGAAACAGGGGAGATTGATCCGTGAGCATTAGAGGTGGTGTGGAAGGCTTCAGATGCTTGGAAGGCTTGTTGGCTAGCCTTGTTTTGTGTATCGGTGAGTGAAGTTGGGTTTTTGGCTTTAAAACCAAGGTTTGAAGGTTTTGGGAGCTTAGTTTAAGTCTAAACAACTTAGCTAAGCTCAAGAGTAAGTAAATGGAATTTCTCTCTTGGTTGTGTTATGAAATGGTTTTCAAAGCACTTGTGATTATTGGATGCAATGCATGTGATTTGCATGTTTTAAATTCTGTTTTGAAAGCATATTTTAGCATGGTTTAATGCTGGTTTTGAAAGCCATGTGTGAAGGACGCTCAAGGTAAGAGATCCTTGGTTTTGTACTTTGGAATTGTGGAATTGTTGCATAGTGTTGCATGTTGTTTAATGGCTTTGTGGAATGCTTCGAAAACAGTGGATTAATGTGGTAAGATGGTTATATTGGCAAGTGATGTAAGTGGTTCTTGGTTACTTAAATCGGATATAGTTAGCCGGCTATAGGATTGGGTGCACCGTGAATAAAGTCGCCTTGGATGTGGAGTGGTTAAGTGTGAACCGGTAACTCCATCCAAGTACACTAACGAGATGGTTAAGAACACCATGGTGGTTAAAATTCCATGTGTGGGTCTTGTGTTAAGGTCATAATGGTGGTTGAAATTCCATTCGAGGACCTTGGGTGAGCAAAGGTTATAATGGTGGTTAAAATTCCATTTGAGGACCTTGTGCTTGTTAAGATCACAATGGTGGTGTAAAGTCCATGTGTGGATCTTGTGAAGTATGTCCCGGATCTCGTTAGTGATGTTATACAACTACCAATGGTTGATGCTAAGGTTATATGGTGGTTAAAATTCCATATAGGGGACCTTGTGCATGTTAAGGTCATATGGTGGTTAAAATTCCATATGAGGATCTTGTGAATGTTAAAGTCATATGGTGGTTGAAATTCCATATGAGGGCTTTGTGTATGGTAAGGTCAAATGGTGGTTAAAATTCCATTTGGGAGACCTTGAGATTGGTAGTGTGTATGAAGCGTGGGGACAACGCTTGTGATCCGCGTATCCGATTAGATGTTGAGTTGAAAAGTGGATATGGTTTATCACTTGGAAGCCAATATAATGTTCTTGATTATTAATGAAGCATGAGATGCTTGAAGTGATGCATGGTTGCATGAGAGGTGTATAATGATTTATGAATGCATATGTTACTTGTTAGCTTGAACAAGTGTTGTTTATCTTTTGAGAAAGTTGCATTGTGTGCATGGAATCTCTTTAATGCATTGAAGTCCTATGAAGGCTTGTTTAAAAGGGCATGTAATGCATATGTTGAGTTGGTGATTCATGTGGTGCTTACATTTAATGCATGTGGTTAATTGAATGTGAAAGTGGTTTCTAAAGGTTCCTTGTTTTGAAATGATTTTCAAGTATGAGATGAGCATGATATGAAGTAGAAGTGTTTTTTCCAAGGATTTTGTATTTAATCTTGCATGTGATGTTCATGCATGGGTTGGTTAAATAGATGGTTTTGCAAGTTTGTGCTTTGAAAGGATTACTTAGCTTTCTAAGCTAAGGGTTGGTTTTCATGTTGATCAATGCATGATTTTAAGCATGTTGTTGAAAAGGATTTTCAAACATTGCTTTGGTTTATCGAATCGAGTTGCTTTTAAAAGTGGTTTTATGACTCGCTGCATTAATGGTGTTTTGGTTTTGAGCATTCCTCACTAAGCATTATGTGCTTACGCTCTTTTTTGTCCATCAATGCAGATAATTGAAGTTGGAACAGCGAGAAGCAAGGGATTCAAGGGGGACTCCACTTGAGATGTATGTCTCGGATAATAGCTATAGATAATAAAGGCAATGGGGGAAGAATCTCTTATGTTGATGTTTGAGGGTATTATGTTTGATGAACTAGATAGGTTTTTATGTTGTTGATAATGTTGGAACTTGTAATTGGCCTTTATGAGGTGGTTTTGACATATTGATGCTTGAATGGTTTGCCTTATAGGATGTTTGCCTATAGATTTTGGGATTTTCATAATTGATGCCATGTTGATGTTTGGTTGATGCAATTATGTTCCTTGTATGTTGAATGTCTTGCTGGTAAAATTTGGTGGCTTTTGGAGCATGTTTGGTAGGTCAATTGAGTGTTTAATCAGCATCTTTTCTGCAATCTGGGCAGGCCGTATCGGAACGGAAGCTACCGTTTCGGAACGGGGGCCCTGAAGTGTCCCAGGCGTTCGAAACGGAAGGTACCGTTCCAAAACGAAAAATGTTTCTGCCAGGCCTCGTTTCGGAACACGTTGCGGAACGGTCCCGCGTTTCGAAACAGGTTCTCCCTGTTTCGGAACACCTGACCGTTGGGGGCTGTCATGGGCGGTTATATGTTTTGAAATGTTTGCATTTTAATCCTGAACTTTGTTATAGCAATTAAATGAGTTTGAGATGTCCGTTTGAGCTGAAATTTGACAGGGAAGCATGAAACATGACTAATTTCATATTGGTAACTTTAATTTGGGTTAAGTCTTTTTAATTTTCAGAATTTGCAATTTGGTCCCTAAAGTTGTAAATTGTTCAATTGAGTCCATGTTTATTCTCTGATGGTTATGATCTTTGAGTATGTTGTTTGTATGATCATATCTAGGGTTAATATGCATCTAGACAAGTTTAAAAAGAAAAAAGGGTCGTTAATCAAGGTTGACTTTCGGGTTGACCTTGGTTTTCCCCGTGTGACTTTCTTAATTCGGGTCAACCGTCTAGGTCGGGTTAAGGGGGTTACATTTGGTGGTATCAGAGCTGAGTTGCGAATGCTTTGGGAAATGGTAAGTTGTTGTAATATGTGTTTGATGTTTATGCTGATGTGTGGTTGAAGGTCGGTTGGAATGCATGTTTTTGAGCGAATTGTTGATGTTTTTAAGCATGCTTTTTGGTTAAGAATCTTCTTTGAGCTCATGTGGATTTGTGCTGATGTTGTGCTGGTGTTATGAGCTAATTTTATGAATGATGGAAGTGTAATGGGTGTGATATTGATGATGCTATGCTGTTGCGAATGGATGTTGTTTGATGAAAGCATGATCGAATATGTAGTTTGATATGCTTGATGTTGCGATATACATGTTTTATTAACTGTTATGTCATGTGAAAGGGGAGGATTCGGGATACCCATTGCCTTATTATTATAGCTATTGTGTTATTTTGGAGTTGGAGTTTGAATCCTTGCTTAATGCTGGTCTAATTGATTTGTTTGTTTTGTTATGATTGTTTGCTGTTAATAGCATGGCGAAATCGATGAAAGAATGACAGTTAGGTGAGATGGTTGCTGCTTTAGAGCAGGTTGTTAAGGCGTGGAATTCACCTTTTAATGGAGGTGTTTCATCACAGTCTTCTGTGCCTGGAGTTGAGGTAGTGAGGCAAGAGGAAGAAGCTGGTTCTGTGATGGTGAGTTCATCACCTTTTGTTCAAGAGGTGTTGGGAACATCTCAGGCGGTGGCGAAAGTGAGGCCTATAGATGTGTTGGCTGCGGGATGTGCAGGTTTGTCGAAACAACGTTTACATGATTTGGGAGTTTTAGAGTATCATGGTTCGACACCTGAGACGTTTGAGGCTTGGTTAGCCATTGTAGTTCTGATTTTGGATCAGGAAGGTTGTGATTATGCCTGTATGCTGGGAAGTGTTGTCTCATTGATGCTGGAGGACGCTTGTGCCTGGTGGACATCCGTAGCGGTGGCGTCGCACATCCAAGATATTGATTGGGATTTCTTTGTGTCTGCCTTTTATGAAAGGTATCTTGGAGGGAAATTTCCAAGGGTTAAGCAATGTGAGGGTGTGGTTTCTGTTTATGTAGGTGGGCAAGGTTTAAGCAAGAAAGTTGTGGGTGGAGTGGAAGCTCAGCTACTGGTGTGTGACCGTTGTGGAAGGCGCCATGTTGGAGGTTGTTGGGGCGCAGGTGCGTGTTGGAACTGTGGTTCTAAGGAGCATGTGAAGCGAGATTGTCCTCATGTGGTAAAATCAGCTTCAGTGGTAGCAGAAGGGTCTCTGAAGGGTCGTGGGCACGGCCGAGACAAAGTTCGAAGGTGGCAAGGAGAGCAGAAAGTTGTGAAGAGTTTGGGAAGTGGAATCTGCTGGAATTGTGGGTTTGTTGGACATATGAGACGAGATTGTTTGAAGTTGGCTTGGGATAGCCAGGGTTCTTTACCGCAAGGAGATGGTGGTGACCTTGGTGTGTTAGCTGATGCTGCAGCGGTGCGGCTGGAGAATGGTGGTTCTGCAAGGAAGAGAGCTCGTCTGTTGAAGCTCCGGGGTGGTGATATGTTTTCAGGTAACCTTGTTAAGTAATCTTTGCTCTAGTATCTTAGTTTGGTTTCAGTTGGTCTTTCCTTGCGTAGATAGTATGGCCTCGTTGCTAGCATGTTTGGGGTAGTAGTTGTTGTTGTTTGAAAACATCTTTAGTGTGAAGAGGGCATTAGTGAGTATCTTGTGGATAATGGGTTGCTAGGATGGTGAAGTTGGTCAAGTTAGAAGTGAGATAGGAGGTTGTTCTTAGACAGATTTTGAGGATGTTATTGGTGGGTGTGAACTGACATACATGCACAGTTAAAATCATTCGTTATATGCTATATTATATATGTGCTGGTCCATGCATACATGTGGCATGACATTAGAGGTTTTGCATACTTGTACATCAGGCATTGTTAGGGCATGTTGGTGATCATGCATACGAACGTTCACACTCGCTAATAGCTAGTCGGGTCTGTTAGTGTTGTGATGGGATTAGGGTTGATGATGGGTTTAGAGGTTGTGTTGGTGCTGGGTGAATGTTAGAAGTTGTGGAGGGTATTAAGCGAGCTGTTAGTAATAGTGAGTGCGGTGTAGCATGTTGGTAGGAAGAAAGTGTTTGGCGCTTAATGAGCTTAGCGGTATGGTGGTAAGGAGGTTACCGATTGAAGTTAGAATCGGTCAGGTGGTTTTGAATAGCTAGTAGAAGTGGTAGTTCCTTGGTGTTAAGTGATGTTGCAGGTTAGTGGATGTGTTACCAGAGTGCTGAGGTATTTTGGCGTTGATGTTGTGTTGAAGGTTGTAGAAAAGGGTTAGCCTGGGAGAATAGAAGTTTTGTAATCTTAATAGGTATGTGTGTGTAGAATGGGCGGTGTCCTGGTAAGGCTAGTGTTGTAGTCAAGCTTGAAGTGGAAAGGCAATGTAGGATCAAAGGCCATTGTTGGTTGGACGGGTTCTTGTGAGAAGTGGTTGGCTGGTTGTGAATAAGTAAATTCCTTTTTGAAGTCAGCTGATGGTGTGTGGAACGGCTGGCGGAGTCAAGGTTGGGGTTTTGTGATGTGTTTATCGGATGATGAGTGGGTAGTCTTGGTGAATCGTTGTGGTAACGATAGCGGCGGATGTGAAGGAATGTCAACAATATGTTGAGAAGTTTGGGTAAGCAGTTGATGCTTAAAAGTTTTGCTGGTTGTGGTAGTCTTTGAAAGAGGTTGAGTGGTTTTACAAGGAGTTTTAGAAGCAGTGAGGGTGGTGGGTCACATGGTGGCTGAACTGGATTGGTTGGTGTCATTGTGTGAACAAGTTTTGGAAGTTGTGAGTTAAGGTGGTGTATGCTGTGAAAGTGTGGAGGTTCTTCAGGTTGTTGTTGGGGATATGTGCAGTTCGGAATTGTGAAAGGTTAAAGATGTGGTTAACATTTGAGTGTTCTGGAATTCGTGAACCGTATGTGGTGGTGTTGGGTTGGTGGAGTTTTTGCCTGGAGAGTGTTCAGTGGTGGTTAAGTCTTCTGTGTTGCTTTGTGGGCTGTTTTGAAAAGTTTGGTTGTGCTTTTTCCGCCGGTTGAAATTTCGAGGACGAAATTTCCTAAGAGGGGGAGAGTTGTAACACCCCAATTTTGGGCTTAGGAGTTTTGGGATTCGGACCGGTTCGGTCGGAGTGCGGTTCGAATATATAAAGGTGAATTTGGGAAAGCCTAGTTCGGGTTGCATTAAAAATATGGAAAAATGTTCTAAAATCCTCTTTTATTATATATAAGAGAAATGTGAAATCAATTTTACAAAATGAGGTTTGGAAGAGTGACATTTTGGGTTAGTGACCAAAATGTAATTTTTGAAAACTGGGTGACTATTTTAAAAAGGATTGAAACTTTGAATCTTTAGGGAGCTATTTACCCAATGGGAGTTTCTCCAGATTTTTCCTAAATATTAAATGATTTATTAATGGTTTAAAATAAAGGTAAAAAGGAGGGAAATATATTTTAGCCATTTAACTAACTTTTCCTAATTTTCCATTTTCATTTTCTCTCATCTTTCTCTCAAACCAAACATATTTTCTCCAGAGCATTTCCTTCTGATTTTGATGTCCAAACATGAGATTTTAGTCCTATTTTGATCTCTAATCATCTCTTCAACAAAACCTCACCAATTGCTAATTGGATTTTCAAGATTTTGGTTCTAAAAAGGGAGAAACTCAAGTTTGGAGGTAAGAACGTCCTTCTCCTCTAAACTCTCAGTTCTTTACTGAAATTCCTAAGTT
This sequence comes from Hibiscus tridactylites, assembly GCA_958450335.1. Classification (NCBI taxonomy): domain Eukaryota; kingdom Viridiplantae; phylum Streptophyta; class Magnoliopsida; order Malvales; family Malvaceae; genus Hibiscus; species Hibiscus tridactylites. Next base: position 59,293,017 of record OY288271.1, read on the forward strand.
CTCAATCCTTTATTTGTGTTTTATAAAAGGTTTTAAGGTTGTGTTCTTGATCTTGGCTTTTAAATGCAAGATTTACTTGATTTTGGTGAAATTTCGTATGATCTGATTGGGCAGTGTTTTGAGGTGTCAATTTGATGTTAAATGAATGTTAAATTGATGAGTAATTGAGGTTTAATCAATGCAATCCCGAATAGGTTGATTTTCCTAAGTTTTGCTTGAGTTTTTGGTTGTTTTTGGTGTGATCTTGATGATCTGTTATGGCTGGAGGTATAAGGACGTGTTTGGGATCATTTTGAATGTTAATTGATGTTTATAAATGGTTAGAAGTGATGGATCTTGGCTGGGCTAAGTTTTGGAAGTGTTTGGAGGTGATTTCGGTTGTGTTTGGTAGCCGAATTGTTTGTTTTGCTAAGAGCAGTGAGTTTAGGTGTGTTGCTGGTGTTTTTAATGCATGATGATGCATTAATCCTCTGTTGTTGTGTGCTTGAAACAGGGGAGATTGATCCGTGAGCATTAGAGGTGGTTTGGAAGGCTTCGGATGCTTGGAAGGCTTGTTGGCTAGCCTTGTTTTGTGTATCGGTGAGTGAAGTTGGGTTTTTGGCTTTAAAACCAAGGTTTGAAGGTTTTGGGAGCTTAGTTTAAGTCTAAACAACTTAGCTAAGCTCAAGAGTAAGTAAATGGAATTTCTCTCTTGGTTGTGTTATGAAATGGTTTTTAAAGCACTTATGATTATTGGATGCAATGCATGTGATTTGCATGTTTTAAATTCTGTTTTGAAAGCATATTTTAGCATGGTTTAATGCTGGTTTTGAAAGCCATGTGTGAAGGACGCTCAAGGTAAGAGATCCTTGGTTTTGTACTTTGGAATTGTGGAATTGTTGCATAGTGTTGCATGTTGTTTAATGGCTTTGTGGAATGCTTCGAAAACAGTGGATTAATGTGGTAAGATGGTTATATTGGCAAGTGATGTAAGTGGTTCTTGGTTACTTAAATCGGATATAGTTAGCCGGCTATAGGATTGGGTGCACCGTGAATAAAGTCACCTTGGATGTGGAGTGGTTAAGTGTGAACCGGTAACTCCATCCAAGTACACTAACGAGATGGTTAAGAACACCATGGTGGTTAAAATTCCATGGGTGGGTCTTGTGTTAAGGTCATAATGGTGGTTGAAATTCCATTCGAGGACCTTGGGTGAGCAAAGGTTATAATGGTGGTTAAAATTCCATTTGAGGACCTTGTGCTTGTTAAGATCACAATGGTGGTGTAAAGTCCATGTGTGGATCTTGTGAAGTATGTCCCGGATCTCGTTAGTGATGTTATACAACTACCAATGGTTGATGCTAAGGTTATATGGTGGTTAAAATTCCATATAGGGGACCTTGTGCATGTTAAGGTCATATGGTGGTTAAAATTCCATATGAGGATCTTGTGAATGTTAAAGTCATATGGTGGTTGAAATTCCATATGAGGGCTTTGTGTATGGTAAGGTCAAATGGTGGTTAAAATTCCATTTGGGAGACCTTGAGATTGGTAGTGTGTATGAAGCGTGGGGACAACGCTTGTGATCCGCGTATCCGATTAGATGTTGAGTTGAAAAGTGGATATGGTTTATCACTTGGAAGCCAATATAATGTTATTGATTATTAATGAAGCATGAGATGCTTGAAGTGATGCATGGTTGCATGAGAGGTGTATAATGATTTATGAAAGCATGTGTTACTTGTTAGCTTGAACAAGTGTTGTTTATCTTTTGAGAAAGTTGCATTGTGTGCATGGAATCTCTTTAATGCATTGAAGTCCTGTGAAGGCTTGTTTAAAAGGGCATGTAATGCATATGTTGAGTTGGTGATTCATGTGGTGCTTACGTTTAATGCATGTGGTTAATTGAATGTGAAAGTGGTTTCTAAAGGTTCCTTGTTTTGAAATGATTTTCAAGTATGAGATGAGCATGATATGAAGTGGAAGTGTTTTTTCCAAGGATTTTGTATTTAATCTTGCATGTGATGTTCATGCATGGGTTGGTTAAATAGATGGTTTTGCAAGTTTGTGCTTTGAAAGGATTACTTAGCTTTCTAAGCTAAGGGTTGGTTTTCATGTTGATAAATGCATGATTTTAAGCATGTTGTTGAAAAGGATTTTCAAACATTGCTTTGGTTTATCGAATCGAGTTGCTTTTAAAAGTGGTTTTATGACTCGCTGCATTGATGGTGTTTTGGTTTTGAGCATTCCTCACTAAGAATTATGTGCTTACGCTCTTTTTTGTCCATCAATGCAGATAATTGAAGTTGGAACAGCGAGAAGCAAGGGATTCAAGGGGGACTCCACTTGAGATGTATGTCTCGGATAATAGCTATAGATAATAAAGGCAATGGGGGAAGAATCTCTTATGTTGATGTTTGAGGGTATTATGTTTGATGAACTAGATAGGTTTTTATGTTGTTGATAATGTTGGAACTTGTAATTGGCCTTTATGAGGTGATTTTGACATATTGATGCTTGAATGGTTTGCCTTATAGGATGCTTGCCTATAGATTTGGGGATTTTCATAATTGATGCCATGTTGATGTTTGGTTGATGCAATTATGTTCCTTGTATGTTGAATGTCTTGCTGGTAAAATTTGGTGGCTTTTGGAGCATGTTTGGTAGGTCAATTGAGTGTTTAATCAGCATCTTTTCTGCAATCTGGGCAGGCTGTATCGGAACGGAAGCTACCGTTTCGGAACGGGGGCCCTGAAGTGTCCCAAGCGTTCGAAACGGAAGGTACCGTTTCGAAACGAAAATGTTTCTGCCAGGCCTCGTTTTGGAACACATTGCGGAACGCTCCCGCATTTCGAAACAGGTTCTCCCTGTTTCGGAACACCTGACCGTTGGGGGCTGTCATGGGCGGTTATATGTTTTGAAATGTTTGCATTTTAATCCTGAACTTTGTTATAGCAATTAAATGAGTTTGAGATGTCCGTTTGAGCTGAAATTTGACAGGGAAGCATGAAACATGACTAATTTCATATTGGTAACTTTAATTTGGGTTAAGTCTTTTGAATTTTTAGAATTTACAATTTGGTCCCTAAAGTTGTAAATTGTTCAATTGAGTCCCTGTTTATTCTCTGATGGTTATGATCTTTGAGTATGTTGTTTGTATGATCATATCTAGGGTTAATATGCATCTAGACAAGTTTAAAAAGAAAAAAAGGTTCATTAATCAAGGTTGACTTTCGGGTTGACCTTGGTTTTCCCCGTGTGACTTTCTTAATTCGGGTCAACCGTCTAGGCCGGGTTAAGGGGGTTACATGCTCCGCAAAGCCTAAAGAAAAATTGATGAAGTGCCTACTGAGGTGGGGGTAAGCCTCTTTATATATCTCCCTACATCCAAGTCCTATTCTAACTAGGATAAGGAATACTACTCCTCAAAGGATTAGAACAATTGTAATCCTAGTTAAAGTAGCCAACATCTGTCCTTTTACAATATATGAGCCATACTTAACAAATATTTACCTTAGCGAATATCATGCCCCTTAAGAGATAAATCTAGAGTCTCTCACACATCAAAGTGGGTTGGATTACCATGCTTCTCTAGCATTTGCAAACATTCAACAAGTACAAAGAATGCTTGAACTTGTCTGTAGTAACAGGCTTGGTCAACATATTAGCTGGATTATCTACAGTATGCACCTTTTGTAACAATATCCCACAAGATGCAATCAACTCTCTAATCTTGTGAAACCTCACATCAATATGTTTAGTTCTAGCATGATACACCTGATTCTTAGCCAAATGAATAGCACTTTGGCTATCACAATGCAACTGAACTCCACCTTGCCGAATACCCAATTCCTTCACTAGCCCGATAAGCCATAAGACTTCTTTTGTAGCTTCAGCTACTACCATGTACTCAGCTTCAGTTGTTAATAACGCCACAACAGACTAAACAATTGACTTCCCACATATAGGCCCTTCACCAAGGGTGAAAACATACCCACTTGTAGACCTTCTATCATCCAAATCACCTGCATAGTCTGAATCCACATATCCAATAATCAAAGGATCATGTCGCTGACTACTGAAAACAATTCCATGTCCCACAATACCCTTTAAATACCTAAAAATCCACTTGACTTCCTCCCAATGTGATCTTTCTGGTTTAGACATGTATTTATAGACTTGACCAACACCATGAGCTAAATCAGGACGAGTACATACCATCGCATACATCAAGCAACCGACAACACTGGCATAGGGACCTTTGCCATCTCTTCAATTTCCTTGTCTGTCTTCGGGCACTGTTCTGTAGAAAGCTTAAAGTGATTCACCAAATGGAGTACTCACGGGCTTTGCTTTACTCATCCTAAACCTGTCTAACACTTTCTCAACATAGCCTTGCAGAGATAACCACAATTTTCTTGAGCCTCTATCTTTGTGAATCTCCATTCCAAGAATTTTCTTTGCAGCTCCTAAGTCTTTCATATCAAATTCCTGACTCAATAAAGATTTCATACCGACAACATCATACATATACTTTGCAGCCATCAACATATCATCAACATACAGTAGCAAAAAAATAAAAGAACCATCATCAAGGCTTTTAACATAGACACAACAATCATACTCACATCGTTTGTAGCCAATCTAAATCATGTAGGAGTTGAATCACTTGTACCATTGTCGTGGAGACTGCTTCAACCCATACAAGGATTTCTTTAACCTGCAAACCATATGTTCATCTCCGGATTGAATGAACCCTTCTGGTCTAAATGCAAATATGAACTAGCTACAAGTGCAAGAACTGCCTTGATTGAAGTATGTCTAACCACAGAAGAAAAGATTTTATCATAATCAACTCATTTTTGTTGTGAAAAAATCCTTTGCTACCAATCGAGCCTTGAACTTTTCCCCCTCTTTTTTTGATACTGGTGGTTTCCTTTTGTACACCCATTTGCAACCTATAGCCTTCTTTCCCTCATGAAGCCTAACTAGCTCCCACGTATGATTTTTTTGCAAAGATTCCATCTCCTCAACCATTGCAGCCGTCCATTTGCTTTTCTTCGAACTAGAGATATCCCCTTGAAAAGTATCCAGATCTTCACTACTAATGTGAAGTGCAAAAGACACCATATCTTCAAAACCCAATATGCATAGATCCTTTACATTGGTGCGTCTCTCTCTATCTCTGGTTAAATTATAATTTTGCAACAGAAATGTATTAGAGTCACCAAAAGTTGAATTCAAACTTTCACCTTTCTTAGATGTTACTTCTTTCTCAACTACTCTTGGATAATGTTCGAAATCCACCAGCACCTTGTCTCAGTTCTGCTGCAACATGAATTGCTCGTCAAAAATTGCATCTCTAGTATTCCCTATTTTCCTTGCAACTGGATCCCAAAACTTGTATCCTTTGACACCTTTCTTGTAGGCCAGAAAGATGCACTTCTTAGATTTTGCATCAAGTTTTGATCTCTCATCACCAGGAACATGCACATAAGCAGGACAACCAAAAATCCGTAAGTGTGAAAAATCAACTACATTGCTTGTCCATACCTCTTCTCCAACTTTTCCACCCAAAGATGCCCGTGGTGACCTGTTGATGAGATAGCTTGCCATACTCACCCAGAAGTTTTTAGGAAGCCCTACATTCAGTCTCAAGCACCGAGCCCGCTCAACTAATGACATGTTCATCCTTTAAGCAACACCATTTTGTTATGGCGTCTTTCGCAATGAAAAATGTCTCTAAATCCCATGCTCCTCACAAAACTTCAGAAACTGTGAATCTTTGTATTCTCTGTCATTACAAGACCTTAAATACTTGATCTTTCTACCCGTTTGGTTCTCCATCTCAGCTTTCCACTCCTTGAATTTGGAAAAGACTTCAGATTTGTTGAGTGGATCGTAGAATCGATTTAAGCCAATAGGGGGTGAATTGGATTTTTAGATATTTTGGTGGTGAAGTGGAAAATAAAAATTTGCAAGACAAAGGATTTAGAGTGGTTCAAGTTCCAATTGAACTCTACATCCACTTCCTTAGCTTCACTAAGGATTTTCCAACAACTCCACTAGTTGATCTTCCCCTTTTCTAGGCTTAGGAGGAGACCTTTACACAATGACCAATTTTTCAACCCAAAAACTGTCCCAATCCTCACACAAGGTTTACAAAGAAGTTTAAGGCTAATAGATAGTATCTCTCAATAAAAATGTAGCCCTTTTACAATCACTCAACCCAATTGAAACAAATAAGATTGGAAATACAAAGTACCACAATTGGGGTTTACAAGAAAAATATGGGAATTTAGCACAAGAGCTTGAATTTGATGTTTGGATGTTTCTCTTAGGATCAATAGTTGTTGCTGGTGCTTATAGAACTCCCCTATATACATTCTCATTGAATTCTAGCCGTTGGGGTTGTTTCCTTCATAATTATAGCCGTTGGGATGCAATCTTCCCACAATAAATACAGTCTGCAACTACCCGTTCCGAAACGCTCGACTATGTTTCGAAGCAGACCAAAATAGAAATAGCCGTTGGGGTGTAATTAATAGGCCGTACTGAAATGGACATGATCGTTTCGATACGCTAAGAGCCTGTTCTGAAACGTGCTAAAGCCTGTTTCGAAACATTTTCCATTGCTAAAACCTGTATCGAAACAGCTTAGAAGCGTTTCGATACACTCTCGTCTCTTAAAAATTAGTTATAAAAGTGCAACGATCATATTTTGAAACCAAGTTTGAAAATCATTTCGAAATGTTTGAGGTTGTTTCGATATTTCCGTATCAAAACGATTCAACCCGTTCTATTGTTCATCCGTTTCGAAACACGGAGACATGTTTTGATACACCCGTATCGAAACAGGAAAGCTAGTTCCGAAACAAAGGTTAACAGTTTCAAAATGTTCCGAAACGCCTAAGGGCCCTTCCGAAACGGTGACTCGAAAATCACTGTTTTGACTTGGTAAACACTTAGAAAAATTTAAATACTCTTAGGTTTTGACTTGGACATTTTTCTTAGAGACATAGGGAAGTATCGAGGACTTAAAAATTCATTTTCTCCTTTTCAATTTAGTCCTTAAATCCTTTGTTATATCAAAATCAATTCATTAGTTTTACAGTCTCCCCCTTTTTGATATAACAAAACCAAATATGAATTTTTCAGAATTTTGAAATCTTTGAAAAAAGTTCTAACTCCCCCTCAATGTAAGATGGGTTTTAAATTTTTGAGAAGATTTTAAAATTCAAATGTTTGAAACTCAAAAAACAACTTTAAAAACACTTAGGCTCTTAGATTACTTTTCCCCCTTTTTGTTAGATAAAAAATAGATAAACAAGGCTAATCAAGAGAAGAAACGAAGTCATAAGCAATAAACCAAACGACATAATTATCATAGATATCATTAAGTTCAAGAAACAGATAATAAAACCAAACAACATAGATATTTAAGGCATTGAAGTTCAAGCTTAATCCTAAAAACACATAATCAAAGCATAGGTCTTTAAAACATTAAAACGTAGATAGGTGCAAACTTAAGCATGCTAAAAACATAAACATACTCCCCCTAACTGTAAGCATGGATGAAATTAGGATCAAAAACACAAAAGCATGACATTTTACAAGAAATCAAGCAATTTAAGCACAAAAAGGTCATAGAGTCAAGATAAGCTAGTTAGATCTAACTCTCTCCTAAGGGACCAAACACGCTCCTTATCTAGATGTTTGGTAAAGATGTCCTCTAATTGATTTAAGGTGTCTACAAACTCTAAAACAACATCTTCCTTAAGAACATGATCCCTAATGAAATGATGCCTTATTTCTATGTGTTTGGTTCTAGAGTGTTGGATGGGATTTTTGGTAGGCATATAGCACTAGTGTTGTCACACTTAAGGGGTATGGTGTGTACCTTAATACCATAGTCTAAGAGTTGTTGTTTCATCCAAAGGACTTGAGCACAACAACTTCCTAAGGATATGTACTCGGCTTCGGTGGTAGATAAAGCTACACTATTTTGTTTCTTAGAGAACCAAGATATGAGCATACTACCTAAGAATTGGCAAGTGCCGGAAGTACTTTTCTTATCTATTTTGCAACCCCCGTAATCCGCATCCGAATAAGCATGGAGGTTAAAGGTTGAGTCTCTAGGGTACCAAAGACCTAAACAAGGAGTATCTCTAAGGTACCCAAAGATCCTTTTAATGGCTATAAGGTGAGACTCTCTAGGACTAGCTTGAAACCTAGCACACAAGCAAACACTGAACAATATATTCGGTCTACTTGCGGTAAGGTAAAGCAAAGATCCAATCATAGAGCAATGAAGCTTAGAGTCAACACACTTACCTCTTTCATCTTTGTCAAGCTTTGTAGATGAGCTTATTGGTGTAGCTTGAGGCTTTCCATGCTCCAAGCCAAACTTCTTGAGCATATCCTTGATGTACTTAGCTTGATTGATGAAGATGCCATCCTTCATTTGTTTGATTTGGAATCCCAAGAAGAATGAGAGCTTCCCCATCATGCTCATTTCAAATTCACCTTGCAACTCATTAGTAGAACCAAAAATGATATCATCAACATAAATTTGAACTACTAAGATATCTTTGCCATTGTTTTTAATGAATATTGTTGTGTCCACCTTTCTTTTTTCAAAACATTTTTCAACTAGAAAACTTGATAATCTTTCATACCAAGCTCAAGGAGCTTGTTTTAAACCATATATAGCTTTTGACAATTTGAAAACATGGTTTGGAAAAATGGGATCTTCAAAACCCGGTGGTTGTTCCCCATACACTTCTTCGTTTATAAAGCCATTTAAAAATGCACTTTTGATATCCATTTGAAAAAGCTTGAAATCATGATAACATGCAAATGCATGTAACATCCTAATTGCTTCCATTCTAGCTACGGGTGCATAGGTTTCATCAAAATCAATTCCCTCTTCTTGAGTGTAACCTTGATCAACAAGCCTAGCCTTGTTTCTCACCATGTTACCACTCTTATCTAGTTTGTTTCTAAAGACCCGTTTAGTTCCTATAGTAGATTTGTTTCTAGGCCTATCAACTAATGTCCATACTTTACTTCTCCCAAATTGGTTTAACCCATCTTGCATGGCCAAAAACCAAAAGTCATCTTTTAATGTTTCTTTAACATTCTTAAGCTCAATGCACGAGATAAAAGCAACATTATTAAGCATTTTAAGAGAAGAACGAGTAGTTACCCCCTTGGATGGATCTCCCAAGATCTCACCACCTTTGACATAGTTGTACTCCCTTGGGTAGCTCACTTTCTTTTCCTCAAGAGACATATCTTGCAATGCTTCTAGAGGCGGTTCTTGTGCTTCTTCCTCTTTGGTTGGAATGTCATTCACCTTTGATGATTCTCCACCATCATTGGCTTCAATGATCCCTACATCATCATCATCACAAGAATCCTTCATCAGAAGGAGGTTATCATCGAAAACCACATGAGTAGATTCCTCTACAACTAAAGTTCTTTTGTTAAACACACGATAGGCTTTAGAGTTTAAAGAGTAACCTAGAAAAATAACTTCATCACTCTTTGCATCAAATTTACCTAAATTATATTTTCTATTGTTTAAAACAAAACACTTGCAACCAAAAGGATGAAAATAACTTATGTTATACTTTTTAGATTTTAAAATCTCATAAGGAGTTTTCTTCAAAATAGGCCTAATCATTACCCAGTTTATAATGTAGCAAGCGGTGTTAGTGGCTTCCGCCAAAAAATACTTAGGTAAATTATTTTCACAAAGCATAGTCTTAGCCATTTCTTCTAAAGTTTTATTTTTCCTCTCAACTACCCCATTTTGTTGAGGAGTGCGAGGAGCCAAAAAATTATGGCTGATCCCATTTTCATTACAAAAATCTTCAAAACCCATGTTTTGAAATTCGGTTCCATGATCACTTCTAATATGTGAAATTTTAAGTTCAAGATCATTTTTGGTTATTTTTGAAAATGTGATGAAGTTTTCTAAAGCCTCATATTTGGTGCTTAAAAAGAGAACCCAAATATACCTAGAGTAATCATCAACAAGTACAAATGCATATGATTTTCCACCCAAGCTAGTAGTCCTAATTGGCCCAAAGAGATCCATATGGATCAATTGCAAACATCTATTTATAGAAACATCATTAATGTAATTGAAAGAGGCTCTATGTTGTTTACCTTTAGCACATGCATCACAAATTTTATCTAATGAGAACTTGAGCTTAGGTAGGCCTCTAACTAGATTAAGGGAAACTAATTTTTCTAAAATGCTAATGCTAGCATGTCCTAGTTTCCTATGCCATAACCATGCATCATTTTCATTTTGTGCAACGAAGCATGCATGAGATGTATGAATGTCATCTAGATGCACCATATAAATATTGCCTATGCGATGACCAATGAGCATTGTTTGTTAGATTTAATGTCTACTATTCTACACCCATTTACATCAAACATGACATTAAACCCTTTATCACATAATTGATTAATGCTCAACAAATTGTGTTTTAGACCATTGCCATACAAGACATTTTCAATAAGTATGGAAGAGTGATTACCTATGGAGCCAATACCTTCAATGTGGCCTTTGGAGTTGTCACCAAAAGTTACTACTCCTCCACTTTTTGGCTTTAATTCCATGAATCGACTCTTGTCTCGGGTCATGTGTCTCGAGCATCCACTATCAAGGTACCATGAATTTTGACTTTGTGTTTTGGCCTTGTAGCAATGCCCCCTACAAACAAAGAGTTTAAACTTTGATTTTTGGTACCCAAATCATTTTGGGTTCATGAGTGTTAGCTCCCAAAAGCTTGGTTCCCTTAGGAATCCAAGATTACAAGGCATTAACATTATTAGATTTTACAAGTTCCTTAGGAACCCATACACTTCTAATCTTTTTAGTCCGAGAATGCCTATAGGAGCCACTTTGTTTGAAGTTCAAATTCTTTCTTTTTGTAAAGTTGGTTTTTGAAGATTCACCCTTTTCAAGCTTTGAAGAACCAACACTTTTGAAAGAATTTTTGAGCTCATTGAGTTCATTCACCAATTTTTGGTGTTCATCATTACATTGCGAAAGAAGGTTGTTCAAATCAATATTTTCTTTTTCAAAGAACTTTAGATCATCTTGCAGGCTTAAAACCTTTTTTCTCAAAATCCGAGTTAGTTTGAGAGAGTAAATTGTTCTGACCTTTCAATTCTGAAATGACCTTTTTGTTTTTCAAAACGGACTCCTTGTATTTTTCTACTAACTCATCATATACCTCTTATAACTCATCATATGCATCATGCAATTCATCAAATGTAAAATCATAGCAAGATGAGTTAGAGGTTACCATAGAATCCCCCTCAAGAGCCATGAGGCAAAGGTTGGCCACTTCGTGTTCCTCATCCTCGGATGACTCCTCATCACTCTAAGTAGCAATCTTGGCTTTGAGCTTCTTATTCTTCTCAAAGCCCTTCTTCTTGAGTTGAGGGCAATCGGAACGAATATGATCCGACTTCTTGCACTCAAAGAAAATGATAAGATCATTTTCCTCTTCTTTGCTCTTGTTCTTGAAGTATCTCTTTTTTTGAAATTTCCTCCATCGGTTAGACTTCATGAACTGTGAGAAGTGTTTGGCTATCATTGCCAACTCCTCGAAATCCTCCTCCTCAGTAGAAGAGCCCTCCTCTTGTAGAAATGCCTTGAGAGCAACTCCTAGCTTCCTTTTCTCCTCCACCTCTTGCTTCTCTATTCTCCTTTCTTCTTTTCCTCTTCTCTTCCTTGTTTCATAATCTCATGAGTAAAGAGAGAACCAACTAGTTCATCAAGCTTCAAAGTCTTCAAATTCTTAGCTGCGATGATGGCCATTCTTTTACCATCCCAAGATTTCGGGACATAATATAGAAGCTTCCTAACTAGCTTGTTTTCGGGAATCACTCCACCAAATCCTTTTAGACCATTGACGATGATCGAAAATCGATCAAACATCTTGGAGACACTCTCATTGGGATCCATCTTGAAATTCTTCTAACTCAAATTTAGTAGTCCAATCTTCATCTCCTTAACATCGCTAGTTCCCTTATATGTTGTCTCAAGAGTGCCCCACACTTCTTTAGCACTCTCGATTGAAGAAACCTTAGAATAGATGTCCAGACCAAGTGCACAAAAGATGATGTGCAATGCTTTATCATTGACTTGCATCCTTCTTCTATATTCTTCGGTCATCTCCGATTTCACCTTCGGGACAAGTCTTCCTTCATCATTTCTTTTCATCGGAATGTAAGGCCCTTCTTCAACTACATCCCAAATCATGTAGTCGGTGGATTTGATGAAGAGACACATCCTATTCTTCCAATATGGGTAGTTGTCCCCATTGAAGAATGGTGGTTTAGTGGTGGATTGAGACTCATAGAGATTGGAAGTTGAGGTAGATGCCATAGCTTGACTAGAAATTTAATCACACTCTTCTAGGATCTTCTCTTGTGGTTGTTAATCCTTCAAAAGAGGTAGGATCTGATACCAATTGTTGAGTGGATCGTTGAATCGATAAATGTCAAGAGGGAGTGAATTGGATTTTTAATTTGGTTGGTAGTGAAGTGGTAAAATAAAATTAAAGACAAAGGCAATTATAATGGTTCAAGTTCCAAATGAACTCTACATCTACTACCTTAGCTCCCACTAAGTATTTTCCAAACAACTTCACTAGTTGATCTTCCCATTTTCTAGGCTTAGGAGGAAACCTTTACACAAATGGTCAATTTTTTACCCAAAATTGACCAAACCCTCTTACAAGTGTACAAAGAAGAATGTGGCAAATACAATATATCTCTCAAGACTAATATTTCCCAAATTACAAGCACACAACCCAATTGAATCTGAAAAATAGGAAATTACAAGGATTGACAATTGGGGTTTTACAAAGATATTGGAATTTAAACACTTGAGCTTGGATTTGTTGTAGGATTGTTTCTCTTAGGATCAATAGTTGTTGCTGGTTGTTTTTAGACTCCCTTTTAAACCTTCTCATTCAATTCAAGCCGTTGGGGTGGTTGCCATCATAAATATAGCCGTTGGGATGTAATCTTCCCACCATAAATGCACTTCTGCAACTACCCATTTCGAAACACCTATACCTGTTTCAAAACAGACCAAAATAGAAATAGTCGTTGGGGTGTAATTAAGAGACCATATCGAAATGAATACGATTGGTTTGATACGCTAAGAGCCCATTTTGAAACGTGCTTGATACCGTTTTGAAACAATTTAAAATTGTCAAAACCCGTATCGAAATGTGCTTAAATTGTTTCGATACTTCTTAACCGTTTTGTAGAAATCAGTTATAAATTGCAACGGTCATATAATTTAAATCCAAGTTCAAATCTCGCTTCGAAACGTTTGAGATCATTTTGATACATCCGTATCGAAACAGATTTGCCCGTTATGTTGTTCCTCATCTATTTCGAGACATAGGGTCCTGTTTCGATACTATCGTATCGAAATGAGATGACTCGTTCCGAAACAAATGTCAACAGATTTAAAACGTTCCGAAACATCTAAGGGCTGTTTCGAAACGGTGACTCAAAAATCACTATTTTGACTTGGAAAACACTTAAAATTTTTTTATAAACATTTGGTTTTGACTTAACCACTTTGCTTAAAAGTTTTGGGAAGTTTTAAGGACTTAAAAATTTATTTTCTATTTTCAATTTAGTTCTTAAATCCTTTGTTATATCAAAATCAATTCTTTGGTTTTACAAGAAAGCATATCACCATCACTGCAATCTGAATTCTTATTCTGCACCACATTCACAGTTTTGGATGATGCATCATGTTTATCATCTGACTCCTTTTTCCACTTTGGAAAGTCTCGCTTCATATGTCCTGGCTCCTTGCACTTGTAGCAACGAAACGTCTTCTTGCCTCTAGACTTTGATCTAGAATTCCATCTTCTAGAACCCTCCTTCTCTTACTTCCTTCCACGGTCGTGATTACCCTTAACATATAAACCTTCAGCGTGAGAGCTTTCGCCTGTATTCTGCCTTCGCTGGTTGTGGGCCAACAAGGCTGTAGTAATCTCTTCAACTTTGATTGTTTCTTTCCCATATGTAAGAGTAGTCACCATGTGTTCATAAGAAGAATGCAACAAATACAACATAATCATTGCTTTGTCTTCATCTTCAATCTTCACATCAAGTTGAGTTAAATCAGTGATTATTTGATTGAAGATATTCACATGCTACGCCAAATCATGACCTTCTTGCATCTCTAGCCCATATAACTTCTACTTTAGATACAATTTATTTGTTAGAGACTTGGACATAAATTGACTTTCCAACTTGCTCCATATCTCTCTTAGAGACGTCAAATCCATAACGTGATACATAATCTCATCTGCCAAACATAACCGTATGGTTCCAGTCGCTCTTTCCTGCAATTCTTCCCAATCGTAGTTAACAGATCATAAAGCCTCGTCCGACAGATCGTATCGACGCTGGTTTTGTAGATCGTAAAGCCTTTAAAATCCCTTGTAGCGCTAACAGATCATTTGCCCTCGTCTAACACAATCCGAAGTTACCTTCACCATTGAACTTGACCACTTTGAATTTTGCACCAGGCTCTGATACCAGTTATTGTACACACGACAAACAAAAAATAAAACCAGACAAGCAAGAACGTAAGAGATTTAACGAGGTCCAGCAATGTGCTTACATTCTCGAGGAGCAAAGAGCGGCTGTTTTCTTTTATGCTAGCAATGGTCCTTAGGTTACAAATAACACATCTATTTATAGACCTGATACAATTACAAAGATACCCTGTATCGTACCGCGGGGGCTTCGCCCCTGCACTTCCAACCCACTTATTCTGAGCCCACCGAAAACTTGAGTACTCATTTGATGGACAGATGCTCTTGCTCCGCAAAGCCTAATGAACAATTGATGAAGTGCCTAATGAGGTGGGGGAAGGCTCTTTATATAGCCCCCTACATCCAAGTCCCATTTTAACTAGGATAAGGAATACTACTCCCCGAAGGATTAGAACAATTGTAATCCTAGTTAAAGTAGCCAACATCTATCCTTTTACAACATACGAGCCATACTTAATTGTATGGAATGTCTTACTAGCGTGTTTTAGATAATTGGTGTTTCCTAACATAAATAAGAAGAACTCAAATGAGTACCTTATGGCACATATGTATTGGTTCAAATAACCCTGGAATAATTACTATAGTTGTTCATTGTTTAAAAAGATTAATGAGCTAATTATATTTTGGAAGATTGATATCATATATATATTCTCGTGAGTCTGTGGCTAAAATTCTTGCATGTTAACTTGTCAAGAAATCCATATTCAATTGCTTTGCTAGGTCTTGAAATGCTATTGAGTCCTATAAATTCCTAAATTTGTATTAAGCTTGTATATATCATATAAACAATGTTGGTATGTCCTTTTGGTTCGAATAAAGTTGATATGTATTATAGTCCAATAAGGATTAAAGATCTGGGCATGATTAAATCTAAATTTTGGGAATACAATGTAGTCCTTGTAAGGTTACGAAATGGGTTTGCTGAGCTAATAAATTGAAGAAGCCAAGATAATGAGAATCTAATTTCACTAATGATTTTCATTAGCGTAAGGAACCTCACTCATGCTTTCTTAATACCCTGATTTTTTAATTTATTTGTAATAAGTTTGTGACTAGAAAGAATTTTTGTTATACATAACTTGATAGATCGTTTCGAATAGTTGACAGTTAAATGGATGACACGTGTGAATGTATAATGCACTTGTTGAGTGCATGTAAATTAATTCTTGTGTTCTTGTAAATAGATTGTTGATTGTAGATGAATCGATGATAACATGAAGGTAAAATCTTTTAAAAGGGTGGTAATAATATGAATATGAATTATGATAATTTGGAAAGTGTACAATATATGTGTTGAGATATGATTGGTTAATGAAGAATATGTAAATCTAACCATGTGTTAAACTCAACTGTAAAAGTTTATAATCCTTTGGGCTTTTATAAGTGCTCTCGTGATTAATGAGCTAGTTAATAATATTTAACAAAAAAATGTTCACGTTTTCCTTAGTCTTTCATGTAGTAACATCTTCGATTTTGGTTTTCTTCTAAACTGGGTTGAGGGTGTTACATAATGAAAGGTTCTTTATTGAAATTCCCAAGTTCTTGATCTTTTATGAGTGTTTCTATTGGGTTTTGATGTTACAATTATGGAAAGTTGGTTTAAATGATGTTCAATTAATTAAATCAAGAAATCATTGTTTCGAATCTATTTTACTGAGTTTATAATGAGATTATATCACGATTATAATGTATTTAAATGTTGATTAAGTGATTTAGGAAACCCGAAACTAGATGAGTTGGTTGATTCTTAGGTTTGAATCTTGGAGTTTTTGGCTTGATAGTGTGGTTGTTTGGTTGCTGGAGGTTCTTTGGTGTTGAGAAGGTGTTTTAAATGTAAATTGATATTGTTTTGATGTTAATCTTGCTGGGTAATGGCTGGAGATTTGTTAGAAAGGTTTTTGCCGGTGTTTTCGGTAGTTTTCGGGTGGCAAAAGCTTAATCAATGTTAGGCGATGTTGTAATTTTGTGTTGCTGGGGATTTTGATTCAAGGTTGTGCATTAATCCTCTGTTTTGCTTTGGTTAAAAGTAGGGGATGTTGTTTCGTTTGCTTAAGAAGGAGTTGCGGTTGATCCGGAAGCTTGATTTTGCCTCGGCAAAGAAAGTGAGGTCTTGTCGGTGAGTGGAACTGGTTTTAAAGCTTTTCAAAGGTTCGAAAGCAAGGTTTGGGGGTTTAGGTTAAGCTTGAAACGCTAATCTAAGCTCGGAAGTAAGTATGGAAGATTTCGCTCTCAGTTTTTAGTTTCCATTGTTTTTGATGAATTCATGCTCATGTTTTGAAGGTAGACTTATTTTACCTACTGTTATATGCATGTTTTGGAAGTGAGAAATGTTTCATATGTTTATGTTTTGATAATACATGTGTTTAGAAAGTGGTATGCAACATGTTTGAGAAAATGCCTAAATACATGGTTTAATATATTTGAGATACTTTGATGCAAATTGGTTTGAATGATGCATATGAAAAAACAGTGAGGTAACATGATTTAAAAGTGTATATTAGCAAAGTGATGAGACTTGATACTATCGAATATAATTGGTCGACCAATAGGATGAGAGTGCACTATAAAATGTAAGCAAAATTCATACGTACGTGTGATAAAACATGATGGGAACAACCACATCATGCGTGTCGTAAGATGGGAATAACCATATCTTGCGAGCTTTAAGGTGGGAACAACAACACCTTGTGAACACTTTGGTTGGAACAACCATACCAAGTGTTCTTCCCCTTCTTATGGTGGGAACAGCCACACCATAAGGTGTATCCGCATATCCGAGTTAGTTTATGGTGGGAATAGTTACACCACGTGCTTTGGGATAGAGTGTAGCCATCCGGATCACTTGAATGCCAATATATGAGATTTACTTGTATCATGGTTTATAAATGTTTTGTATAATGTGTTTTATATGTGAGCTTATATTTTTAGAAATGCTTTATAAGAGACAAGCATAAAAAGCTTTGGCTTGAGATGTTGCATCATGGTTAATGCATGAGACTTATGATACATGTTGTTTAAAGATTGAGGATTTGCTTTGAAAGTGGATTTAAGCATGAGATAAATGAGCATGGTGTGAAAGAGACTTTTATTTGAGAAATGGTTTTAAAACGCATTGTTGGTTGGTTTTTATTTGAGCATCCCTCACTAAGCAAATGTGCTTACGCTCTCTTTTTACAACATTGCAAAAAAGTAGATTGAACGAGCAACGAGACATCAAGTGAAGAAGTCCAATCGTCGCTCATAGCTCAAGTATGGTTTTTAAACAAATCAATAGTAACAAGTTGGCAATGGGAGGTTACCTTGATAAGTTGGGAGCGTATGTAGTGAACTCCCTGGTTTGGCACAAGTTTGTAGTTCCTTAAAAGACTTGTAAAGCCTTTAATTGCTGGTATTTGGTTTGGTTTGCATTTTGGTACTTAAATGACTATTAAGCTTAAGAAGCATGCCTTTAGATTGCTAAATATGTTGCGTTGATGTTGAAAGCATGGCTTGGTGTTATTTGCCTTTAGAATCATGACCTAAGTGATTACTTAAGGTTTATTAACATGTTGGATTGATATTTGATGTGTTTGGACATGTAAAACCAACAAAATACGACACTACATGCCCATGAATACCGATACACATGCTACCATATCGGTACAATATAGCCAAAATAGGCATACCGTATCGGTACGAGGTAGACCATATCGATACGGCTAAAGGGCAAAATGAGGAACCGTATCGGTACACGAGGCCGTATCGATACCCTTTTGTGCCACTAGAAATATGAGAAATTGACGAGATAATGATATATCGATACAGATTGAAGTGTATTGATACACTTTACTATTAAGTTGGTTAATTAAGGCTTTTTGTTGTTATGTTTTCTTTCGTTATGGACACTGAATATTTGGATGTTCAATTTAATGAGTTTGGATGAATGAAAGGAGTTGAAAATTGACACGTGGACATAAAACCTGACTAATTGAATATCGGTAACTTTAATTTGCAATAGGTCTCTGAATTTTTTAAGTTTTACAAAGTGGTCCCTAAAGCATGTTTGGTCTTAACCGAAGGTTCAAATGTGTAACGCCCTGGTTTTGGGCCTACATGTTTTAGGCATTGGTTTGGGTTAGTCAAACCTGGAATTAGAGATTGAAGCCTTTTGAAGCGGTTTAGGGAAAACATAGCCCGATATGGGATAAAATTATGAGAAAAATTTCTAAATCTTTTAATAATATATATTGAAGTTTGGTAAAATCAATTTTAGAAATAAATTTTGGAAAGTCGAGATTTCGGAAAGTGACCATTTTGTAAAAAGTGCAAAGTTGGATTTTAAGGACTAAAATGAAAAACGTACAAGACTAAAATGCAAAGTTGGATTTTAAGGACTAAGTTCGGAAGTAAGTAAAGTTATTTTCTCCCTTAGATTGTGCTATTATGAGTTGATGCACTTGTTTTAGAATGCATACCATCACTGTTAAAGCATGATTTGAGGTAAATGAATTGCTGATTTTGATGACATAATGACGGAGGATGCACATGGTAAGTGATCCTTGTAAGTATACATTTATACTTGTGGTTTTAAGCATGATTCGATGCTTGAGAATATGGATTGGTAATTGATGCTTTGAAAATAGTGAAATATGTGATGAAATGTGGTTTAAATTGGCAAGTGATGATATGAAAATACTGTTAAAAATGCCATCGGATATAGTTAGCTGGCAATAGGATTGAATGCACTATAAACAAGTCGCCTTGAATGTTGAGGGGTTGAAATTGTACCGAATACTTCATCCATTTACCCTAACAATCAAGGAATGTTTAAGGTGTCACAACAATAGAGGATAGCTCCCATGTGTGAACCTTGTTTAGTGTCCCGTCTCTCGTTAGTGGGCTATACATCTACCGATAAGTGGTGTTGAGGGGTTGTGATTGTACTGAATACACCGCCACGAGTGTCACAACGGTGGAGGGTAACTCTCGTGTGTGAGCCTTGAGATGTCGGTACAGTGTATAATGTGTTTGGGACAACACTTGGTAATCCGTGTATCCAATGTGGTTTTTGAGAAATGATCTTCTTGCTAATCACTTGTGAGCCAATATGAGAAATGATGTAATTTAAAATGTGTTATGTTGCATTATATTTAAAATGCATGTTTTTACTCTTTAAGCTTAACATGTGTGGAAATGCT
This sequence comes from Hibiscus tridactylites, assembly GCA_958450335.1. Classification (NCBI taxonomy): domain Eukaryota; kingdom Viridiplantae; phylum Streptophyta; class Magnoliopsida; order Malvales; family Malvaceae; genus Hibiscus; species Hibiscus tridactylites. The sequence continues at coordinate 59,312,797 of OY288271.1, forward strand.
TGGGAAGGCTTAAATTGAGTTTAGCAAATGGGATTTGAGGTTTTCATGCTGAATTTGAATGAGAAAAGTGCATGGTTTTTGGATGGAATGATGGATTTTAAATGATACTTTGTGTTAATTGAAATGAGATTTTAATGTTGTTTTGAAACCAGTTTAAATGCATTGATGATGTTTTGGTTTTGAACATTCCTCACTAAGCCTTTTGTGCTTACTCTCTTTTTATTCATCAATGTAGTTAACTAAAGTCTTGGAGGCAGCACTAGCAAGGGATCGGTAAAAGACTTCAATTGAATGTATGTTTTGTTTTTGTACTAGAGTAATAAGGGCAATGAGGGATCCATGGTTTATTTGGGTGATGTGTTTGAACACCCTTTTGAGTATGTCTGCTTTAAGGATTTATATTTGTAAAAGGTCTATATTTGGTGTTTGGAGTATTGGTTTGAGTTTTGCCTCTTGAGTGGATTATTTGTTAGGTTGCATGCCTTTAGTTTCCTATTGATGCTAATTTCCATGATATGATGCTAAATAAGCTATGATTGCTTATGGATTAATGTACAAGTATGATGTATGCATGCAATTGATGTTCGACTGATGTTGTGTATAATCCACTACAACATTAAACACTTAGGTTTGTAACGAGCATCTGTACAAGATAAAAGAAAAAAAATAGGGTCGTTTATTGAGTTAAACATTACCGGTTTACTTCAATATTCCCCGTGTGACCCGTTCGGTTCGATCTCTTTCCTAGGCCGGGTTGAGGGGGTTACATTTGGTTGTATCAGAGCCAGGTTTCAGAAGAATGGGATCATGCTAAGTTAATGTTAAGTCAATGTGATGTAATTTTAACTTATTGGCAATGTTTTCTTTCCACGGTGAACATTATAAGCATGTTAATGTTGATCAAATGATAGTGATGCCATGTATGATGAGTGTGATGTATGTATGAGCTGTTATATATGATGATGTTATGGACTGAATCTCATTGATTGTAATGCACGATTGTTGTGATATATACGTTGTATGCTTTATGCTATGATTGGGGGAAATTTCGATGCCCGTTGCCTTATTACTGTAGTGAACTATTTTTAAATTGAATTTGAAGTCTTGGATCCTTGCTTGGAGCTGACATGAGTGTTTTGTTTTCTTTTGTTAGTTTGTTATCATGCCTTAATTATAATAACACAATAAACCGATGAGAGAGTAGCAATATGGTATGATTGATGTTGTTGTTGGGCAAGGAATAGAGGAGTGTGTAATGTCTCTGGGGGCTTGACGCCTCGATGTGCCTCGATGTAAGTACAACCTGTGCCGGTCGGGCCAGTGTTGTATTGCATGGCGCCTAGGGTATAAGCAATGTCCAAAGCTTGTAAAGTTGTTAATGCTGGAGTGCATGTGATTGGCCTAGCTAGTGGACGACTGTGAGCTGCGGTTAGAACACTTACCTATTTTGGAAGAAGTTGAGCTGGAGGGTTGTTGCCGGAGGTATCCATTGAGTGGATGACCTGTACGAATAGGATTATGGAACAACTGAGGTGTAATAATGCCCATATTATGAAGATGAGTTATATCTCAGTTATAAGGAGATGCGTATAGTTTGTGGACAACTGTGGTTGTGGGCATGGGACCCGATGTTGTGTTTTGGGAGTTCTTTTGAACTGTTATAAAGGAAAAGTATCCGAGAGTTAGATACTTGGATGATAAGAAATGTGGATTTGTGGTTTGGGTTTAAAATCATAAGTTTGTAGTCGAGTTAAGGCACATATTGTTTAGTTGAGCGGGTATGCTCTTGGATTGGAATTGGATGTGAGACATCGATGTGATTGACTCTTGTACGGGTTCATGTATGATGATAGATTAGATATGTTATTTATTTTGGCTACATTGTTCTCTAAGTATTGGTAACACGACCGAGGTACATTGAGCAGAACCTTGGTTTAATAATTCGTGCGAGAGGTTCTAGCTCTAGAAAGTGAGTTGTGGACTCTAGTTTTAGGTGTAGCTAGTGTAAGAATGGTCATGCAAAGATGGTATCGCCTAGGTTGAGACGAGGTTGTAGTAATGTTGATCAAGGGTTATAGGATCAGTGTGTCAAGGCTTGAGTAGCCTTTGATACCTATTAAGTATGTGGATCGTGTAACCATGTGAGGTGAGATTGGCCACGTCTGATCGATGAGGTATAGCTTTCCGCTCCTGTTGTTGCTAATGCTTTTGGGAGTTATGGCTTGAATGTTCGTTTTAGAGGTGTTAGATGTGGGAATGTGAGTAACTAGTTTCTTTGGTGAAATTGTTGTTACAAGAAAATTGTATAGGAGATGTCCTTTATCTTTTTAAGGCCATGTGTTTTTCAGTTGATTTGATGGAGTTGCCTTTCTATGGTTTTGATGTAATCCTTGGAATGGATTGGTTGACCGAGCATAGGGTTGTGGTCGATTTTAATGTTAAGTGAGTAATCTGAAACTTGCTGATGATTACGAAGTGGTAATCGTGGGCAAGAATGTGAAATTTTTGTCCAATGCAATTTCGGCTCTTGAAGCGAGTCGTATGAGGGAGTTGGGTTGTGAAGCCTTCTTAGCTTATATGATGAACCCTGGTACAAAAGAGGTGTGAGTACAATACGTACGAATGATATGTAAGTTTCTGGGTGTCTTTCCAGAAGAGTTATCTGGTCATCCATCAAAAAAAGAAGTTGAGTTTGGCATAGAGTTGTATGAAAATATGACTCTAGTGTCAATTGCTCCTTATGGAATGGCACCTAAGGAGGATGGCACCTAAGATGTTGAAGGAATTGAAAATGCAACTTCAAGAGTTGCTAGATCGAGGGTTCACAAGACCAAGTATTTCACCTTGGGGTGCACCGATATTGTTTGTAAAGAAGAAGGATGGCTCTAAGATTAATTTCAGGTCTAGGTATTATCAATTGTAGGTAAAGAATGTAGAAGTGCCTAAGACAACTTTTCGGATGAGGTACATGCATTATGAATTCTTGGTGATGCCGTTTGGTTTGACAAATGCACTGGTTGCATTCATGGATTAGATGAATCATATGTTGCATGTGTTGTTGGAGAATCATCTTTATGCTAAAATGAGCAAGTACGAGTTTTGGCTCAAGGAAGTTGTCTTCCCTGGACATGTGGTGTCAGCTGAGAGTATCTGGATTGACCCACACAAGATTGAGGTAGTGATGAATTGGGGACGCTTAAATCGGTGAAGGAAGTGCGTTGTTTCCTTTGTTTAGCTGTATATTATCGAAGGTTTGTTGAGGGTTTCTCTAAGATTGCTGCCCCATTGACTAAATTTTTACAAAAGAATGTTCGCTATGAATGGACGGATGTTAGACAACAAGCTTTCAAGAAATTTAAGGAAGGTTTGACGCGAGCTCCTATCTTGATTCAACTAGAATCAGGTAAGGAGTTTGTGGTTTATAGTGATGCATCATATGTTGGTCTAGGTTGTGTGTTGATGCAAGGCGGGAAGGTTGTGGCGTATGCATCTAGGAAATTGAAGGTGCATGAGCGCAATTGTCCTACTCATGATCTAGAGTTTGCCGCAGTTGTGTTTGCCTTGAAGATGTGGAGGCATTACCTTTACAGTGAGAGGTGTGTGGTTTACACAGATCATAAGAGTTTGAAGTATCTAATATCCTAGAGAGAGTTGAATCTTAGGCAACGAAGATGGTTGGAGTTGCTTAAGGATTATGATCTGATGATAGAGTACCATCCGAGAAAGGCCAATGTGGTGGCCGATGCCTCGAGTAGGAAACTGGCTGTTGAGTTGAGAGCGATGTTTGCTCGGTTGAGTATATCGCGTGATGGTGGGTTGATAGCTGAGTTGCAAGCAAAACCTTCCTTAATTCAGTTAATTAAGGATAAGTTGTTGCTTGACGAATCTTTGGTGCCTCATGTTCAGGATATAGCTGATGGTAATGCAACAAATTTCTGCTTTAATGATGATGGTGTTTTGTACTTTAAGAGTCGAATAGTTGTGCCAGAGGATGTTGAATTGAGGTGCACTAGTTTGACTGAAGCTCATAGCAATCCTTTTGCTATCATCCTAGTAGTACAAAGATGTATTGTGGTTTGAAAGATGAGTACTATTAGGTTGGGGTGAAAAAGGATGTTGCGGATTTTGTAAGCAAGTGTATGGTTTGTCAACGTGTGAAAGCTGAGCACCAATTTTCTACCGGTTTGTTGCAGCCTTGAGGATACCGAAATGGAAATGGGAAAGGAATACGATGAATTTTGGGTTCGGTTTGCCTCTGACACCATCGAGGAAGAACTCCATTTGGGTGATTGTAGACCGTCTTACGAAGTGTGCGCATTTCTTGGCTGTGCATACCACTTATACGTGGGATAAGCTAGTAGTGTTGTATATTGCTGAGATTGTGCGTTTGCATGGTGTGCCTAAATCTACAGTGTCGAATAGAGATCCGAGGTTTATAACGAGTTTTTGGGAGTGTCTACACTAAGAGTTGGGTACGAAGCTTAATTTTAGTACCTCATATCATCCTCAGACAAATGGACAATTGGAGCGAGTTATCCAAGTTCTGGAGGATATGTTGAGATGTTGTGTTATAGATTTCCAAGGTTCTTGGGAAAAGCTGTTGCCCTTAGTGGAGTTTGCCTATAATAATAGTTTCTAGGAAAGCATACAAATGGCTCTGTATGAAGCTTTGTATGGGAGAAAGTGTAGAACGCCTCTTTATTGGGCAGAGGCGGGGAAAAAGTTGGTTTCCTTGCCAGTTTTGCTCAAGGGAACAACAAAGAAAGTGAAGCTCATATGTGAGGGGTTAAAGGCTGCATCGGATCATCAAAAGTCTTACGCGAATTTAAAGCGTAAGGAGATTGAGTTCTTGGTTGGAGATCGCTTGTTCTTGAAGGTATGACCTTGGAAGAAGGTGATGAGGTTTGGACGTAAGGGTAAGCTTAGTCCAAGGTTTATGGACCTTATGAGGTTGTGGAGCATGTTGGTCTTGTTGTATATCGGTTGAGGTTACCTCCCGATTTGTAGAAAATTCATGATATGTTTCATGTTTCGATGTTGTGAAGATATAGATTAGATTCATCTCATGTTATGCCTATTGAGGAGATAGAGTTGAATCCAGATTTTTCTTATAACGAGGAACCAGTAGGGATTCTTGATTCTAGTAGCAAAGTTCTTCGTGGTAAGACGATTGAACTTGTGAGGGTATTGTGGCGACATTGAGGAGTTGAGGAGGCCACGTGGGAAGTAAGGTGGACATGTTGAGGCAGTTTCCACACCTTTCTCTTTTGGGTAAAATTTCGAGGACGAAATTTACTAAGTGAGGGAGAGTTATAACGCCCCAGTTTTGGGACTAGATGTTTTAGGCATGGGTTTTGGATAGTCGAACTTGGAATTAGAGATTCGAGCCTTTTGAAGCGATTCAGGGAAAATGTAGTCTGGGATGGGATAAAATTATGAGAAAAATTGCTAAATCTTTTAAAAATATATATTGAAGGTTGGTAAAATCAATTTTAGAAAATGAGTTTTGGAAAGTCGAGATTTTGGATAGTGACCATTTTGTAAAAAGTGCAAAGTTAGATTTTAAGGACTAAAATGAAAAGAGGACAATACTTAGAATCTTTATGGAGCTTATATCTTTTTGTGGGCCTTTTCTTTCAAACTAACCATTTTAATTATTCTAATAAAAAGATTTTGAAAAGGGTTTCATATTAAAAAGGGAATTTTAATTAAAATAAGAGAAGAGTTTACGTAACTAATTTCTCTCATTTTGCACTTAGCCAAACACTCTTTCTTTTCTAAAAACAACGGAGAGATTTTCCATCTTTTCTAATCCTTTTTGAATAGCTAAAGAGTTCTTTGATTCTCCTATCAAATATCATTGAGTTTACTTGAAGATTTCATCAAAATCTTGTCATTTGAGGAGAAAAGGCAAGGTTAGAGATAAGATTTCCTTTAACTCCTTTAATCAAGGGTTGTTGAGTTGTGTGGGGCTCGATTCGATCAACCAATTTAGCTCACCAAGTGGTGGAGAGGTGGATTTTTGGGTGGAAGGGTTGTGGAAGCTAGAAAGAAATGTGACACAATGATTTATAGTGGTTCAACCTTCTAACCAAGGTCTACATCCACTACCTTAGCTCCCCACTAAGGATTTCTCAATCAATCCACTATTGATTCGTCCCCTTTTCTAGGCTTAGGAGGAAACCCTTACAACCAATCAAGCTTTCTACCCAAAGCCTTGATTGAAACCCTTTTTACAAAGAGATAAACAAAGCAAACTTAAAACCCTCTAATGGGTGTTTGTTTGCACAATTAAGCACTCACCCAAAACCTAAAACACTTGAGCAAATATGACAATTTTGGCTCACTAGTGTTTGTCTATACAAGAATTGACAATTTAAGCACTAAGACACTTTTTGATCATTTGATGTTTGACAATATGAGCATTAGCCTTCTCTTGATGCTTGGAGGTCCCTTTTATACTCTCAATTGAGTTTGTGGCCGTTACTAGCCGTTGGGGATGAATTGGAGCCGTTGAGGACTTTATTTCTCTTCATAAATGCTGTTCTGCAGCTATTCGTATCGATACGCGTGGAACAGTATCGGTACGGCCTTCATAGGAACTAGCCGTTGGGCTCTTGCCAGCCTGGGCGTACCGATACGCTTGAGGGCGTATCGGTACGGGTTCACATTTAAATGGCCGTTGGGAAATAGCCGTTGGGGTAGTTGAAATGGGATCAGTACGCTTACCTGGCGTAACGAAACGATCCCGATCCGTATCGAAATGGCAAGGGCCTGTATCGATACGAGTTTTGACAGTGGCCAAACTGTGGCAAAAAGATATCGGTACGTGGGTTTACCATATCGATACGGGTACTCTGAAAACACAAGTTTGGCTACTAAAAACATGAAAAGTCATTGCCAAAAACCTCTTAAAATACCTCAAACATAAATTCAAGTTGTTTGGACTTAAAAACAAGTTTTAAATTCTTTTCAAATTAGTCCAAAACATTTTTCAATTATTATATCAAAACATTAGTTCTACAATCTCCCCCTTTTTGATATAATAAAACTCACTTGAAAAATTGTTTGGGATTCTCCCCCTTTAACTTTAAAAATGTGAACAAGAGATTAAAAATATGAAATCTAATAAAGCTTCCCCTTATTCATTTGAAAATTCAATTTTTCAAACCATTTCTCCCCCTTTTTGTTATATCAAAAAGAATTTAAGACATTAAGTTTAAAATAACAATAGAGGTAAAAACTTTAAAAATGTTGGTTTTAAAAATGGCTCCCCCTTACTCAAAGCATCATCAAAAAGTTAGTCCATCATATATGATCATCTAGTTGAATAAAAAGAAAATAAGACAAATTAATTCAAAACAACTAGAAATTTTACCAACACTTGAACCCAAGGGAGGATGTGAAGCCTTCCTTCTTCAAGTGTTCTTCCTTGTGTGCATGGAGCTCCCCTCAATGTTTGACTTGTTGAACATCTCCATCACACCTAGCAATAGACAATCAAGTAATTTTTGGTATCCAAATTGCTTGGATCCATAAACGTTAGTTGCACAAATTTTAGTCCCCTTAGGAATCCATTTTTCAATGTCATCCATTTTAATTGAAGTACTAAGTCCTTTTGGGACCCAAATACTTCTAAAATATTTTCCTTTAATAAATCTAGGGGCACTAGATTGTCTAACATAAAAATTTGATTTTCCAATTTTTTTTCTTTTCAAGCTCTTTGGAAATCAAATCTTTTTCTTCTTGAACATCTTGAAGCAATTTTTGTAAATCAAAACATTTTAATTCAAACTCTTCAAGTTTTGCTTCAAGTTCAAGTTTGGTTTTAGAAAGCAAATCATTTTGAATTTTTAACTTTGAAATCAATTTATTGTTTTTCAAAATGTGGCTTTTAAAATCTAAAACCAAGTCATCATATGCATCTTGTAATTCATCAAAGGAATAAGAACATGAAGTAGATGAATTAGAAGTTACCCTTGAATCTTCTTCGATGGTCATAAGGCAAAGGTTGGCTTGTTCATCGTCGGTGGAGTCCTCATCACTCCAAGTAGCCACATGTGCCTTCTTCTTATGGCTTGAAGTGTTTGCCCTCTCCTTTCTTTTAGGTTCTCGTTCAAGCTCTCTCAAGGCTTTCTTCATGAATGGGGCACACTTCTTGAAGAGATGAACTATCTCTTCATCTTCATCCTCCTCTTCACTTGAGTAGACATGATGGCAAGTGGAGGATTTGAGAGCCATGGCACTTGCATTGATGCCAAGCCCTTTGATTTTCTTCTCTCCCATAGCTCTAATTTCTTCCCTATTCTTCTCATCTTCTTTATTCTTCTTCATGATTTGATGAGTAAGGAGTGACCCCATGAGTTCATCAAGCTTCAAGGTCTTCAAATTCTTGGCTTCGATGATGGCGGTCCTCTTTGAGTCCCAAGACTTGGGAAGTGAGTAGATGAGCTTTCGAACAAGCTTCTCTTCCGGGATGGCTTCTCCATAGCCTTTGAGACCATTGGTGATTGTGGAGAACCTATCAAACATATTCTCGATGTTCTCTTCCGGATCCATTTTGAAGTTCTCATACTCTAAGGTTAGGAGCCCAATCTTGGTCTCCTTGACTTCATTGGTTCCCTCGTATGTGACTTCAAGCTTGTCCCATACCTCCTTGGCACTCTCACAAGAAGACATCTTCTCATAGATGGATGGACCAAATGCACAAAATAGAATGTGCAAGGCTCTGCAATTTAGCTCCATGTTCTTGCGATCGTCGGCACTCCACTCCGGTTTACTTCTTTGAGGCACGAACGAACCATCTTCAACTACATCCCATATCTTGTAATCTTTTGATTTGATGAAGAACTTCATCTTTGTCTTCCAATGGGCATAGTGAGTTCCGTCAAAGAAAGGCGGTTTGTGGATTGATTGTGCCATTTGAGCCGGTTGATGAAATAGTGATCGAGCTTGCCGGATCTTCTCAATAGGATGTTAATCCTCTTCGATTGAGCCAAGCTCTGATACCAATTGTTGAGTTGTGTGGGGCTCGATTCGATCAACCAATTTAGCTCACCAAGTGGTGAAGAGGTGGATTTTTGGGTGGAAGGGTTGTGGAAGCTAGAAAGAAATGTGACACAATGATTTATAGTGGTTCAACCTTCTAACCAAGGTCTACATCCACTACCTTAGCTCCCCACTAAGGATTTCTCAATCAATCCACTATTGATTCGTCCCCTTTTCTAGGCTTAGGAGGAAACCCTTACAACCAATCAAGCTTTCTACCCAAAGCCTTGATTGAAACCCTCTTTACAAAGAGATAAACAAAGCAAACTTAAAACCCTCTAATAGGTGTTTGTTAGCACAATTAAGCACTCACCCAAAACCTAAAACACTTGAGCAAATATGACAATTTTGGCTCACTAGTGTTTGTCTATACAAGAATTGACAATTTAAGCACTAAGACACTTTTTGATCATTTGATGTTTGACAATATGAGCATTAGCCTTCTCTTGATGCTTGGAGGTCCCTTTTATACTCTCAATTGAGTTTGTGGCCGTTACTAGCCGTTGGGGATGAATTGGAGCCGTTGAGGACTTTATTTCCCTTCATAAATGCTGTTCTGCAGCTATCCGTATCGATACACGTGGAACAGTATCGGTACGACTTTCATAGGAACTAACCGTTGGGCTCTTGCCAGCCTGGGCGTATCGATACGCTTGAGGGCGTATGTTTATTAACTTTGTTTTATAGTTGATTAATGGGAAATTGGCTAAAAATGGCTTTATGTGGTGATTTTCCAAGATTTTCATTTGGGCACTGTTTTGGTTGATTTTAGATTGATTTTAAAGTTGTTTTGGATATTAAATGATGTTGAAATAATGGCTCAATCATAATAATTCTGGATTAGGTTTGAATATCTAAAAGTTTAGGTTGTTAATTATGGGTTTTTGGCTTGGAAATGTGAATCTAGTGTTGCTGGGCGTTATTAGATCTAATTAGGATGTTGATTGATGGCTAAAAGTTAATGAAAAATGGATTATGGCTGGGTTAAGTTTCGAGGATGATCGATTGAGTTTTCAGTTGTTTAGAATAGGCTTTTAAGTGCATTTGGACAGAGCTGCGGGTTTTTAGTGATTGCTGGTGGTTTTAATGCATTGAGATGTATTAATCCTCTGTTCTTGTGTGGTATAAACAAGGGAGGAATCTTTGGAAGCATTTGGCGAAGTTTCAGGGACTTCAGACGCTTGATTTTCGTGTTGGCGATTGAGGTTTCACGTGTCGGTGAGTGTAAATGAGATTTCCAGCTTTGAAACGATTAAAAGGTGGTTTTGGGAACTTAGTTTAAGCTTGAAACGATTTACTGAGTTTGGAAGTAAAGTGATTTTCTCCCTCGGATTGTGCTATTATGAGTTTGTTGATGCACTTGTTTTAGATTGCATACCGTCACTATTAAAGCATGATTTGAGGTAAATGAATTGCTGATTTTGATGATATAATGACGAATGATGCACATGGTAAGTGATCCTTGTAAGTATACGTTTATACTTGTGGTTTTAAGCATGATTTGATGCTTGAGAATATGGATTGGTAATTGATGCTTTGAAAATAATGAAATATGTGATGAAATGGAAATACTTTTAAAAATGCTATATGATATAGTTAACCGACTATAGGATTGAGTGCACTATAAATAAGTCTCCTTGGATGTTGAGGGGTTGAAATTGTACCGAATACTCTATCCATGTACCCTAACGATCAAGGAATGTTTAATGTGACGGAACAGTAGAGGATACCTCCTGTGTGTGAACCATGTTTAATGTCCCGTCTCTCGTTAGTGGGCTATACATCTACCGATGAGTGGTGTTAAAGGGTTTTGATTGTATCGAATACCCCACCACGGGTGTCACAACGGTGGAGGGTAGCTCTCGTGCGTGAGCCTTGAGATGCCGGTAGAGTGTATGAAGTGTTTGGGACAACACTTGGTAATCCGTGTATCCGATGTGGTTTTTGAGAAATGATCTTGTTGCTAATCACTTGTGAGCCAATATGAGAAACGATGTAATTTAAAATGTGTTATGTTGAATAATATTGAAAATGCATGTTTTTACTCTTTAAGCTTAGCATGTGTGGAAAGGCTTGGGAAGGCTTAAATTGAGTTTAGCAAATGGGATTTGCTGTTGGTTGCTTAACACATGTTTCATAAGGTTTTCATGATGAATTTAAATGAGAAAAGTGCATGGTTTTTGGATGGCATGATGGATTTTAAATGATACTTTGTGTTAATTGAAATGAGATTTCAATGTAGTTTGGAAACCGGTTTAAATGCATTGATGATGTTTTGGTTTTGAGAATTCCTCACTAAGCCTTTTGTGCTTACGCTCTTTTTATTCATCAATACAGACAACTAAAGTCTTGGAGGCAGCACCAGCAAGGGATCGGTGAAAGACTTCGATTGAATGTATGTTTTGTTTTTGGACTAGAGTAATAAGGGCAATGAGGGATCCAAGGTTTATTTGGGTGATGTGTTTAAACACCCTTTTGAGAATGTTTGCTTTATGGATTTATATTTGTAAAAGGCTTATATTTGGTTTTTGGAGTATTGGTTTGAGTTTTGCCTCTTGAGTGGCTTATTTGTTAGGTTGTATGCCTTTAGTTTCCCATTAATGCTAATTTCCATTATATGATGCTAAATATGCTATGATTGCTTGTGGATTAATGTGTAAGTATGATGTATGCATGTTGGAAACATGTTGGATTGATTTAGGATGGTTTTAGTACTGAAAAACCAGCAAAAAGTGTCATTACAGGCCCATGTGTTTCGGTACACTCGAGCATGTACTGAAATGATGAGCCTGAAATGGCTTTAGTGTTATGTTCCGGTACCAGCAAAAAGGTAGGTATGTTCCGGTACGTTTTTCCACAGGAGACCATAGTTTCGAAACACCTCAAAGGTGTTTCGATACGAGTCTATGTTCCGAGCCGTGAAGTACCGTTTCGATACACCTGTTTCGATACAAGGCTAGCATGTACCGAAACAGATGACGGTTATGTTAGTTGATGGATTATTTTTGAAGTTCTGAATCTTTACATTTTGGTCCCTGAATGTTTTGGATACAATTAAATGAGTTTGAATGATTATTTTGAGCTGATTTTTGATAGAGATACATGTAATATGATTAATCTAAAGATGGTAATCAAAAATTGGGAAAACATCCTTGTAATTTGCCAAGATTGCAAATTTGTCCATAAGAGCTGTTCATGTATGTAATTGATGGTCGACTGATGTTATGTATAATCCGCTGCAACAATAAACACTTAGGTTTGTAACAAGCATCTAGACAAGATAAAATAAAAAAATAGGGTTGTTTATTGAGGTAAACCTTCCCAGTTTACTTCAATATTCCCAGTTTGTAATTTTGTTTGCTGTGATCATGATCACCTTAGGATTCCTAAGAGCATATAGACAAGATAAATAAAAAATAGGGTCATTTCTTGAGGTAATTTTTCACCGGTTTACTTCAATATTCCCCATGTAACTTGCTCGAGTCGGTAAATGGTTAGACCGAGTCAAGGGGGTTACACTTGCTGGTATCAGAAACAGGTTGACATATTGTGTGCAATGTACGATGTTTGATAACATGTTGTATGAGTTGTCATGTGATGATTTGGGGTAGAGTTTGGGGATACTCTTTGCCATCATTACTATTGATGTAAAGATATTTTAATTTAAAAAGTGAGTGTCTTGGATTTTTGCTTCTGGCTGGCCTAACTATTTTTATTGTTGCATTTATATGCTAGAGGTTTATACTATTTTCATAATGGGACCAAGACGAGAGCTTTGAAACAGTGCGCGTGATGTTGTGGAGAATGAGGGTAATGAGGAATTGCCACCTCCTTCTCTTGGTGGTGGAGTCGAAGCTGGAGTTGGTGCGTGTAACGCCCCAATTTTGGGCCTAGAGGTTTTAAAGCCGATTTAGGGCTTGATGAATCTAGATTAGTGTAGAGCGATTATGTGTTCTCTAAATATGAGCGCAAGTGCACACTCTTGTCAAGTTGTAATATAAAAGATATCGTCTCTGAAGAGGATTGGATAGCTAACTCGAATATAAGTTCATGCATAAGGAATATTTAAATGCACAAGTAAATTTCTGTTTGTTAAAAGGAAAAGTAAATAAACACAAGTAATTAAGAGAAGAGATTAGGTTCATAGAATGGGTCAGGTTATGCTGCTCTGTAGTGTGAAACTGTGTTGAATAGGTTAAGTTGTATTGCACTGCCAGACTTTGTTGCCTCGGCGGAAGATGGCAGTTTGGTGCTTCTACGCTTTCGTTGCCTTGGCAGATGGAACATGCGATTGGCTCAGCGGCAAACTCGGCAGAACGCTTCGATGATGACTCAGCTTATGTCTAAGTCAGAATACTGTTGTTGCCCGCTGCAGATAATACTCATCGGCGTGAATCTTGCAATGAACAACAACCTTTGGTTCGTCCTATTTTAGCCGCCTTAAATCCTAACCCATGTCTAGGCTAGATTGATCAACACCTGGTATTGATGAGAATATGCTTACTTCTTTCGTAAGTTTGACTCTCTCGATGCCAAACAAATGGATTGCTCACAATTGATCTTTCGACTCAATTGAAACAATGAAGAACATGAAATAAGCAAACCTTGAATTTATTTCAATAACAAACTTAAAACCTAAACAACCATTCTCACAACTACTTTACAACACAACCCAAACCCTATAGAATTTAGAACATAGTGGCAGCAAGAAAACACAAGAGAAACCTAAGCTGTGCTGACTATGAATTGTCTAAAATACAAGGTAAGGTCGGGTATATATAGGGCATAGCCTAGGTTAAGTCCTCCTTGGAGTAGAAGTCTTCCTCATGATAAAGTAGCTTTTGCATTAAATGCATCCTTTAATTCTTACTTCTTTGACTTGAATTTGGACTCCTCTTGTCATTGCCTTGTGTCGCAAGCAACCCTTGGTCTTCTCTTTTGGCGGCTCTGTCCGCTATTTTCGACATCAATAAATTGCATGGATGGGCTCATTGGACTTAGAAATTTATGCTCTTCCAATCACACTCCAATTTACCAATTCCCTAAGTTACTGCCCTGGGCGACAGATATGGCGGTGGCAACTACTCGGCAACATCTCTCTGTGTTGAACTGCTTCAGTATAGCTCGTCGGTCTGCTGCCTCAGCATCAGCTCCTCTGATTTTCATCCTCCTGACAGCTTCTAGCATCTGAAACTAAAACTAAACTAAAATAGTATCTTTTCTTACCAAATTAAAGATATTCAACAAAAACAAGGCAAAGCAAAGAATACTGTAAATAATGCATGCATGTACCAAAATATGCCTAAAATGCACTTAAGAACTACAATAATATGAGATGAAATGCATACAAAATATAGGACTTATGAGCACTTTACACCCCCCCAAATTCGAACTATTGCTTGTCCTCAAGTAATGCAATCCTAAACATACTTTCCCTTGCACTAATCAAAAAGAAAAAAAAAACTGTTTTAAACTTGATTTAGCACCTCAAGGCCATGACACCTAAAATAAGATTTAGTGAGAGGAGAGTAACATGAATTACCTCAGAATTAAACTATAATGCCAGTGCAGTGTGTGCAAAATCTGAGTACACGCTGAATCTGAAGAATATTCTAAGTAAACAAAGATGCTGTCAAGGTAATATAAGGTTGCTGCCGAGGCAACACAATTAAGCAAAATTTATAATCATGGCAGTAAGGGCTTCAACTTATCACAACTACTCTTTAGGTCTAATATTAAGATAGGAGCAAACTACAAAACCCCGAACCCATTGAGTAGAGTCATCCCGTGAAGACTTTCATTCACTCATGCTAATTTGTCCGTCACTTCAAAAATTTTCAGATACATGGACTTTGATAGCAGCGGAGTGTCCTTGGCACATGATTCTTCCTAGAGCCTATTTTGGGCACCTCTAGGGAAAAACATCATATATTTTTTTCTTCCTACCGTGGCAGTGCTTTTCATCATTTTTTCTGTATGTTTTCTGTCACGGCAGCTACCTGCAACCATGTTAGAAATTTACAAATAATTCAAGCAGGCAATGTTTATCAGAAATTCAGTCAAATTCAGCAAGTAACGATAGTGTTTTTAATTTTTGGAAATTATAAAAAAATTCTAAGTTTTCTTCATGCTTTTCCAAAAATTAAGTTCATTTTATTTAATGGTGCAAAAAAATTAATCGGCTATCCTATCATAGGCACAAGTTCTAACAAAATTTTTTCTTTTGATTAATTTAAAGGCAAGTACATATGCAACCTATATGATCTAATTAATGCCTAAAAATGAGTGATAATCCCCCCTAAACTCGAGATGGGCACTGCCCTCAATGCACAAAATAATAAAAACAGAAAAAATAAAAGACAAGATAAATAAAAAACAAAAAAACAAGAAGTAAAAAGAAAGAAAAGAAACAACGCTAGATGTTTTCGGATTGTGGAGATGTTGTTGGAGTTTCAGAGGCGGAGGTTCAATGTGGACTGGTTTAGTTTTTGAGTCCTCATCCTTCGGTGCCGGTTCAGCTGAGATTATATGCCGCTTCCTTTTCCTGCTTGGTTTTGCCATAGGTGCTGCCGATGGCTCTGTTGTTGCTTTTGGTTCCCTGGTTGCTGTCGTTTGTTGCCCGGAATCCTTGGACGGGGAGGTGTCGGCCACTATTGCCGCTGTTAGAGCTGGAGAGTATTGTTGGTGATGCCTCTCTGGAGTGTCGGCCACCGTGTGAGAGGAGGAGGTGGCTGTGTAGGACGAGTATCGTGCTGGAGAAGGCATCTGGCGACGGAAAGCGGCGTGGCGGGCAGTAGCTTCTAGCGGTGTAGCCTCTCTTGGTTCAACTGCGGCGGCCAATTCTTCAAGGAATCTGGCCAGGGAGGGGCCGCCATTGGGAAACTTCTGCAGAGGATAGGCCACAAAGGCCTCTTGAACTTCCCTAACATACTTCATGAAAGTCAGCTGCTGCTGCTCAATTCTCTTGTTGCTCTCGATCAGTCTGTAGAGTAGCTGGATGACCTCAGGGTTTTGGGCAGCCTCAGTACTGCCTCTTGCTGTCAGGGCAGCTGTGTTGTCTGTCGACGGCTGGGACGGTGTGGTTGGCTCTATTTCAGGCGCCTGCATCATCTGGAGCCTGGCTTTTCTGGTCCAGCCCTCCCGTGATGGTGTCAGGACATCTTTTGAGTCAGAAGAGACGTTGAAGTTCACGCAAAGACCGGTGATGAGGGAGGGGAAGTAGAGTCTGTCCTTCGACTTCTAGTAGCAGTTGTGGATCTCTTTGCATATTATGTCTCCCACATTGATCGGCCGGTTGTTCATGATTGAGTGGATCGAGGCGAGACGTGACCGGTCAACTATCATGTTGTGGGATGTGGGCAACAAGCGTCGCTTGATGAATGTGTTCCACAGAATTGCCTCCGGCAGCAGACGGCGACGCTGAACAGAACTGTTGTGTTTCCCTGCCAGCCACGGGATGTTTGGTTCACATAGCATGTCCTTCATTCTGTCGTAGTCAGCTGCTGTCAATGTCTACCGCTATTCCTCATGGGGGTTATCGTCCATCTGCAGCCCATGGAACTTGTTGATGGTGGCGGCATTGAGTTTTGCTGCCTCCCCTCTAACAAAAACAAATAGGACTTATGGGCGGGGTTGATGGGCGTAGAACTCTCAAACAAGGGTGATGTTGGCCACCTCGGGATGCTTTGCAAAGATCTCCCACCCTTGGCTATGAATTTTCTCGAACAGGGCGGGCTCGAGACCTAAGTATCTTGTCTACTGCGAGTAGTGAAACCCCTGCTCCTCCCAAACTGCTCGGTTGGCAAATTGTGTTATGTGCCTTTTCTGGACTAGCTCGGAGAAGATTTTGTGGAATGCGGGTTTGGATTGTGATGATGCCATGGTAGTGAGACAGTTGTAATCTGAAAGTAACTGAAAATAGAAAATATTAAGAAAGCAAGTGAACACATAAGAGGTTAAACAAGGAGATGAAGTGATGAAAATGAATGAAATAGTGAGGTATATATAGGGGTTGCTAAGAGATGTCGTGGTGGCATTAAATTCCCAATGAGTAGATTTTGCGGCACGTGTTACGAGATTAGATGCCCGTAACGCTATAGTCGTTGGAAGCTAGCCGTTAGTAGTAATCTAGCCGTTGTGAATTTTTCCGTTGAGCTACCTTCAGTTGTTTCGACGGCATGGTGGGCGGGCTCCTTGTTGGGCCTTCTTCTTGGTCCTTCTTATTTATTCTTAAACTTAAAATAAAAATAATTAACAAGATAAAGAAAACTTAAAATCTACAGAAAATAAAAATGTGGAAAATAAATTGCAATAAATTAAAATCTACTCCTAAAACATAAAAATAAAAAGAAAGATTAAAAATAAATTAAGTTATGTTGGGAGTGCATAGAGTGCATCTCCCAAACATAACCACTTCTTAAGTTGGTTGTGATTTTCTTTTCGTCCAGGTGGGTTATCTTGCTCCTCATGATCTTTGTTACTGCCCTGTATTCTGCCCTGGCTGCTGCTGCCTTGCTTTGTTTCTGTGCTAGTTTTGGAGGCATGTGTGTCTTGGCATACTTCTTTTTAGTTGACTGGTTTCATTGCTGTAAAACATGTGTCTTTACGTTCTGATTGTCAACCCTCATTATGAGTTCTCCATTCTCCACATCTATTAATATTATGCTTGTAGCTAAGAATGGTCGCCCAAGAATGATGGGGCGTTCTCGTTTGCCTCACAGTCCAAGATATGGAAATCAGCTGGAAAAATGAAGTTGCCTACTCGTACAATGATGTCTTCAACTTTTCCTTCCGGTTGCACAAAAGAATGGTCAGCTAGTTGGAGCATGATGAAAGTTGGTTTTTCTTTTCAAATTCCTAATTTGTTGAAGACAACCTTTGGCATCAGATTAATGCTTACTCCTAGGTCACATAGAGCTCTCTTGTCATGGTTGCTACCTATCTTGCATGGAATGATAAAGCTATCTGGATCAGTTCTCTTGGGCGGCACCTTATTATGCAGCATTGCCATGCATTCTTTAGTTAATACCACTATTTCGAATTCCTCAACTCTCCTTCTTTTTGAAACCATATCTTTCAAAATTTTTGCATAATTTTGCATATTTTGTATGGCTTCCACGAGTGGGATGTTGATGTGCACCTACTTTAGAATATCCATAAATTTCTTGAACTGGTGCTCTTGCTTTTACTGTTTAAGCCTTTGGGGGAAGGGCGGCGATAGACAAATGTCCTGGATGCGTTCTTTACAAGGAAATTTTATCTGTGGGGGTTCAGGATCATCTGTCTCAAGGTTGTCGTCTATCTCTTCTGCCTGGGCATCAATTTGTTTTGCTGCCACAGTAGATTGTTCATGTACTGCTGTGGCGGGCGGTTCTGGTTGCTTTTCCTTTGGCTTCTCAACTCTAGGATCATCTAGTTGTTTCCACTTCTTGTTGTTATTGCTTTGTATTGCTCAAAAGTGGGATTTGTTGTTGCCTCACTGTTGCTGGATGATGCCCCCTATTGTCCTGTTGCTTATGATCTCAGTGAACTGCCCGAACTGGGTCTCCAGGTTCTTTATTGCTGCCTCCTGGTTGTTCATCCGCATGTCAGTCCTGTCCATGAAGGACTTAGTCTTGTCAATGAATTTATTAGTACGAACAATAAAATCAGCAGTGAGAGACATAAAAGTATGTAAAGTAAATTCTAATGAATTATTGCTCATATTCTGTTGCTGCTGAGGCTGCTGCCGGGACAGGTTCTGCTGATATCCTCCTGGTTGCTGGTTTGGATTTGCAGCCGTATTAGGGTTACTCTAGGAGAAATTTGGGTGCTTTTTCCATCCCGAATTGTATGTGTTGGTGTTGGGTCTCCTGTTCCTCTCATAAGTTCCCATAAAATTGGCGGATTCACTACATTTGGAGGGATCATGGTTGCCCCCACACTCATCAAAAAAGGTCTCCATAGCCTTAGCCTCACATGTTTTTCCCAGCGGGTTTGGCCATATTCATCACCAAATGTGTCAGTTAATCTAGGCAGGCAATGACAGACTCGATGGCTTCTACTTCATTCACAACAATTGGCCGCCTTATGCCGCCGCCGCGGGCTTTAGGGTGGTCTATCCAGGATGATTCCATTGGCTGAAGCGTCAAGCATCATTCTTGTTGGCTGATTTACTCCATTATAAACATCGACACTTGAGTCCAGGATGGGAAACCGTGAAGCGGGCAGTTGTTTAGCATCTGTTGGTATCTCTCTCAAGCTTCATACATTGGTTCGTCATATCCTTGGCGAAAGGCAATGATTTCGTTTCATAATCTGTCGGTTACGTTTGTAGGGCTAAAACGATCAAGGAAGTCCTTGCATAACTTTTTCCAAGTGTTGAATGATCTTGTCGACTGGTTATTTAGCCACTGTTTTGCCCTATCCCTTAGTGAATAGGGAAATAATCTCAACTTAAGCACATCTTGATGGACTCCATGTATCCTAAAAGCTCTACAAATGTCAATAAATCCCCTCAAGTGCCGTCAAGCATCTTCCATGGCAGTTCCTCCAAATTGCCCCAATGTGTTTATCATGTTGAACATCACTAGTTTCAGCTCGAAGTGATCCGCTTCAATTTCAAGCTCTGCAACAGTTGGGTCAAATCCTCTGTTTACACATACTGTTACTGCATGGGCTGAATTGGGGGCTGCAGCCTAGGTGGTGGATCTTGCTACCCAGCTCTGCCGTCTCGAGCATTGTTGGCAGGGCTGTCATCTTGGCCGTTATGCATGCATGTCTCTCCTTTTCCTACTTCCTTAGCTTTTCCAAGGTCTTCTCTTGCTCTTCGTTTGATCTCGTCTATGAAAACAGTTTCGGTCGATGGGTTGGCTCTGGTCATGCACCAGACAAGAAAACTGTAAAAAAAATTATTGAATAAAAAGGAAAAATAAAAACTGAAATTAAATGCAATAAAAAGTGCAAAAAAATAAAGCCGAATTTACTATTGCCAATCCCAGCAACGACACCAAATACTTGTAGAGCGATTAGGTGTTCTCTAAATAT
Organism: Hibiscus tridactylites; assembly: GCA_958450335.1. Classification (NCBI taxonomy): domain Eukaryota; kingdom Viridiplantae; phylum Streptophyta; class Magnoliopsida; order Malvales; family Malvaceae; genus Hibiscus; species Hibiscus tridactylites. Next base: position 59,332,870 of record OY288271.1, read on the forward strand.
GAGCGCAAGTGCACACTCTTGTCAAGTTGTAAAATAAAAGATATCGTCTCCTACGAGGATTGGACATCTAACTTGAATATAAGTTCCTACACAAGGAATATTTAAATGCACAAGTAAATTTCAGTTTGTTTAAAGGAAAAGTAAATAAACACAAGTAATTAAGAGAAGAGATTAGGGTGACAGAATGGGTTAGGTTATGCTGCTCCGTAGTGTGAAACTGTGTTGAATAGATTAAGTTGTATTGCGCTACCAGACTTTGCTGCCTCAGCAGAAGATGGCAGATTGGTTCTTCGACACTTTCGCTACCTCGGAAGGTGGAACGGGCGATTGGCTTGGCGGCAAACTCGGCAGATCTTCAAGGCCTGACAGAATGCTTCGATGATGATTCAACTTATGTCTAAGTCAGAATACTATTGATGCCCGCAGCAGATAATACCCGTCAGCGTGAATCTTGCAATGAACAGTAACCTTTGGTTCGTCCTCTTTTAGCCGCCTTAAACTCTAACCTATGTCTAGGCTAGATTGATCAACACCTGGTACTGATGAGATCGTGCTTACTTCTTTCGTGAGTTTAACTCTCTCGATGCCAAACAAATGTATTGCTCACAATCAATCTTCCGACTCAATTGAAAACAATGAAGAATATGAAATAAACAAACCTTGAATTTATTGCAATAACAAACTTAAACCTAAACAATCATTCTCACAACTACTTTACTACACAACCCAAATCCCTAGAGAATTTAGAACATAGTGGCGGCAAGAAAACACAAGAGAAACTTAAGCTATGCCGAATATGAATTGTCTAAAATACAAAGTAAGGTTGGGTATATATAGGGCATGGCCTAGGTTAAGTTCTCCTTGGAGTAGAAGTCTTCCTCATGATAAAGTAGCTTTTGCATTAAATGCATCCTTTAATTCTTACTTATTTGACTTGAATTTGGACTCTTCTTGTCGTTGCCTTGTGCCGAAAGCAATCCTTGATCTTCTCTTTTGGCTACTCTGTCTGCTGTTTCTGGCATCAATAAATTGCATGGATGGGCTCATTGGACTCAGAAAATTATGCTCTTCCAATCGCACTCCAATTTACCAATTCCTAAGTTGCTGCCATGGGCGGCAGATATGGTGGCGGCAGCTACTCGACAACATCTCTCTCTGTGTTGAACTGCTTCAGTACAACTCCTTGGTCTACTTCCTCAGCATCAACTCCTCTGGTTTCTCCTCCTCCTAACAGCTTCTAGCATCTGAAACTAAACTAAAATAATATCTTTTCTTACCAATTTAAAGATATTCAACAAAAACAAGACAGAGCAAAGAATATTGTAAATAATGTATGCATGTACCTAAATATGCCTAAAATGCTCTTAAGAACATCAATAATATGAGATGGAATGCATAAAAAATATAGGACTTATGAGCACTTTACAATTAGAGCTCTAGGACAGTTCGTAGTCGGTTTAGGGAAAACTTTGCTCGAGATGTGATAAAATCATGCAATTTTTTTTCTAAAATCCTCTTTAAATATATATTGAGGGAAACTGAAGCTAATTTTGGAAAATGATTTTTGGAAAGTTGACATTTCGGTTTGTTGACTAAAATGTAAAAGTTGCAAGTTTCGTTTTAATGGCTAAATTGAAGAGAGCCAAAACTTAGAATCCTTAGGAAGCTATTACACCTAGGTGTTATCATCTATTTCCTTGATTTTATGTTTTAAATGATCTAATTAAATGTTTTAATAAAAGGACTTTACGAAAAGAGATTTTTAAAAGCCTAATGATTTTCTTACGTAACTACTTTTCTCTAAACTTATCTCTCAACTTTCTCAGCAGCCAAACTCTCTTTTCATCACCAAAATCTCTAGAGATTTATCTCATTTCATCTACTTTTGATTCCTAAATGATAACCATGGATTTCTACAACAACTAGCTAAAGTTTTCTTTAAGGATTTCTTCAAAATCATTGCAAATCAAGGGGAAAGCTTGTGTTAGAGGTGATCTTTCTTTTCTCTCCTCTAATCAAGGTTCTTTATTGAAATTCCTAAGTCTTTGTCTCTCTAGTTTTGTTTAATAACAAGATTTTGTAATTCAATTGGTGAAAATTGCTAAATTAAGCTTTGTAAGATGATTTTTCAAGATTTTCGTTAAGGTACTATTTTGATTGTTTTGAGACTGATTTTAATCATAACGTGGATGTTAATAGATGTGGAAATAAAAGTTTTATGAATGTAATCCCGAAATGAGTTGAATCTCTAATTGTTAGATTGTTAGATTTTGGGTTTTTGTGGTGTTTGTGTGAAATCTGAGTTGCTGGAGGTATAATGATGAAATTAGGTTGAATTTGGATGTTGATTGATGTTTAAAATGAGATGGAAGTGTTTGGTTATGGCTGGGCTGAGTTTAGAGAGGAATCAAAGGTAATTTTAGTTGTTTCGGATGAGCGTTTTGGTGTTTTTGGGCAGAGCAGTGAGATTGTTTAAGTTGATGGTGATTATGATGCATTAATCCTCTGTTCTTGTGTGATATAAAAAGGGGAGAATACATCAGAAGCAATCTGTGAAATTTTGGGGGCTTGAGACGCATAATTTCACGTCGGTGAATCTTTGTTTCCTGAGTCGGTGAGTGAGAACGTGTTTTCTAGCTTTGAAACACTTTAAAGGTGGTATTAGGAACTTAATGTAAGCTTGAAATGCTTTACTAAGTTTGGAAGTAAGTAAAAGGATTTTCTCCCTCAGATTGTGCTATTATGAGTTATTGATGCACTTTATTTTAAATGCATGTTACCTACTGTTTAAAGCATGATTTGAAGTAAATAATTTACTGTTTTTGATGTTATATTGATGAATGATGCACATGGTAAGTGGTCCTTATAAGTATATGCTTATACTTGTATTATGAAGCATGGTTTTATACTTGGAAATGAGGCTTATTGGTAATGCTTTGAAAACAGCGAGATTATGCTAAATACGAATTATATTGGCAAGTGATGTTGTGAAATTGGGTTATAAATGAAATCAGATATAGCTAGCCGGTTATAGGATTGAGTGCACTATAAACAAGTTGCCTTGGATGTTGAGGGGTTTATACGGTGTACTAAATACTCCATCCAAGTACCTTAACGATTGAGGAAAGTGTATAGTATCCCGTCTCTCGTTAGTGGGGTTATACATCTATGGATGAGTGGTGTTGAGGGGTTTATATGGTGTACCGAATACTCTACCACAGGTGTCACAATGGTGGAGGGTAGCTCCCGTGTGTGAACCTTGAGATGCCGATGAGAATGTATGAAGTGTTGGGATAACACTTGTGAATCTGCGTATCCGATGTGGTTCTGAGAAATGAACATTTTGATGATCACTTGTGAGCCAATATAATTGATAATGTGTTATGATATGGTTTATGATGCATCAAAATGAAAATTCATGTTTTACTCTTTAAACTTGGCATACGGTAGCTATGCATGAGAAGGCTTAAGTTGAGTGCTAGCAATGGATTTGTTGTTGTGATTATAACACATGTTGCATGATGTTTAACACGCTGATTTGTTAAGTAAAGTGCATGGTTTTAAAAAGGGCATGATGGCTTTTCAAAGGATGTTAGTAGATTGAAATGAGATTTCAATGTGAGCATGAAAATGGTTTTAATGCATTGATGGTATTTTGTTTTTGAGCATTCCTCATTAAGCCTTGTGTGCTTACGCTCTACTCTTGTCCATCAATGCAAATAATTGAGGTTTGGAGGCAACAAGACGCAAGGGAATTCCAACAGACTTCGCTTTAGAATGTATGTTTCGGTTTAGACTATAATAATAAGGGAAATGGAGGATCCGTTATGTTTTGGGAGATTTGTGTAAACTCTCTATTTGAGCATGTGTTTAATGTTGTTTTAGACTTGTATATGGCCTTTGGATATTGGTTGTGCTTTGCTATGCATTTTGGTATCTTTCTTGGCTTGGTTGCTAGGTTGCATGCCTATAGTTTACCTTTGATGCATGTTGGAAGCATGTTGGAATAGTTTAGGATGGATTAAAGTGTGAAAAACCAGCAAAAAGTGTCATTACAGGCCCATGTGTTTTGGTACACTAGATCTTGTACCGAAATAGTGAGCCTGAAATGGCCTAAGGGTTTCGAAATAGGGGAGGTCTGTTCCGGTATATTTTTCCACTGGAAACCTCTGTTCCGAAACACCACAAAGGGTGTTTCGATATGGGACAGTGTTCTGAGCTCTGTGAACCTATTTTAGTATGCCTATTTTGATATAGGGCTAGCCTGTACCGAAACGGCAGGCTGGTAAGTTAGTTGTTTGAAAATTCTGAAGTTTTGTTTATTTGCGTTTTAGTCCTCGAATGTTGTGGATGCATTTAAGTGAGCTTGGATGATTGATTTGAGTTGGGATTTGACTGAGATGCTTGTAATATTATTTATTTAAAGATGGTAGTCTAAAATTTGAAGAATCCCTCGTAATTTGTCATGTTTGCAAAATGGTCCCTAAAATCGTAATTATATGCAATCGAGTCTTATTCAATGTTTGATTGAGTTATGAATGTTCCGATGCGATGTTAAACACTTAGGATCATAATGAGCATTTAGACAATATAAAAAGAAAATAAATTAGGGTTGTTTATTAGAGTAAACTTCCCGGTTTACTTCAATATTCCCCGTGTGACCCGTTCGGTTCGGTCTACCATCTAGACCAGATCGAGGGGGTTACAGTACGAGAAGTGTTGGACCTCAAGTAGCGCAGGATCAGGCTGTCGGTGATATGACACCATTGATTCAGGCTAAAGCTGGAGCTTTTCAGGCTGTGGTAGCGGGTATGCGTGTGGTTGCGCCACAATCTGCGGTCAATGCTGGTTTACCCTTGGAGCGTGTACGCAGTCTGGGTGGCACCGAGTTTAGAGGTTTTTCTTTGGAAGGATTTGAGGCATGGTTTGAGAGCACTCAGAGGATTCTTGGTCAGATAGAGTGCACATATGTGCCCAAGCTGGGCTGGATGGTATCCTTACTTTAGGGAGGTGCTTATTTGTAGTGGACTACCACTATTGTGGGGATGGAATCTTCAGAGGTGACATGGGAGTTCTTTGGAAATGCTTTCCGGAAGAAATATTTGGGTGTTCGTTATAAAGACGAGAAGAAGCAAGATTTTATGGCCTTGATGCAAGAGAACATGTCTGTTTTCGAGTATGAAGTACATTTTGTTCGATTGAGCTAGCATGCCCCTAATTTGGTTCCGAACGAATAGAAGAGATGTGATCGGTTCTTGTACGACTTGGTGAAGGATGTAAAGACATATGTTAGCTACGAAGTATACGGATTCCGACGTCTTGGTCGCTCGTGCTAATGACATTGAGCAGAGTTTAGGTTTGCCTTCTCGTGTGGGGAATTCTAGTTCCGGGAAGAGGGTTGCTGAGTTTGACAGAGGAAGGGATCGTTACAAGAGGAAGCGTGATAAGAAGTTTTATCCGGATTACAGACGTGGTGGTGGCGGTAATATGGGTCGCGGGCAGCAGGGTCAGAATGTGGTGGTTCGTTTGCCCGAGTGTAATCATTTTGGGAGGCGACATCATGGAGAGTGCTGGGGTAATCCTAATGCTTGTTGGGGTTGTGGTTCTCATGGTCGTATAAAGCGTGATTGTCCTCATCAAGCTAGACAGGCACCAGTGCGTGTTTTTGAGCTTCTTAGGGGCCGTGGGCGTGGCCGAGGTAACTTTCAGCATAGTGACAATGTTCGAATGAATGTTGCTAATATTGTGGCAGTTCAGCTTGAGGGAGGTGGACCGGATAGGGTGTATGCACACAGCGAGGGAATGAATGACACGTATGTGATTGTACGTACGTTTACTTTGCAATCCTTGCCACTACTTTCTTTGATTGATTTTGGTTCCAGGCATTCATATATTTTAAGTGATCATACAAAGTTGCTTGACATACCGGTTGAGTTGTTAGATGTGGGTATGCAAGTGACGAGTTCGTTTGGTGAGGTAGTTGTTGTTAGGAATTTTTATAGGAGATGTCCGTTGAAGGTTCGTGGACATGTATTTGCGGTTGATATGATGGAGTTACCTTTCTATGGTTTTGATGTTATTCTTGGTATGGTTTGGTTAACCGAGCATATGGCTGTGGTAGATTGTGAATACAAGCGTGTTTCATTAAAGCTTGCCGATGATTATGAGGTTGTGGTGGGAGGTGAGAATGTTAAGTTTTGTCCAATTTTGTTTCGTCAATGGAAACAAAAAAGTTGATGCGTGTAGATGTCAAACATACTTGGCATATGTTATGAATCCGAATATGAAGGAGGTACGTCCCCAAGATATCCAGACTATTTGCAATTTTTCCAGGGGTATTTCCGGAAGAGTTGCCTAGATTGCCGCTGGATAGAGAGGTAGAGTTTTGTATCGAGATGTATATGGATACGACTCTAGTGTCTATTTCTCTGTATCACATGGCACGCAAAGAAGTGAAAGAATTGAAGACACAACTTCATGAGCTTTTAGACCGTGGGTTTATTAGGCCCAGTGTGTTGCCGTGGGGAGCGCTGGTGTTGTTTGTGAAAAAGAAAGAAGGCACTATTAGAATGTGCATCGATTATTGACCACTGAACAAGTTGACGATAAAGAACAAATATCTTTTACCAAAAATTGACAACCTATTCGATCAATTCTACGGTGCAATAGTGTTTTCCAAGATTGATTTGAGATCAGGATACTATCAGTTGAAGGTGAAGGGTAGAGATGTGTCGAAAACGATGTTCTGTACTCATTACGAGCATTATGAGTTTTTGGTGGTGTAATTTGGGTTGGAAAATGCACCCGCGGCTTTCACGGACATGATGAATTGGGTGTTCCATGAGTTCTTGGATCATTTTCTAGTTGTGTTTATTGATGATATCCTTGTGTATTCACGTACCGAGGAGGATCATGATAGACATTTGTGGATTGTGTTACAGACCTTGTTGGACAATCAATTATATGCTAAGTTGATCAAGTGTTAATTTTGGATTAAAGAAGTTGTGTTCCTTGGTCATGTTGTGTCGGCAGAAGGAATTCGTGTGGATCCTCAAAAAGTTGAGACGATTGTGAATTGGAAACAACCTAAACCGGTGTCAGAGGTTTGTAGTTTTTTTGATTTAGCGGGTTATTATCATCGTTTTATGGATGGTTTTTCTAAGGTTACTGCTCCTTTGATGAAGTTGTTGCAAAAGGATGTTAAGTTTGAGTGGACGGAGATGCGACAACAAGCTTTTGAGAAGTTGAAGAAAGCTTTGACCTAAGCTCCGATCTTGATTCAACCCAAATCGGGTAAAGAGTTTGTGATTTCTAGTGATGCATCCTATGTGGGATTAGGGTGTGTGTTGATGCAAGACGGAAGATTTGTGGCGTATGTATCTAAGAAGTTGAAGGTGCATGAGCGCAATTATCCTACGCATGATATCGAGTTGGATATTGTGGTGTTTGCGTTGAAGATTTGAAGACATTACCTTTATGGAGAAAAGTTTGTGGTGTATACGGATTATAAAAGTGTAAAGTATTTGATGTCTCAAAAAGAGTTGAATCTTAGGCAACGGAGATGGTTGGAGTTGCTTAAGGATTACGACTTGACGATAGAGTATCACCCTGGAAAGGCTAATGTAGTGGCCGATGCTTTGAGTAAGAAGGTAGTTGTGGAGTTGAGAGCCACATTTACGCGATTGAGTGTGTTGTGGGATGGTGGATTGATAGCCGAGTTGCAAGTGAAACCTTCCTTGGTTCAGTTGATTAAGGAGAAGCAGTTGCTTGATGATTCGTTGTTGCCGCATGTTCATGATATAGTCGATGGTAATTCGACAGACTTTTGTTTTAATGATGATGGTGCTTTGTGTTTTAAGAGTTGAATAGTTGTGCCGGATGATGTTGAGTTAAGGCGCACTATTCTGACAAAGGCGCATAGTAGTCCTTTTGCTATGCATCCTGGTAGTACTAAGATGTATCGTGGATTGAAGGATGAGTACTATTGGGTTTGGTTGAAGAAGGTTGTTGTTGATTTTGTGGGTAAGTGCATGGTTTGTCAACGCGTGAAAGCTGAGCATCAGTTTCCTTCCGGGTTGTTACAACCTTTGAAGATACCATAATGGAAATGGGAGAGGATTACGATGGATTTTGTGTCAGGTTTCCTTTGACCCCATCAAAGAAGAACTATATTTGGGTGATTGTGGACCGTCTTACGAAGTGTGTGCATTTCATAGTTGTGCATACTACGTATATGTTGGATAAGTTGGCAGAGTTGTACATTGCAGAAGTTGTGAGGTTACATGGTGTACCGGATTCCATAGTTTTGGATAGAGATCCAAGGTTTACAGCGAGGTTTTGGGACTGTTTGAATAGAGCTTTGGGTACACGACTCAATTTCAGTACCTTGTACCATCCTCCAACGGATGGTCAGTCTGAACGAGTTATCCAAGTGCTTGAAGATATGGTGTGGTGTTGTGTTATATATTTCCTAGGTTTTTGGGAGAAACAGTTGCTTTTGGTGGAGTTTGCTTATAATAATAGTTATCAAGCAAGTATACAAATGGCTCAATATGAAGCTTTGTATGGTAGGAAGTGTAGGATGCCTTTTTGTTGGGTAGAAGCGGGGCAAAAGTTAGTTTCTTTGCCGGATTTGCTTAAAGGGATGACAGAAAGGTAAGGCTTGTTTGTGATCGGTTGAAGGTGGCTTCTGATCGTTGAAAGTCTTACGCGGATTTGAAGCATAAAAAGATTGAACATGAAGTTGGTGATAGGGTGTTTTTGAAAGTTTCACCTTGGAAAAAGGTGATGAGGTTTGGTCAGAAGGGCAAGTTGAGTCCGAGGTTTATAGGACCACAGGAGGTGCTTGAGTGCGTTAGACCAGTGGCTTATAAGTTGAGTTTACCGCTTGAGTTAGAAAAGATACATGATGTTTTCCATATATCCATGCTTTAGAAGTATAGATCGGATCCGTCACATGTTATGCCTATTGAAGAAGTTGAGTTGAATCCAAATTTGACCTATAATGAGGAACTGATTAAGATCTTGGATATGGACAACAAGGTTCTTCATGAGAAGACTATAGTGTTCGTTAAGGTGTTGTGGTGACACCGAGGAAGCTACGTGGGAAAGGAATGATGACATGAAGAAGCAGTTTCCTTATCTTTTTCCACTAGATAAATTTCGAGGACGAAATTTCTTAAGTGGGGGAGAGTTTTAATGCCCCGATTTGAGGCCTAGGAGTTAGCCGAGTTAAGGCTAGATAGTTCGGGAGAACCGGTTTGAATAACTTAGACTAGTTTCGTGATTTAATTATTTTAAAGGGTTCTTGAGGTTGGTAAAATATGGGAAAGTGTTTAAAAATCATTATTTAATATATGTATAATTTTGGTGGAATTAATTTTGGAAAATGGATTTTGGAGGTTTGAAATTTTGGAAATTGGTGACCAAAATGTAAAGATCAAAAAACTATTTTTAGTCACTAAATCGTAAAAGAGCAGAACTTTGAATCTTTAAGGAGCTATTGATCCAAAGTCTAATTCAAACTTTTTTCCTTTTAATTGGTCAATTTTAAAGTGCTTTTAATTAATAAAACAAGATGGAGGGAATTAAATTGACATTTGTTTCTTAAAATCTATTTTACGTAACTACCTTTTCCCCCAATCATTTTCTCTCAAATTCTCTCCCGCCAAACATCAGTTTCTTTTTCAAAGATTTGAGGCAAACACTTAATTTGATTTATCTTTTAACATTAAATGATTTCCTAATGTTTTCCTATCAAAATCTTATGATTTTATCTTTGTTTTCTCATGTAAATCTTTACAATTGAAGGGAAAAGTCATCATTAGAGGTAAGGTTTCGTTCTCCTCCTCTAACAAAAGGTTCTTTAATGAAATTCCCAAGTTCTTGATCTTTTATGAGTGTTTCTATTGGGTTTTGATGTTACAATTATGGAAAATTGGTTTAAATAATGTTTAGTTGAGGTTTAATTGATTAAATCAAGAAATCATTGTTTCGAATCTATTTTGCTGAGTTTATAATGAGATTATATTATGATTATGATGTATTGAAATGTTGATTAAGTGATTTTAATTTAGGAAACCCGAAACTAGATGAGTTGGTTGATTCTTAGGTTGGAATCTTTGAGTTTTTGGCTTGATAACGTGGTTGTTTGGTTGCTGGAGGTTCTTTGGTGTTGAGAAGGTGTTTTTAAATGTAAATTGATGTTTTTTATGTTATTCTTGCTGGGTAATGGCTGGCGATTTGTTAGAAAGGTTTCGCCTGTGTTTTCGGTAGTTTTCGGGTGGCGAAAGCTTAATCAATGTTAAGCGATATTGTGGTTTTGTGTTGTTGGGGATTTTGATGCAAGGTTATGCATTAATCCTCTGTTTTGCTTTGGTTAGAATCAAGGGATGTTGTTTCGTACGCTTTCGAGGGAGTTGTGGTTGATCCGGAAGCTTGATTTCGCCTCAGCAAAGAAAGCGAGGTGTTGTTGGTGAGTGGAACTGGTTTTAAAGCTTTTCAAAGGTTTGAAAGCAAGGTTTGGAGGTTTAGGTTAAGCTTGAAACACTAATCTAAGCTTAGAAGTAAGTATGGAAGATTTCGCTCTCGGTTTCCATTGTTTTTGATGAATTCATTCACATGTTTTGAAGGTAGACTTGTTTTACCTACTGTTATATTCATGTTTTTGAAGTGAGAAATGTTGCTTATGTTTATGTTTTGATAATACATGTGTTTAGAAAGTTGTATGTAACATGTTTGAGAAAATGCCTAAATACATGGTTTAATTTATTTGAGATACTTTGATGAAAATTGGTTTGAATGATGCATATGAAAAAAAAGTGAGGTAACATGGTTTAAAAGTGTATATTGGCAAAGTGATGAGACTTGATACTATCAGATATAATTGGTTGACCAATAGGATGAGAGTGCACTATAAAATGTAAGCAAAATTCGTACGTACGTGTGATAAAACATTATGGGAACAACCACATCATGCGTGCTGTAAGATGGGAACAACCACATCTTTCAAGCTCTAAGGTGGGAATAGCCACACCTTGTGAACACTTTGGTGGGAACAACCAAACCAAGTGTTCTACCCCTTCTTATGGTGGGAACAGCCACACCATAAGGTGTATCCGCATATTCGAGTTAGTTTATGGTGGGAACAACCACACCATGTGTTTTGGGATGGAGTGTAGCCACCCGAATTACTTGAATACAAATATATGAGATTTACATGTATCATGGTTTATAAATGTTTTGTATAATGTGTTTTATACGTGAGCTTATATTTTGAGAAATGCTTTATAAAATACAAGCATGAAAAGCTCCGCCTTGAGATGTTGTATCATGGTTAATGCATGAGACTTATGATACATGTGGTTTAAAGATTGATGATTTGCTTTGAAAGTGGATTTACGCATGAGATAAACGAGCATGATGTGAACGAGACTTTTATTTGAGAAATGGTTTTAAAACGCATTGTTGGTTGGTTTTTTATTTGAGCATCCCTCACCAAGAAAACGTGCTTACACTCTCTTTTTACAACAATGCAAAAATGTAGATTGAACCGGCAGCGAGACAGCAAGTGAAGAAGTCCAATCGTCGCTCATAGCTCAAGTATGAATTTTAAACAAATTAATAGTAATAAGTTGGAAATAGGAGATTACCTTGATAATTTGGGAGCGTATGTAATGAACTCCTTGGTTTGGTACAAGTTTGTAGTGCCTTAAAAGACTTGTAAATGGCCTTTAATTGCTGGTATTTGGTTTGATTTGCATTTTGGTACTTAAATGACTGTTATGCTTAGGGAGCATGCCTATAGATTGCTAAATATGTTGTGTTGATGTTGAAAGCATGCCTTGGTATTATTTGCCTTTAGAATCATGACCTAAGTGATTAATTATGGTTTGTTAACATGTTGCATTGGTATTTGACGTGTTTGGACATGCAAACCAGCAAAATATGACACTACAAGCATACCGTATCGGTACGAGGTAGACCGTATTGGTACAAGTTTGTAAGTTTGTAATGGGCATTATTTATAATTTCTATGATTGTTTGCTATATGAGTTATTGTAGTAGGTATAAATGTATGCTCGCTTAAATTCTGCATGTTCAGTAAGATGGTAGATGATTCTGTTATCTCTTGTGTTTTGTGGGCTGATAAAATTTTCTTATACCCTTCGTTATGCATTAAGAAAGTGATGTGATTTGATGGTTGCTCGTTGGATATTTTATGCTAGATTTGAAGTTAAATTTGATGCTATAGCTTGAAAGCTTGTTCCATATATGTGTAATAGTTGTTTTGAACCTTATTGTATCACAATAATGATGAATGTGATGATGCTTGAAATGAAAAGTCTAACTCGTACGGTAAGATAGTTACTTACTGAAACATAGTAAATAATCATGATTAATGAAATGAATTTTATGTGTTTGAAATCTTGATGTGATTACATGGTCTTATATGCATTATAAGTTTGATAGTTTCTTGAGTAAGTTGTTTCATAAATGTTGTTTTGAAAAGACTTGTATGTTACGTTAAATTAAATTATGGATCATATGCTGATTCACTTTGTGATTAGGGTCTAAAGTTTGTTCTCTGTTGAACAACCGTTCTCACACTAATTACAACATAACCCAAACCCAAGAAGAATTTAGAACATGTTGGCGGCAAGAAAACCTAAACTATGCCTAAGGAAAACCTAACTTGTTTTGAAATAGAATTACAATGGGTATATATAGACATTAGCTAGGTCTAGTCCTTTTTGAAGTAGAAGTCTTCAAAGTAGCTTTTTACATTAAATGAGGTTTTAAACTCTAAATTCTTTGAGTTGAATGTGGACTTGATCACGTTCCTTTGCTCCGCAAGTAATCTCGGAGATTCTCCTTCGGTGGCTCTGCCAGCTGCTACATACGTCGAAAAATTTAATGGACATCATCGTTAGAATCAGAATTTTTTGCTCTACAAATCACACTCTGGTTCTCCAACTCCATAGTCTGTTGTCTTGGGCGGCAGGTTGGGCGTCGGCAGCTACTAGTTAGTTGTTGTTTCTGTTTGGAACTGCATCAGTACAGCTTCTTGGTCAGTTGTCTCAACATCATATCCTCAACTCTTCTCTCCCTCTGTCAGCCTCTAGTAACTGAAACTAAAAGTACACTAAAACAATACCTTTTCTTCATCAAATAAAAGATAATCTAGCAAAGCATGACAAAGTAAAGAAATACTGTAAAATGCAATGCATGATCCTAATTATGCCTAGAATGTACTCAAAAACAACAATAATATGAGATGGAATCTGCAAAAAATATAGAACTTGTGGACACTTTACAGAAACCTTAGCGGGTTTTTCTTCTATTTTCCCCGTGTAGCTCACTTGGTTTGGTCTTGCGACTAGACCAAGCTAAGGGGGTTACATTTGTTAGTATCAAAGAGACGGGTTTTGCGAACATTGGGAAGGTAAGTGAGGTAAGTTTTGTGATGTTTTGGTTGTTGATTGTGATGCACAATGTTTGTGAGCATGTTATTGGGTTTTAAATTTTTTGGAGGGTAGATAAAGGCACCCACTGCTATAATACTATTAGTGAAAAGTTGTTTTGATTAAAAGACTTGAGCATCTTGGAATCCTTGCTTTTTGTTGACCCAAATCATTTTTGTTGTTTATGTTTGATGTGGTTACATTGCATTTCTTGTAAGAATGAAACCGAGGCGAGGGTGGTGTTAGAGCAAGTGTCAGAGGTGTTGGACCTTTGCTTTAGTGTAACCCCCTTAGCCCGGCCTAGACGCCCAACCCAAACTAAGAAGATTACACGGGGAAAACTAGAGCCAACTCGTTAAAGCTAACTTCGATTAACGACCTCTTTTTTTCTTTCTAGATGCAATTTAAGTCTTATGTGTTTAACAACACTTTTAGAAGAAAACGACACAACGATTGGAGTTCGATTAGGGGTTCAATTGCATACATTTACCTTTTTGAGACTAAACTGTAATTTCTAAAAATTACAGGATTAATCCAGTTTTAAGATTACCAATCCTTAATTAGTCATGTAATATGCTTCCATGTCAATTTTCATCACAAACAGATCATTCAAACTCATCCAATTGCATGCTCAACATTCAGGGACCAAAATTTAACATTTAGAACTTAAGAAGATGCTTTTAATTGAAAATAACGGTAACGTATCGGTACCCTTAAGCCCGTATCGATACGTGGAAAGACATTAGCCAAAGTTTGGAAAAGGGTATCGGTACACATCCTTGCGTATCGATACACGAACAATTCGTATCGATACCCCTGTGTTGATTTGCCTGAATTATTTCTTTGAGTATCGATACCCAAACCCGAGTATCAGTACTCGTACCGGAAATGCTCATCCAACAGCCACAAATAAGCATTTAACATCAACTAAGCATGCCCAAAACATCCATACAAGTTATAACAAACATTACCAACATATATGCATCAATACACGACCATAGATAAGCAATAGGCATGGCAACTCATGAAGATTGTAAGCAATATGGGCATGCTTGCACACATAATCAAAACATGTCCAAAATACAAAATAGTAAACCATAAACCAATTATAGGCCATTTACAAGTCTCAAAACTCAAACTAAACAAGCTCAAAGTATTTCACAATACCAACTTTTCAAAAATCTGGAGAAATCATTTTTGGTAAGTTAGCTCAATAAAGATTCAAAGTTTCAATCCTGGCAAAACAGTCACCACTGAACTTTTCAAAAATCGCATTTTAGTCACTATTTCAAAATGTTGTATTTCCAAACCTTATTTTGTAAAATTGATTTCACCACTCTTATATATATATATATATTAAAATATGATTTTTAGCTATTTCCCCATATTTTTAAAGCATCCCGAACTAGGCTTTCCCTAAAACTTCCTTTTATATTCGAACCGAAAATTAGACCGGTCCGGTTCAGACCCTAAACTTCTAAGCCCAAAATTGTGGTGTTACAACTCTCCCCCTTAAGAAATTTCGTCCTCGAAATTTACCTGGAGGAAAAAGGTACGGAAACTGCTTCTTCATGTCATTCTTTCTTTCCCACGTGGCTTCCTCAACACCACGATGCTTCCACAACACCTTTACCAAATCAATGGTTTTACCTCGAAGAACTTTACTGTCCGAATCCAGAATTTCAACCGGCTCTTCATCATAGGTCAAGTCTAGATTCAACTCCACTTCCTCCACATGCATAACATGCGAAGGTTCCGATCTATACCTCCAAAGCATAGAGACATGAAACACATCATGAATCTTTTCCAACTCTTGCGGTAACCTCAGCTTGTACGCAACAAGACCCACACGTTCAATCACCTCGTATGGTCAAATGTACCTAGGGCTCAACTTACCCTTCCGCCCAAACCTCAACACCTTTTTCCAAGGCGAAACCTTCAAGAACACATGGTCACCTACCGCAAACTCAATCTCCTTACGCTACAAATCCGCATAAGACTTCTGTCGATCAGAAGCTGCCTTCAATCGCTCACAAATGAGCTTCATCTTCTCGGTGGTTCCTTTCAACAAAGCTAGCATTGAAACCAACTTCTGACATGTTTCAGCCCAACAAAGAGGAGTTCTGCACTTCCTCCCGTACAAGGCTTCATAAGGTGCCATTTGAATACTTGCCTGGTAGCTATTGTTATAAGCAAACTCTACCAAAGGCTAATGCTTCTCCCAAGAGACTTGAAACTCAATCACACAACACCTCAACATATCTTCCAGTACTTGGATAACTCGCTCAGACTGTCCATCCGACTATGGATGATAAGAAGTACTGAAATTCAGCCGTGTACCCAAAGCTTATTGCAAACATTCCCAGAAACGCGATGTAAACCTCGAATCTCTATCCGACACTATAGACTTTGGCACACTATGCAGCCGCACAATCTCAGCAATGTACATCTCTGCAAGCTTATCCAAAGTGTACGTAGTATGCACAGGTAAGAAATGAGCACACTTCGTAAGGCGATCCACAATCACACACATCGAATTCTTCTTCGACGACACAAAGGCAAACCAGACACAAAGTCCATGTTAATCCTTTCCCACTTCCACTAAGGAATCCTCAACGGTTGCAACAACCCAGAAGAAAACTGATGCTCAGCCTTAACTCGCTGACAAACCATGCACTTACTCACATACTCCGCAACATCTTTCTTCAATCCCACCCAATAGTACTCATCCTTAAGATCACGATACATCTTTGTACTACCAGGGTGCATAGCAAAAGGACTACTATGAGCTTCAATCAGAATAGCACGCCTCAACTCAGTATCATTTGGCACTACTATCCGACTCCCAAAACGTAGAACTCCATCATCATTAAAACAGAAATCCGATGGTCTATCCTCAGCAATATCCTAAACATGTGGCACCAAGCAATCATCCAACAACTGCTTATCCTTTATCAACTGAACCAAAGATGGTTTCACTTGCAATTCAGTCATAGGACCTCCATCTCGCGAAATGTTCAAACTGGCAAACATAGCCCTCAACTCCACAGCCACTTTCCTACTCAAGGCATCCGCTACAATATTAGCTTTTCCCGGATGGTACTCGATCGTCATATTGTAATCTTTAAGAAACTCCACCCAACGTCGTTGCCTAAGATTCAACTCTTTCTGAGACATCAAATACTTCAAACTTTTGTGATCCATGTACACGGTACACTTCTCACCATACAGGTAATGTCTCCAAATTTTCAAAGCAAAAACCACCGCAGCTAACTCAATATCATGCGTAGGATAATTGCGCTTATGCACATTCAACTGGAGCGATGCATAAGCCACCACCTTACCCTCTTGCATCAACACACACCCCAAACCAACATAGGATGTGTCGCTGTACACTACAATCTCTTTCCCTGATTTAGGTTGAACCAAGATAGGAGCTTGCGTCAAAGCTGCCTTAAGCTTTTCAAAAGCCTGTTGTCTCGCTTCTGTCCACTCATACTTGACATCCTTCTGCAACAACTTCGTCAAAGGTGCAACAATATTTGAAAATCCATCCACAAACCTTCAGTAGTATCATGCCAACCCAAGGAAACTACGGACTTAATGAACAGACTTTTGAGGCTTCCAATTCATCACTGCCTCAATCTTCTGAGGATCGACACGAATCCCCTCAGCAGAAACCACATGTCCAAGAAAAACAACTTCCCTAAGCCAGAATTCACACTTGTTCAGCTTAGCATAAAGTTGATTCTCCAACAAAGCCTGCAACACAATCCTCAAATGCCCCTCATGCTCCTCCTCGGTACGAGAGTACACAAGGATATCATCAATGAACACCACAACAAACTTGCCAAATATTCATGGAACACTCTATTCATCATGTCCATAAAAGCTGCAGGAGCATTCGTCAAACCAAACGGCATCACAAGAAACTCATAATGCCCATACCTCGTTCTTAAAGCTGTTTTTGGCACATCCACATCCTTCACTTTGAGTTGGTAATAACCTGACCTTAAGTCAATTTTAGAGAACGCAGCCGCTCCCGGAAATTGATCAAAAAGATCATCAATCCTCGGCAAAGGATACTGATTTTTTATAGTAAACTTATTCAGCTGACGGTAATCGATGCACATTCTCATTGTGCCATCCTTCTTCTTCACAAACAAGACCGGTGCACCCAAAGGTGACACACTCGGCCGAATGAAACCACGATCAAGCAACTCCTGAAGTTGCGTATTCAGCTCCTTCAACTCCTTAGGTGTCATTCGGTAAGGAGTAATGGACACTGGAGTTGTGTTTTCATACAACTCAATTCCAAACTCCACCTCTCGACTAGGAGGCAAACCAGATAACTCCTCCGGAAACACACCAGGAAACTCCCGCACAGTCCTGATATCTTGAACTCGCAACTCCTTAGAGCTAGGATTCATAACAAAGGCCAGGTAAGCCTCACAACCATGCCTCAACATTCAGCTTGCTTCCAATGTAGACACCACATTAGCATGAAACTTCACATTCTCACCAACCACCACAACCTCGTAATCATCCGCAAGCTTCAACGAGACTCGCTTGTTCTCAAAATCCACCGCAACTCGATGTTCAACAAGGCAATCCATACAAAGGATTACATAAAAACCATAGAAACGTAATTCCATGAGATCAACAAGAAAAACATGGTTTTGCACTACCAAAGGACATCTTCTGTATAACTTCCGTGTCAGAACGGTCTCACCGAAAGAACTAGTCACACAAATACCAACATCCAAAGACTCAACAGGTAAACCAAGCAATTGAGCATGTTCACGCAATATGTATGAGTGTGTAGATCCATAATCAATCAAGGAAAGTAATGACAAGGATTTCAAAGTAAAGGTACATGCGATCACATCCGTGTCATTTCTCCCCTCTCGATGAGCATACAGTCGAGCCTGGCCGCCACCCTTAGGTTGAACAACCACCACATGCGCAACATTCCTCCCACTGTCATCTCTGCGCTGGAAGTTACCACGGCCGTACCCACGACCTCTTTGTGGTGCAACAACCCCAGGAGCACGTCCCTGACCACCACCGGCCAATAATGGACACTCCCTCCTCATGTGGTCTGCCGAACCACAATTCCAGCATGAGTTATCGATCATTGCAACAGGAGCCTGCACCTCCCTCGCTGCTCGAGGACAATCACGCCTCAAATGGCCACGCGATTCACACGTCTAGCACGCGTTCTGATCAGCTCTCATCCTATCTCCCTGAACAGGCGCACCATGCCCTCCATTACCACGCCTAGCAGAAGACTGATACCTCTTATCTCGTCCTCTCTTGTTCCGTCCACCACCGGAACTATACTCAGCAGCTCTTTTTCCCGAGCCAGAACTAGCACCTCTGGAAGACAGGCCCTGATTCTGCTCAATATCCTTCGCTCTACTCACCAGCACATCAAAATCCGTGTACACAGCTGCAAGCATAAAGGTCTTCACGTCCGTTACCAAACCATATCAGAAACGTTCACACCTCTCCCGCTCATCAGGGATAAGCTCAGGTGCATACTGACTAAGACGGACAAACTGGATCTCGTACTCCTCCACCGTCATGCTTCCTTGCGTAAGAGACATGAATTCCCTTTTCTTTTCATCCAAGTATCACACCCCTAGATACTTTCGCTTGAACGCGTTCAGAAAGAACGTCGAAGTCACATCAACTTCCTCCATTCCGGAGACAGTGGTCGTCCACCAAGTATACGCATCATCATGTAACATCGATACCACACAACCTAACTTATACACATCGTTGCAGTTCATTTGTCCCAATATCCTCTTGGTGCTTTCCAACCAAGATTCAGAACCCTCAGGAGATAAACCTCTGAACTCAGTCCCTCACACACTGCGAAGACGTTCCAAAGGTAATCTCACATTAGCATCACCCTGATGCACAGCTCCGTGAGCTCCAGCTACTGCTGCCTGGAAGGCTCTAGCAATAGCCTGTATTAATACAGTCATGTCAGGAGCAGCTTGCCCCTGCACAGCTTCCGGTCCAGCGACCCCAGCACCAGCACCAATTCCAGCATTTTTACCTCCAGCACCGCCACCGCTGGGTTGTCCACCACCAGGAGGAGGAGGTATATCCACAACATTCTCAACGTTTTCCTCGTTCTCATTCTGAGCCATAGCTCTCGTATTCATCATCGTCTCTCTACGAGGCCCCATTTACAAGAAAAACAATGCACTGACACAAACGCAATAAACATAATTAGGCTCAACAAGGTAAGTAATCCATGTACTCAAGCTCATTTTCCAAAAACAATTCCTTTCATTAGTTTTGATATGGCAATGGGTTCCTCTAACATGCTTCCACATAGCATAGCATCACAATTGCAACATACTTTACATTTCATACAACATGCTTTCAATCAAAAGACATATCAAGCAAATACTCATACATCACCCACATAACCATTCCCATTTACTCGAGAACTCAGCTCTGATACCACCAAATGTAACCCTCTTAGCCCGGCCTAGACGGTTGACCCGAACTACGAAGATTACACGGGGAAAACCAAAGTCAACTCGAAAGACAACCTTGATTAACAACCCTTTTATTCATTTTAATCTTGTCTAGATGCACATTAACCCTAAGCTTAATCTTGAGAAACATTTATGTAAAAAGCACAACGATCGAATATCAACAAGGGACTCAATTGCACAAATTACAAATATTAGGGACCAAATTGTAAATTCTGGAAATTTGAAAGTCTTAACTGATTTTTAAGTTACCGATATTAAATTAGTCATATTACATGCTTCCTTGTCAAATTTCACCTTAATCGGACATCTCAAAATCATGCAATTGCAAATACAATTTTCGGGATTAAAACGTAAAGCTTGCAAACCTCAATACCATTCAAATCAGTGCTCAACGGTCACCTATTTCGAAACGGTGTTGACCGTTCCGAAACACGGGTTCGTTTTGAGACTTGTTTCGAAACAGGGCCTTCCAGTGGCCAAACCGTTTCGATACGGTCACCAGCCGTTTCGAAATACCAATGCCATTACAGGCCCCCGTTTCGAAACGCCTATGAGTGTATCGATACGGGTTGCCCAGAAGCTGCAGAAATTGCTGGTTTAACATGCACAAAACCACTCAACCACATCCTAATGACTTCCTAATCATGCCAACAAATCATCATACATATAGGGTACATGTTTGCAACTTCAAAATACATTCCTGGCATCAAACATGGAATTCCACAAGTCTATAGGCATGCATCCTAATGTCCAAAACCATACAACCAACAAAACACCAAATCAAGAATCAAAAGGCCATTTATAAATCCAAATCATCATAGGCATCATGCCACAAACTAGGGAGTCCAAAACATCTCCCAAAACACATCTTAGGTTCCCATTGCCAAAATATCAAAAACTAATAGTGTTATGAAAACATCACCATACATGAGCTTAGCTTCCCTTGGACTCTTAGCCTCCTTGTTGCCCTCAAATACATCAATTATCTGCATTATTGGTTCAAGAGAGAGAGCGTAAGCACAATTGCTTAGTGAGACATGCTCTAAAGAAACAACACAATAATGCTTTTTATAAAACACTTTTAACAAAACCTTCCATCACATAAATCATCATTATTCATGCAACCTTGCATACATAACAAGCATCTCATGCTTCATTAAAATCAACATGTCATATTGGCTTTCAAGTGATCATCCACAACAATTTACAACATAAAACACAATCGGATACGCGAATTACAAGCGTTGTCCCATACGCTTCATACATACTACCGAACACACAAGGTGGAGTTTACCAGTACAATCACAACCGCTCAACACCCGTGATGGAGTTTAACGGTACAATCACAACCCCTCAACATCACTCATCGGTAGTTGTATAGTTTCACTAACGAGTACACGGGACACACATCACAAGATCCACACACGGACTTTTAACCACCGTTATGATCTTACCTTACTCGCTAGTGTACTTGGATGGAGTTTACGGTACAATCTCAACCCCTCAACATCCAAGGCGACTTTATTCACGGTGCACCCAATCCTATAGCCGGCTAACTATATCCGATTCAAGTACTTTAAAACCATTACATCACTTGCCAATATACATCATTTATCGTTAACAATTCACTGTTTAAAAACATTAATCAAAGCCATTTAACATCATGCGTCATTATGCATCAAAACCACATTTACAAATTTCAAACCAAGGATCTCTTACCTTGAGCATCCTTCAACATATGGCTTTCAAAACCAGCATTAACCATGCTAAAACATGCTTTCAAAACAGAATTTAAACATGCATATTATAAACAATGTATCAAACCACTTCATGGCTCATCCAAGAGAGTTTCTCCGAAAACTTACTCTTGAGCTTAGTTAAGTTGCTCAGACTTAAGCTAAGGTCCCAAAACCGTCAAACATTTGTTTCAAAGATGAAAACCCAACTTCACTCACCAATTCCGTTTCGCAAGCTTGCCGAAACGCCGATCAAGCCTCCGGATCAACACCACAAGTATCCGAAGATGTCTCCCATGGTTTAAGCACATCAAAGAAGAGTATTAATGCATCATCATGCATTGAAATATTCAGCTAACACACTTAAACTCGCTGCTCTACATAAATCCAACATTTCGGCTACCAAACACAACCGAAATCACCTCCAAACTCTTCCAAAACATAACCCAGCCAAGATCCATCACTTCTAATAATTTTTAAACATCAATTAACATCCAAAATGAACCTAAACTCGTCCTTATACCTCCAGCTATAACAGAACACCAAGATCCCCCAAAAACTACCATTTTCATAAGCAAAAACTTAGGAAACACAACCTATTCGGGATTGCATTGATAAAACCTCATTTACACATCATTAGACGTCCAAAATACATTTAAGAATCATCTCAAAACAGAGCCCAAACAATCACAACGAAATTCTTCAAGATTTCCTCGAAATCTTGAGTTTTAAGCCAAAATCAAGTTCATATCATTAAAACCATTTATAAAACATAAATTAAGGATTGATAACTTGGGAATTTCAGTAAAGAACTGAGTATTTAGAGGAGAAGAACAACTTTACCTCTAAATGGTGATTTCTCCTTGATTTGAGCCAATTTTCTTGAAAATCCAATGAGGAAATCAAAAGGATTTGATGTAAGATGGATTAGGAACTAATTGATGATTAAAATCTCATCAATTGGAGTGAAAAACAATGGATAAGTTACTGGAGAAAAGTGTTTGGATGAGGGAATTTTGAGAGAAAAAGAGATGAGAAAATTTTAGGAAAAGTTAGTTATGATTTAATCAAAAGGTAGTTTCTCTCCTCTTCTAATTAATTAAAACATTAATTAATTCAATCAAATTAAAGAAAAATCTGGAGAAATCAATTTTGGTAAATTAGCTCCTTAAAGATTCAAAGTTTCAATCCTTACAAAACAGTCACCACTGAACTTTTCAAAAATCGCATTTTAGTCACTATTTCAAAATGTTGTATTTCCAAACCTTATTTTGTAAAATTGATTTCAACACTATTTCAAAATTGATTTCAAAAACATGCACCTTCAACTGCCTAGATGCATATGCCACTACCTTACCCTATTGCATCAACACGCATCCCAAACCGACGTAGGACGCATCACTATAGACTAAAAACTCCTTACACGACTCAGGTTGAATCAAGACAGGAGCTTGCGTCAAAGTTTCCTTCAGCTTATCAAAAGCTTGCTGCCTTGCATCTGTCCACTCAAAGCGAACATTCTTCTACAAGAACTTGGTCAAAGGTGTAGCAATCTTCCAAAAACCCTTGACAAACCTACGATAATATCCTGCCAAGCCAGGAAAACTTTGCTCCTTTGTCACTGACTTTTTCACTTTCAAATTCATCACTGCTTCTACCTTATGTGGATCAACACGAATACCCTCGTCTGATACAACATGACCAAGGAAAACTACCTCCCTAAGCAAAAACTCACTCTTGCTCAGCTTAGCATAAAGCTGGTTCTCTAACAACACTTGCAACACTATCCTTAAGTGTCTATCATGATCATTCTCGGTACGAGAGTACACAAGGATATCATCGATGAACACTACCATAAACTGATCCAAAAACTTATGGAATACGCGATTCATCATATCCATGAAAGCAGCAGGTGCGTTGGTTAATCCAAAAGGCATCACTAAGAACTCATAATGATCATACCTTGTCCGAAAAGTCGTCTTAGGTACGTCCACATCCTTCACCTTCAAGTAGTAGTACCCTGATCTCAAATAAATCTTAGAGAACACTAAGGCACCACGAAACTGATCAAAGAGATCATCAATCCTTGGACAAGGATACTTGTTCTTGATCGTCAACTTGTTCAGTTGTCGATAATCTATACACATCTACATTTTCCCATCTTTCTTCTTTACAAATAACACCGGCTCACCCCAAGGTGATACACTCGGTCGGATGAACCCTCGATCAAGCAACTCCTGAAGTTGCATCTTCAACTCTTTCAACTATTTCGGTACCATTCAATAAGGAGCAATGGACACCAGAGTTATGATTTTGAATGGTTTTCATATTGGATATGTTTTGGCTGAGTTATGATTGAATTTAATCATGTTTTGGATGTTAAATAATGTTGAAATTAAGGTTCGATCATATTAATCCTAAAACTAGTTGGATCTCTAGTTGTTTAGGTTAGTAGATTTGGGTTTTTTGGTGTTAAAGTGAATTTGGGGTTGCTGGAGGTATAAGGATGCAAATAGGTTTATTTTGGATGTTAATTGATGATTAAAAATGGATGGAAGTGTTAGGTTTTGGCTGGGCTGAGTTTGTAGTGTAATTGAAGGTGTTTTCGGTTGTTTCAGATATGCATTTTGGCATTTTTGGTCAGAGGAGCGTGGTAGGTTTGTTTGCTACATTAATCCTTTGTTCTTGTGTTGTAAAAATATGGGAGAACATATCAAAAGCATATCGTGAGCTTCGAATGCTTGGATTCGCGTCGACTAGTCAAGGTTGCGTGTGTTAGTGAGTGAGAACGTGGATTTCAGTTTTGAAACGCTTTAAAAGATGATTTGGAAGTAAGTGAAAGGAATTTCTCTCTTGGTTGTGCTATTATATGATGTTTTATGCACTGTTTTGGTTTAATAGATTTACCTACTATTAAAGCATGTTTAAAAGAATGTGGTTACTGTTTTTAATGATATGATGTTGAAGGATGCACATGGTAAGTCACCCTTGTAAGTATATGACTTATACTTGTGATTTTAAGCATGGTTTAATGTTTGGAAATATGATTTATTGATTATGCTTTCAAAATAGTGAGATATGTGTTAAATGTGAATTATATTGGCAAGTGATGTTGTGAAAATGGTTTATAAATGATATCGGATATAGTTAGCCGGCTATAGCATTGAGTGCACTATAAAAAGTTACCTTGGATGTTGAGGGGTTGGTGTCCCATGGCTCCATCCAAGTACCCTAACGATCGAGGAGGTTGGTGTCCTCCTGTCTCTCATTAGTGGATTAAGTGTCTAACCGACGATTGAGGTTGGTGTCCCCGTTGATTGTTTTATGTCATGATTGTAGTTACATCGCTATTTCAGTTGATATGGCTTGAAGTGTTGAGTAAACACTTGTTGAATCCATGTATCCGATATTTGATTTTGAGATATGAACTTGCTTAATAATCACTTGTAAGCCAATATAATTGATGATGTATCACAAGGTTTAATATGTTGATTTTTGTTTAAGAAAAGTGCATGGTTTAAAAAGGGCATGATGGTTTTCAAACGATGTTTTAGTAATTTGAAATGAGATTTCAATGTGGACTTGGGAAAATGGTTTTAATGCATTGATGGTGTTTTGCTTTTGAGCCTCCTTACTAAGCAGATAATTGAGGTTCAGAGGCAGCAAGTAGCAAGGGATCATAAGAAACTTCACCTACAAAAGTATGTTTCTATTAGACTATATGTAATAAGGGCAATGGGGATCCGTTGTGTTGTTGGGAGATTTATGTAAACTCTCTTTTGAGCAAGTTTGGTTTGTTGTTTTAGACTTGTAAATGGCCTTTGGTATTTGGTTTATGCTTTACTTTTCATTTTTGTATATTGCTTGTCTTGTCACTAGGTTGCATGCCTATAGTTTACCTTTGATGCAATCTTGCCATGTTATGATGTTGAATATGCCATGAATGATTGAGGATTGATGTTTAGGTATGATGTATTCATGTTGAAAGCATGTTGGATTGATTATGATTGTATTAAAGTGTGAAAACAAACAAAAAGTGTCATTACAGGCCTAGGCGTTTCGGTATTACCAAGGTTGTACCGAATCGGAGAGCCTTAAAAGGCCTAAGGGTTTTGAAACGGGAAGGGGCGTATCAGAACAGGCTTGAGAATTTTAGCTGCTGGAAATGGGAGTACCGAAACATGTTGAAGGTTGTTCCGAAACGACCTCGTGTACCGAAACACGAAGACCCGTTCTGATAAAAGGATCTTTATTTTGAAACACCTTGTTGTTAAGTTAGTTATTGGAATCTTTTGAAGTTCTGTTTCTTTACGTTTTAGTCCCTGAATGTTATGGATGCAATTAAATGAGATTGGATGATCGTTTTGAGATGAGACTTGACACAGTTGCATGTAATGTGACAAATTAAAGGTTGGTAACTTAAAAATGAAAAAGTCCCTATATTTTACTAAAATTATGAAATGATCCCTAAAACGTGTTCGGATCCATTTGAGTGCCTAATCGATCTTTGTTTGTGATGTTAATCGTTCCATTGCTAGCCTTTACACATAGGTTAATGTCGAGCATCTAGACAAGATAAAAAGGATAAAAAATTAGGGTTGTTTATTGAGGTAAACTTTTTTGGTTTGCTTCAATATCCCTGTGTGACCCGTTCGGTTCAGTCTTTCGCAAGACCGAGTCGAGGGGTTACATTTGGTGGTATTAGAGATAGGTTTGCGAAAGAAATGGATGATGGTAAGCAATTGGTAGGTTGATGTAATGTGATTCCAAATGAATGATAATGTTTGCTTTGCGCGGTGATTGTTATAATCATGTTGTTGATGAATGAATGATATTGATGCCATGCATGATGGTTGTGATGTATGTGTTTTGTTATATACATGACGATGTTATGGGTAGAATCTGATTGATTTTTGTGCACGGTGCTTGTGATATGTATGTTGTTTGCCTTATGCTATGTTTGGGGGAAATTGGGATACTCATTGCCTTATTACTATAGTTAAAGTATATTAAATTGAATTGGAAGTCTTGGATCCTTGCTTGAAGCGGGCATGATTTCTTTGTTTTGTTTTATTATTATGCTTTAATTATAATAGCACAATGGGACCGAGAAGAGAGTTACGGTCAGGTACGATTGCTGTTTCCAGAGGGCAGTGAAGTTAATAGAACGAGGTTCCTCCTGGTTGGAATTTACCTCCTCCACTGCCTCCACTTGGGGGTGAGGAGCAAGGAAAGCATGAGCAAGCTAGGCCTGTGTTGGGTGATTTGACGCCACTAGTTCAGGTGATAACTGAAGCATTCTAGGCTTCTGTTGCCGGAGTGCAAGTGCAAGCACATGCTTCTGGGAAAACGAGGTTGCTATTAGAACGCTAGTGTAGTTTGGGCGGTGTTGAGTATTGTGGTTTTTCGCCCGAGGCATCCGAGGATTAGATGGCCAGTACGATCCAGATTTTGGATCAAATTTGGTGCAATGACGCTCGTAAGCTAAAACGTGTTGTATCTATGTTGCAAGGTGATGCTTACATTTGATGGACAACTTTAACTGTAGCCATGGGGCCTAATGAGGTGGATTGAGAATTTTTCCAAGATGCCTTTGGAAAAAAGTATTTGAGAGTAAGATACTTGAATGATAGAAAACGTGAGCTCATGTCTTTGGTACAGGGCAGCATGACTGAGGCTAAGTATGAGGATTAGTTTGTTCGTTTGAGTCAGTATTCCCCTGAGTTCGTGCCGGATGAGAGGCATCAATGTGACTGATGCCGAACAAGATTGGTACATGACGTGAGGACGTATATGATGGATTTTGTCTAGATTGAGTTTGACGTGTTGGTTACGCGAGCAAAAGAAATTAAACATAGTTTGGGTTTACCCTCTTGTGAAGGTGGTTTTGACATGGGCAATAGAGTTGTAGACCTTGATTTTGGTGACGATCGGTCTATAAAGTATCGTGATATGAAGTATTCTTCTAATGCGAGATGTGTTAGATCAGCTTTTAATCTATGTTGGGTATGTGGATCACGAGCGCACATGAGGCGTGTCTGTCCTCGTTTTGCTCGAAAGGCGTAGGCTCCTGCAGCTGTGGCGGCCAATACTTGTTGGAGTTGTGGTTCAACTGACCATTTGAGACGTAATTGTCCACTGTTGGCTGGAGGTGGTCAGGTTAGAGCACCAATTGTTGCACCACAGCGAGGCTGTGGGCACGGTCGTGGTAACTTCCAGCGTAGGGAGGATGGTCAGAGAGCTGTAGCACATGTTGTGGCTATTCAACCTGAGGGTGGTGGTCCTGCAAGGGTGTGTGCACATCGAGAGGGATGCAATGACACCGATGTGATTGCAGGTAATTTCACTTTGCAATCCTTGTCATTATTAACATTGATTAATTCTGGTTCTACGCATTCATATATCTTGAGTGAGCATGCACATCTGCTTGATATTCATGTTGAGATGTTAGATGTGGGAAATCAAGTAACTGTTGGAGTATGCCCAAAGACCAATCATATGATGATTGAATAGACATACTATTCTACTATATTTATCAAGTAATGGCTTTGCCGTTATTATCATTTGGTATGCTTCTGTGCATCAAACTAACCATTGGATAATAATGTCCATACAATAATACGATTATTGTTAAATAGGATCCTTAGTCGAATATTATTATGGGTATGGACAGTGATAATATATAAAGACTAATATGTGGTTGATGACAAGCGTTGTCATTGACATAGAGATGTCAAAATCAACACATAAGTATTTGTTAGAGAACAACATACTGGATTGACTCGCCATGAGCATGTTTCTTGGGTAATTATGTTACAGTCACAACATTTCTCGTGATAAACATATGTATAATCCTCAGACTTGAGATCAACATGATTTCAACATAAAGATTTACGTATTTTGACATAGTCAAACGTGTGTCGTAACTGACTACATTATAAAGACTGATGATTGGATACGTGATGACCTATCTAGTGAAATATGGTTGATCAAGAAAGGATTTGTCCCTCCTACATAATGGAAGAAATATCTTCGGCCACTTGATTGAGTGAGATTAGAAAATACATGGCCATGCTCGAATATTATGATATGAGATATCATAGAGATTGTTTATCATAATCTACTCAAGACATCAAGAAACACTAGATGGACAACGTAAGTGTGACTAACCCATGACATGTGTTCATCTAAGATATAAAGGACAAAAGGATGAAATACATAAAAGAAGTTTATTCAGGAATTAGGAAAGTCAAACCATGACTTCATACAACTTAGGTAGCAATGATGTATTGCTAGGTGTCACTCATTGTTTGTAAAATTAGAACAGTTATAATTTTGCTGCTAACGTTGCATGAACCTACAAGGGTCACACCCTTCGAATGAAACGAACAAAAATTGGAAATCATACTCCCTATTTTAGGGAGGTTGTCGAAAATCCCCTATGGAATAGGTGAAATCGGCAACTCCCTTAAATGGGAATAATATTGGATAAATATTGTATTTATCAAATATTATTTAGAGTATGGAAAATATTTAAAGACTTAAATATTATAGAATAAGATTCTAGAAATTTAAATATATATTTGGAATTTATATAATGTATATTTAATTCTAAGTTTATGTAGAATTAGATTGCACATAATTAAAAAATATATATTTAAATATATTTAAATCGAAGTAAAGATAGAATGAGATTCTATATAATAAAAATATATATATATATATTTGGATTAAATATATTGTATATTTAAATCCATGTTTTATGTAGAATAAGATTCTACATAATTAAATATATATTTCATTTAATATTATTAAATATAATGTATATTTAATATAAACCAATTTCAAGTAGAGTTAGATTCTATGAATTTTGGTTGAACTTGGATTTAAGGAATTCAACTAGAATTAAGTCTCTGAATACTATTTAAAGGGACAAGGGATAGCAACCAAATCATCCCTATACCTCCTTGCAAATTTCGATTTATCCCTAGGAATTCCCCTTTGGAATTTTCGACAAGTCCCAGATTTCTTCTGAGAAGCTGTTCGATATTTTTCTGGTGTTCCTCTTGCCCCTGGCAAATTCCTGGCGATTTCCTAGTTCGAATCCAAGTCCCGGTAGAACCCCTGGTCGATTTCAGACTCCCTCAAGAATCTCTAGAGGGATTTCGACTTCTCGCTGTAAGGTGTTGAAACCTGTCGAAATTTATCCCTAAGTGTTAGGGAGGCGGAAACTTTGTTCGTTTTGTTCAGGTGGACTCCGTAGAGGTTGTTGCGAACCTGCAATGATTCCGATTTTACTTGACGTGGTTATTCCGACATACCGTCGGTTTTCCAGTTTCTAGAGTTTTAAAAGGTAACTCTTCATCTTTTCACCCCGGATCCGTTCCTGTACATGGATACTGGCTGGATTACGTCAAATTAATTTTTCCGATTTGCCACGGGGCGTGCCGACGTGACCCAACAGTAACTAGTTCCTTTGGTTAAACTTTTGTTACGAGAAGGTCGTATATGAGATGTCCTTTATTTGTCCAAGGTCATGTGTTTGCAGTTGATTTAATGGAAATTTCTTTCTATGGGTTTTATGTAATCCTTGGGATGGATTGGTTGTCTGAGCATAGGGCTGTGGTTGATTTTGATGCTAAGGGAGTTACCTTGAAACTTGGTAATGATTACGAAGTGGTAATCGTGGGTGAGAATGTGAAAGTCTTGTCCAATGCTATTTCGGCTCTAGAAGCGAGTCGTTTAATGGACTTGGGTTGCGAGGCTTTCTTAGCTTATTTTATGAATCTAGGCTCTGAAGGAGTTGAAGACGCAACTTCATGAGTTGCTAGATCGAGGGTTCATTAGGCCTAGTGTTTCACCTTGGGGTGCACCAGTCTTGTTTGTGAATAAGAAAGATGTCATGATGCGAATGTGTATAGATTATTGGCAACTAAACAAATTGATGATTAGGAACAAGTATCCTTTGCCAAGGATTGATGATTTGTTTGAATAGTTTCAAGGTGCTTCAGGGTTTTTTAAGATTGATGTGGATGTGCTTAAGACAGCTTTTCGTACAAGGTACGGGCATTATGAGTTCTTGGTAATGCCATTTGGTTTGATGAATGCGCCTGTTGCATTCATTGATATGTTGAATTGTGCGTTCATGAGTTTTTGGATCAGTTTGTGGTTGTGTTTATTGATGATATTCTCGTGTACACTCGTACCGAGGAGGATCATGATAAGCATTTGCGGATTGGGTTGCAAGTGTTGTTGGAAAATCAGCTTTATGCCAAGTTGAGTAATTGTGAGTTTTGGCTTAGGGAAGTTGTCTTTCTTGGACATGTGATGTCGGCCGAAGTTATTCGGGTTGATCCACATAAGATTGAGGTGGTGATGAATTGGAAGACGCATAAATCGGTGACGGAAGTCCGTAGTTTCCTTGGTTTGGCGGGTTACTATCGAAGGTTTGTGGATGGTTTCTCTAATATTCCTGCTCCGTTAACCAAGTTGCTGCAAAAGAATGTTCGCTTTGAGTGGACGAATGTTAGACAACAAGCTTTCGAGAGGTTGAAGGAAGCTTTAACGCAAGCTCCTGTCTTGATTCAACTTGAATCGAGTAAGGAGTTTGTAGTTTATAATGATGCATCATATATTGGTTTAGGTTGTGTGTTGATGCAAGGTGGAAATGTTGTTGCGTATACATCTAGTCAATTCAAGGTGCACGAGCACAACTATCCTCCGAATGATCTTGAGCTTGACGTAATTGTGTTTGCTTTGATAATTTGGAGGCATTACCTTTATGGTGAGATTTGTGTGGTTTATAAAGAGTTTGAAGTATCTAATGTCTCAGAAAGAGTTGAATCTTAAGCAACGAATATGGTTGGAGTTGCTTTAGGATTACAACTTGACGATAGAGTATCACCCTGGTAAAGGCCAATGTTGAGGCTGATGTCTTGAATAGGAAGGTAGTTGTAGAGTTGAGGGTGATGTTTACTCGATTGATTATATCGCGAGATGGTGGATTGATAGCAGAGTTACAA
The DNA here is from genome assembly GCA_958450335.1 of Hibiscus tridactylites. Taxonomy (NCBI): domain Eukaryota; kingdom Viridiplantae; phylum Streptophyta; class Magnoliopsida; order Malvales; family Malvaceae; genus Hibiscus; species Hibiscus tridactylites. Next base: position 59,364,609 of record OY288271.1, read on the forward strand.
GTGAAACCTTCCTTTGTTCAATTTATTAAGGAGAAGCAGTTGCTTGATGATTCGTTGGTAAGACATGTTCACGATATAACGGATTGTAATGCAACGGACTTTTGTTTCAGAGATGATGGTGTCTTGTGTTTTAAGAGTCGAATAGTTGTGCCGAATGATGTTGGGTTGAGGCGCACTATTCTGACTGAGGCACATAGTTGCCCTTTTGCTATGCATCCTTGTAGTACTAAGATGTATCGTTGATTGAAGGATGAGTACTATTGGGTTGGGTTGAAGAAGGTTGCTGCTGAATTTGTGAGTAAGTGTATGATTTTTCAGTGCGTGAAAGCTAAGCATCAGTTTCCTTCCGGGCTGTTGCAACCTTTGAAAATATCAGAATGGAAATCGGAAATGATTATGATGTATTTTGTAGAACTAAGTGTTTTGATATAATAATTGAAAATGTTTTTGACAAATTTGAAAAGAATTTAAAACATGTCTTTAAGTCCAAACAACTTGAAAATATGTTTGAGGTATTTAAAAAGGATTTTGGAAAAGTTTTTAATGTTTTAAAGTAGTCAAACTAAACTTTTCAGCAAGCCCGTACCGATACGGTATACCCCGTATTGATACCATTTTCATCCAAGTTTGTTTCTGCCAAAACTCGTACCGATACAGGCTTGCCCATATCGATACAGATAGAGGTTGTTTCGATACGCCTCTTAAGCGTACCGATCCCTTCTTTAACGACCCCCAATGGCTATTTCCCAATGATCTTTTAAATTGAAGAACGCACCGATACGCTCTCAAGCGTATCGGTACGCATAAGCTAACAAAGAGCCCAACGGCTAGTTTTGAAGAAGGGTGTACCGATACGCCTCCACGTGTACCGATATGGTAGGCTGCAGAACTGCATTTATGATGGGAAATAAATTCTCCAACGACTCCAATTCAACCCCAATGGCTAGTAACGGCTACGAACTCAATTAGGAGTATAAAAGGGACCTCCAAGCATCAAGAGAAGAAAAATGCTTCAATTGTTACAACATTATGATGAAAAAATGTGTCTAGAGCTTTAATTGTAAATTCCTTGCTTAGACAACACTAGTGAGTTTAATATTGTTAAATTTGCTCAAGTGTTTAGGTTTTGAGTGAGTGCTAAATAGTGCAAACAAACACCTATTAGAGGAATTTCAAGTTTGCTTATAATTTCTCTTGTAAAGAGTATTTACTCAAGGTTTGGGTAGAAAGCTTTGAGGGTTGTAAAGGTTACATCCTAAGCCTAGAAAAGGGGACGGAATTCTTAGCGAATTTGGTTGAAATTCTTAGTGGGGAGCTAAGGTAGTGGATGTAGACCTTGGTTAGAAGGTTGAACCACTATAAATCCTTGTGTCCAATTCCAATCTTTTAACTTCCCACTAAAACACCCAAAAATCATATCTTCTCCGAACTTGGAAAACTCATCGGTTGAAGGAATCGAGCACTACAAAACCCAACAATTGGTATCAGAGCTTGGCTCAATTGAAGAGCATTAACATCCTATTAAGGCGATCCGGCAAGCTCGATCAACATCTCAATCAACCGGCTCAATGGAGCAATCCATCGATAAGCCTCTTTTCTTCGACGGGACAAATTATGCTTATTGGAAGACAAAATTGATGATCTTCATCAAATCCAAAGACTACAAGCTTTGGGATATCATTGAAGATGGTCCGTTCGTACCAAAAGGAAGCAAAGCAGAGTGGAGTGCCGACGATCATAAGAAGATGGAGCTAAATTGAAAGGCTGTGCACTTCATCTTTTGTGCATTTAGCCTCAATATATACGGAAAGATGTCTTCCTGTGAGAGTGCCAATGAAGGTTGGGACAAGCTTGAAGTCACATACGAGGGTACAAACGATGTAAAGGAGACCAAGTTCGGGCTCCTCAACCTAGAGTATGAAAACTTGATGATGGAACCGGATGAGGACATTACAAAAATGTTCGATAGTTTCTCCACCATCACCAATGGACTCAAAGGCTATGGAGAAGCCATTCTTGAAAAGAAGCTTGTTTGAAAGCTCATCTACTCCCTTCCTGAGTCACGAGACTCAAAAAGGACCGCCATCATCGAATCCAAGAATCTCAAGACTTTGAAGCTTGATGAGCTCACGGGGTCACTTCTCACTCACCAAATAATGAAGAAAAATAAAGAAGATGAGAAGAAGAAGGAAGATATTAGAGCTATGGAGGAGAAGAAGCTCAAAGTGCTTGACATCAACACAAATGCCATTGCTCTTAAATCCTCCAAGTGCAACCATGTCGATACAAGTGAGAAGGGGGATGAAGAAGAAGAGATAGTTCATCTCTGCAAGAAGTGTGCCCCTTTCATGAAGAAAGCCTTGAAAGAACTCGAACGAGAATCCAGGAAGAAGAAGAGGGCAAGCACTTCAAGCCATAAGAAGAAAGCATATGTGGCTACATGGAGTGATGAAGACTCCACCGACAATGAACAAGCCAACCTTTGCCTTATGGCCTTATGGCCATCGAAGAAGATTAAAGGGTAACTTCTAATTCATGTACTTCATGTTCATATTCTTTTGATGAATTATAAGATGCCTATGACGATTTGGTTTTAGAATTTAAAAATCACATTTTGAAAAACAAGAAAGTGATTTCAAAATTGAAAATTCAAAATGACTTGATTTCTAAAACCAAAATTGAACTTGAAGCAAAAGTCAATGAATTTGAACAAAAATGTTTTGATTTACAAAATTTTCTTCATAAAGTTCAAGAAGAAAAATATTTGATTTCCAAAGAGCTTGAAAAGAAAAATAATGTTGGAAAATCAAATTTTTATGTAAGACAATCTAGTGCCCCTAGATTTGTAAATGGTAAATTTTTTAGAAGTATTTGGGTCCCAAAAGGACTAAGTACTTCAACTAAAAAGGATGAAATTGAAAAATGGATTCCTTAGGGGACTAAATTTTGTGCTACTAACGTCTATGGATCCAAAGCAATTTGGATACCAAAAATTACTTGATTTTCTTATGATAGGTGTGACGAAGATTGATCAACAAGTCAAATATTGAGGGGGAGCTCCATGCACACAAAGAAGAACACTTGAAGAGGAAGGCTTCACATCCTCCCTTGGATTCAAGTGTTGGTAAAATTAGTTGAATTCCTTTTATTTAGTTTTATTTTTTTTAATTCAACTAGTTTAATCATATATGTTGAACTAACTTTTGCTTGATGATGCTTTGAGTAAGGGGGCCACTTTCAAAACCAAACATTTTAATAATTTCAAAATTTAAACCTTCATTGTTATTTTGAGCTTAAAAGTGTTTTAAATTCTTTTTGATATAACAAAAAGGGGGAGAAATGGTTTGAAAAATTGAATTTTCAAATGAATAAGTGGGAGCTTTAATTGATTTTAAATCTTAATTCTCTTATTCAAAATTTATTTCACAAAGGGGGAGAAATCCCAAACAATTTTTTAAGTTGGTTTTATTATGTCAAAAAGGGGGAGATTGTAGAACTAAGTGTTTTGATATAATAATTGAAAAATATTTTGGACAAATTTGCCAAGTCTATCTGACACTATAGACTTGGGCACACCATGCAACCGCACAATTTCAGGAACATACAACCCTGGCAATTTATCCAACGTATACGTAGTATGCACAACCAAGAAATGTGCACACTTCGTAAAGCGATCCACATCACCCACACTGAGTTCTTCTTCGATGGTGTCAAAGGCAATCTGAATATGAAATCCATCGTAATCCTCTACCATTTCCACTCAGGTATCCTTAAAAGTTGTAACAAACCGGAAGGAAACTGATGCTCAGCCTTCACTCGCTGGCAAACTATACACATGCTTACAAAATCTGCCACATCCTTTTTCAACCCCACCTAGTAGTACTCATCCTTTAAGTCATGATACATCTTGGTACCACCAGGGTGCATATGAAAAGGACTGCTATGAGCCTCAGTCAAAATAGTGCACCTCAACTCAACATCTTATGGCACAACTCTTCGACTTTTGAAACATAGGACTCCATCATCATTAAAGCAGAAATTTGTGGCCTTACCATCAGCTATGTCCTGTACATGAGGCCCCAACGGATCATCTAACAACTGCTTTTCCTTAATCAACCAAATTAGAGAAGGTTTCACTTGTAACTCGGCTATCAAGCCACCATTATGTGATATACTTAAATGAGCAAACATAACTCTCAGCTCAACAGCTACCTTCCTACTCAAAGCATCGACCACAACATTGGCTTTTCCCGGATGATACTCAATGGTAAAATCATAATCCTTAAGCAACTCCAACCATCTTCATTGCCTAAGGTTCAACTCCTTTTGAGACATAAGGTACTCCAAACCCTTGGTGTAAATCACACACCTTTCACCATAAAGGTAGTGTCTCCAAATCTTCAAAGCAAACACCACCACCGCGAGCGCAAGGTCATGCGTAGGATAGTTGTGCTCATGCACTTTCAGCTGTCTAGACGCATAAGCTACAACCTTCACACCTTGCATCAATACGCAACCCAAACCAACATATGATGCATCGCTATAAACTACAAACTCCTTACCTGATTCTAGTTGAATCAAGTCAGAAGCTTGCGTCAAAGCTTTCTTTAACTTCTCGAAAGCTTACTGCCTAACATCCATCCAATTGAAACGAACATTCTTTTGCAACAACTTGGTCAAAAGAGCATCAATCTTAGAAAAACCTTCGGTAGTAACCAACCAACCCAAGGAACCTACGCACTTCCGTCACTGACTTAGGCATCTTCCAACTCATCACCGCTTCAACCTTGTATGGGTCAACTCGGATACCTTCGGCTGACACCATATGTCCAAGAAAAACCACTTCCTTGAGCCAAAACTCACACTTGCTTAGCTTAGCATAAAGCTGATTATCCAACAACACCTGCAACACAATTCTCAAGTGTCTATCATTATCCTCCTCGGTATGTGAGTACACAAGAATATCATCGATAAACACCACCACAAACTAATCCAGAAACTCATGGAACACCCTATTCATCTTGTCCATGAAAGCAGCTGGTGCGTTCATCAACCCAAATGACATCTCCAAAATCTCATAATGACCGTACCTCATCCGAAAAGATGTCTTAGGTACATCCACATCCTTAACCTTAAGCTGGTAATACCCATACCTCACATCTTTCTTCGAAAACACCGAAGAAGCACGAAACTGATCGAACAAATCATCAATCCTCAGCAAAGGGTACTTGCTCCTAATTGTCAACTTGTTCAATTGCCAATAATCAATGCACATACGCATGGTACCATCCTTCTTCTTCACAAACAAGACCGATGCACCCCAAGGCAAAATAATCGGCCTTATGCACCCCCGGTCAAGCAACTCCTGGAGCTGCGTCTTCAACTCCTTCAACTCTTTAGGTGCCATGCGATAAGGAGCTATGGACACCAGAGTCGTATTCACATACAAATCTATACCAAACTCAACCTCCCGGTTGGGTGGCTACCCTGGCAACTCTTCCGGAAACACACCCAGAAACTCACATATAGTTCGCATGTCTTGTACACGCACTTCCTTCGTGCCAGGATTTATCACATATGCCAAGAAAGCTTCACATCCCAACTCCATCATTCGATTCGCTTCAATATCCAAAATTGCGTTAGATAAGAACCTCACGTTCTCACACACGATTACTACCTCGTAATCATCTGCAAGCTTCAGGGTAACACGCTTAACCTCAAAATGCACCACAACTCGTAATCATCCCAACCAGTCCATTCCAAGAATCACACCAAAGCTATAAAAAGGTAATTCCATCAAATCAACAGAAAATACACGACCTTGAACAGACAACAAGCATCTCCTATACAATTTCCTTGTAACAACAGTCTTACCAAAAGAACTTGTTACTTGCATCCCTACATCTAGCATCTCAACAAGAATATCAAGCAAATGCGCATGCTCACTCAAGGTGTAAGAATGTGTAGATCCATAATCAATCAAGGCTAACAAGGATAGGGATTGCAATGAGAAGGTACCTGCGATCACATCAGTGTCGTTGTGTCCTTCGCGATGTGCATACACCCTCACAGGACCACCTCATTTTGGCTGAATGACAACGAAATGGGCCACACCTCTCTAGCCAACCTCGCTCCTCTAAAAGATTCCTCCGCCGCGCCCACGGCCTCTATGATGTGCTACAGCTGGTGCACGACCTTGTCCACCTCCCACTAACGGGGGACACTCACGCCTCATATGGTCAGCGGATCCACAGTTCCAACACGAGTTAGCCCCAACTACAGGAGCCTGAACCTCATGAGGGCAATCCCTTCTCAAGTGCTCCCACGAACCACACGTCTAACACGTGTTCTATTCAACCCTCTGCATGTTACCCTAAATTGGTGCACCATGCCTAGTCGCAGGATGATATCGATGATCTCGGTTCCTCTTGTTCTGCCCACCACTAGGGTCAGCATCATCAGCTCTCTTGCCCACACCAGAACCACCCCCACGAGAAGACAGACCCAAGCTCTGCTCTATATCATTGGCTCGAGTCACGAGCACATCAAAATCCGTATAATTTATCGCAAGCATACACGTCTTCACTTTCTGCACCAGGACGTACCGAAATGGTCGCATCGATGCCTATCACTTGGCATTAACTCTGGAGCATACTGGCTTAACCGTACGAACTGGACCTCGTACTCAGCTACAATCATACTCCCCATAACTAGAGACATAAATTTTCTCTTTTTAACATCCAAGTACCTAACTCCGAGGTACTTCCTCTTGAAAGCAGACTGGAAGAACGTCCAAACCACCTCTTCCGGCTCCAAGGCTGTGGTTGCAGTTGTCCACCACGTATATGCATCACCGTGCAACAACGATACTGCGCAACCCAGCTTTTGTGCATCATTGCACCTCATTTGATCCAATATACTAATTGTACTAGCTAGCCATGTCTCGGATGCCTTGGGAGATAATCCTCGAAACTCTACTCCTAAACTCCTTAATCGCTCAAGTGGCAAACACAGTTGCCCATCAGCAGGAGCCTGAACATGCACTCCAGCAACAACAGCCTGGAATGCCCTAGTCATCGCCTGTACCAAAGGAGTCAAATCTCACAACACGCGGACAAGCTTGTCCGCCTTGACCCTGCTCATCACCCCCAGGTGGTGGTGGCAGAAGAGGAGGTAGGTCTCCACCAGGTGGAACCTCATTTTCCTGATCACGCTGTACCTCAGCAGGAGCTATCGCTCCAGAAGGCAACTCGTGTCTCGGTCTCATTGTGCTAGTTATAATTAAAACATGAACATAAAACAAACAAATGATTATGCCATCTCTTAACAAGGATCCCAGGACTTTCAAAACCAATTTAAAACATTTTACTAGGTAATAAGGCAATGGGCATTCCAATCCCCCCCCCCAAACATAGCACAAAGCATATCACATGCATCCTTCAACATCATATAACTTAAACATCAAGATTCAGCTCAATCTTCATCACATTCACATTCATTCATCATGTACATCATCACTATCACACATTCATCAAAAACATACTTAAACATTCACCAGACAAAGCAAATACCACCAAAATACATATCCACATCACAAATCACCTACCCACAACTTACCATCATCCCAACCTTTCAAAGTCTGGCTCTGATACCACAAAATGTAACCCCCTCGACCCAGCCTGGCCGATTGACCGAATTGAACGGATTACACAGGGATTATTGAAGTAAACCATGAAAGTTTACCTTAATAAACGACCTTTTTTCATTTAATCTTATCTAGATGCATCTTAGGTTCATATGTGTACGTACACAAGCAGTGGATATAACATCAACACGTTCGCCAATTAATTAAAGTCGATTAAGGTTTAGGGACCATTTTGTAAATTTGGAAAACTTTAAGAACTTTTGTCAAATTCAATTTCCAACCTTCAATTAAGCTCGTTACATGCTTGTTGGTGAGAGCTCAGCTCAAAAATGACATTTAGAACTCATCCAATTACATACAAGACAAATAGTGACCAAAATGTAAGAAACAGAAAATCAGTACAATTCAAAATCTTTATCCAACAGTCTGGTGTTTCGAACAGGAAGCCCGGTTTTGATACAGCCGTTTCGAAACATAAATGCCCGTTTCGAAACGCGGGACCGTTCCGAAACCCCTCTAAACAGGTTCCAGTACAAAGGTTTACAGAGGCAAAATGTTTTGGAACGTGACTGACCGTTTCAAAACACCAAGGCTGTTACAGCCTTACAGGCCACTGTTCCGAAATAGGTAAGGGCGTTCCGAAACGCTTGGGCCTACAACTTCCCAAAAAGCTGGTTTTAATCGGTTTTTACCCTTCGGAACCATCCTGAAACATTCCTCAACATACATACAACTTGTATACACATCAAAGATCACATATACGAAGCACAAGCATCATCAAAGCATCATTGTAACCCCCTTAGCCCGGCCTAGACGGTTGACCCGAACTACGAAGATTACATGGGGAAAACCAAAGTCAACCCGAAAGTCAACCTTGATTCACGACCCTTTTTTTTCTTTTTAATCTTGTCTAGATACACATTAACCGTAAGTGAGTACTCACAAATCATATTTGAGAAAGGCACAGCGATCGGATAACATATAGGGATTCAATTGCAAGAAATACACTTTTAGGGACCAAAATGTAAATTTTGTAAAATAAAAGAACTTTGAAGATTTTAGTTTTACCAAACCTTAAATAATCATATTACAAGCCTATCTGCCAAATTTCAGCTTAAAAAGACATCTCAAGCTCAAGCAATTGCAATTACAACTTTCAGGACAAAAATGTAAAACATGCAGACTTCAAGGCAATTCAAATCTGTGTCAACTGTCACCCGTTTCGAAACACTGACAACCGTATAGAAACACCCATATCGTACGCCCATATCGAAACGGTGTTGATCTTTTCAATACGCGGGTATGTTCCGAAACCAGTTCCGAAACAGGCATTCCAGTAGCCAAAGTGTTTCGAAACACTTATAGTCGTTCCGAAACGCCCAAGCCATTTCAGGCACCCGTTTCGAAACAGCCAAGGGTGTTTCGATACACCCTGCCCAGAAACAGCAGAAACTTCTGGTTTTTCACTTCAAAACTTCATCAAACATAATTGAAACCATTCCATAACATGTCATCAACATGATAAGCATTATAACTATCAAATTGCATCAAAGATTAGATACATTACAAGCATTAGGCACACCAACACCCTAATCTCATTTAACACAAGATCTTACCTTAATCAAAGAACATAGCATATCAACATATGAAGAAGTAGATCCAAATTTTGCAAAACGATCAACAACAAGTATTAAACCATAACCCGAACTTGGTCAAGATAAACAATCTCATTACACATCAACGTAAAACACTCTCCCCCCATTGCCTTTATTATCCATAGCTATAAAACAAAACATTCTTCTCAAGTGGAGCTCTTCTTGAATCCCTTGCTTTTTGATGTCCCAACTTCAACTATCTACATTGATGGACAAAAAGGAGCGTAAGCACATAATGCTTAGTGAGGAATGCTCAAAACCAAAACACCATCAATACATCGATTCATAAAACCTTCTTAAAATGTATTCACAACCCAATAAACCAAAGTATTAATTGAAAATCTCCTTTGAAACACCATTGCTTTAAAACATGCATTGCTCAACAAGAAAACCAACATTTAACTTTGATACACTAAACAACTCACCCCAAACAACATTCTTGCAATTACTATCATTTAAACCCTTCTATGCATAAACACTTCATGCAAAGTTTAAACCAATTTCCTTGAAAAACACTTCCACTTCACACCATACTTTTCTCATGCTTGATGATCGTTTCAAAGCAAAATACCTTTTGGAAACCTTATGTTTCTTCTATCCATCTCATGCATTCAACAAATGCAAAACACGTGGCAAAGCCACACATGCTTGTTACTCAAAAGCATTTTATAAACTCAAAACCTTATTTGCATAAGCAAAACTCCATTTTGAAAACCACATGTACCATCTAGCTAACACATGCATACAACCTATGCAAATCTCATGGCAAGGCCACATATGCTTGTTACACAAAAGCATTTCATAAAATTATTATCTCATATGCACTTCTCATCACATACAACATCTCAAGCATTGGTACATGTGACACATTTCATTCTCATATATTGGCATTTTTCATATTCTATTGTACACGGATATGCGGACAGCTTGACTCGAGGTCAAGTCCTACCCCGGTGGGATCTCGCCACCTGCTATCATGGCGGTATCTACCCTTGCCACTAAGCTTGGGTATTTCACCAAGTCCTACTACGATGGAATTTCCCTCATCGATTTCACATGGCAATAACTCTTGTTGCCAAAAAGCTTGGTCTCTCACCAAGTCCTACTCCGATGGAATGCCCATCATCGGTCTCATGGCAATAACTCTTGTTGCCAAAAAGCTTGGTCTCTCACCAAGTCCTACTCCAATGAAAATCCCATCATTGGTCTCTCTCTTTGGGACGACACCCAAGAGCGCGTACGAATTTTTAGTTTATAGTGCACTCTACATCCTATTGATCGATCAATATGTTCGGTAATCTTTACATCATCTATGCCAATATATATCATGTTAAACATCAACACATTCGCTGTTTTTAAAGCATGCAACACCTTCAAGACCAAAAAGCCGAACAAAGCATTTGAGACACAAATTACAACTCATACTCACAAGGAATATCAATTTCATGCATCTTTCCTTAAACAAAGTTTGACAACCAACTCACATGGTTTAAAACCATGCTCAAACAACAAATTAAACCACATTGTCAAATCAATCACATCAAAACCCATTTTGATAGTTTTCAAAACAAATATAGCACAATTGAGAGAGAATTGCACTTTACTTACTTCTGAACTTAAACCGGCGTTTCAAGCCTAAATTTAAGTTCCCAAACCTCTTTTCAAATCATTCCAAAGCTGGAAAACACGATCTCACTCACCGATACACAATACTATGCTAGCCGACAAGCCTCCCAAGCGTCCGAAACCTCCAACGCCACCTCTATCGCTTCTGGATCATTCTCCCCTGTTTTTAACACATAACAATAGAGGATTAATGCATCACCATGCATTAAAATCACCAGCAATGCAACCTAAACTCGCTGCTCTACTCAAGAACCTCATTTCGGCCACCAAAAGCAACAGAAATCATCTCCAAACTCCCCCAAAACAAAGCCCAGCCAAGATCTATCAATTCTTATCATTTCAAAACATCAATTAACATCAAAAAGCAACATAAACATGACCTTATACCTCTAAAAGATGATTTCTCCTTGATTTGGGCAAAATTCCATGAAAATACAATGTGGAAATTAAAAGTATTTGTTGCAAGATTGATTAGGAACCAATGAGTGATGGAAATCTCATCAATTGAAGTAAAAATCAATGTAAATTTTGCTGGAGAAAACATGTTTGGATGATAGGATTTTGAGAGAAAAATAAATGAGAGAAAATTAGAGAAATGTAGTTATAAAAATAAAAAAGTAGTTTTCACCTTTCTTTTATTTAATTAAACCATTAATTAAATCACCAAATTAAGGAAAAATTTGGAGAAAAACATTTTGGGTAAATTAGCTCCTTAAAGATTCAAAGTTTCAATCCTTTACAAAACAGTCACTACTAAACTTTGCAAAAATTGCAATTTGGTCACTACACCAAAATGTAGTATTTCCAAACCTTATTTTGTAAAATTGATTTCACCACTCTCTTATATATATTAAATGAGGATTTTTAGATATTTTTCTATATTTTTAAAGCATCCCGAACTAGGCGTTCCCTAAAACCTCCTTTTATATTCGAACCATTTCTCAGACCGGTCCAATTTAGACCCTAAACTTCTAAGCCCAAATCCATCACCACCACTTACGGTGCAAGACTTCCAGAACACTCGGTTATTAGTCTTAGCTTAACCTTTCACACTTTCGAACTGTGCATAGCCCCAACAACCCGAAGAACTCTCAAATTTTTTCATCATACACCGCCCTATCTCATAACTCCCTCAACAAAACTTGCACACACGGTGCCACCAACCCATAAGCCGCTCAACTCCTTTCAAAGATTACCACAACAAGCAAAAATTTCTTAAGCAACAACTGCTTATTCAAACTTCTCAAAGTATTGATAACATTCCTTCACATCTGCCACTATCACTACCATAACAACCCATCAAAATACCCACACAACATCTGAAATCCACATCACAAGACTCCAACCTTAACTCTGCCAGTTGTTCCACTTACCCCCAACTGACTTAGGAAAGATTTACTTATACTCAACTAACAACCACTTCTCACAAGAACCCGGCCAACCCACAATGGCCCTTGAACTTACATTGCCTTTCCACTTCAAACTTTGACCGTAACACTAACCTTACCTGGATACCACCCACTCCATACAAACATATTAAGATTACGAAACCTCTACTCATCCCAAGCCAAACCTTAACTACAGCTCTCAACACAACCTCCTCCCAACTCCTCGAAGGTTGCTACGAACCATCACCTACATAAACAACCCTCCTATTGCAAACATCAACGAGAAGATGCCTCAATACTCCGGAAACACAACCACTAGCCTACAACATCATCTAACACAAAGAAACTACAGCACTTATCTATTATTCGCAACCACCTCAACCGATTCTAACTCCAAACGACCACCTCCTTATCACCTCACCGCTAAACTCTTTAAGCACCTAAACACCTTCCTTCTGCCAACATGCTAGATCGCACTCACTATTACTGACAACTTGTTTACTACCTTCCACTACTTCTAGAATTCACCTAACACCAAAACAACACTTAAAACCCACCATCCAACCCAATCCTACTACAACACTAATGGACCCAACTAGCTATTAGCAAGTGTGAACGTTCGTATGCATGGTCACCAATATGCCCTATCAATGCATGTGTACATGTATACAAAACCTATAATGTCATGTCGCATGTATGCATGTACCAACATATATATATATATATATATATATAATATAACAAATGGTTTTAACTGTGCATGTATGTCGGTTCCCACTTACCAAGAACATCCTTAGGATCCGCCTAAGAACAACCTCTTACCTTACTTCTAACTTTTCCAGCTCTACCATTCTAACAATTTGCTAGCTACAAAATTCTCCACTAATACCCTCTTCACACTAAAGTTGTTTTCAAAACAACACCGGCTACTACCCCAACTTGCTAGCTATAAGACCTTACCCACTACACAAAGGAATCCAAACCGGAACCAAACAAAGATAACTAGGGCAAAGATTACTTAGCAAAGTTACCTATAATCACCTCATTGCCCCGGAGCTCCTGTTACCCCCTTAGCCCGGCCTAGACGGTTGACCCAAACTACGAAGATTACACAGGGAAAACCAAAGTCAACTTGAAAGTCAACCTTGATTAACGACCTTTTTTTTCCTTTTTAACCTTGTCTAGATGCACGTTAACCCTAAGTGAGCACTCAAAAAATAAACTTGAAAAAAACACAGCGATAGAATAACAAAAAGGGACTCAATTACACTTATTATCAGTTTAGGGACCAAAATGTAAATTCTACAAATTAGAAGGTCTTAATTGATTTTTAATTTACAATATGAAATTAGTCATATTACATACTTCCCTGTTAAATTTCACCTTAATTGGACATCACGAGCTCATACAATTGCATAAACAACTTTCGGGACTAAAACGTAAAACTTGCAATTTCAACACCATTCAAATTAGTGCCCACCGGTCACCTGTTTCGAAACAGCATTGATCGTTCCAAAACACGGGTTGATTTCGAGACTGGTTCCGAAACAGGGCATTCCAGTAGCCAAAACGTTTCGGAACAGCCTCCAGCCGTTCCGAAACACGAAGACCATTACAGGCCCCCGTTTCGAAACGCCAGTTAGTGTTCCGATACGGTTTGCCTAGAAGCTGCAGATTTTGTTGGTTTTTCATACAAAAATCCACTCAAACACTACCTAAAGACTTCCTAGCCATACCAACAAGTCATCATACATATATGGGGCATGTTTGTAACTCCTGAACACATTCATAGCATCAAACATGAAATTTCACATGTTTATAGGCATGTTTCCTATTATCCAAAACCAAGCAATCAACCAATCTCCAAAACAAGCATTAAAAGGCCATTTACAATTTCAAACCATCAAAAGCAACATGCCAAAACCAAGGGAGTTCAACACATCTCCCAAAACACATCTTACGTTCCCATTGCCAAATTACCAAAACTAATAGTGTATGAAAATATCACCATACATGAGCTTGGTTTCCCTTGGACACTCTTAGCCTCCTTGTTGCCTTTATACACTTCAATTATCTGCATTATTGGTACAAGAGAGAGAGCGTAAGCACAATTGCTTAGTGAGGTACGCTCTAAAGAAACAACACAATAATGCATTTTAGAAAACACTTTCAACAAAGCTTTTTAAACTCATGCTCATCTCTTTCCATGCAACCTTGCATACTTTACAAGCATCTTATGCTACATTACATTCAACATATCATATTGGCTTCCAAATGATAATTCATAACCATTTACAACACAAAACACAATCAGATACGCGGATTACAAGCGTTGTCCCACACACTTCATACACACTACCGAACAACACAAGGTGGAGTTTATCGGTACAATCACAACCCCTCAACACTCGTGATGGAGTTTAACGGTACAATCACAACCCCTCAACATCACTTATCGGTAGTTTTATATTTCCACTAACGAGAGCAAGGGACACACAACACAAGATCCACACACGGACTTTTAACCACCGGTGTGATCTTACTTCACTCGTTAGGGTACTTGGATGGAGTTTACGGTACAATTACAACCTCTCAACATCCAAGGCAACTTTATTCACGGTGCACCCAATCCTATAGCCAACTAACTATATCCGATTCAAGTACTTTAAAACCAATTCATCACTTGCCAATATACAACAAATACCATCATCAATTCACTGTTTTAAAGCATTTATCAAAGCCATTAAACATTGTAACCCCCGTAGCCCGGCCTAGACGGTTGACCCGAACTACGAAGATTACACGGGGAAAACCAAAGTCAACCCGAAAGTCAACCTTGATTAACGACCCTTTTTTTCTTTTTAAACTTTTCTAGATGCACATTTAACCTAGGCATACTCTTGTGATAAGCATACTCAAAAATCATAGCAATCGGAAAACAATAAGGGACCCAATTGCACAAAATACGAATTTAGGGACCAATTTGTAAATTCTGAAAATTAAGAGGACTTTAACAATTTTTAAGTTACAGTTATGAAATTATCATGTTTCATGCCTCTCTGCCAAATTTCATCTCAAACAGACATCTCAAACTCTAGCAATTGCACATACAAGAATCAGGACTAAAACGTAAAGCTTGCAAACCTCAAAACCATTCAAATTTTATGCCCAACGGTCAAGTGTTCCGAAACGGGTCTAGGCCGTTCAGGAACACCCCTTGGTAGTAGCCAAAGTGTTCAGAAACGGGTCTAGGCCGTTCAGGAACACCCTGGCCAATTCAAGGGCCTGTTTCGAAACAGGCAAGGGTGTTTCGAAACACCCTGCCCAGAAACAGCAGATAGGCCTTTTTAAACACCTTTAAACCCCATCAAACATGCTCCAAACCACCCCACATTAAATCAAAAACATGCCAAGCATCATACCTACCAATTTGCATCAAAATCTAGATACAAAACCACCCCTAGGTGCACCAACTCATTCAACACATCCAACACTCAAACATGCTTTTTAAACAAGAAGCATAGCATAACGACTTAAGAATAAGAAGACTCAAACGTTGCAAGCGTTAAACCACATAGTTCAAAATCATAAACCAAACTTGTCCAACATACACAATCTCATTAAACGTCAACATAAGAGATTCTCCCCCCATTGCCTTTATTATCTATAGCTATTAACCGAGACATACATCTCAAGTGGAGCTCTTCTTGAATCCCTTGCTTCTCGCTGTCCCAACTTCAAATATCTGCATTGATGGAAAAAAAGGAGTGTAAGCATATAATGCTTAGTGAGGAATGCTCAAAACCAAAACACCATCAATGCAGCGAGTCATAAAACCTTTTTTAAAAGCAACACAATTCGATAAACCAAAGCAATGTTTGAAAACCCCTTTTTAACAACATGCTTTATATCATGCATTGCACAAACATGAAAACCAACCCTTAGCTTAGAAAAGCTAAGTAATTCACTTCAAAACACAACCTTGCAAAACCATCAATTTAACCATTCCATGCATGAATATCATATGCAAAGTTAAATACAAGATTCATGGAAAACACTTCCACTTCACATCATACTTTTCTCATACATTGAAAATCATTTCAAAACAAGAAACCTTTAATTTTGGATCGTTTCCGCCAACGAAATGAACGCGGAGCCCGTTCCGGAAAGATCACTTTCAGAACGGATGTGCGAGAAGTTTAATTACGAAGCTATGCTGATATCTATCTAAGAGTCAGGGGCTGACCTTACCGCATTTCCAATCCACAAGCAAAGCATTGAATGAACACAAAAAAGAGTGCGTATCTACAACTACATCCCCGAGTGGCAGTCAAACGGGGACGTGAATGCAAGATGCCAGCGGAATGATCGGCCGGACAGAGGCTAGGGCTGCTTCCTTCCCACCGCGTCCTTCCTTGTGATTTGACTGGAACTTCAAGCTATCCCTTCCAGGAGAAAAAGTAGCTCGAGCCAAAGGCGACAGCGAGGCCCCACGCATCGCGTGGGGGAGGGGAAAAGTGGGTATGCGGGTTTCCCCCTTCCTTAGGAGAGTTTCTTTACATCTAGTGAATGAAGGTCGCAAGGAAGACTCACCCTAGCCACTATAGTATAGCGACCCCGCCCCCAACTCTAGCTGAGAAGCACCCTCCATCCACTTTCCCTTTTCCGCGTGCCCAAAAGCCCGCCCGCCTGGTTTATGAGCCCCTTTCCGATTCCCTCACCCAATCTCATGAGAAGCAAGCCCAGCGGGCCCTGCCTTAACCTGTCCCTTTCTTCCTCACTTTCCCCCACTTCTGCCGCTTCTGAAATTCCTTTCAATTTCTTAGTTAGAATGGGTGACGGCATTCTACCTAAATAGTAAACACAGGTAATAAATAAGAGAATACTAAAAATGCGAGCCCATAGGTCCCTCTCTATCCGGGTCCTCACCCTCCACCGGAACTCCTGCGGGTTAGAGAGATGGAACTACTGAAGCTGCTCCCTCTGCTTCTGGAACTGTAAAAGGGTTCATTCCCCTGAACCTAAGTTGAGATGAGCTAATTCACTTCTGAATTATCTGCTTTCCTGAAGCAAGGAACAAAAAGCAGGGGAAGCAATGAATATCATATGCCTCTTCACGAGAGAGCTTAAAAAGAAAAGCTCCAGGTACCACACCTTATGACCTGATTGGATTCTCATTTCATTTAGCTTGAATCCTTTACCCCAATTCCTCTCATGCATTAAACAAATGCAACATATGAACCACAAAATCAATATTTGCATTACATGCCTTTAAAAACAAGTCTTCGCAAGACTTCAATGCACTTAAGAGATTTCATGCACACATGCACCATTCTCAATAGAAAGTAAACACTTGTTCAAGCTAACAAGTAATACATGCATTCTTGGTACATTACACACTTCTCATGCAACCAAGCATCATTTCAAGCACCTCATGTTTCATTACACTCAAGAACATTATATTGGCTTCCAAGTGATAAATCATATCCACTTTTCAACTCAACATCCAATCGGATACGCGGATCACAAGCGTTGTCCCTACGCTTCATACACACTACCAATCTCAAGGTCCCCAAATGGAATTTTAACCACCATTTTGACCTTACCATACACAAGGTCCTCATATGGAATTTTAACCACCATATGACCTTAACATTCACAAGGTCCTCATATGGAATTTTAACCACCATATGACCTTAACATTCACAAGGTCCTCATATGGAATTTTAACCACCATATGACCTTAACATCACCCATTGGTAGTTGTATAACATCACTAACGAGATCCGGGACATACTACACAAGATCCACACATGGACTTTACACCACCATTGTGATCTTAACAAGCACAAGGTCCTCAAATGGAATTTTAACCACCATTATGACCTTTGCTTACACAAGGTCCTCAAATGGAATTTTAACCACCATTATGACCTTAACACAAGACCCACCCATGGAATTTTAACCACCATGGTGTTCTTAACCATCTCGTTAGTGTACTTGGATGGAGTTACCGGTTCAATCACAACCACTCCACATCCAAGGCGACTTTATTCACGGTGCACCCAATCCTATAGCCGGCTAACTATATCCGATTAAAGTAACCAAGAACCACTTACATCACTTGCCAATATAACCATCTTACCACATTAATCCATTGTTTTACAAGCATAACCAAAATGCCAAAACCACTAATTACCATCATCAATCCACTGTTTTTGAAGCATTACACAAAGCCATTAAACAACATGCAACACTATGCATCAATTCCACAATTCCAATGTACAAAACCAAGGATCTCTTACCTTGAGCATCCTTCACACATGGCTTTCAAAACCAGCATTAAACCATGCTAAAATATGCTTTCAAAACAGAATTTAAAACATGCAAATCACATGCATTGCATCCAACAATCACAACTGCTTTAAAAACCAATTCATTACACAAACCAAGAGAGAAATTCCATTTACTTACTCTTGAGCTTAGCTAAGTTGTTTAGACTTAAACTAAGCTCCCAAAACCTTCAAACCTTGGTTTTAAAGCCGAAAACCCAACTTCACTCACCGATACACAAAACAAGGCTAGCCAACAAACCTTCCAAGCATCCGAAACCTTCAACGCCACCTCCATTGCTCACGGATCATTCTCCCCTGTTTCAAGCACATAACAACAGAGGATTAATGCATCATTATGCATTAAAAACACCAGCCACACAACTCAACTCGCTGCTCTACACAAATCCAACATTTCGACTACCAAACACAACCGAAATCACCTCCAAACTCTTCCAAAACTTAACCCAGCCAAGATCCATCACTTCTAACCATTTTTAAACATCAATTAACATCCAAAATGATCCCAAACACGTCCATATACCTCCAGCATTAACAAAACACCAAGATCACCCTCTAAACTTGAGTTTCTCCCTTTTTGGAACCAAGATTCTTGAAAATTCAATAAGCTAATGCCAAGGTTTTGTTGTAGAATTGATTAGAGATCAAATGAGGATTGAATCTCATCTTTAGTTGTCAAAATCAGAGGGAATTTTGCTGAAGAAATGTGTTTGGGTTGAGAGAAAAGTTGAGAGAAAAGGAAAATGGAAATTTGGGAAAAGTTAGTTAAAAATGACAAAATATCTTTCCCTCCCTTTTAACTTTAATTTAAAACCATTAATTAATTGATTATTATTAAGAAAAATCTGGAGAAACTCTTTTGGGTAAATAGCTCCTTAAAGATTCAAAGTTTCAATCCTTTCTAAAACAGTCACCCAGTTTCCAAAAATTACATTTTGGTCACTAACCCAAAATGTCACACTTCCAAACCTCATTTTGTAAAATTGATTTCACCATTCTCTTATATATAATAAAAGAGGATTTTAAGACAGTTTTCCATATTTTTATTGCAACCCGAACTAGGTTTTTCTAAAAACCACCTTTTATATTTGAACCGCACTCTGACCAGCCCGGCCCAAACCCAAAACTTCTAAGCCCAAAATTGGGGTGTCACAACTCTCCCCCTTAAGAAATTTCGTCCTCGAAATTTCAACCGGCGAAAAGAGAACAACCAAACTTCTCAAAGCAACACACACAAAGCAACATAGGAGACTTAACCACCACCGAACACTCTCCTCACAAAACTCCACCCAAACTCAACACCACCACAAACTGTTCTCGAATTCCAAAACACTCAAATGTTAACCACATCTTAACCTTTCACACTTCCGGACTGCACATAGCCCCAACAATAACCTGAAAAACCTCCAACTTTTACAACATACACCACCTTAGCTCATAACTCCCAAAACTTGTTCACACAGTGACACCAACCAATCCAGTTCAGCCACCATGTGACCCACAACCTTCACTGCTTCTAAAACTCCTTGCAAAACTACTCAACCTCTTTCAAAGACTACCACAACAAGCAAAAATTCTTAAGCATCAACTGCTTACTCAAACTTCTCAATGTATTGCTAATACTCCTTCACATCCGCCGCTATCATTACCTTAACGATTCACCAGGACTACTCACCTAACATCCGAAAAATCACATCACAAAGCCCCAACTTTGATTTCGCCAGCCGTTCCACACACCACAAGCTGTCTTCAGACGGAATTTACTTACTCACAACCAGCCAACCACTTCTCACAAGAACCCGTCCAACCAACAATGGCCTTTGATCTTACATTGCCTTTCCACTTCAAGTATTGACTACAACACTTGCCTTACTAGAACATCGCCCAACCTATACATACATATTTAGGTTACGAAACTTCTATTCTCCCAGGCTAACCCTTTTCTACAACCCACAACTCAACATCTTCTCAACTCTTCGAAGGTTGCTACGAACCAACACCTACATAAACAATCCTTCTACTACTACATCAATGCCAAGTTACCTCAGCACTTTGGAACACATCCACTAACTTACTACAACACTTAACACCAAGAAACTACCACTTCTACCAGCTATTCACAACCACTTTGACTAATTCTAACTCAAACGGTAATCTCCTCACCACCATACCGCTAAACTCATTAAGCATCAAACACCTTCCTTCTACCAACATACTATACCGCACTCACTATTACTAACAACTTGCTTAATACCCTCCATAACTTCTAACATTCACCCATCACCAGAACAACTTTTAAAACCCACCATCCAACCTATACTATCACAACACTAACGGACCCGACTAGCTATTAGCAAGTGTGAACGTTCGTATGCATGGTCACCAACATGCCCTATCAATGCCTGATGTACATGCATGCAAAACCTCTAATGTCATGTCACATGTATGCATGAACCAGTACATATATAATATAGCATATAACAAATGATTTTAACTGTGCATGTATGTCGGTTCACACCCACCAATAACATCCTCAGAATCCGTCTAAGAACAACCTCCTATCTCACTTCTAACTTGACCAACTCTATCATTCTAGCAACCCATTATCCACAAGATACTCACTAATGCCCTCTTCACACTAAAGTTGTTTTCAAAACAACAACAACTACTACCCCAACATGCTAGCAACGAGATCATACCACTACACAAGGAAATACCAACTGATACCAAACTAAGTTACTAGAGCAAAGGTTACTTAACAAGGTTACCTGTAAACACCTCACTGCCCCGGAGCTTCGACAGACAAGCTCTCTTCCTCGCAGAACCATCATTCTTCAGCCGCACCGCTGCAGCACCAGCTAACACATTAAGGTCATCACCATCTCCCTGCGGTAAAGAACCCTGACCACCCCGAGTTAACTTCAAACAATTACGTCTCAAATGTCCAACAGACCCACAATTCCAGCAGATTTCATTTTCCAAGCTCCTCACAACTTTCTGCTCTTCCTGCCACCTTCGAACTTTGTCTTGGCCGTGCCCAGGACCCTTCAGAGACCCTTTTGCTACCACTGAAGCTGATCTCACCACTAGAGGACAATTCCGCTTCACATGCTCTTTAGAACCACAGTTCCAACAAACTCCTGCGCCCCAACAACCTCCAACATGGCGCCTTCCACAACGGTCACACACCGGTAACTGAGCTTCCACTCCTTGATCATGTAGCACTTGCCCTACATTTGCACTACCACCCTGACTTCGATTCAAGCAAAACCTTCTATCACGTAGCCTCTTACGCTGACCGCTCCGGAGGTCAGTACTCGCAACTCTCTTGCTTAAACTTTTCTCACCTTCATAAACTGAAACCACACACTCACATTGCTTAACCCTTGGGAATTTCTCCCCAACGTACCTTTCATAAAAGGCAGACACAAAGAAGTCCCAATCTATATCGTGGATGTGCGATGCCACAACCACAGATGTCCACCAGGCACAAGCGTCCTCCAACATCAATGAGACAACACTTCCCAGCTTACAGGCATAGTCACAACCTTCCTGATCCAAAATCAGAATTACACTGGCCAACCAGGCCTCGAATGTCTCAGGTGTCGAACCATGATACTCCACAGCTCCCAAATCATGTAAACGCTGTTTCGACACACCCGCATATCCCACAACCGGCACGTCTACAGGCCTTACTTTTTCCACAGCCTGAGATGTTCCCAACACCTTTTGAACAAAAGGTGATGAACTCTTCATCACAGAACCAACTTCTTCCTCCTGCCTTACTACCTCAATTCCAGGCACTAAAGACTGAGACGAAACACCTCCATTAAAAGGTGAATTCCACACCTTAACAACCTGCCCTAAAGCAGCAACCATCTCACCTAACTGCCATTCTTTCATCGATTTTGCCATGCTATTAACAACAAACAATCATAACAAAACAAACAAATCGATCAGACCAGCTTTAAGCAAGGATTCAAACTCCAACTCCAAAATAACACAATAGCTATAATAATAAGGCAATGGGTATCCCAAATTCTCCCCTTTTACACGACATAACAGTCAATAAAAACATGGATATCACAACATCAAGCATATCAATCCACATACTTCGACCATGCTCTCATCAACAACATTCACTCATAACAGCATAATATCAACATATCATACCCATTACACTTTCATTATTCATAAAATCAGCTCACAACACCAGCATAACATCAGCACAAATCCACATTAGCTCAATGAAAATCCATAATCAAAAAGCATGCTAAAAACATCAACAATTCGCTCAAAAACACGCATTTCAACCGGCTTTCAACCACACATCAGAATAAACATCAAACACATATTACAACAATTTACCATTTCCCCAAAGCATTCACAACTCAGCTCTGATACCACCAAATGTAACCCCCGTAGCCCGGCCTAGACGGTTGACCCGAACTACGAAGATTACACGGGGAAAACCAAAGTCAACCCGAAAGTCAACCTTGATTAACGACCCTTTTTTTCTTTTTAAACTTTTCTAGATGCACATTTCACCTAGGCATACTCTTGTGATAAGCATACTCAAAAATCATAGCAATCGGAAAACAATAAGGGACCCAATTGCACAAAATACGAATTTAGGGACCAATTTGTAAATTCTGAAAAATAAGAGGACTTTAGCAATTTTTAAGTTACCATTATGAAATTAGTCATGTTTCATGCCTCTCTGCCAAATTTCATCTCAAACGGACATCTCAAACTCAAGCAATTGCACATACAAGAATCAGGACTAAAACGTAAAGCTTGCAAACCTCAAAACCATTCAAATTTTATGCCCAACGGTCAAGTGTTCCGAAACGGGTCTAGGCCGTTCAGGAACACCCCTTGGCAGTAGCCAAAGTGTTCAGAAACGGGTCTAGGCCGTTCTGGAACACCCTGGCCAATTCAAGGGCTTGTTTCGAAACATGCAAGGGTGTTTCGAAACACCCTGCCCAGAAACAACAGATAGGCCTTTTTAAACACCTTTAAACCCCATCAAACATGCTCCAAACCACCCCACATTAAATCAAAAACATGCCAAGCATCATACCTACCAATTTGCATCAAAATCTAGATACAAAACCACCCCTAGGTGCACCAACTCATTCAACACATCCAACACTCAAACATGCTTTTTAAACAAGAAGCATAGCATAACGACTTAAGAATAAGAAGACTCAAACGTTGCAAGCGTTAAACCACATAGTTCAAAATCATAAACCAAACTTGTCCAACATACACAATCTCATTAAACATCAACATAAGAGATTCTCCCCCCATTGCCTTTATTATCTATAGCTATTAACCGAGACATACATCTCAAGTGGAGCTCTTCTTGAATACCTTGCTTCTCGCTGTCCCAACTTCAAATATCTGCATTGATGGACAAAAAGGAGTGTAAGCACATAATGCTTAGTGAGGAATGCTCAAAACCAAAACACCATCAATGCAGCGAGTCATAAAACCTCTTTTAAAAGCAACACAATTCGATAAACTAAAGCAATGTTTGAAAACCCCTTTTTAACAACACGCTTTATATCATGCATTGCACAAACATGAAAACCAACCCTTAGCTTAGAAAAGCTAAGTAATTCACTTCAAAACACAACCTTGCAAAACCATCAATTTAACCATTCCATGCATGAATATCATATGCAAAGTTAAATACAAGATTCGTGGAAAACACTTCCACTTCACATCATACTTTTCTCATACATTAAAAATCATTTCAAAACAAGAAACCTTTAATAACCACTTACTCATTTAATCTATCTCATGCATTAAACAAATGCAACATATGAACCACAAAATCAATATTTGCATTACATGCCTTTAAAAACAAGTCTTCGCAAGACTTCAATGCACTTAAGAGATTTCATGCACACATGCACCATTCTCAATAGAAAGTAAACACTTGTTCAAGCTAACAAGTAATACATGCATTCTTGGTACATTACACACTTCTCATGCAACCAAGCATCATTTCAAGCACCTCATGTTTCATTACACTCAAGAACATTATATTGGCTTCCAAGTGATAAATCATATCCACTTTTCAACTCAACATCCAATCGGATACGCGGATCACAAGCGTTGTCCCTACGCTTCATACACACTACCAATCTCAAGGTCCCCAAATGGAATTTTAACCACCATTTTGACCTTACCATACACAAGGTCCTCATATGGAATTTTAACCACCATATGACCTTAACATTCACAAGGTCCTCATATGGAATTTTAACCACCATATGACCTTAACATTCACAAGGTCCTCATATGGAATTTTAACCACCATATGACCTTAACATCACCCATTGGTAGTTGTATAACATCACTAACGAGATCCGGGACATACTACACAAGATCCACACATGGACTTTACACCACCATTGTGATCTTAACAAGCACAAGGTCCTCAAATGGAATTTTAACCACCATTATGACCTTTGCTTACACAAGGTCCTCAAATTGAATTTTAACCACCATTATGACCTTAACACAAGACCCACCCATGGAATTTTAACCACCATGGTGTTCTTAACCATCTCGTTAGTGTACTTGGATGGAGTTACCGGTTCAATCACAACCACTCGACATCCAAGGCGACTTTATTCACGGTGCACCCAATCCTATAGCCGGCTAACTATATCCGATTAAAGTAACCAAGAACCACTTACATCACTTGCCAATATAACCATCTTACCACATTAATCCATTGTTTTACAAGCATAACCAAAATGCCAAAACCACCAATTACCATCATCAATCCACTGTTTTTGAAGCATTACACAAAGCCATTAAACAACATGCAACACTATGCATCAATTCCACAATTCCAATGTACAAAACCAAGGATCTCTTACCTTGAGCATCCTTCACACATGGCTTTCAAAACCAGCATTAAACCATGCTAAAATATGCTTTCAAAACAGAATTTAAAACATGCAAATCACATACATTGCATCTAACAATCACAAGTGCTTTAAAAACCAATTCATTACACAAACCAAGAGAGAAATTCCATTTACTTACTCTTGAGCTTAGCTAAGTTGTTTAGACTTAAACTAAGCTCCCAAAACCTTCAAACCTTGGTTTTAAAGCCGAAAACCCAACTTCACTCACCGATACACAAAACAAGGCTAGCCAACAAACCTTCCAAGCATCCGAAACCTTCAACGCCACCTCTATTGCTCACGGATCATTCTCCCCTGTTTCAAGCACATAACAACAGAGGATTAATGCATCATTATGCATTAAAAACACCAGCCACACAACTCAACTCGCTGCTCTACACAAATCCAACATTTCGACTACCAAACACAACCGAAATCACCTCCAAACTCTTCCAAAACTTAACCCAGCCAAGATCCATCACTTCTAACCATTTTTAAACATCAATTAACATCCAAAATGATCCCAAACACGTCCATATACCTCCAGCATTAACAAAACACCAAGATCACCCTCTAAACTTGAGTTTCTCCCTTTTTGGAACCAAGATTCTTGAAAATACAATAAGCTAATGCCAAGGTTTTGTTGTAGAATTGATTAGAGATCAAATGAGGATTGAAATCTCATCTTTAGTTGTCAAAATCAGAGGGAATTTTTCTGAAGAAATGTGTTTGGGTTGAGAGAAAAGTTGAGAGAAAAGGAAAATGGAAATTTGGGAAAAGTTAGTTAAAAATGACAAAATATCTTTCCCTCCCTTTTAACTTTAATTTAAAACCATTAATTAATTGATTATTATTAAGAAAAATCTGGAGAAACTCTTTTGGGTAAATAGCTCCTTAAAGATTCAAAGTTTCAATCCTTTTTAAAACAGTCACCCAGTTTCCAAAAATTACATTTTGGTCACTAACCCAAAATGTCACACTTCCAAACCTCATTTTGTAAAATTGATTTCACCATTCTCTTATATATAATAAAAGAGGATTTTAAGACATTTTTCCATATTTTTATTGCAACCCGAACTAGGTTTTCCTAAAAACCACCTTTTATATTCGAACCGCACTCTGACCAGCCCGGTCCAAACCCAAAACTTCTAAGCCCAAAATTGGGGTGTTACAAACATCATGCATCTCCATGCATCATTACCAAAATAATAACATGTCAAACTAAGGGTCTCTTACCTTGAGCATCCTTCAACTCTTGGCTTTCAAAACCAGCATTCACCATGCTAAAACATGCTTTAAAAACAGAATTTAAATATGCAATTTATAACCAATGCATCAATCCACTTCATAGCACATCCAAGAGAGTTTTTCCGAAAACTTACTCTTGAGCTTAGCTAAGTTGTTTAGACTTAAACTAAGCTCCCAAAACCTTCAAATAATTGTTTCAAAGCTGGAAACCCAACTCCACTCACCAATTTCGCTTCGCTAGCTTGTTGAAACGCCAATCAAGCCTCCAGATCAACTCCAAAAGTGTCCAAAGATGTCTCCCCTGTTTTAAACACATCAAAGCAGAGGATTAATGCATCATCATGCATTGAAATCTTCAGCCAACACACCTAAGCTTGCTGCTCTTCCTAAAATCAACATTTTGGCTACCAAACACAACCGAAAATACCTCCAAACTCTTCCAAAACTTAACTCAGCCAAGATCCATCACTTCTAACCATTTTTTAAACATCAATCAACATCCAAAATAAACCTAAACTTGTCCTTATGCCTCCATTTATAACAGAACACCAAAAACTCCTTAAAAACCACCATTTTCATAAGCAAAAACTTAGGAAATACAACCTATTCGGGATTGCATTGATAAAACCTCATTTCTAACATCACTTGATAACCAAAATACATTAGAGAACCACCTCAAAACAGAGCCCAATCAAACTTAACGAAATTCTTCAAGATTTCTTCTAAATCTTGAGTTTTAAGCCAAAATCAAGTTTCTAACATTCAAACCATTTATAAAACTTAAATTAAGGATTGATAACTTGGGAATTTCAGTAAAGAACTGAGTATTTAGAGGAGAAGAACAATCTTACCTCTAAATGGTGATTTCTCCTTGATTTGAGCCAATTTCCTTGAAAATTCAATAAGGGAATCAAAAGGATTTGATGCAAGATTGATTAGGAAGTTATTGGTGATAGATATCTCATCAATTGAAGTGAAGATCAATACAAAAGTTGCTGGAGAAAAAGTGTTTGGATGATGGGATTTTGAGAGAAAAGAAATGAGAGAAAATTTGGAAAAGGTAGTTATGAAAATCCAAAAAGGTAGTTTCCCTTTTCTTTTAATTAATTAAAACATTAATTAAATCACCCAAATTAAGGAAAAATCTGGAGAAAACATTTTTGGGTAAATTAGCTCCTTAAAGATTCAAAGTTTAAATCCTTACAAAACAGTCACCACTAAACTTTTCAAAAATCGCATTTTAGTCACTACACCGAAATGTAGTATTTCCAAACCTTATTTTGTAAAATTGATTTCACCAATCTCTTATATATATTAAAATAGGATTTTTAGATATTTTTCTATATTTTTAAAGCAACTCGAACTAGGCTTTCCCTAAAACCTCCTTTTATATTCGAACCGTTTCTCAGACCAGTCCGACCAAACCCTAAACTTCTAAGCCCAAAATTGGGGTGTTACAGCTCCAACAGACAAACTCTCTTCCTCGCAGAACCATTATTCTCTAACCACACCGCCGCAACATCAACCAACAGTTTAAGGTCATCATCGTCCCCCTGCGGTAAAGAACCTTGACTACCCCGAGCTAACTCCTAACAATTCCGTCTCAAATGTCCAACAGACCCACAATTCCAACAAGATCCATCCTCCAAACACCTCACACCTTTCTGTCTTTCTTGCCACCTTCGAACTCTGTCTCGGCCGCGCTCACGACCCTTCTGAGACCCTTTTGCACCCGCCGAAGCTGATCCCACCACTTGAGGACAATTCCGCTTCACATGCTCCATAGAACCACAGTTCCAACAAACTCCAACACCCCAACAAACTCCAACATGACGCCTTCTACAACAGTTACATATCGGTAACCGAACCACCACTCCTTGATTATGTAGCTCTTGACCCACATCAGCTCTACCACCTAAACTTCGATTCAAGCAAACCCTTATGTCACGTAGCCTCTTACGCTGACCGCTCTCGAGACCAGTACCCACAGCTCTTTTACTTACACTTTTCTCAACATCATAATCTGAAGCGACACCCCTGCGTTGCTTAACTTCTGAGAACTTCACTCCAAGGTATATTCTATTAAAGGCAGACACAAAGAACTCCCAATCTTGTAAACGCTGCCTCGACAAACCCGTATGCCTCACAGTTGGCACGTACATTGGTCTCACCTCCACCGCATCCTGAGATGCTCCCGACACCTCTTAAACCACAAGTGGTGAATCCTTCATCACAGAACCAACTCTCACCTCCTGTCTTACTACCTCAACTCTAGGTAATGTAGGCTGAAATGATGCACTCCCACCAAAAAGTGAATTCCAACCCTTAACAACCTGCTCTAAGGCAGCAACCATCGTACCCAACTGCCATTCTCTCATCGATCTCATTGTGGTATTAGTAACAAAGCAATGATAACAAAACAAACAAAACGATCAGGCCAGCTTCAAGCAAAGATTCAAGACTCCAACTCCAACATAACACAATAGCTATAATAATAAGGCAATGGATATCTCGAATTCTCCCCTTTTATATGACATAACAATCCATAAAACATTGATATCACAAACATCGAGCATATCAATCAACAAACTTCAATCATGCTCTCATCAAACAACATTCACCCTCAAGAACATAACATCAACATATCATACCATCACATTTTCATTATTCAGAAAATCAACTCACAACACCAACATATCACCAACACATGTTCACATTAGCTTACAGAAGAATTGTAACCACAAAGCACGATAAAAACATTAACAATTCACTCAGAGACGTACTTTTCAACCAACTTTCAATCACACATCAGAATAAACATCTAACACTTGCCATAACAACTTACCACAAACTTACCATCGCCCCAAATATACACAACTTAGCTCTGATACCAACAAATGTAACCCCCTTAGCCCGGTCTAGGCGGTTGACCCGAAATACGAAAATTACACGGGGAAAACCAAACTCAACCCGAAAGTCAAACTTGATTCATGACCATTTTTTTCTTTTTAATCTTGTCTAGATACACATTACCCCTAAGTGAGTACTCACAAATCATATTTGAGAAAGGCAGAGCGATCGGATAACATATAGGGATTCAATTGTAAGAAATACACTTTTAGGGACCAAAATGTAAATTTTGGGAAATAAAAGGACTTTGAAGATTTTAGTTTTACCAAACCTTAATTAATCATATTACAAGCCTCTCTGCTAAATTTAAGCTTAAAAAGACATCTCAAACTCATGCAATTGCAATTACAACTTTCAGGACTAAAATATAAAACATGCAGACTTCAAGGCGATTCAAATCTGTGTCCAACGGTCACCCATTTCAAAACACTGACAACCGTATAGAAACACCCGTGTCGTACGCCCGTATCGAAACGGTGTTGATCGTTTCGATACACGGGTATGTTCCGAAACGAGTTCCGAAACAGGCACTCCCAGTAGCCAAAGTGTTTCGAAACACTTATAGCCGTTCTGAAATGCCCAAGCCATTTCAGGCACCCGTTTCGAAAGAGCCAAGGGTGTTTCGATACACCCTGCCCAGAAACAGCAGAAACTTCGGGTTTTTCACTTCAAAACTCCATCAAACATAATTGAAACCATTCCATAACATGTCATCAACACGATAAGCATTATAACTATCAAATTGCATCAAAGATTAGATACATTACAAGTATTAGGCACACCAACACCCTAATCTCATTTAACACAAGATCTTACCTTAATCAAAGAACATAGCATATCAACATATGAAGAAGAAGATCCAAATTTTGCAAAACGATCAACAACAAGTATTAAACCATAACCCGAACTTGGTCAAGATAAACAATCTCATTATACATCAACGTAAAAGACTCTCCCCCATTGCCTTTATTATCTATAACTATAAACCAAAACATACTTCTCAAGTGGAGCTCTTCTTGAAGCCCTTGCTTCTTGCTGTCCCAACTTCAACTATCTGCATTGATGGACAAAAAGGAGCGTAAGCACATAATGCTTAGTGAGGAATTCTCAAAACCAAAACACCATCAATGCAGCGATTCATAAAACCTTCTTAAAATGTATTCACAACCCAATAAACCAAAGTATTGATTGAAAATCTCCTTTGAAACACCATTGCTTTAAAACATGCATTGCTCAACAAGAAAACCAACATTTAACTTTGATACACTAAACAACTCACCCCAAACAACATTCTTGCAATGACTATCATTTAAACCCTTCTATGCATAAACACTTCATGCAAAGTTTAAACCAATTTCCTTGAAAAACACTTCCACTTCACACCATACCTTTCTCATGCTTGATGATCGTTTCAAAGCAAAATACCTTTTGGAAACCATATGTTTCTTCTATCCATCTCATGCATTCAACAAATGCAAAACTCATGGCAAAGCCACACATGCTTGTTACTCAAAAGCATTTTATAAACTCAAAACCTCATTTTCATAAGCAAAACTCCATTTTGAAAACCACATGTACCATCTAGCTAACACATGCATACAACCTATGCAAATCTCATGGCAAGGCCACATATGCTTGTTACACAAAAGCATTTCATAAAATTATTATCTCATATGCACTTCTCATTACATACAACATCTCAAGCATTTGTACATGTGACACATTTCATTCTCTTATATTGGCATTTTTCATATTCTATTGTACACGGATATGCGGACAGCTTGACTCGAGGTCAAGTCCTACCCCGGTGGGATCTCGCCACCGGCTATCATGGCGGTATCTACCCTCGCCACTAAGCTTGGGTATTTCACCAAGTCCTACTACGATGGAATTTCCCTCATCAATTTCACATGGCAATTACTCTTGTTGCCAAAAAGCTTGGTCTCTCACCAAGTCCTACTCCGATGGAATGCCCATCATCGGTCTCATGGCAATAACTCTTGTTGCCAAAAAGCTTGGTCTCTCACCAAGTCCTACTCCAATGAAAATCCCATCATTGGTCTCTCTCTTTGGGACGACACCCAAGAGTGCGTACGAATTTTTATTTTATAGTGCACTCTACATCCTATTGATCGATCAATATGTTCGGTAATCTTTACATCATCTATGCCAATATATATAATGTTAAACATCAACACATTCGCTGTTTTTAAAGCATGCAACACCTTCAAGACCAAAAAGCCGAACAAAGCATTTGAGGCACAAATTACAACTCATACTCACAAGGAATATCAATTTCATGCATCTTTCCTCAAAACAAGCTTGACAACCAACTCACATGCTTTAAAACCATGCTCAAACATAAACCATGCCCAGCCAAGATCTATCAATTCTAAACATTTCTAAACATCAATTAACATCAAAAAGCAACATAAACATGACCTTATACCTCCAGCAACAACAGATCATCAAAACCACTCCAAAAACCACCATTCTAGCAAGCAAAACATAGTAAAACAAACCTATTCAGGATTGGATTGATAAAATCTCATTTCTAACATCATTTAATATCCAAAATACATTAGAAAACCATCTCAAAACAAAGCCCAATCAATTATCACGAAAATCTCCAAGATCTCTTCCAAAATCTTGAGTTTTAAGCCAAAATCTTGTTTCTAACATTAAAACCATTTATAAAAATTTAATAAAGGATTGACAACATGAGAATTTCAGTAAAGAACTGAGTATTTAGAGGAGAAGAACAAGCTTACCTCTAAAAGATGATTTCTCCTTGATTTGGGAAAAATTCCATGAAAATGTAATGTGGAAATCAAAAGGATTTGTTGCAAGATTGATTAGGAACCAATGAGTGATGGAAATCTCATCAAGTGAAGTAAAAATCAATATAAATTTTTCTGGAGAAAACATGTTTGGATGATAGGATTTTGAGAGAAAAAGGAATGAGAGAAAATTAGAGAAATGTAGTTATAAAAATCAAAAAGTAGTTTTCACCTTTGTTTTATTTAATTAAACCATTAATTAAATCACCCAAATTAAGGAAAAATCTGGAGAAAAACATTTTGGGTAAATTAGCTCCTTAAAGATTCAATGTTTCAATCCTTTACAAAACAGTCACTACTAAACTTTGCAAAAATTGCAATTTGGTCACTACACCGAAATGTAGTATTTCCAAACCTTATTTTGTAAAATTGATTTCACCACTCTTATATATATATATTAAATGAGGATTTTTAGATATTTTTAGATATTTTTAAAGCATTCTGAACTAGGCGTTCCCTAAAACCTCCTTTTATATTCAAACCGTTTCTCAGACCGGTCCGATTTAGACCCTAAACTTCTAAGCCCAAATTTGGGGTGTTACAATCATTCCCACAAACTATGGAACTAAAGGCATGCTCTCTAGATGTCAAAAGCACAAAGAGGCTAAAAACCAATTGTAAACATAAACCAATACTCAATGGCATTTTAAAAATCCAAATATGCATCATAAACTTGTCAAAACCCAGAAATCAACAAATCAATAACGTTCAATGCATCGGACACCCCCATTGCCCTTACTACACTAGTTCACAAGATCAACATACTTTTAGCAAAATGTCTTGGGTGATTGCTCAAAGAAGCTGCCTCCAAAAGTCTAATTATTTGCATTGATGAAACAAAGAGAGCATAAGCATACAAGCTTAGTGAGGGTTGCTCAAAACCACAAACATCATCAATGCACAAAACCGTTTTCCATCATTTTCCAAAACTATCATGCCTTTCTTAACAAACCATGCACTTAACAACAAATCCATTGTTTTAACATCATGCAACATGATCCAACAAAAATCGGTAATTAATCCATTGCTACTCACCTACTAAGCCTTCCAAGCATAAATACCATTATGCTAAGCTTAAAGTAAAACATGCATATTTCAAACCATGCATTAGCAACATTTTCCACATTATAGAAATTCATCATATTGGCTCACAAGTGATAACATCAATCTAAAAACAAAGTATCAGATACACGGATTACCAAGGGTTATCCCATACCCTTCATACCCCCTACCGACATCTCAAGGTTCACACATGAGAGCGACCCCCCATCGTTGTGACACCCGTGGTGGAGTATTCGGTACAATCACAACCCCTCAACACCACTCATCAGTAGGTGTATAATCCACTAACGAGAGATGGGACAAAACACAAGGTTCGCACCTGGGAGCTAACCTAAACCGTTGCAATCTTAAACAATCCTCAATCGTTAGGGTACTTGGATGGAGTATTCGATACAATCACAACCCCTCAACATCCAAGGCGACTTGTTTATAGTGCACTCAATCCTATAGCCAACTAACTATATCCGATTTCATTCACAAAACACTTTAAAACCACATCACTTACCAATATAGTCCATAACACATGCATAACTCACTATTTTTACAAAGCATTCATGATAAGCCATCAACAAGCATTAAACCATGCTTAAACCCTCATGCTTCAACACATGCATACAAGGACCACTTACCTAATGCATCCTTAAACCACATGGCATCATCATACCCAATTTATATTCTCAAAACATGCTTTAAAATAGTAGGTAAATGCATTTAAAATCAAGTGCAACCAAAGGCTCATAACTAGCACAACCGAGGGAGAAATTTTGATTTACTTACTTCCGAACTTAATAAAGCGTTTCAAGCTCTTATTAAGTTCCCAAAACCTTTTCTAAAACGTTTCCGCGCTGGAAAACCAAATTCCACTCACCGACTTGCAAAACCACGCTTGCCGACGCAACTAATGACCTTCCGAAGCCTCCAAAAACACCTCGCTTGTTTTCGAATTAATATCCCCTATTTTCAACACATCAAAACAGAGGTTCATTGTATTAAAATGCATCCGAAACTCCAGCACACACAAAAAATCCCACAACCCTGCTCTAAAGCATCAAAACACCAATCCAAAACAACCGAAAACTCAATCGTTAGACCTCAAACCTCAGCCGAGCCATTACCCAACTCATCCAACACAATCTAAGCATTAATTAACATCCAAAAACAACCTAAAACCATCCTTATACCTCTAGCAACTCGAAATCCTCAAAAACACCTCAAAAACTCACCCAAAACACATCAAAAACTACGGATATCAAGGATTTCGGGATCTACATGATTAAGACTCCACTTCAACATCAAAAACCTTTCAAAACTCATTTAGAAACAATCTCAAAATAGTCAAATCAATTAAAGTCCGAAAATCATATTTTAAAACAATTTTCATAAAGATTTCAGGAGTTTAATATTCTAACAACAAAACCTCAATCAAAATCAGTATAAAATAGTCAAATATCTATGGAATTTCATTAAAGAACTTAGATTATAGGGATAGCACGAAAATTATCTCCAATCCTTGCTTCTCCTATAATTTGGCAAGTTTTGCTTGAAGAAACTTGAAGGAATATGGGAGAAATCAATGGAGAAAAGACAAGAATCAAAAAAGGATTTGAGAGCAAAAGATTTCTGGAAAATTGAGAGAAAAGAAGGGTGTATGGCTGAAGCAAAAGTGAGAAAATGAAAGCTCGTGAAAAATCTTCATTAACCATTTAATTACTTTCTTTAATTAACCAAATTAAAAAGCCTTTTAATTTTTAATAGTTTTTAAATCACATGCCAAATTAGGGAAAATGCATAATTTCCAAGTAGCTCTCTAAAGATTCTAAGATTTTGACTCTTCTTGAAAAACCATTTTTTTCAAGTTTTAAATCTTTACATTTGGTCACTACCCAAAATGTATACTTTCGAAAACTAGTTTTGTAAAATTCATTTGACCAACCTCTTAAACACCATTTTAGAGGACTTTAGAAATTTTTATCATATTTTTATCCTATCTTGAACTCCGATCTCCCTAAACCACCTTTTAAACAGTTCGAACAACTGTCACTGGTTCCACCGGTCCAACCGACTCACCAAAACATCTACACCCAATATCGGGGCGTTACAAGTCTTGACAGCCCAACCGCATCAGCTTTTGGACTTGCATTGCAATGACAATGTTAGACAAGAACTTAGTATTCTCGCCTACCACTACAACTTTTGGTTTCAAAATCCTTTTGGTTTCAAAATCCACTACAACTTTATGCTCATTTAACCAATCCATACCCAAAATAATGTTGAAACCATGAAATGGCAACTCTAACAAATCCAAGGAAAACACATGACCTTGAACAACCAAAGGACAAATCCTATATAACCTCCTAAATATAACCGTCTCACCAAGAGAACTAGTTACCAACATGCCGACATCCAAAATTTCAACAGGTACGTTTAACAAATATGCATGCTCTCTCAATACATGAGAATGCATGGAACCCAAATCAACCAAACAAAACAATGACATGGATTGCAAGGTAAAGGTATCTCCGATCACATCGGTATTGTTACTGAGAATGCATGGAACCCAAAATTTCAACAGGTACGTTTAACAAATATGCATGCTCTCTCAATACATGAGAATGCATGGAACCCAAATCAACCAAACAAAACAATGACATGGATTGCAAGGTAAAGGTATCTCCGATCACATCGGTATTGTTACTGTAACCCCCTTAGCCCGGCCTAGACGGTTGACCCAAACTACGAAGATTACATGGGGAAAGCCAAAGTCAACCCGAAAGTCAACCTTGATTAACGACCCTTTTTTTTTCTTTTTAATCTTGTCTAGACACAAGTTATTCCTAAGCGAGTACTCATGACACATATATGAGAAAGGCATAGCGAACGAACAACAAAGAGGAACTCAATTGCACTTATTACAAGTTTAGGGACCAAAATGTAATTTTTGTAAATTAGAAGGTCGTAACTGATTTTAAAGTTACCAATATGAAATTAGTCACATTTCATGCTTCTCTGCCAAAATTCAACTTAATTGGACATCTCAAACTCAAGCAATTGCAACATCAACTTTTGAGACTAAAATGTAAAGCTTTCAAACTTCAGCACCATTCAAATCAGTGCCCAACGGTCACCTGTTTCGAAACGTTCACCTGCTGTATTGGGACGAGGACCGAAATGGCATTGACCGTTCCGAAATGCCGGTTGGTTCCGAGACTGGTTCCGAAACAAGGCCTTCCAGTAGCCAAAACGTTTCGGGACGCCCCTTAGTGTTTCGAAACACGAAGGCCATTTCAGGCCCCCGTTTCGAAACACTAGAGGGTGTTTCGATACGGTTTGCCCAGATTCAGCAGCAAAGTCTGGTTTTTCAAGCATATACCCACTCAAACACTATCTAACGACTCTCTAACCATGTCAACATATCATCATACTTAAATGGTACATGTTTAGAACTCCTAAACACATTCATGGCATCAAACATGGTAAACTCATATTTCTAGAGGCATGCTTCCTAGTCAAGCAAACCAAACCTCAAACAAGCATTAAAGGTCATTTACAATTCAAATCAACCAAGGCAAACATGCCACAACCACAGGGAGTTTAATACATCTCCCAAAACAAAGTTTAGATCCCCATTGCCAAATTACCAAAACTAATAGTGTATGAAAACATCACCATACATGAGCTTGGTTTCCCTTGGACACTCTTAGCTTCCTTGTTGCCCTTTAACATCTCAATTATCCGCATTATTGATAAAGGAGAGAGCGTAAGCACAAATTCTTAGTGAGGCATGCTCTAAGTAACCCAACACAATAATGCATTTTTAGAAAACACTTTTAACAAAGCTTTTGAACCACATACTCATCTCTTTCTCATGCTACCATGCATACTTTACAAGCATTTCATGCTTCATTATATTCAATACATTATATTGGCTTTCAAGTGATAGATCGTAACCATTTCAACACAAAACACAATTAGATACGCTGATTACAAGCGGCGTCCCACACATTTCATACACACTACCGGACTTACACAAGGTTCACACTCAAGAGCAATCCCTCCATTGATGTGACACCCGTGGTGGAGTATAACGGTACAATAACAACCCCTCAACACCACTCATCGGTAGTTGTATACTTCCACTAACGAAAGTAAGGGACACATGACACATGATCCACACACGGACTTTCAACCACCGTTGTGATCTTACCTCAATCGTTAGGGTACTTGGATGGAGTTTACGGTACAATCACAACCCCTCAACATCCAAGGCGACTTTACTTACGGTGCACCCAATCCTATAGTCGGCTAACTATATCCGATTCAAGTACTTTAAAACCAATTCATCACTTGCCAATATACATCAAATACCATAAAAAAATCATTGTTTTAAAGCATTAAACAAAGCCATTAAACATCATGCATCTCCATGCATCATTACCAAATTAATATCATGACAAACCAAGGATCTCTTACCTTGAGCATCCTTCAATACATGGCTTTCAAAACCAGCATTCATCATGCTAAAACATGCTTTCAAAACAGAAATTTAAAATGCAATTTATAACCAAGGCATCAAACCACTTCTTAGCACATCCGAGGGAGTTTTTCCGAAAACTTACTCTTGAGCTTAGCTAAGTTGTTTAGACTTAAACTAAGCTCCAAAAACCTCCAAATAATCGTTTCAAAGTTGGAAAACCATCTCCAGTCAACAATTACGTTTCGCTTTCTTGTCGAAACGCCAATTAAGCTTCCAAATCAACTCCAAAGGTGTCCGAAGATGTCTCCCCTGTTTTAGACACATTAAAGCAGAGGATTAATGCATCATCATGCATTGAAATCTTCAACCAACACACCTAAACTCGCTGCTCTACGTAAAACCAACATTTCGGCTACCAAACACAACCGAAATCACCTCCAAACTCTTCCAAAACTTTACTCAGCCAAGATCCATCACTTCTAATCATTTCTAAACATCAATCACCATTAAAAACAAACCCAAACTCGACCTTATACCTCCAGCTATAACAGAACACCAAGAACACCTCAAAAACCACCATTTTCTTGAGCAAAAACTTAGGAAACACAACCTATTCGGGATTGGATTCATAAAACCTCATTTCTAACATCATTTAATATCCAAAATACATTAAAGAACCACCACAAAGCAGAGCCCAATCAATCACAATGAAATTCTTCAAGATCTCTTCCAAAATCTTGAGTTTTAAGCCAAAATCATGTTTCTAACATTAAAACCATTTATAAAACTAAAATTAAGGATTGACAACTTGAGAATATCAGTAAAGAACTGAGTATTTAGAGGAGAAGAACAATCTTACCTCTAAATGGTTATTTCTCCTTGATTTGTGCAAAATTCCATGAAAATTCAATGTGGAAATCAAAAGGATTTGATGCAAGATTGATTAGGAATCAATAGATGATAGAATTCTCATCAATTGAAGTGAAAATATATGTGAAAATTGCTGGAGAAAAAGTTTTTGGATGATGGGATTTTGAGAGAAAAAAGAATGAGAGAAAATTTGGAAAAGGTAATTATGAGAATCTAAAAGTAGTTTCCATTCTTTATTTTATTTAGTTAAAACATTAATTAAATCACCCAAATTAAGGAAAAATCTGGAGAAAAACATTTTGGGTAATTAGCTCCTTAAAGATTCAAAGTTTCAATCCTTTACGAAACAGTCACCACTAAACTTTTCAAAAATCGTATTTTGGTCACTACATCGAAATGTAGTATTCCCAAACCTTATTTTGTAAAATTTATTTCACCACTCTCTTATATATATTAAAAGAGGATTTTTAGATATTTTTCTACATTTTTAAAGCATCCCGAACTAAGCTTTCCCTAAAACCTCCTTTTATATTCGAACCGTTTCTCAGACCGGTCCGACTAAATCCTAAACTTCTAAGCCCAAAATTGGGGTGTTACAACTCTCCTCCTCTTAAGAAATTTCTTCCTCGAAATTTACCTGGAGGAAAAAGGTAAGGAAACTGCTTCTTCATGTCATCCCTTCTTTCTCACGTGGCTTCCGCAACACCACGGTGCCTCCACAACACCTTAACCAATTCAATGGTCTTGCCTCGAAGAACTTTACTGTCCGAATCTAGAATTCCAACTGGCTCTTCATCATAGGTAAAGTCTGGATTCAACTCCACTTCCTCCACATGCATAACATGCGAAGGATCCGATCTATACCTCCGAAGCATAGAGACATGAAACACATCATGTATCTTTTCCAACTCTTGCGGTAACCTCAGCTTGTACGCAACAGGACCCACACGTTCAATCACCTCTTATGGTCCAATATACCTAGGGCTCAACTTACCCTTCCGGCCAAACCTCATCACCTTCTTCCAAGGTGAAACCTTCAAGAACACACTGTCAATCAGAAGCTGCCTTCAACCGCTCACATATGAGCTTCTCCTTCTCGGTGGTTTCTTTCAACAAAGCCGGCATCGAAACCAACTTCTGACCTGTTTCATCCCAGCAAAGAGGAGTTCTGCACTTCCTCCAATACAAGGCTTCATAAGGTGCCATTTGAATACTTGCCTCATAGCTATTGTTATAAGCAAACTCCACCAAAGGCAAATGCTTCTCCCAAGAACCTTGAAACTCAATCACACATCACCTCAACATATCTTCCAACACTTGGATAACACGCTCATATTGTCCATCCGACTGTGGATGATAAGAAGTACTGAAATTTAGCCGCGTACCCAAAGCTTGGTGCAAACACTCCAAAAAATACGATGTAAACATCGGATCTCTATCCGACACTATAGATTTTGGCACACCATGCAGTCGCACTATCTCAGCAATGTACAACTCTGCAAGCATATCAACGATATACGTAGTATGCACAGGTAAGAAATGTGCACACTTCGTAAGGCGATCTACAATCACCCACACCGAATTCTTCTTCGCTGGCGACAAAGGCAACCCAGACACAAAGTCCATGGTAATCCTTTCCAACTTCCACTCAGGAATCCTCAAGTGTTGCAACAATCCTGAAGGAAACTGATGCTCAGCTTTAACCCGCTGACAAACCATGCACTTACTCACATACTCCGCAACATCATTCTTCAATCCCACCCAATAGTACTCATCCTTCAGATCACGATACATCTTTGTACTACCAGGGTGAATAGCAAAAGGACTACTATGGGCTTCAGTCAGAATAGTACGCCTCAACTCCGTATCATTCGACACTACTATCCGACTTCCAAAACATAGAACTCCATCATCATTAAAACAGAAATCTGATGGTCTATCCTCAGAAATATCATAAACATGTGGCACCAAAGAATCATCCAACAACTGCTTATCCTTTATCAACTGAACCAAAGATGGTTTCACTTGCAACTCAGCCACAAGACCTCCATCTTGCGAAATACTCAGGCTGGCAAACGTAGCTCTTAACTCCACTGCCACCTTCCTACTCAAGGCATCCGCTACAACATTAGCTTTTCCCGGATGGTACTCGATCGTCAAATCATAATCTTTAAGCAACTCCACCCAACGTCGTTGCCTAAGGTTCAACTCTTTCTAAGACATCAGATACCTCAAACTCTTGTGATCCGTGTACACAGTACACTTCTCACCATACAGATAATGTCTCCAAATCTTCAAAGCAAAAACCACCGCAGCTAACTCAATATCATGCGTAGGATAATTGCGCTCATGCACTTTCAACTGGCGCGATGCATAAGCCACCACCTTACCCTCCTGCATTAGCACACACCCCAAACCAACATAGGACGTGTCGCTGTACACCACAAACTCTTTTCCTGATTCAGGTTGAACCAAGATAGGAGTTTGCATCAAAGCAGCCTTAAGCTTCTCAAAAGCCTGCTGCCTTGCTTCTGTCCACTCATACTTGACATCCTTTTGCAACAACTTCGTCAAAGGGGCAGCAATCTTTGAAAATCCATCCACAAAACTCCGGTAATATCCTGCCAACCCAAGGAAACTACGGACTTCATGAACAAACTTAGGAGGCTTCCAATTCATCACCGCCTCAATCTTCTGAGGATCAACACGAATCCCCTCAGCAGAAACCACATGACCAAGGAAAACAACTTCCTTAAGCCAGAATTCGCATTTGCTCAGCTTAGCATAAAGCTGATTTTCCAACAGCGCCTGCAACACAATCCTCAAATGCCCTTCAATCTCCTCCTCAGTACGAGAATACACAAGAATATCATCAATGAACACCATAACAAACTTGTCCAAGTATTCATGGAACACTCTATTCATCATGTCCATAAAAGCTGCAGGAGCATTCGTCAAGCCAAACGACA
Source organism: Hibiscus tridactylites (assembly GCA_958450335.1). Lineage (NCBI taxonomy): Eukaryota > Viridiplantae > Streptophyta > Magnoliopsida > Malvales > Malvaceae > Hibiscus > Hibiscus tridactylites. The sequence goes on from OY288271.1 coordinate 59,406,578, forward strand.
TTACAAGGAACTCATAATGCCCATACCTCGTCCTAAAGGCTGTTTTTGGAAGATCCACATCTTTCACCTTAAGCTGGTAGTAACCTGACTTTAAGTCAATCTTGGAGAACACAGCCGCTCCCCGAAATTGATCAAAAAGATCATCAATCCTTGGCAAAGGATACCGATTCTTGATAGTCAACTTATTCAGCTGACGATAATCAATGCACATTCTCATAGTGCCATACTTCTTCTTCACAAACAAGACCGGTGCACCCCAAGGTGACACACTAGGCCGAATGAAACCACGATCAAGCAACTCCTGAAGTTGCGTCTTCAACTCCTTCAACTCCTTAGGTGCCATGCGATAGAGAGCAATGGACACTGTAGTTGTGTTTTCATACAACTCAATTCCAAACTCCACCTCTCGACTAGGCGGCAATCCAGGTAACTCCTCCGGAAACACTCCAGGAAACTTACGAACAGTCCTGATATCTTGAATGCGCAACTCCTTAGAGCTAGGATTCATCACAAAGGCTAGGTAAGCCTCACAACCTTACCTCAACATTCGGCTTGCTTCCAACGTAGACAACACATTGGCAAGAAACTTCACATTCTCACCAACCACCACTACTTCATAATCATCCGCTAGTTTCAACAAAACTCGCTTATTCTCAAAATCCACTACAGCTCGATGTTTGACAAGCCAATCCATACCAAGGATTACATCAAAACCATAGAATGGCAATTCCATGAGATCAACAAGAAAAACATGGTTTTGCACATTCAGGGGACATCTTCTATACAACTTCCGTGTTACGACTGTCTCACCAAAGGAACTAGTCACATGCATACCAACATCCAAAGACTCAATAGGTAAACCAAGCATTTGAGCATGTTCTCGCAATATGTATGAGTGTGTAGATCAAGAATCAATCAAGGAAAGTAATGACAAGGATTGCAAAGTAAAGGTACCTGCGATCACATCCATATCATTCCTCCCGTCACGCTGAGCATACACTCGAGCCTGGCCACCACCCTTAGGTTGAACAGCCACCACATTCCTCCCACCATCATCTCTGCACTGGAAGTTACCACGGCCGCGCCCACGACCTCTCTGTGGTGCAACCACCCCAGAAGGACGTCCCTGACCACCACCGGCCAACAAAGGACACTCCCTCCTCATGTGGTCTGTCGAACCACAATTCTAGCATGAATTACCTATCACTGCAACAGGAGCCTGAACCTCCCTCGCTGCTCGAAGACAATCTCGCCTAAAATGGCCACAAGATCCACACGTCCAGCACGTGTTCTGATCAGCCCTCATCCTATCTCCCTAAACAGGCGCACCATGTCCTCCATTACCACGCCTAGCAGAAGATTGATACCTCTTATCTCGTCCTCTCTTGTTCCGTCCACCACCAGAACTATGATCAGCAGCTCTTTTGCCCGAGCTAGAACTAACGCCTCTGGAAGACAAACCCAAGTTCTGCTCGATATCCTTCGCTCTACTCACAAGCACATCAAAATCTGTATACTCAGCCGCAAGCATAAAAGTCGTCACATCCGTTACTAATCCATAACGGAAACGTTCACACCTCTCCCACTCATCAAGGATTAGCTCAGGTGCATACTGACTAAGGCGGAAAAACTAGATCTCATACTCAGCTACCGTCATGCTTCCTTGCACAAGAGACATAAATTCTCTTTTCTTCTCATCTAGGTATCGCACACCCAGATACTTCCGCTTGAACGCATTCAAGAAGAACGTCCAAGTCACACCATTGTCCTCCATTCCAGAGACAGTGGTCGTCCACCACGTATAAGCATCATCATGCAGCAGTGACACCACACAGCCCAACTTCTGCACATTATTGCAGTTCATTTCCCCCAAAATCCTCTTGGTGCTTTCCAACTAAGATTCAGATCCTTCCGGAGATAAACCCCTGAACTCAGTCCCTCCCAGAATGCGAAGACGTTCCAAAGGCAATCTCACAATCAGCATCACCCTGATGCGCAGCTCCATGAGCTCCAGCTACTGCTGCCCGAATGGCTCCAGCAATAGCGTGAATCAACACAGTCTTGTCAGGAGCATCTTGCCCCTGCACACTTTCAGGTCCAGCGACCCCAGCACCGGCACCAACAGCAGCATTACCAGCTCCAGCACCCTCACCATCAGGTGGTCCACCACCAGGAGGAGGAGGTAAATCCACAACATTCTCAGCATTCTCCTCATTCTCATTTTGATCCATAGCTCTTGTATTCATTCTAATCTCTCTACGCGGCCCCATTTACAAGAAAACAATGCACTGACACAAATGCAATAAACATAATTAGGCTCAACAAGGTAAGTAATCCAAGTACTCAAGCTCTTTTTCGAAAACAATTCCTTTCATTAGTTTTGATATGGCAATGGGATTCCCTAACACATTCCATCATAGCATATCATCACAATTGAAACCATGCATCACAATTCATACAACATTCTTTCACCCAAAAGGCACATCATGCGAATACACATACATCATCCACATAACAAATCCCAAAGATACGAGAACTAAGCTCTGATACCACCAAATGTAACCCCCTTAGCCCGGTCTAGACGGTTGACCCGAACTACGAAGATTACACAAGGAAAACCAAAGAAAACCCAAAAGTCAACCTTGATTAACGACCCTTTTTTCTTTTTAATCTTGTCTAGACACACGTTATCCCTAAGCGAGTACTCATGAAACATATATGAGAAAGGCACAGCGATCGAACAACAAAGAGGAACTCAATTGCACTTATTACAAGTTTAGGGACCAAAATGTAATTTCTGTAAATTAGAAAGTCGCAACTGATTTTAAAGTTACCAATATGAAATTAGTCACATTTCATGCTTCTCTGCCAAAATTCAACTTAATTGAACATCTCAAACTCAAGAAATTGCAACATCAACATTTGGGACTAAAATGTAAAGCTTGCAAACTTCAGCACCATTCAAATCAATGTCCAACGGTCACCTGTTTCGAAACGTTCACCTGCTGTATCGGAACGAGGACCGAAATGACATTGACCATTCCGAAACGCGGGTTGGTTCCGAGACTAGTTCTGAAACAAGACCTTCCAGTAGCCAAAACGTTTCGAAACACCCCTTAGCGTTTCGAAACACGAAGGCCATTTCAGGCCCACATTTCGAAACACTAGAGGGTGTTTCGATACGGTTTGCCCAGATTCAGCAGAAAAGTTTGGTTTTTCAAGCATAAACCCACTCAAACACTATCTAATGACTCCCTAACCATGTCAACATATCATCATACCTAAATGGTACATGTTTAGAACTCCTAAACACATTCATGGCATCAAACATGGTAAACTCATATTTCTAGAGGCATGTTTCCTAGTCAAGCAATCCAAAAAGCAATCCAAACCTCAAACAAGCATTAAAGGCCATTTACAATTCAAATCAACCAAGGCAAACATGCCACAACCACAGGGAGTTTAATACATCTCCCAAAACAAAGTTTAGATCCCCATTGCCAAATTACCAAAACTAATAGTGTATGAAAACATCACCATACATGAGGTTGGTTTCCCTTGGACACTCTTAGCTTCCTTGTTGCCCTTTAACACCTCAATTATCTGCATTATTGATAAAGGAGAGAGCGTAAGCACAAATACTTAGTGAGGCATGCTCTAAGTAACCCAACATCATAATGCATTTTTAGAAAACACTTTTAACAAAGCTTTTGAACCACATACTCATCTCTTTCTCATGCTACTGTGCATACTTTACAAGCATTTCATGCTTCATTATATTCAATACATTATATTGCCTTTCAAGTGATAGTTCGTAACCATTTCAACACAAAACACAATCGGATACGCGGATTACAAGCGTTGTCCCACACGCTTCATACACACTACTGGACTTACACAAGGTTCACACTCAAGAGCAATCCCTCCATTGATGTGACACCCGTGGTGGAGTATAACGGTACAATTAAAACCCCTCAACACCACTCATCGATAGTTGTATACTCCCACTAACGAGAGTAAGGGACACACGACACAAGATCCACACACGGACATTCAACCACCATTGTGATCTTACCTCAATCGTTAGGGTACTTGGATGGAGTTTACGGTACAATTACAACCCCTCAACATCCAAGGTGACTTTACTTACGGTGCACCCTATCTTATAGCCGACTAACTATATCCGATTCAAGTACTTTAAAACCAATTCATCACTTGCCAATATACCTCAAATACCATCAACAATTCACTGTTTTAAAGCATTAAACAAAGCCATTAAACATCATGCATATCCATGCATCATTACCAAATTAATATCATGACAAACCAAGGATTTCTTACCTTGAGCATCCATCAATACATGGCTTTCAAAACCAGCATTCATCATGCTAAAACATGCTTTCAAAACAGAAATTTAACATGCAATTTATAACCAATGCATCAAACCATTTCTTAGCACATCCGAGGTAGTTTTTTACCGAAAAATTACTCTTGAGCTTAGCTAAGTTGTTTAGACTTAAACTAAGCTCCCAAAACCTCCAAATAATCGTTTCAAAGTTGGAAAACCATATCCACTCACCAATTACGTTTCGCTTGCTTGCCGAAATGACAATTAAGCTTCCAAATCAACTCCAAAGGTGTCCGAAGACGTCTCCCTTGTTTTAGACAAATCAAAGCAAAGGATTAATGCATCATCATGCATTGAAATCTTCAACCAACACACTTAAACTCGCTGCTCTACCTAAAACCAACATTTCGGCTACCAAATACAACCGAAATCGCCTCCAAACTCTTCCAAAACTTTACCTAGTCAAGATCCATAACTTCTAATCATTTCTAAACATCAATCACCATTAAAAACAAGCCCAAACTCGACCTTATACCTCCAGCTATAACAGAACACCAAGAACACCTCAAAAACCACCATTTTCTTGAGCAAAAACTTAGGAAACACAACCTATTCGGGATTGGATTGATAAAACCTCATTTCTAACATCATTTAATATCCAAAATACATTAAAGAACCACCACAAAGCAGAGCCCAATCAATCACAACGAAATTCTTCAAGATCTCTTCCAAAATCTTGAGTTTTAAGCCAAAATCATGTTTCTAACATTAAAACCATTTATAAAACTTAAAATAAGGATTGACAACTTGGGAATTTCAGTAAAGAATTGAATATTTAAAGGAGAAGAACAATCTTACCTCTAAATGGTGATTTCTCCTTGATTTGGGCAAAATTCCATGAAAATTCAATGTGGAAATCAAAAGGATTTGATGCAAGATTGATTAGAAACCAATAGATGATAGAAATCTCATCAATTGTAGTGAAAATCTATGTGAAAGTTGCTGGAGAAAAAGTGTTTGGATGATGGGATTTTGAGAGAAAAAGGAATGAGAGAAAATTTGGAAAAGGTAGTTATGAGAATCTAAAAGTAGTTTCCATCCTTAAAGATTCAAAGTTTCAATCCTTTACAAAACAGTCACCACTAAACTTTCCAAAATCGCATTTTGGTCACTACACCGAAATGTAGTATTCCCAAACCATATTTTGTAAATTTTCACCACTCTCTTATATATATTAAAAGAGGATTTTTAGATATTTTTCTATATTTTTAAAGCATCCCGAACTAAGCTTTCCCTAAAACCTCCTTTTATATTCGAACCGTTTCTCAGACCAGTCAGACCAAACCCTAAACTTCTAAGCCCAAAATTGGGGTGTTACAGTTACGGCCCTTGCGATGAGCATACACCCTTTTTGGTCCACCCATCTCCAGTTGTATGGTGAATGTATGAGCAACTATCCTTTGACCATCCTCACACCTCTGAAAGTTACCCCTGCCACGACCTCGACCTCTTACAGGTGCAACAACAACAACCGTGGGAACTGGTGCATCTCTAGTGGCACGTGGACAGTCCCACTTCTGATGATCCATCGAGCCACACAAAAAGCATGATCCAATTTTCATCCAACACTCTCTAGGATGACGCCTCCCACAGTGGTCCAATCACTCAAAGCAGTTACAACACTCTAAACGTTCTCATCACGCAACCTATTATTTTGCCTTCCCGAATAGCCAGATTTTTTTGCTCGCTTTCCAAAAATAACCCTCATGTTTTGAGAATAAAAGCCCAACGATTGTTCAATATCCTTGGTCCTATTGACCAATACATCAAAAGCTATGTAATTTGTGGCAAACAAATATGTCTTGATATCTTTGACGATCATCTAGAAGCAACTCAAGAGTATATTGGCTCAAACAAACAAACTTCACCTCATATTCTGACACCATAGTATTCCCTTGCACCAAGGTCATAAATCCCCTCTTCTTCGCATCCTGATACTACAGACCCAAATACTTCCTTTTGAAAGCTCTTCGAAAGAATTCCCAACTCACATCAGCATCTGGTACTCCAGCTATGGTGGTCATCCACTAATGACATGCATCACCATGCAAAAGAGACATCGTGCAACCAAGATTTCGTGCATAATTACACTACATATGGCCAAGAATACACCCAATGCTCTCAAATCACTCCTCTACCGCTTCAAGACTCAATCCCCTGAACTCGACACCTCCCAAACTACGAAGGCATTCCAAAGGTAACCCAACATTAGTAGCAACCATAGGTGCTGGTGCTTGAACATGCACTTGCTCCACAACTACTTGAAATGCACCCATCATCGCCTGAATGATCCTTGCAGAGCCTAAGGTGCACTTCCGACTCCCACACCCGCTTGTGGGATAGGTGGAGTAAGAGGCAACTGAGTACGATGAACCAACACTTCCTCAAGACTTATTGTTATGAGTGTTACTCGTGTTAGCTCGAGTATCATGTCTTGGGCCCATATTCACTAACAATTAAAAGTAAGCAAAAATCAACTTTAGTTAGGCTTGCATTCGACAAAAGGATCTCAAACACCCTACACAAACATTCTTAAACAGTGGTAATATGTAATGTGTCCCAAATTTACCTCGAAAATAACAATTGAGTCAAAAATCAAGCTTATAACCACTTTACACCATTAAAGCAATCTAACAACTCCCAAGAATCAAAACTTGGCTCTGATACTACAAAATGTAACCCCCTTGACCAGGTCTACTCGCAAGACTCGAATTAAGCAGACCACACTAGGTTTTCTAACGCAAACCCGAGTGAACTAACTAAAATTAGGTCCATTTTTTCTTTTATATTGTCCGGATGCAATGTTAGAACCTAGTGTGTACATATTGATAGCGGAAAAAATCTAATTTAAATCAGACATCGAATTGATTTCCAATTACGCTACTAAACATTTTAGGGACCAATTTGTAAAACTACGATATTATAGAGATTTATTGGTATTTTAAGTTACCAAACATTAATTCAGCAGTTTTCATGCATGCATGTGAAGTTTTAGCTCAATCTGGTCATTTGTACACTTCCAATTGACATTCGAACAAGTAAGCACCAAAAAGCAAAGAATCTAGAACATCTTATTAATCCAACTGAAATAACGGCCATGTGTATACATAAGGTTCATGTACCGGTACGCAATGCGTACTGATACACCTACATGTGTCTGATCCCCACGCTTATTTCTAGTAAGGGTCGTACCTATAAACCTACTCATGTATCGATACCCATGCTTAATGACTGAATCTATGAATTTTAGAATCCAAAAGTCGTACTGATACCGCTCGAGCCATATCGATACCCAGGTCAACTTTTTAACTATTAGGCCTGATTCAAGCCTCATGTACCGATACAACTCGCACCGTATCGGTACGGGCAGACATGAAATGTCCTCTTTCTCTAGTTTTACCAATTTAAATCATTCTAAACTTGCCTCAAACATGCTAACATACAACATAAACATATATCACAAGTAAAGCATGCTTTTTAGGATCTAAACACCAAATCTCAAGTATCTTCATATCCAAATGCATAAACTAGAGGCATGCTTCCTAGAAACTCGAAACCAACATTCTTGGAAACCGTTTAAGGACTTGAAAATTATCAAGGATATGATCCCACACTCATACATGTCATTTAAACCTTGCTCAAACAACAGAAAACTAGAATTAGGCATCAACCATGATATTCATATCAAGGCAATCTAGTGCATAAAGCCGTCATAAGCAAATAAACTCAAAGCACAACATTAACATGATAAGGGGACATTAAAACAGCAAGATGATTAATCCTTAACAATTAAAATAGGTCTTAAAACCCCCAATTGATAATGGTGACACATTGCCTTATTTACCGAAATTCAATGCATCTATTTCACACTCAAGTAAGTATTGTCCGTAGGATTCCTTTTTGCCTCCAAATGTAGCCTCTACACTTTAATGCTATGCAAGGATGAGACAATAGCGTAAGTAATGCACGCTTACTGATGGATGCTCAACAATACATTCATTAATGCAACATAAGATCTTTTGCAAACATGCTTTCATTTCAATTACTCTTTTCAAATGACATAATCAACATGTTTGTTTAAAACCATTCATCACACTTCACATATGCTTTCTATCATATAGTCTTATATATGAATTTTAAAGGTGTAACGCCCCGGTTTTGGGCTTAGGAGTTTATGAGGTTAGTTCGGGGTTTGTATGAACTAGACTAGAGATTCGAGTTTGTTTGGGAATGATTCAGGGAAAACATGGTTCAGGATGTGGTAAAATTTTGTGAAAATTCCTAAAATCCTATATATATATATATATATATATATATATATATATAAAGGTTTGGTGAAGTCAATTTTGGAAATTGACTTTTGGAAGATTGACATTTCAGTTTAGTGACTAATTTGTAATAAGTGTAAAATTTGTTTTAAAGGACTGTTTTGAAAGAGGGCCAAATTTTAGAACCTTTAGGGAGCTCTCACACCAAGGTGTTATAAGCCTTTTCCCTTATTTTAGTATTTTTAAAAGATTTAATAAATTGGTTTATTAAATGGGTTTTAATAAAAAGAATTTTTAAAAGGCAAAAATATTTTCTTACGTAACTACCTTTCTCATAACTTTTTCTCTCAACTTTCCCATCAGCCAAACTATTTTCTCATCACTAAAATCTCAAGAGATTTATCTCTTTTCACCCACTCTTGATTTCTAAATGGTTCTCATGGATTTCTACATCAAATATCTATGGATTTCTTGAAGATTTTCATCTAAATCATTGTCAATCAAGGAAAAAAGCTTTTGTTAGTGGTGATCTTTCTTTTCTATCCTATAATCTAGCTTCTTTAATGAAATTCTCAAGTCTTTGGCTCTCTAATTGTGTTTATTAATAAGGTTTTATAATCTATTTAATGAAAATGGTTAGATCAAGCTTTGAAAGATGATTTCTTAAGATTTTCATAATGGTACTGTTTTGATTATTTTGAGATTGATATTGTTGCGTGTAAAAGAGTCTATCGCAATGGTAGTGCAAGTGTACACGACGCAAGTAGTAAAGTGATACGAAGTATCGGATATCATCTCCACAGGGATTGGGCTAATAGCTTCACCTTAATTCACTGCATGAAAGTAAAGAAAATATTGAGAAGTTGTCACGAAAATAATAAAGTGAACGTAAATAAAAGAGTAGAGATATCAAGATAGAGAGAATGGGCTGGTATTGAATTGCTCAGTAGTGCAGGTATTGCATAGTTTAGGAAATCCAGTTCTATCGTCGCGCCCGTCGCGACAGCACCTATCGCGGCAACAGTCCGTTGATTGTCGCGGCAGCAAACACTCAACTCCGTACTTCAAGTTTGGCAAGAATCCCAGATGTGCCTTGGCCTATCCCTAGGTCCAAGTCTGTCGATGATCACGTCTTTGATGATACCTCCCGACGTGAATCGAAGGATGAACACCGATGTGTATGAACTCTTCTTTAGCCACTTAACCTCGTCCTATCCCTAGGCCCGAGATAGTTCAACTATAAACTAGAGAACTTGCTCTTATTTCTTTCGTATACTTAACTCTCCCGATGCTAAGTAAATAGATAACCTCACAATGCTCTCCCGACGCTCTTGCAAGATATTAATAACCAAAATAAGAGAACTTGAAGTTTATTTTATTGAACTGAAAATTCCTAAAACAAAACAACCCTTGCAACTACTTTACAAATCAACCCGTGGCCCTAGGGGAAATTTAGAACATGATGGGGGAAGGAAATCGGCTAGAATTTTGGGAAGAAGCTAGGGTAATCGGTTATGGGGTATCCCCTCTAGGTTAAAATACATGCCCTTATATAAGCTTTGGGCTCAAGTTATCTAAATTAGCAAGAATACAACTTTAATTGAAAGTATGATTCTAATAAAGTCTAAATCTTAAAGGAATCTACTTTCCAGCCGTTATCTTCTTGCTTGGGATTTTCCCACCTTGAACTTTGGGCTTGACATATCTTTTGATCTGGGGCTTGGAAAAATATATGGTTTTCACATGACAGACAGGCTGAATTTTCTATATCTCTCGAGGTCCACTTTGTTTCTTCTCCTCAAAACTGCTGTCGTCCTCTGCTGTCACGGCAGCAACCATGGCAGCTTCGTCCTCTTTGACTGCTTGTCCTGTTCAGCTCTTCTGCTTCTCTGCCCAGCGCCTGCCCTTACCGTCTGCTACGGAGGCAACCTACAAAAACAACCATTCTTAGTAGAATATGTGCCTTTTAATATATTTGTGATGTTTTGCTGTAAACTAACCTAAATGCAATGAATAATGCTTGAATGCAGCAGAAATATGGGTTAAAAATGGTGTAATTAATAGAACTTTTACACATTCAACACACCCCCAAACTCAAGTTTTTGCTTGCCCTCAAGCAACTAAGACCTAAAAGAAAAAAGAAATATTTTTGTTTTGGCTTTCAAACAGTGAACTTTCCCTTATACGTCGTTCATTCCCTGTGATGGCAGCAACCTGTCGGATAATTTAGGATCTGTCAGAAATCTCACTATAGTCCTTGTGTAGTGTGTGCATGCTTGTGAACAGTTATATGCCAAGACTCTCTTAGTTTCACTAGAATATTCAACTCTTAACTCGAATTTTTATGCCAAAGTTTATCTTTTTGAAGGCACATTTTCATGCTTCTTTGATTTGTTTTTTTTTTACTCGATTTCTCTATTTTTCAAGCTAAAGTTTTACTAGAGCCAGTTTTAGGCACATCTAGTTAACTTCCTAGAGCCAGTTTCGGGCACCTCTAGGGCTGTTGAGTCTCTTTTGCTAAACTTCTTTCCTAGAGCCAGTGTTAGGCACCTCTAGGGGCTATTCAAGTGCTAAGCTTCCTATTCTAGTTTGGCTAAAAGAAGTCTAAGCAGTATAACAGTCACAATGGTGTTTAAGTTTTCAGAACTATAGAAAGGCTCTAAACTTCTCCTTAAACTATCCTAAAGTTACTGCCACGACAGAGCTGTCACGACAGGCAAGTTCAGTTCATAGTTTTAAGCCAAAATTTTCAATCTTTTTAGTTTTTTTAAGAGAAAAATAACTAAGAAAAAGACACAAAATTTAACTAAGATGTACTCCATTAATATGGAGGGTTGCCACCCCCAAACTCGAGGGTTGCATTGCCCTCAATGCAAATGACAAAATAAAAATGAAAACATATGAAGGCAGTACATCACAAAATATATATGGCAGGCAGCAATTAGAAGATAAGAAACTTAAATTTTAATCACTGTCTTCACTGCTGCTGCTGAGGCGGATCTGGCGGCGGGTTCTGGTTCACAGGGCGGGCTGGGGTGGTTGCTGAACAACCTGAATATCAAAGCTGCTGCCGCTACCGTCACTGCTGATGCTGGCCTTTGGCAGAGTTTTCTTATCTGCCATTCTTTTCTGCCTCTTTACCGGTGTAAATTCCTTCGACAGGTTCCTCTGAATAGAGGGTTCATCGTCACTGTCTGCCCAAACGGAGGAGGAAGAGAACCCAACAACAAAGGCGGCAAGGTCATCCGATGTCATTGGACGCTTTGTTCCTCGGGCAGAGGGTTCGACATGAGTGCTGCCTGCTGCTGTCGGGGCAGGCGATGGTATGGAGGCGACAGATGGTGTTTGTGGGGTAGCAACATATGTAGGTGTGTGGATAGGGGTGGTGATAGTGAAATAGTTGGCAGGGAAGGTGGGGAAAACAACATCAGGGAAATTTAAAGTATTTTGAATAAAATTTACCATAGATGCGGTGAAGTCCCTGATGAATGTCATGAGGACCAACTGTCTTTCCTCCATCTTTTGAATGGCAGGTAGGATCTAATTTGAGGAGTCTGTCGGAGCAGCTGCTGCGGCGGCAGGTGCAAGATTTGGCTGCTCTGATGATTCAACTGTGGCAGCAGCGGGGTTGAATGATGAGAGAGGGGTGGCCACTGTCAGCTCCATGAGGCTGATGATATTCTTTACCATCCAACCCCGTCCTTTCACTATGAAATCGGTGTCGGCTTCTGGCACATCGGTCGATGTGCACTTTCCAAAATACTCTCTCGAATATAACTACCCACATTAATGGGTCGTTCATTTAAAATAGAGTGTATTAAGGTTAACCTTAGCTAGTCAACGGTTGTATGATGCAACGACGGCATGACCCTCTTTTTGATGAAGGCATTTCACAGTTTTGCCTCCGGCAGCAGCTGCCCCCTCTTCACCGTGTGTGGATTTTTCCAGCTTGTATTCCATTCGGTCCCATCTTCCTTCAGTTCTGCCATGACATCGTCATAGGCAGCATCATCAAAGATGTCGAGGAACTGCTGGTGTGCATCATCATTGGGGCCTATGTAGATGCCATATAAGGAGTTGATGTGTTCGGCTGTAAACGGTACCTCATTCCCTCTAACACTCACTGCTGTCACCGTTTTGCTGCTGATGGCAGCATAAAATTCTCTCACCAACGTCTCGTTCATCTCCTCTAGTTGCTCCGCAAATGTTTGCCATAATAGAGCTCTAATCTTCCTGGCTATGAAAGGCTTGAGGCCCAGATTCTTTGCCTTTGGAGTATAAATGAAGCCTTGTTCTTCCCACAGGTCTCTGGTTGCAAAGGACTGTGGGGGAGTTGCTGCCGGTGAGGAAGTAGAGGAAGCACTGCGGCGAGTTTTTCTGGAAGACATGTTAGTGCAAGGGTTCTGAAAAGTAAATGAAAGCAAATGAAAACTAAAGGTGGAGAGCAAGTAAGAAAGGCAGAAGTGAGTGAAAATGAAAATGGAACGGGGTTTTATAGAAGAGGAATTGCTGCCCGTTAAAGCTGTAACGGCAGGTGCGAATAACAGGGCGGCTGTTGAGCTTTAGCGTGTCTGACGCGTCTGACACGCGTTTCCGTGTCTGTTACGCTTTTGTCACACGGTTCTGCGTCTGTCGTGACAGCATGGTGACAACTTGTCTTTTCCGCGTCTATCATGGCAGCTGTAACGACAGGCTTCAATATTGGGCTTTGTTGGGCTGATAGATGGGTGGTGGGCTGAGTTCACTTCTCCTGTTCTTCTTGGCTCCTTTATTTCCTAAAAACAATAAACATAAAAAACATTATTCAAATAAAATAAACCTTATTTCCTAATAAATAATAAATAATAAAAATAAAATTTAGGATAAATTAGGGATGCCAGGTTGGGCATCTCCTAAGGTAACCACTTCATGCATTCTTGGGGATTCAGTCCCCTAATAATGCTTGAGGCGCTGTCCGTTGACTTTGAATTGGTGCCCGTCTTTTAATGATCGGATTGTGATGGCACCATATGGAAAAATTTGTACGACTTGGAATGGGCCAGACCATCTAGATTTCAGTTTCCCTGGGAAAAGTTTCAGTCTAGAATTGAACAACAATACAAGCTGCCCTGGGTAGAACTGTCGTGGCAGCAACTTCCTGTCATGCCACTTCTTAGTTTTCTCCTTGTAGATTCTTACATTGTCGTAGGCCATTGTCCGTATTTCTTCAATTTCGTTCAAATCTAATAGCCTTTTCTGTCTTGCCCTGTCCAAATCCATATTTACTGCCTTGATCGCCCAATATGCTCTGTGCTCTATCTCGACATGCAGATGACATGTTTTCCCATAAATCAATCGGTATGGAGACATGCCCAATGGAGTCTTAAAAGCTGTCCTATATGCCCATAACGCATCATTTAGAAGTAAAGACCAATCTTTCCTAGTGGGCTTAACCATCTTCTCAAGAATGTTCTTAACTTCCCTATTAGATATTTCAGCTTGTCCATTGGTCTGTGGGTGATATGCTGTCGCGATCCGATGCTTGACACCATATTTCTTCAAGGCGGCAGCAATAACCCTATTGTCAAAATGTCTCCCTTCATCACTGATAATCGCCTTAGGGATGCCAAACCTAGAAAAAATGTTTTTGTGTAAAAACTTTTGGACTGTCTTGGCATCATTGTTTTGAGTGGCAATAGCTTCAACCCACTTAGAGACATAATCTACTGCCAGGAGGATGTATAGATTTCCACATGAAGATGGAAAAGGTCCCATAAAATCAATCCCCCAAACATCAAAGATTTCGACTTCTAAAATGTTCTGCAGCGGCATCTCGTTTCTCCTTGAGATGTTTCCTGTCCTTTGGCACCTATCACAGTTCTTGTAGAAGATTTGAGCATCTTTATATAGTGACGGCCAATAAAATCCTGACTGCAACACCTTGGCAGCAGTTTTGTTGCCTCCTAAGTGACCTCCATACTGTGAAGCATGGCAGTGATGAAGAATGTCTTCTTGCTCTTCTCTTGGTACACACCTCCTTATAACCTGATCTGCACAAATTTTGAAAAGAAGAGGTTCGTCCCAATAATAATGCTTAACATCATTTTGGAACCTCTTCCTGGCTTGGTAATTATGATCAGAAGGAATTATTCCGCTAACTATAAAATTATCGAAATCAGCATACCAGGGGAGTTCAGAAGACTTACCTGCCGCCATGGCTGTCGCGGCAGTGATTGCGGCAGCAAAGTGCTGCTCGTCTGGGAAGGTCTCCAGTATGTTTGTCTCATCTGTTGGTAGACTATGTCCCTTCTCCAACCATGACAAGTGATCTGCCACCTGATTCTTTGTCCCTTTTTTTTCCTTGATATCAAGGTCGAATTCTTGCAATAGCAGGATCCACCGTATCAATCGAGGCTTTGCATCCTTTTTCGCAAACAAATACTTCAGGGCAGAATGGTCTGTGTGCACTATTACCTTCGTTCCAAGTATGTAAGAACGGAACTTGTCAATGGAGAACACCACATCTAATAACTCCTTTTCTGTGGTGGTGTAGTTCACTTGGGCGTCATTCAGTGTTTTGCTGGCATAGTATATGATATGAAATAACTTATCTCTCTGTTGCCCAAGTGCTGCCCCGACAGCATAGTCACTAGCATCACACATAATCTCAAATGGCTGTGTCCAGTCTGGTGGTTGTACTATTGGGGCTGTTACCAGTTTTTCCTTCAGAACCTTGAATGCTTCAGTACATTCGTCATTAAAGTCGAAGGGTCGGTTCTGCTCCAAAAAATGACATAGGGGCTTGGTGATTTTTGAGAAATTTGCAATGAATCTTCGATAAAAACCAGCATGTCCCAAGAAACTTCTAATACCCTTGAATGTGGTCGGCGGCGGCAGCTTTTCAATCACTTCTATCTTGGCCCTGTCGACTTCTATCCCACGGCAGCTAATCTTATGGCCAAGGACTATCCCTTCATCCACCATAAAGTGGCATTTTTCCCAATTCAAGATTAAGTTTGCTTTTTCACATCTTTCAAGTACCTTTTGTAGATTGCCTAGGCAGCTCTCAAAATCGTCCCCAAAGACTGAAAAATCATCCATAAATATTTCAAGGAAGTCCTCCACCATATCGGAGAATATGGCCATCATGCACCTTTGGAAGGTGGCGGGTGCATTGCATAGTCCAAAAGGCATCCTCCTAAAAGCATACGTTCCGTAGGGGCATGTGAAAGTCGTCTTTTCTTGATCTTCCGGTGCGATAGCAATTTGATTATACCCTGAATAACCATCAAGAAAACAATAGTAAGGTTTACCCGCTAATCTATCAAGCATTTGATCAATAAACGGTAAAGGAAAGTGGTCCTTTTGAGTAGCTTTGTTAAGCTTCCGATAGTCCATACAAACCCTCCAACCGGTCACAGTCCAGGTTGGGATTAACTCATTGTTTTCATTGGTCGCCACGGTCATTCCTCCTTTCTTGGGAACGCATTGCACCGGGCTCACCCATTTGCTGTCGAAGATGGCGTAAATAACACCAGCATCTAACCATTTGATTATCTCTTTACGCACCACCTCTTTCATCGCATGGTTTAGCCGCCTTTGGGCATCTATAGTCGGCTTATGATCTTCCTCTAAAAGGATTTTGTGCATGCATAACGCCAGACTAATGCCTTGAATATCAGCTATCGTCCATCCAATTGCCTTTTTGTGCTGCCGCAGCATCCCTATTAGCTGCCGTTCCTGTTCCTGCGACAACTTAGAAGAGATGATTACGGGCAACGTATCATTTCAACCAAGAAAAGCATATTTTAGCTGCCCTGGCAGGGGCTTTAGTTCTAAGGCAGGTGGCTCAACAGTAGATGGCTTTTGGATTGCATGGTTATCCAAAGTATAATTTAAAGGTTCGAATAACTTACTTGGACGATCGCCTATCCAGTTTACCTCATCCTGATCTTCAGTATATTAGATGTATCGGATTCAGAGGAGTTGCTGTCGTCGGTGCTATCGTGATAGTCCTGTAGGTGGCTGTCGCGGCAGTGACCAATTTTGATGTTGTGACAGCCCGACCTGATGTAGTGTTGATCAAAGGCAACTTCAGTGATAGCCTTGCATTCCTCGTCTGCATCAGCATGCTTCATAGCTTGGAGAACATTCAACTTAATTTCTTGGTCATTCACTCTGATGGTGAGTTCTCCTTTCTCCACATCAATCAGTGATCTTCCCATGGCTAAGAAGGGTCGCCCAAGGATGATTGGTGTGTTTTTGTCTGCCTCACAATCTAAAACAAGAAAGTCAGCAGGAAAAATAAATTTATCCACTCTTACCAGAATATCTTCGATTTTTCCTTCCGAATGAACATAAGAGCGGTCTGCCAGCTGCAGAATTACTGTCGTGGGCCGCGCCTTTCCAATATCTAATTTCTGAAAAATAGATTTTGGCATTAAATTAATACTAGCACCAAGATCACAAAGTGCCTTACCCACATATTTGTCTCCGATTACACAAGGTATGATGAAGCTCCTCGGATCCATCTTTTTCTGGGGTGGCTGCTGATGAAGAATACTCATGCAATCTGCTGTCATCTTAACCGTTTCAAATTCCCCAAGTTTAGATTTCTTTGACATGACATCCTTGAGAAATTTAGCATAGCCGGGCATCTCCCTAACGACATCTAACAACGGAACATTAATATGAACCTGCTTAAAAATATCATAAATCTTTTTGAGCTGAGATTCTTGCTTTGCTTGCTGCAACCGTTGAGGAAAAGGTGGTGGGGGACGATAATCAACAATACGTCCTTCCCATTGCATACGAATCTGAGGAGGTTTGGGTTCATCATTTTTCTCCTCTGTCGATTCTGTTGTCGTGACAGGCTCATCGGCAGCAGTCTGTTTGTTACCTGTCGGGGCAGCTTCCTCGGCAGGTCTGTCCAAGGCTGGTTTCTTTACTATTTCAGCTTCCTTTTCCGACCCTGGAAATTTCTCCCACTCCTAGTAGTAATAGCCTTACATTGCTCATGTGTGGGCTGCCTAGCATTTTCATTATTACTAGGGAATCCTCTAGTCTGCCTTGGCTTAATATGTTGGGAAACCTGACCCATTTGTGTCTCCAAAGATTTCAGAGTAGCTTCATGATTCGTCATCCGCATCTCTGTTTTATCCATGAATGTCTCTGTTTTCTTAACAAACTGATTCATATTCTCAATATAAGTACCTGTCTGAGACATAAAAGTGGCCAGAGTCTGTTCCAGTATACTGCTCGTGGCAGCTGGTGGCTGCTGTTGCTGCTGCGGCGGCAGTTGCTGTCGCGTCAGCAATCTAGGTCCTCCATGATTCTGATTGTGTGCTTGAGGATTCAGGGCATTATTAGGATTACTCCAAGAAAACTTGGGATCCTTTCTCCAGTTAGGATTATAGTTGTTGGAATTGTAATTCGGCTTGTAGTTTCCGACATACTTTCCCTCTTCTAACTATATATGATACTCGTCCGAACTATGATTTCCCTCATAGATTTCACATACCTCCTCAACAACAAATCCATGTTGTGTATCATCATTCAATAACCTTTTCATTGCTTTAGTAAGGAATGCTACCTGTGATTTCATCGTGTTGTCGGCCTCATAATCCTTGACAGCTAGTACCCGTTTACCCCCTCTTCTTGCTTTCGGAAACTGCTCCTCATTCTTAGCCAGATTTTTCAATACTTGCATTGCCTCATCCGGATCTTTATCCAATAATAGTCCGTTTGCTGCTGAATCAATTCGAATACGAGTTTGTAAGTTGACAGCATTATAAAACTTTGTTACCTGGTTCCAGACGGGGAATCCATGCATTGGGCAGTTCCGTAGAAGAGTAGTAAATCTATCTCAGGCCTCGTGCATCGGCTCGTCATCTTCCTGTTGAAAAGTAGCAATTTCATTACGTAATAGCTCAGATAAATGCGAAGGATTGAAACGAGATAAAATATCACGAGATAAATCTGCCCAAGTTCTAATTGAACCCGGCGTAAGTTTATTCCACCAAGTTTTTGCTCTTTCCCTCAATGAATGGGGGAATAATCGAAGCCTCAGTATCTCCAGATTAACTCCTGGCAGTCTAAACGAACCACAGATTTCCTGGAACGTTTGTAGATTCTCCCTAGCAACCTCTGTAACAGCACCACTAAACTGCCCGGCATTATTGATCATGCTAAACATGACAAGTTTCATCTCGAAATTGTCAACATCAATGTTCGGCAGCGTGGTCTCCAAATCTACATGATCGTTCAACATGTTGTCACGACAGGACCGTCGTCCGGCGGCGGCAGCAGGGTTGCCGGCAGGCGGTATAATATCGCCGACAGGCGGGTCGTTTCCATTGTGGGCCATCTTCTCTAGCTGTTCTTCAAGGTACTCGTTCTTGGCTAGTAAGTGACGAAGTTGTTTCTTGAGGTTGAATGATCGTTCGATTTCCGAATCTAATTGATACTCAGGATCTTTACCTCGATTCGATCTGCGCATAAACAAGTAACCTTGTGAAAAGCAAGAGTTGAATGCACCAAAGAAAAACAGAAAAATAAAAATAAAAATAAAAAAACGAAAAGGGCAGTAAAAGAAAAGGTAGAGTTATGTTGCCAATCCCCGGCAACGGCGCCAAAAACTTGTTGTGTGTAAAAGAGTCTATCACAATGGTAGTGCAAGTGTACACGACGCAAGTAGTAAAGTGATACGAAGTATTGGATATCGTCTCCACAGGGATTGGGCTAATAGCTTCACCTTAATTCACTGCACGAAAGTAAAGAAAATATTGAGAAGTTGTCACGAAAATAATAAAGTAAACGTAAATAAAAGAGTAGAGATATCAAGATAGAGAGAATGGGCTGGTATTGAATTGCTTAGTAGTGCAGGTATTGCAGAGTTTAGGAAATCCAGTTCTGTCGTCGCGCCCGTCGAGGCAGCAGTCCGTTGATTGTCGCAGCGGCAAACACTCAACTCCGTACTTCAAGTTTGGCAAGAATCCCAGATGTGCCTTGGCCTATCCCTAGGTCCAAGTCTGTCGATGATCACGTCTTTGATGATACCTCCCGGCGTGAATCGAATGATGAACACCGATGTGTATGAACTCTTCTTTAGCCACTTAACCTCGTCCTATCCCTAGGCTCGAGATAGTTCAATTATAAACTAGAGAACTTGCTCTTATTTCTTTCGTATACTTAACTCTCCCGATGCTAAGTAAATAGATAACCTCACAATGCTCTCCCGACGCTCTTGCAAGATATTAATAACCAAAATAAGAGAACTTGAAGTTTATTTTATTGAACTGAAAATACCTAAAACAAAACAACCCTTGCAACTACTTTACAAATCAACCCGTGGCCCTAGGGGAAATTTAGAACATGATGGGGGGAAGGAAATCGGCTAGAATTTTGGGAAGAAGCTAGGGTAATCGGTTATGGGTATCCCCTCTAGGTTAAAATACATGCCCTTATATAAGCTTTGGGCTCAAGTTATCTAAATTAGCAAGAATACAACTTTAATTGAAAGTATGATTATAATAAAGACTAAATCTTCAAGGAATCTACTTTCCAGCCGTCATCTTCTTGCTTGGGATTTTCCCGCCTTGAACTTTGGGCTTGACATATCTTTTGATCTGGGGCTTGGAAAAATATATGGTTTTCACACGAAAGACGGGCTGAATTTTCTCTATCTGTCGAGGTCCACTTTACTTCTTCTCCTCAAAACTGCTGTCGTCCTCTGCTGTCACGGCAGCAACCATGGCGGCTTCATCCTCTTTGACTGCTTGTCGAGTTCAGCTCTTCTGCTTCTCTGCCCAGCGCCTGCCCTTACCGTCTGCTACGGCGGCAACCTGCAAAAACAGCAATTCTTAGTAGAATCTGTGCCTTTTAATATATTTGTGATGTTTTGTTGTAAACTAACCTAAATGCAATGAATAATGCTTGAATGCAGCAGAAATATGGGTTAAAAGGGTGTAATTAATAGAACTTTTACACACTCAACATATATTAATCATGTTTTGGATGTTAAATGATGTTGAAATAAAGGTTTTATCATAGTAATCCCGAAATGAGTTGGATCTCTATTTGCTAGGTTGTTAGAGTTGGGTTTTTGTGGTGACAATGTGGTTTTGGTATTGCTGGATATATAAGAATGAAATTAGGTTTTTTTTTAATGTTAATTGGTGATTAAAAATAGATGCAAGTGTTAGGTTTTGGCTGGGTTGAGTTTGTAGAGTAATATAAGGTATTTTCAGTTGTTTCGGGTAGGCGTTTTGGAGTTTTTGGGCAGAGCAACGTGGTGATTTTTGTTGCTGGTGATTTTAATGCATTGAGACGCACTAATCCTCTGCACTTGTGTGGTATAAACATGGGAGATCGTATCAAAAGCAATTAGTGAAGTTTCAGGAGCTTCAGAAGCTTGATTACGCTTCGGCAAAGCAAGCGAGGCATTGTCGTTGAGTGGAAATTGTTTAAAAGCTTTTCAAAGGTTTTAAAGTAAGGTTTGGGGATTTAGATTAAGATTGAAACACTAATCTAAGCTTGGAAGTAAGTTTGAAATGTTTCGATGTTGTTTCTGGGTTTTTATACCATTGATTTATATGATCATGCTCATGTTTTAAAGATAAAATTAAGCCTACTGTTTTATGCATGTTTAGAGAAATGATATGATTATTTATGTGATCCCATGAGATATATTTATGATTTCAAAGAGATAGAACTTGTTGAGAAAATACTATGCATTGTTTATATTTTTGAAATGGGATGAGAAATGGTTTGTGTTTATGGATTAAAAACCAGTAGGTAAATGATGTTTAAAAGTGTATATTGGCATGAGAGGGGATTACTTTTACCAGATATAATTGGTCGACCAATAGGATGAGAAGTATACTATAATATACAAAATTCGTATGTGCTCTTTGGTTTGGGCAATGGGGGTAGTGCCATCCCGTTCCAAAGTGAGAGTGTTGTGATGAGATATTCCACCAGGGTAGGTCTTGATGATGTGAGATTCCATCAAGCTTTTTGGCGATGAGAGATACCGTCATGAGAGTTCGGTGATGTGAGATTTCACCGAGGTAGGACTTGACGATGTGAAATTTCGTCAAGCTATCTATATACCTGAGTAATGTTGCTAAAATGCCAATATATGAGATTCACATGTACCTTGTTTATAAATGATTTAATGAATTGAGTTTTGTATATGAGATTATACTTTGAGAAATGCTTTTGAGAAACAAGAATGTGTGGTTTTGCTTTGAGAATATACATTTGGGTTAATGCATGAGATAGATGGTCCATGTGGTTTTAATGATGTGGTTTTTGCTTTGAAAATAATTTCAAGCATGAGATAGATTGAGCATGATGAGATAGAGTTTTGTAATTGAGAAATGGTTTTAAAATGCATTGTTTTTGTTGGTTTGTTTTGAGCATCCCTCACTAGGCATTATTGCTTATGCTCTCTTTTCCTGACAATGCAGAGAAATAACATCTTTTGGGCAGCAAAGAGGCAAGAAGGAACCCAAGGAGTTAGACTTCACTCAAGTATGGTCTTATGTTTACATATTAGTAATAATTTGCAATGGGAGGATGCCTTTATGTTTTGGGAGTGTGTATTTTGAAACTCCATGTTTTGCAGCAAGTTTGTGATGCCCTTGATGATTTGTAAATGACCTTTACTAGTTGATATTTGCTTTCGTTTGTGTTTTGGCTATTGAGTGGTTATTTTGCACAGGTAGCATGCCTATAGATTTCCTTAATGCATATTGCCATGCTTAGATGTTGAAATTGCCATGTATGATTGGGGTTTGATGCTTAGAGAAGTTGTATGCATGTTGGAATGATTTTGATTGCTTTAAAGTGTGAAAACCCATCAAAAAGTGTCATTAGAAGCCCAAGTTTTTTGGTACGCCTAATGTTGTATCAAAACAATGAGCCTAAATTGTAACCCCCTTAAACCGGCCTAGACGGTTGACCCGAATTAAGAAAGTCACACGAGGAAAACCAAAGTCAACCCGAAAGTCAACCTTGATTAACGACCCTTTTTTTTCTTTTTAAACTTGTCTACATGCTCATTAACCCTAATGGTGATCATACAAACATCATACTCAAAGATCACAAACATTAGAGATCAAACAGAGACCCAATTGTACAATTTTACAACTTTAGGGACCAAATTGTAAATTCTGTAAATTATGAGGACTTAACCCAAAATAAAGTTACCATCTTGAAATTAATCAGGTTTCATGCTTCTCTATCAAATTTCAGCTCAAACGGACATTCCAAACTCACACATTTGCACTAACAAGATTCAGGACCAAAATGCAAACAATCCAAAACATTCAACTGCCAATGTCAGCCCCCAACGGTCGACCGTTCCGGAACAGACAGAGCCTGTTCCGAAACGCGGGGCCGTTCCGCAACGCGTACCGAAACACGTGCTGGCAGTGGCCTTTCCGTTTCGAAACGGTGCCTACCGTTTCGGACGCCTGGGCTCATTCAAGGCACTCGTTCCGGAACGGTGTGCACTGTTCCGAAACACCCTGCACAGATTGCAGCAAAAAGCTTACTTAAACATGCAATTGATCATCCAATCATGCTCCGATTGCTACCAAACTTTACCAGCAACAAATTCAACATATATGAGACATGTTTGCATCAACCAATCAACATATTAACCACATATAAGAAAAGCCCCAATTCTATAGGCATGCTTCCTACACAAGCAAGACATTCAAGCATAAACTTCCAAATCAAGCATATAGTGGCCAATACAAAACCAGCATTTCCAACATCATTAAACATACTTAGGGAGTTCTAAACATCTCCAAAAACATACACATAGGTCCCCCATTGCCAAATTGCCAAAAGCTTAAGTGTTTAAGAAAACCTTCCATACTTGAGCTTAACTTCCTCTTGATTGCTTGCCTTCCTTGCTGCCCTCAAGTACCTTAACGATCTGCATTATTGGTTTAAGAAAACGAAAGAGAGCGTAAGCAAAAGCTTAGTGAGGAATGCTCATTAAAACCATTCAATAATGCATTTGTAAAACTCATTTGCAAAACATACTTTCAATATCATTTAGACATGCTAAAAAGCAATTTAAACAAGCAACACATGCTTCCATATCAATTCATGTCATATTGGCCACAAGTGATAAGTTTCATCTTTTTAAAAACAAGTTCAACATAAGACTCACACATGGACTTTTAAACACCATTGTGATCTTATAATAAACAAGAACCACGCAAGGACTTTTAACCACCTTCGTGTTCTTCCCAAGGACTTTTAAACACCTTGGCCCCAAGGACTTTTAAACACCTTGGCCCATGGAGTTTTAAACACCATGGCAAGGACCACACAAGGACTTTTAACCACCTTTGTGTCCTTAACAAGAACCATCCAAGGACTTTTAACCACCTTGATGTTCTTAAGTAACAAGGCTCACTCAAGGACTTTTAACCACCTTAGTGACCTTAGCAAGAATCATCATGGACTTTTAACCACCATGAAGTTCTTAGAATCCACAAGGCTCACTCAAGGACTTTTAACCACCTTAGTGACCTTAACCTTTTCAAAGCATCACTTGCCAATATACATCATTTTCATCAATTAATCCACTGTTTTAAAGCATTTAACCAAGCCATATTCATCATGCATTTTAAAGCATCAAACCACATTTAATCAATGTTCAAAAACAAGGAACTCTTACCTTGAGCTTCCTTCAACATATGGCTTACAAAATCAGCAATAATCATGCCAAATCATGCTTTCAAAACAGAATTTAAAACATGCAATAAACCACATTGCACAACAATCAAATCATGGCCACCACTAGAGAGTTTTTCCGAAAACTTACACTTGAGCTTAGCAAAGTTGTTTAGACTTAAACTAAGCTCCCAAGACATTGGTATCAAAGCTGAAAACCCATTTTCACTCACCGATTCCACTTCGTCTCTTGCCGAAGCACCAATTCAAGCTTCCGAAACACCAACACTTGAATCCAAAGATGACTCCCCTGTTTTAAACACATCAAAGCAGAGGATTAATGCATCATCATGCATTAATAGCTTCAATGAAAGCACCTAAACTCGCTGCTCTCATCCACACTCCATTTTGGGCCACCAAACACAACCGAAAATGCCTCCAAACAACTCCTCAACAAAGCCCAGCCATAAACCATCAAAACCAAACATCCTTTAACATCATTTAACATCTAAAAAGAACCTATTAACATCCTTATACCTCCAGAAACATCAGATCCACAAGATCACACCAAAAACAACCTAGAATCATAAGCTAAACTTAGGAAATTCAACCTATCCGGGATTGCATTGATCAAAACTCAATTCCACATCAAATTAATGTTCATTAATCATCAAAAACACATCTCAAATCACTGATTTAACAGATCAACCGAAAATTCATCAAAAATCACCAAATCTTGCATTTTAAGCCAAGATACATTTCACAACTTAAAAGCCATTTATAAAACATCAATTAAGGATTGAGAACTTAGGAATTTCAGTAAAGAACTGATAGTTTAGAGGAGAAGGACGTTCTTACCTCCAAACTTGAGTTTCTCCTTTTTTAGAACCAAAAACCTTGATGAATCAAGTAGCAAATAGTGAGGTTTTGTAGATATGATGATTAGGAATCAAAAGAGAGTTGAAAGAAGAGATTTAGGTGACAAAATCAGAAGAAATTCTCTGGAAAGAAAGTTTTTGGGTTGAGAGAAAATGAGAGAAAGGAAAATTGAGAAAATAGAAAGTTAGTTACAAAAATAGCCAAAATGATTTCCCTCCTCTTTTCTTATGCTTTAAAATCAGAATTAAACCTTAAAATATCTTAGAAAAATCTGGAGAAACTCCCTTTGGGTAAATAGCTCCTTAAAGATTCAAAGTTTCAATCCTTTCTAAAACAGTCACGCAACTTTCAAAAATTACATTTTGGTCACCAGCCAAAATGTCACCCTTCCAAACCTCATTTTGTAAAATTGATTTCACAGTTCACTTATATATATTAAAAGATGATTTTAGAACATTTTTCCATATTTTTAATGCAACCCGAACTAGGCTTTCCTAATTTCACTTTTTTTTAGATTCGAACAGCACTTTGACCAAACCGGTCAACGCCCAAACTCCCAAGCCCAAAACCGGGGCGTTACAACTCTCCCCCCCTTAAGAAATTTCGTCCTCGAAATTTACCTGAAGGAAAGAGATAAGGAAACTGCTTTAGCATGTCTTCCTTCCGCTCCCACGTGGCTTCCTCAACACCACGATGCTTCCACAGCACCTTCACCAACTCAATGGTCTTGCCACGAAGAACCTTACTATCCAAATCCAGAACCTTCAATGGTTCCTCATCATAGGTCAAGTCCGGATTCAATTCCACTTCCTCCACAGGCATCACATGCGAAGGATCAGATCTATACTTCCGGAGCATAGAAACATGGAACACATCATGAATCTTCTCCAACTCTTGAGGTAACCTCAACCGATAAGCAACAGGACCCACACGCTCAACCACCTCATATGGTCCAATGTACCTAGGGCTCAACTTACCCTTCCGGCCAAACCTCATCACCTTCTTCCAAGGCGAAACCTTCAAGAACACACGGTCACCCACCGCATGCTCTATCTCCTTACGCTTCAAATCCGCGTAAGAATTTTGCCGATCAGAGGCTGCCTTCAAACGCTCGCAAATGAGCTTCACCTTCTCGGTGGTCCCTTTCAACAAAGCCGGCATCGAAACCAACTTTTGACCAGTTTCAGCCCAACAAAGAGGAGTCCTACACTTCCTCCCATACAAAGCCTCATAAGGTGCCATCTGTATACTTTCCTGATAACTATTGTTATAAGCAAATTCCACCAAAGGCAAATGCTTCTCCCAAGAACCTTGGAACTCAATCACGCAACACCTCAACATATCCTCCAAAATCTGAATAACACGCTCAGACTGACCATTCGACTGAGGATGATAGGACGTACTGAAATTCAACCTTGTACCCAAAGCTTGATGCAAACACTGCCAGAAACGCGATGTGAACCTCGGATCCCTATCCGACACAATCGACTTAGGCACACCATGCAGCCGCACAATCTCAGCAATGTACAGCTCCGCAAGCTTATCCAAAGAAAACGTAGTATGCACAGGCAAGAAATGCGCACACTTCGTCAGGCGATCCACAATCACCCTGTAACGCCCCGGTTTTGGGCTTGGTAGTTTTGAGCGTTGACCGGTTTGGTCAAAGTGCTGGTCGAATCTAAAAAGGTGAAATTAGGAAAGCCTAGTTCGGGTTGCATTAAAAATATGGAAAAATGTTCTAAAATCATCTTTTAATATATATAAGTGAACTGTGAAATCAATTTTACAAAATGAGTTTTGGAAGGGTGACATTTTGGCTAGTGACCAAAATGTAATTTTTGAAAGTTGAGTGACTGTTTTAGGAAGGGTTGAAACTTTGAATCTTTAAGGAGCTATTATTCCAAAAAGAGTTTCTCCAGATTTTTCTAAGATATTTTAATGTATAATTCTGATTTTTAAGCTTAAGAAAAGTGGAGGGAAATCATTTTTACTATTTTGTAACCAACTTTCCATTTTCTTCCAATTTTCCTTTTCTCTCATTTTCTCTCAACCCAAACACTTTCTCTCCAGAGATTTCTTTCTGATTTTGTCACTCAAATCTATCTTTTCAATTCTCTTTGGATTCCCAATCATTTCAACAACAAAACCTTGCAATTTGCTAATTGGATTTTCAAGCTTTTTGGCTCTAAAGAGGAGAAACTCAAGTTTGGAGGTAAGAACGTCCTTCTCCTCTATACTATCAGTTCTTTACTGAAATTCCTAAGTTCTCAATCCTTAATTGATGTTTTATTAAAGGCTTTTAAGTTGTTTAATGGATCTTGGCTTAAAATGCAAGATTTGGTGATTTTTCATGAATTTTCGTTGGATCTGTTAAGGCAATGTTTTAAGGTGTTAAAATGATGATTAATGAATGATAATTTGATGAGGAATTGAGTTTTGATTAATGCAATCCCGGATACGTTGAATTTCCTAAGTTTAGCTTATGATTCTAGGTTGTTTTTGGTGTGATCTTGTGGATCTGATGTTGCTGGAGGTATAAGGATGTTGTTAGACTCTTTTTAGATGTTAGGTGATCTTAAAGGATGTTTGGTTTTGATGTTTTATGGCTGGGCTTTGTTGAGAAGTGGTTTGGAGGCTTTTTCGGTTGTGTTTGGTGGCCGAAAATGGAGTGTGGATGGGAGCAGCGAGTTTAGGTGCTTTCATTGAAGCTATTAATGCATGATGATGCATTAATCCTCTGCTTTGATGTGTTAAAACAGGGGAGTCATCTTTGGATCCAAGAGTTGTTGATCCGGAAGCTTGAATTGGTGCTTCGGCAAGAGGCGAAGTGGAATCGGTGAGTGAAAACGGGTTTCAGCTTTGAAACCAATGTCTTGGGAGCTTAGTTTAAGTCTAAACAACTTTACTAAGCTCAAGTGTAAGTTTTCGGAAAACTCTCTAAGTGGTGGCCATGGTTTTTGTTGTGATGCAATGTGGTTTATTGCATGTTTTAAATTCTGTTTTGAAAGCATGTTTTAGCATGGTTAATGCTGATTTTGTAAGCCATATGTTGAAGGATGCTCAAGGTAAGAGTTCCTTGTTTTTGAGCATGGTTAAAATGTGGTTTGATGCTTATAAATGCAAGATGAACATGGCTTGGTTTAAATGCTTTAAAACAGTGGATTAAATGATGATAATGATGTATATTGGCAAGTGATGTTTTGAAAAAGGTTAAGGTCACTAAGGTGGTTAAAAGTCCTTGAGTGAGCCTTGTGGATTCTAAGAACTTCATGGTGGTTAAAAGTCCATGATGATTCTTGTACGGTCACTAAGGTGGTTAAAAGTCCTTGAGTGAGCCTTGTTACTTAAGAACATCAAGGTGGTTAAAAGTCCTTGGATGGTTCTTGTTAAGGACACAAAGGTGGTTAAAAGTCCTTGTGTGGTCCTTGCCATGGTGTTTTAAAGTCCATGGGCCAAGGTGTTTAAAAGTCCTTGGGGCCAAGGTGTTTAAAAGTCCTTGGGAAGAACACAACGGTGGTTAAAAGTCCTTGTGTGTTCTTGGAATGTATAAGATCACAATGGTGTTTAAAAGTCCATGTGTAAGTCTTATGTTGAACTTGTTTTAAAATGATGAAACTTATCACTTGTGGCCAATATGATATGAAATGATGTGGAAGCATGTATTGCTTGTTTAAACTGCTTTTGAGCATGAGTAAAGTATGATTTGAAGCATGATTTATAAAGTGTTTTATAAATGCATTATTGAAAGGTTTTTATGAGCATACCTCACTAAGCTTTTGCTTACGCTCTCTTCCGCTTTCTTAAACCAATAATGCAGATCATTAGGGTACCTAAGAGCAGCAAGGAAGGAAAGCAATCAAGTGGAAGTTGAGCTCAATGTATGGAAGGTTTTCTAAAGTACATTTTAGCTTTTGGTAATTTGGCAATGGGGGACCTATGAGTATGTTTTGGGAGATGCTTTGAACTCCCTAAGTATGTTAAATGTTGTTGAGATTGCTGGTTTTGTAATTGGCCATTATATGCTTGTTTTGGAAGTTTTATGCTTGAGTGGTTTGCTCGTGTAGGAAGCATGCCATTAGAATTGGGGCTTTTCATTCATGATGTTAATATGTTGAATTGCTGATGCAAGCATGTCTCTTACATGTTGAATTGCATGCTGGTAAAGTTTGGTAGCATTTGGAGCATGATTGGATGTTTAATTGCATGTTTAAGTGTGCATCTTGTGGCATTCTGTGCAGGGTGTTTCGGAACAGTGCCTACCGTTTCGGAACAGGTGCCTTAAACCAGCCCAGGCGTCCGAAACGGGAGAGACCGTTCCGAAACGGAAAGGCCACTGCCAGCCCGTGTTTCGGTACGCGTTGCGGAACGGCCCCGCGTTTCGAAACAGGCTCTGCCTGTTTCGGAACACGTGACCGTTGGGGGCTGACATTGGTAGTTAAATGTTTTGTATTGTTTGCATTTTAGTCCTGAATCATGTTTGTGCAATTGTATGAGTTTGGAATGTCCGTTAGAGCTGAAATTTGGCAGTGAAGCATGAAACCTGACTAATTTCAAGATGGTAACTCAAATTTGGGTTAAGTCCTCATATTTTACAGAATTTACAATTTGGTCCCTAAAGTTGTAATTTGTTTAATTGGGTCCCTGTTTGATCTCTGATGTTTATGATCTTGGAGTATGTTGTTTGTATGATCAAAATTAGGGTTAATATGCATCTAGACAAGATTAAAAAGAAAACAAAAAGGGTCGTTAATCAAGGTTGACTTTCGGGTTGACTTTGGTTTTCCCCGTGTGACTTTCTTAATTCGGGTCAACCGTCTAGGTCGGGTTAAGGGGGTTACATTTGGTGGTATCAGAGCCAGGTTCTCGAGTAATTGGGAATGTGTGGGCATGATTGAAGTATGTATGCTATGTATGCTTGATTGATTGAAAGCATGTTAAATGGTTTGTGATTTTGATGCAATTGAGTTGTATGCTGTGATGTAGCATGTTGTGGGTACCCATTGCCAAATCAAAGCTAAGTGATGATGTTGATTTAAAATGAAATTGAGCTTGAATACTTGGATTCCTTACCTTGCTGGGCCTGACTTTGTTTATTTGCATTGTGATTGCATGGTTAAAGTATGGCACCACGTAGAGAGTTGAGAGGTAATGTGCGAGCTACGGCTCCTAATGAGAACGAGAATGAGGAAAACACGGGTAGTGCGGTGTTACCTTCTCCTCCACCTGGTGGTGGTGGTGCTGAGAGAGAAAGAGCTGAAGCTGCAGCTGGTGCTGGAGCTGCTGGACCTGAGGTTGGTCAGGGGCAAGCTATGCCTGACATGTCGATGTTGGTACAAGCTATTGCGGGTGCTTTTCGAGCAGCAGTAGCTGGAGCTCAAGGAGCTGGGCATCAGGGGGATGCTCGAGTTAGACTACCTTTGGAGCGCTTACGCAGTCTTGGTGGGACTGAGTTCAGGGGTATGTCAGCTGAAGGTTCTGAGGCTTGGTTAGAGAGTACCAAGAGGATTTTGGGACAGATGAGTTGCACGGATGTGCAAAAGCTGGGTTGTGTTGTGTCCTTGCTGCAGGATGATGCATATACGTGGTGGACGACCACTATAGCTGGGATGGCTGAGGCTGACATCACTTGGAAATTCTTCCAGAATGTGTTCAAGAGGAGATATCTTGGTGTGAGATATCTTGATGAAAAGAAGCGTGAGTTCATGTCTCTTACCCAAGGGAGCATGAGTGTGGCTGAGTATGAAGTGTAGTTTGTGTGACTCAGTCAGTATGCACCTGAGCTGGTACCTGATGAGCAGGCAAGGTGCGAGAGGTTCCGTTATGGTTTAGTGACGGATGTGAAGATGTATGTGCTGGCCACCGAGTATGATGATTTTGATGTATTGGTGGGCCGAGCCAAGGACATTGAGATGAACTTGGGTTTATCTGCTAGAGGTGCTGGAGCTAGTTCTGGTAAGCGAGCTGCTGAGTTTAGTTCCGGTGGTGGACGAAACAAGAGGGGACGTGATCAGAAGTATCAGTCCTCATCTAAGAGAGGTGGTGGTGTACCAGCTAGAGGAGGCAATGCTAGGGCTGATCCGAGTGCTTGTTGGATTTGTGGTTCCCGTGGTCACATGAAGCGTGACTGTCCTCGTGCTGTGAGGGAGGTGCAAGCTCCTGTTGCGGCAGCTGGTAATGGGTGCTGGAATTGTGGATCTGCAGATCATTTGAGGTGAGATTGTCCTATGTTGGCTGGTGGCCAAGTGCGTGCTCCTGTTGTTGCTGCACCGCAGAGAGGTCGTGGGCGCGGCCGTGGTAATTTCCAGAGGAGGGAGGAAGGTGGCCGAGGAGTGGCCCATGTTGTGGCTATTCAGCCTGAGGGCGGTGGTCAAGCGAGGGTGTATGCTCAGCGTGAAGGGAGGAATGATGCGGATGTGATTGCAGGTACCTTTACTTTGCAATCCTTGTCATTACTTTCCTTGATAGATTCTGGATCTATGCATTCATATATTTTGCGTGAGCATGCTGAATTGCTTGGTTTGCCTGTTGAGTCTTTGGATGTTGGTGTTCGTGTCACTAGTTCTTTTGGTGAGACTGTTGTGACTCGAAAGCTTTATAGAAGGTGTCCTTTGGTTGTGCAAGAACATGTTTTCCATGTTGACCTTATGGAGTTGCCTTTCTATGGTTTTGATGTAATCCTTGGTATGGATTGGCTTGCTGAGCATCGTGCTGTTGTGGATTGTGAAAATAAGCGTGTTTCGCTTAAGCTTGCGGATGATTATGATGTTGTTGTGGTTGGTGAGAATGTAAAGTTTCTTGCCAATGTGGTGTCTACCTTGGAGGCGAGTAGGATGCTGAGGCAAGGTTGCGAAGCTTATCTAGCTTTTGTGATGAATCCTAGCTCTAAGGAGTTGAGGGTGCAAGATATCAGAGTTGTGAAGGAGTTTCCTGGAGTGTTTCCTGAGGAGTTGCCTGGTTTACCTCCTAATCGCGAGGTGGAGTTTGGAATTGAGCTGTATGAGAATACAACTCCTGTGTCCATTACTCCTTATAGAATGGCACCTAAGGAGCTGAAGGAGCTGAAGACGCAGTTGCAAGAGCTGCTTGATCGAGATTTCATTCGGCCAAGTGTGTCACCTTGGGGAGCACCGGTCTTGTTTGTGAAGAAGAAGGATGGCATTATGAGAATGTGCATTGATTACCGTCAGCTGAATAAGTTGACTATCAAGAATCGGTACC
Source organism: Hibiscus tridactylites (assembly GCA_958450335.1). Classification (NCBI taxonomy): domain Eukaryota; kingdom Viridiplantae; phylum Streptophyta; class Magnoliopsida; order Malvales; family Malvaceae; genus Hibiscus; species Hibiscus tridactylites. The sequence goes on from OY288271.1 coordinate 59,439,029, forward strand.
CTTTGCCGAGGATTGATGATCTCTTTGATCAATTTCGGGGAGCTACTGTGTTCTCTAAGATTGACTTGAGGTCAGGGTATTATCAGTTGAAGGTGAAGGATATGGATGTGCCTAAGACAACTTTCAGGACAAGGTATGGGCATTATGAGTTCCTGGTGATGCCGTTTGGTTTGACAAATGCTCCTGCTGCTTTCATGGACATGATGAATCGTGTGTTTCATGAATACCTGGACAAGTTTGTTGTGGTGTTCATTGATGATATCCTCGTGTACTCGCGTACTGAGGAGGAGCATGAAGAGCATTTGAGGATTGTGCTGCGAGCTTTGTTGGAGAATTAGCTTTATGCTAAGCTGAGCAAGTGTGAGTTCTGGCTTAAAGAGGTGGTGTTTCTTGGGCATGTTGTTTCTGCTGAGGGGATTCGTGTTGATCCTCAGAAGATTGAGGCGGTGATGAACTGGAAGGTTCCTAAGTCTGTTCATGAGGTTCGTAGTTTCCTTGGTTTGGCAGGATACTACCGGAGGTTTGTGGATGGTTTTTCTAAGATTGCTGCACCTTTGACGAAGTTGTTGCAAAAGGATGTTAAGTATGAGTGGACAGAAGCGAGACAGCAGGCTTTTGAGAAATTGAAGGCGGCTTTGACGCAAGCTCCTATCTTGGTTCAGCCTGAATCAGGGAAAGAGTTTGTGGTCTACAGTGATGCATCCTATGTTGGTTTGGGATGTGTGCTGATGCAAGAGGGTAAGGTTGTGGCTTATGCATCGCGGCAGTTGAAAGTGCATGAGCGCAATTATCCTACGCATGATATTGAGTTGGCTGCGATGGTTTTTGCTCTGAAGATCTGGAGACATTATCTGTATGGTGAGAAGTGTACTGTGTACACGGATCACAAGAGTTTGAGGTATCTGATGTCTCAGAAGGAGTTGAATCTTAGGCAGCGGCGTTGGTTGGAGTTGCTCAAGGATTATGATCTGACCATTGAGTACCATCCTGGAAAAGCTAATGTTGTTGCGGATGCCTTGAGTAGGAAGGTAGCTGTTGAGCTGAGGGCTATGTTTGCTAGCTTGAGTATTTCGCGTGATGGTGGTCTTGTAGCTGAGTTGCAAGTGAAACCATCAATGGTTCAGTTGATCAAGGAAAAGCAGTTGCTGGATGATTCCTTGGTGTCTCATGTTCAGGATATCGCGGAGGGTAGACCTTCGGATCTCTGCTTTAATGATGATGGTGTGTTGTGTTTTGGGGTCGAATAGTAGTGCCCAATGATGTTGAGTTGAGGCGTGCTATTCTGACTGAAGGTCATAGTAGTCCTTTTGCTATGCACCCTGGTAGTACTAAGATGTACCGTGATCTTCGTGATGAGTACTATTGGGTGGGTTTGAAGAAGGATGTTGCAGAGTTTGTGAGCAAGTGCATGGTGTGTCAGCGAGTTAAGGCTGAACACCAGGTTCCTTCAGGGTTGTTGCAACCGTTGAGAATCCCTGAATGGAAGTGGGAGAGGGTTACCATGGATTTTGTATCTGGTTTACCTTTGTCTCCATCGAAGAAGAATTCGGTTTGAGTGATTGTGGATCGCCTGACGAAGTGTGCGCATTTCTTGCCTGTGCATACTACATTTTCCTTGGATAAGCTTGCGGAGCTGTACATTGCTGAGATTGTGCGGCTGCATGGTGTGCCTAAGTCGATTGTGTCGGATAGGGATCCGAGGTTCACATCGCGTTTCTGGCAGTGTTTGCATCAAGATTTGGGTACAAGGTTGAATTTCAGTACATCCTATCATCCTCAGTCTGGAGGATATGTTGAGATGTTGCGTGATTGAGTTCCAAGGTTCTTGGGAGAAGCATCTGCCTTTGGTTGAGTTTGCTTATAACAATAGTTATCAGGCAAGTATACAGATGGCACCTTATGAGGCTTTTTATGGGAGGAAGTGTAGGACTCCTCTTTGTTGGGCTGAAACTGGTCAAAAGTTGGTTTCGATGCCAGCTTTGTTGAAAGGAACCACCGAGAAGGTGAAGCTCATTTGTGAGCGGTTGAAGGAAGCCTCTGATCGGCAAAAGTCTTACGCGGATTTGAAGCGTAAGGAGATAGAGTATGCGGTGGGTGACCGTGTGTTCTTGAAGGTTTCACCTTGGAAGAAGGTGATAAGGTTTGGCCGGAAGGGTAAGTTGAGCCCTAGGTACATTGGACCATACGAGGTGGTTGAGCGTGTGGGTCCTGTTGCGTATCGGTTGAGACTACCTCAAGAGTTGGAGAAGATTCATGATGTGTTCCATGTTTCTATGCTCCGGAGGTATAGATCTGATCCTTCGCATGTGATGCCTGTGGAGGAAGTGGAATTGACTCCGGATTTGACCTATGATGAGGAGCCGGTGAAGGTTCTGGATTCGGATAGCAAGGTTCTTCGTGGCAAGACCACTGAGTTGGTGAAGGTGCTGTGGAAGCATCGCGGTGTTGTGGAAGCCACGTGGGAGCGGAAGGAAGACATGCTGAAGCAGTTTCCTTATCTCTTTCCTTCAGGTAAATTTCTAGGACGAAATTTCTTAAGGGGGGGAGAGTTGTAACGCCCCGGTTTTGGGCTTGGTAGTTTTGAGCGTTGACCGGTTTGGTCAAAGTGGTAGTCGAATATAAAAAGGTGAAATTAGGAAAGCCTAGTTCGGGTTGCATTAAAAATATGGAAAAATGTTCTAAAATCATCTTTTAATATATATAAGTGAACTGTGAAATCAATTTTACAAAATGAGTTTTGGAAGGGTGACATTTTGGCTAGTGACCAAAATGTAATTTTTGAAAGTTGAGTGATTGTTTTAGGAAGGGTTGAAACTTTGAATATTTAAGGAGCTATTATTCCAAAAAGAGTTTCTGCAGATTTTTCTAAGATATTTTAATGTATAATTCTGATTTTTAAGCTTAAGAAAAGTGGAGGGAAATCATTTTTACTATTTTGTAACCAACTTTCCATTTTCTTCCAATTTTCCTTTTCTCTCATTTTCTCTCAACCCAAACACTTTCTCTCCAGAGATTTCTTTCTGATTTTGTCACTCAAATCTATCTTTTCAATTCTCTTTTGATTCCTAATCATTTCAACAACAAAACCTTGCAATTTGCTAATTGGATTTTCAAGCTTTTTGGCTCTAAAGAGGAGAAACTCAAGTTTGGAGGTAAGAACGTCCTTCTCCTCTAAACTATCAGTTCTTTACTGAAATTCCTAAGTTCTCAATCCTTAATTGATGTTTTATTAAAGGCTTTTAAGTTGTTTAATGGATCTTGGCTTAAAATGCAAGATTTGGTGATTTTTGATGAATTTTCGTTGGATCTGTTAAAGTAGTGTTTTAAGGTGTTAAAATGATGATTAATGAATGATAATTTGATGAGGAATTGAGTTTTGATTAATGCAATCCCGGATAGGTTGAATTTCCTAAGTTTAGCTTATGATTCTAGGTTGTTTTTGGTGTGATCTTGTGGATCTGATGTTGCTGGAGGTATAAGGATGTTGTTAGACTCTTTTTAGATGTTAGGTGATCTTAAAGGATGTTTGGTTTTGATGTTTTATGGCTGGGCTTTGTTGAGAAGTGGTTTGGAGGCATTTTCGGTTGTGTTTGGTGGCCGAAAATGGAGTGTGGATGGGAGCAGCGAGTTTAGGTGCTTTCATTGACTCTATTAATGCATGATGATGCATTAATCCTCTGTTTTGATGTGTTAAAACAGGGGAGTCATCTTTGGATCCAAGAGTTGTTGATCCGGAAGCTTGAATTGGTGCTTCGGCAAGAGGCGAAGTGGAATCGGTGAGTGAAAACGGGTTTTCAGCTTTGAAACCAATGTCTTGGGAGCTTAGTTTAAGTCTAAACAACTTTACTAAGCTCAAGTGTAAGTTTTCGGAAAACTCTCTAAGTGGTGGCCATGGTTTTTGTTGTGATGCAATGTGGTTTATTGCATGTTTTAAATTCTGTTTTGAAAGCATGTTTTAGCATGGTTAATGCTGATTTTGTAAGCCATATGTTGAAGGATGCTCAAGGTAAGAGTTCCTTGTTTTTGAGCATGGTTAAAATGTGGTTTGATGCTTATAAATGCAAGATGAACATGGCTTGGTTTAAATGCTTTAAAACAGTGGATTAAATGATGATAATGATGTATATTGGCAAGTGATGTTTTGAAAAAGGTTAAGGTCACTAAGGTGGTTAAAAGTCCTTGAGTGAGCCTTCTGGATTCTAAGAACTTCATGGTGGTTAAAAGTCCATGATGATTCTTGTAAGGTCACTAAGGTGGTTAAAAGTCATTGAGTGAGCCTTGTTACTTAAGAACATCAAGGTGGTTAAAAGTCCTTGGATGGTTCTTGTTAAGGACACAAAGGTGGTTGAAAGTCCTTGTGTGGTCCTTGCCATGGTGTTTAAAAGTCCATGGGCCAAGGTGTTTAAAAGTCCTTGGGGCCAAGGTGTTTAAAAGTCCTTGGGAAGAACACAAAGGTGGTTAAAAGTCCTTGTATGTTCTTAGAATGTATAAGATCACAATGGTGTTTAAAAGTCCATGTGTGAGTCTTATGTTGAACTTTTTTTAAAATGATGAAACTTATCACTTGTGGCCAATATGATATGAAATGATGTGGAAGCATGTAATGCTTGTTTAAACTGCTTTTGAGCATGAGTAAAGTATGATTTGAAGCATGATTTATAAAGTGTTTTATAAATGCATTATTGAAAGGTTTTTATGAGCATACCTCACTAAGCTTTTGCTTACGCTCTCTTCCGCTTTCTTAAACCAATAATGCAGATCATTAGGGTACCTAAGAGCAGCAAGGAAGGAAAGCAATCAAGTGGAAGTTGAGCTCAATGTATGGAAGGTTTTCTAAAGTACATTTTAGCTTTTGGTAATTTGGCAATGGGGGACCTATGAGTATGTTTTGGGAGATGCTTTGAACTCCCTAAGTATGTTAAATGTTGTTGAGATTGCTGGTTTTGTAATTGGCCATTATATGCTTGTTTTGGAAGTTTTATGCTTGAGTGGTTTGCTTGTGTAGGAAGCATGCCATTAGAATTGGGGCTTTTCATTCATGATGTTAATATGTTGAATTGCTGATGCAAGCATGTCTCTTACATGTTGAATTGCATGCTGGTAAAGTTTGGTAGCATTTGGAGCATGATTGGATGTTTAATTGCATGTTTAAGTGTGCATCTTGTGGCATTCTGTGCAGGGTGTTTTAGAACAGTGCCTACCGTTTCGGAACAGGTGCCTTAAACCAGCCCAGGCGTCCGAAACGGGAGAGACCGTTCCGAAACGGAAAGGCCACTGCCAGCCCGTGTTTCGGTACGCGTTGCGGAACGGCCCCGCGTTTCGAAACAGGCTCTGCCTGTTTCGGAACACGTGATCGTTGGGGGCTGACATTGGTAGTTAAATGTTTTGTATTGTTTGCATTTTAATCCTGAATCACGTTTGTGCAATTGTATGAGTTTGGAATGTCCATTAGAGCTGAAATTTGGCAGTGAAGCATGAAACCTGACTAATTTCAAGATGGTAACTCAAATTTGGGTGAAGTCCTCATATTTTACAGAATTTACAATTTAGTCCCTAAAGTTGTAATTTGTTCAATTGGGTCCCTGTTTGATCTCTGATGTTTATGATCTTGGAGTATGTTGTTTGTATGATCAAAATTAGGGTTAATATGCATCTAGACAAGATTAAAAAGAAAACAAAAAGGGTCGTTAATCAAGGTTGACTTTCGGGTTGACTTTGGTTTTCCCCGTGTGACTTTCTTAATTCGGGTCAACCGTCTAGGCCGGGTTAAGGAGGTTACACACCCAAACCGAATTCTTCTTCGACGGAGACAAAGGTAAACCAGATACAAAATCCATGGTAACCCTTTCCCACTTCCATTCAGGGATTCTCAACGGTTGCAACAATCCTGAAGGAACCTGATGCTCATCCTTAACTCGCTGACACACCATACACTTGCTCACAAACTCCGCAACATCCTTCTTCAAACCCACCCAATAGTACTCATCACGAAGATCACGATACATCTTAGTACTACCAGGGTGCATAGCAAAAGGACTACTATGACCTTCAGTCAGAATAGCACGCCTCAACTCAGCATCATTAGGCACTACTATTCGACTCCCAAAACACAACACACCATCATCATTAAAGCAGAAATCCGAAGGCCTACCCTCCGCGATATCCTGAACATGAGACACCAAGGAATCATCCAGCAACTGCTTTTCCTTGATCCACTGAACCATAGATGGTTTCACTTGCAACTCAGCTACAAGACCACCATCACGCGATATACTCAAGCTGGCAAACATAGCCCTCAGCTCAACAGCCACCTTCCTACTCAATGCATCCGCAACAACATTAGCCTTTCCAGGATGGTACTCAATCGTCAGATCATAATCCTTGAGTAACTCCAACCAACACCGCTGCCTAAGATTCAACTCCTTCTGAGAAATCAGATACCTCAAACTCTTATGATCCGTGTACACAGTACACTTCTCACCATACAGATAATGTCTCCAGATCTTCAGAGCAAAAACCACCGCAGCCAACTCAATATCATGCGTAGGGATAATTGCGCTCATGCACTTTCAACTGCCGTGATGCATAAGCCACAACCTTACCCTCTTGCATCAGCACACATCCCAAACCAACATAGGATGCATCACTATAGACCACAAACTCTTTCCCTGATTCAGGCTGAACCAAGATAGGAGCTTGCGTCAAAGCCGCCTTAAGCTTCTCAAAAGCCTGCTGTCTCGCTTCTGTCCACTCATACTTAACATCCTTTTGCAACAACTTCGTCAAAGGTGCGACAATCTTAGAAAAACCATCCACAAACCTCTGGTAGTATCTCGCCAAACCAAGGAAACTACGGACCTCATGTACAGACTTAGGAACCTTCCAATTCATCACCGCCTCAACCTTCTGAGGATCAACACGAATCCCCTCAGCAGAAACAACATGCCCAAGAAACACCACCTCTTTAAGCCAGAACTCACACTTGCTCAGCTTAGCATAAAGATGATTCTCCAACAAAGCTTGCAAAACAATCCTCAAATGCTCTTCATGCTCCTCCTCAGTACGCGAGTACACGAGGATATCATCAATGAACACCACAACGAACTTGTCCAGGTATTCATGAAACACACGATTCATCATGTCCATGAAAGCAGCAGGAGCATTTGTCAAACCAAACGGCATCACAAGAAACTCATAATGCCCATACCTTGTCCTGAAAGCTGTCTTAGGCACATCCACATCCTTCACCTTCAACTGATAATACCCTGACCTCAAGTCAATCTTAGAGAACACAGCTGCTCCCCGAATTTGATCAAAGAGATCATCAATCCTCGGCAAAGGATACCGATTCTTGATAGTCAACTTGTTCAGCTGACGGTAATCAATGCACATCCTCATAGTGCCATCCTTCTTCTTCACAAATAAGACCGGTGCACCCCAAGGTGACACACTTGGCCGAATGAAACCACGATCAAGCAGCTCTTGCAACTGCGTCTTAAGCTCCTTCAGCTCCTTAGGTGCCATTCTATAGAGAGTAATGGACACAGGAGTTGTATTCTCATACAGCTCAATTCCAAACTCCACCTCGCGATTAGGAGGTAAACCAGGCAACTCCTCAGGAAACACTCCAGGAAACTCCTTCACAACCCTGATATCTTGCACCCTCAACTCCTTAGAGCTAGGATTCATCACAAACGCTAGATAAGCCTCACAACCTTGCCTCAGCATCCTACTTGCCTCCAAGGTAGACACCACATTGGTAAGAAACTTCACATTCTCACCAACCACAACAACATCATAATCATCCGCAAGCTTCAGCGAAACTCGCTTATTTTCACAATCCACAACAGCACGATGCTCAGCAAGCCAATCCATACCAAGGATCACATCAAAACCATGGAAAGGCAACTCCATAAGATCAACATGAAAAACATGTTCTTGAACAATCAAAGGACACCTTCTATACAACTTTCGAGTCACAACTGTCTCACCAAAAGAACTAGTGACACAAACACCAACATCCAAAGACTCAACAGGCAAACCAAGCAATTCAGCATGCTCACGCAAAATGTATGAATGCGTAGATCCAGAATCTATCAAGGAAAGTAATGACAAGGATTGCAAAGTAAAGGTACCTGCAATCACATCCGCGTCATTCCTCCCTTCACGCTGAGCATACACCCTCGCTTGACCACCACCTTCAGGCTGAATAGCCATAACATGGGCCACTCCACGACCACCATCCTCTCTCTGCTGGAAATTACCACGGCCACGCCCACGACCTCTCTGCGGTGCAGCAACAACAGGAGCACGCACTTGGTCACCAGCCAACATAGGACAATCTCGCCTCAAATGGTCCGCAGATCCACAGTTCCAGCATCCATTACCAGCTGCTGCAACAGGAGCTTGCACCTCCCTCGCAGCACGAGGACAGTCACGCTTCATGTGACCACGTGAACCACAGATCTAACAAGCACTCGGATCAGCTCTAGCATTGCCTCCCCTAGCAGGTGCACCACCACCTCTCTTAGCTGAGGACTGATACTTCTGATCACGTCCTCTCTTGTTCCATCAACCACCGAAACTAAACTCAGCAGCTCGCTTACCAGCACTTGCTCCAGCACCTCTAGCAGATAAACCCAAGTTCATCTCAATATCCTTAGCTCGGCCCACCAGCACATCAAAATCATCATACTCAGTGGCCAGCACATACATTTTCACATCCGTCACTAAACCATAATGGAATCTTTCGCACCTTGTCCGCTCATCAGGTACCAGCTCAGGTGCATACTGACTGAGTCGCACAAACTGCACTTCATACTCAGCCACCGTCATGCTCCCCTGGGTAAGAGACATGAACTCACGCTTCTTTTCATCAAGATATCTCACACCAAGATATCTCCTCTTGAACGCATTCTGAAAGAATGTCCAAGATATGTCAGCTTCAGCCATTCCAGCAATAGTGGTCGTCCACCACGTATAAGCATCATCCTGTAGCAAGGATACAACACAACCCAGCTTTTGCACATCCGTGCAACTCATCTGACCCAAGATCCTCTTGGTACTCTCCAGCCAACTTCAGAACCTTCAGCAGACATACCCCTGAGCTCAGTCCCACCAAGACTGCGCAAACGTTCAAAAGGTAGTCTAACACCAGCATCTCCCTGATGCCCAGCTCCTTGAGCTCTAGCTACTGCCGCTCGAAAAGCACCCGCAATAGCTTGTACCAACATCGACATGTCAGGCATAGCTTGCCCCTGACCAACCTCAGGTCCAGCAGCTCCAGCACCAGCTGCAGCTTCAGCTCTTTCACCCTTAGCACCACCACCAGGTGGAGGAGGAGGTAACACCGCACTACCCGTGTTTTCCTCATTCTCGTTCTCATTAGGAGCCGTAGCTCGCACATTACCTCTCAACTCTCTACGTGGTGCCATACTTTAACAATGCAATCACAATGCAAATAAACAAAGTCAGGCCCAGCAAGGTAAGCAATCCAAGTACTTAAGCTCAATTTCATTCAAAATCAACATCTTAACTTAGCTTTGATTTGGCAATGGGTACCCACAACATGCTACATCATAGCATACAACTCGATTGCATCAAAATCACAAGCCATTAAACATGCTTTCAATCAACCAAGCATACATAGCATACATACTTCAAACATGCACACAATCATTCCCAATTACTCGAGAACTCAGCTCTGATACCACCAAATGTAACCCCCTTAACCCGGCCTAGACGGTTGACCCGAATTAAGAAAGTCACACGGGGAAAACCAAAGTCAACCCGAAAGTCAACCTTGATTAACGACCATTTTTTTTCTTTTTAAACTTGTCTAGAAGCTCATTAACCCTAATGGTGATTATACAAACATCATACTCAAAGATCACAAACATTAGAGATCAAACAGGGACCCAATTGTACAATTTTACAACTTTAGGGACCAAATTGTAAATTCTGTAAATTATGAGGACTTAACCCAAAATAAAGTTACCATCTTGAAATTAATCAGGTTTCATGCTTCTCTGTCAAATTTCAGCTCAAATGGACATTCCAAACTCACACATTTGCACTAACAAGATTCAGGACCAAAATGCAAACAATCCAAAACATTCAACTGCCAATGTCAGCCCCCAACGGTCGACCGTTCCGGAACAGACAGAGCCTGTCAACGCGTACCGAAACACGGGCTGGCAGTGGCCTTTCCGTTTCGAAACGGTGCCTACCGTTTCGGACGCCTGGGCTCATTCAAGGCACCCGTTCCGGAACGGTGTGCACTGTTCCGAAACACCCTGCACAGATTGCAGCAAAACGCTTACTTAAACATGCAATTGATCTTCCAATCATGCTCCGATTGCTACCAAACTTTACCAGCAACAAATTCAACATATATGAGACATGTTTGCATCAACCAATCAACATATTAACCACATATAAGAAAAGCCCCAATTCTATAGGCATGCTTCCTACACAAGCAAGACATTCAAGCATAAACTTCCAAATCAAGCATATAGTGGCCAATACAAAACCAGCATTTCCAACATCATTAAACATACTTAGGGAGTTCTAAACATCTCCCAAAACATACACATAGGTCCCCCATTGCCAAATTGCCAAAAGCTTAAGTGTTTAAGAAAACCTTCCATACTTGAGCTTAACTTCCTCTTGATTGCTTGCCTTCCTTGCTGCCCTCAAGTACCTTAACGATCTGCATTATTGGTTTAAGAAAACGGAAGAGAGCGTAAGCAAAATCTTAGTGAGGAATTCTCATTAAAACCATTCAATAATGCATTTGTAAAACTCATTTGCAAAACATACTTTCAATATCATTTAGACATGCTCAAAAGCAATTTAAACAAGCAACACATGCTTCCATATCAATTCATGTCATATTGGCCACAAGTGATAAGTTTCATCTTTTTGAAAACAAGTTCAACATAAGACTCACACATGGACTTTTAAACACCATTGTGATCTTATAATAAACAAGAACCACGCAAGGACTTTTAACTACCTTCGTGTTCTTCCCAAGGACTTTTAAACACCTTGGCCCCAAGGACTTTTAAACACCTTGGCCCATGGACTTTTAAACACCATGGCAAGGACCACACAAGGACTTTTAACCACCTTTGTGTCCTTAACAAGAACCATCCAAGGACTTTTAACCACCTTGATGTTCTTAAGTAACAAGGCTCACTCAAGGACTTTTAACCACCTTAGTGACCTTAGCAAGAATCATCATGGACTTTTAACCACCATGAAGTTCTTAGAATCCACAAGGCTCACTCAAGGACTTTTAACCACCTTAGTGACCTTAACCTTTTCAAAGCATCACTTGCCAATATACATCATTTTCATCAATTAATCCACTGTTTTAAAGCATTTAACCAAGCCATATTCATCATGCATTTTAAAGCATCAAACCACATTTAATCAATGTTCAAAAACAAGGAACTCTTACCTTGAGCTTCCTTCAACATATGGCTTACAAAATCAGCAATAATCATGCCAAATCATGCTTTCAAAATAGAATTTAAAACATGCAATAAACCACATTGCACAACAATCAAATCATGGCCACCACTAGAGAGTTTTTCCGAAAACTTACACTTGAGCTTAGCATAGTTGTTTAGACTTAAACTAAGCTCCCAAGACATTGGTTTCAAAGCTGAAAACCCATTTTCACTCACCGATTCCACTTCGTCTCTTGCCGAAGCACCAATTCAAGCTTCCGAAACACCAACACTTGAATCCAAAGATGACTCCCCTGTTTTAAACACATCAAAGCAGAGGATTAATGCATCATCATGCATTAATAGCTTCAATGAAAGCACCTAAACTCGCTGCTCTCATCCACACTCCATTTTGGGCCACCAAACACAACCGAAAATGCCTCCAAACAACTCCTCAACAAAGCCCAGCCATAAACCATCAAAACCAAACATCCTTTAACATCATTTAACATCTAAAAAGAACCTATTAACATCCTTATACCTCCAAAAACATCAGATCCACAAGATCACACCAAAAACAACCTAGAATCATAAGCTAAACTTAGGAAATTCAACCTATCCGGGATTGCATTGATCAAAACTCAATTCCACATCAAATTAATGTTCATTAATCATCAAAAACACATCTCAAATCACTGATTTAACAGATCAACCGAAAATTCATCAAAAATCACCAAATCTTGCATTTTAAGCCAAGATACATTTCACAACTTAAAAGCCATTTATAAAACATCAATTAAGGATTGAGAACTTAGGAATTTCAGTAAAGAACTGATAGTTTAGAGGAGAAGGACGTTCTTACCTCCAAACTTGAGTTTCTCCTTTTTTAGAACCAAAAACCTTGATGAATCAAGTAGCAAATAGTGAGGTTTTGTAGATATGATGATTAGGAATCAAAAGAGAGTTGAAAGAAGAGATTTAGGTGACAAAATCAGAAGAAATTCTCTGGAAAGAAAGTTTTTGGGTTGAGAGAAAATGAGAGAAAGGAAAATTGAGAAAATAGAAAGTTAGTTACAAAAATAGCCAAAATGATTTCCCTCCTCTTTTCTTATGCTTTAAAATCAGAATTAAACCTTAAAATATCTTAGAAAAATCTGGAGAAACTCCCTTTGGGTAAATAGCTCCTTAAAGATTCAAAGTTTCAATCCTTTCTAAAACAGTCACGCAACTTTCAAAAATTACATTTTGGTCACCAGCCAAAATGTCACCCTTCCAAACCTCATTTTGTAAAATTGATTTCACAGTTCACTTATATATATTAAAAGATGATTTTAGAACATTTTTCCATATTTTTAATGCAACCCGAACTAGGCTTTCCTAATTTCACTTTTTTTTAGATTCAAACAGCACTTTGACCAAACCGGTCAACGCCCAAACTCCCAAGCCCGAAACCGGGGCGTTACATAAATTGGCCTTGGGGTTGCGAAACAGAGGCAATTGTTTCGATACTAGCTACATAAGGTTGGCTACTGGAATCTTGTGTTTCAAACACTATTGAGGGTGTTCTGATACAATCCCGAGCTTCAAGATGGTTGAACCTGTTCCAAAACGGGTGTTCCGATACAAAGCAACCTGTACCGAAACACCCAGTTGTTAAGTTGGTTATTGGAATCTTTTGAAGTTCTATATCTTTACATTTTGGTCCCTGATTGTAGTGGATGCAATTAAATGAGCTTGGATTATTATTTTGAGATAAGATTTGACAGTGAGGCATGTAATGTGATTCATTAAAGGTTGGTAACCTAAAAGTGGAATAAGTCCCTGTAAATTATTAAAATTACAAAATGGTCCCTAAAATGTATTTGTATGCAATTGAGTCCCTAAATGTTTCCTGATTGAGATGCGAATTGTTGCTCTGTGAAGTTTGTCACTTTGGATAATGATGAGCATCATGACAAGATAAAATAAAAAAGGGTCGTTTATTGGGGTAAACTTCTTACTTTACCTCAATATTCCCCGTGTGACATGCTCGATTCGGTCTTTCGTCCAAACCGAGTCGTGGGGGTTACATTTGTTGGTATCAGAGTTAGGTTTTAAAAGAATTTGGAGGTAAGGTTGATGTAATATTGTTGTTTGGTAGATTACCTAATGAATGCTATGCACGGTGGTTGTCTATGCTATGATATGATCATTGTTTACTTTGTGTGTGATGTACGGTGTTTGATAACATAATTTATGATTGTTATGTGCTGTTGGGAGAGAGGTTAAGGGTAGCCATTTCCATATTATTACTAATATAAATAGGATTTTGGTTTTAAAAGTAAAACTTGAGCATCTTGGATTCTTGCTTCGGCTAGCCTGAATATTTTTAATGTTGCATTTTTAGCTCAAAGATTCATATCATTTTAATAATGGGAATGAGACGAGAGCTTAGAGCCAATGTGCATAATATGGCTGAGAATGAGGTAAATGATGTTGAGAATTTGCCGCCCCTCCACCCCCTCCTGGTGGTGATGGAGTTGGTGCGGGAGATGGCGCTAGAGGTGTTGGACCTCAAGCAACACAAGGAAAAACTACTGCTGATATGACACTATTGATTCAAGCTAGAGTTGGGGCTTTTTCGACAGTGATAGCGGGTATGCATGTGGCTGAACCACGCCTGGTGTTAATGCTGGTTTACCTTTGGAGCTTTTACGCAACTTGGGTGGAACTAAGTTCCGAGGTCAGTCTCCTAAGGGTTCTAGGGCTTGGTTTGAGAGCCCCCAAAGGATTCTTGATCAGATGGGTTGTAATGATGCGCATAAGTTGGGTCGTGTTGTATCTTTGTTGCATGAAGATGCTTATACGTGGTGGATGACCATTACTGTGGGTTTGGAACCTACCGATGTGACTTGGGAGTTCTTTGTAACTGCTTTTAAGAGGAAGTATGTCGGTGTTCACTATCTTGATGAAAAGAAGCAAGAATTCATGTCTTTCGTGCAAGGAAACTTGATTGTCTTAGAATATGAGGTTCAGTTTGTTTGGTTGAGCCATTATGCTCCTGAACTGGTTCCTGTAAAACAAAAGAGATGTGAAAGTTTCCATTACGGGCTTGTGAAGGAGGTCAAGACTTATATGTTTGCTTCGAATTACACCGATTTTGATGTCTTAGTCACTCGGGGTAAAGACATCGAGCAGAATCTGGGTTTAGTTGCTCGTTCGAGTTGTTCTAGTTCCGGAAATAGGTCAGCTGAGTATGATGCTTGTAGAGATCATTACAAGAAGCACAAGGATAGAAGGTATCAACCGGATCCAACTCCAGAGTGTAGTCGGTGTAGTAGAAGGCACACAAGAGAGTGTTGGATAATCTGGGTACGTGTTGGAACTGTGGGTCACGAGGACATACTAAGAGTAATTGTCCAGAACCGATTAGAGATGGATAAGCTCTAGTGCTAGTTGATGAGCCAGAAAGATGTCGTAGGCGCGGTCGTGGTAACTTTCAGATTAGTGATGATGGACAAAAGAATGTTGCTAATATTGTTGTTGTTCAGCCTGATGGAGTTGGACAGGCTAGGGTGTATACACACTAAGAGTCAAGGAATGACACAGATGTGATTGCATATACCTTTACTTTGCAATCCTTGTCATTACTTTCTTTGATTGATTCTGGTTCTACTCATTCATATATTTTGCGTGAGCATGCACAAGCACTTGATTTATATGTTGAGTTGTTAGATGTTGGTATGCGTCTAACCTGTTCTTTTGGTGAGACGATTGTTACGAGGAAGTTGTATATGAGGTGTCCTTTGTCTGTTCAAGGGCATGCGTTTGAGGTTGATTTTATGGAGTTACCTGATTTTGATGTAATTTTTGTTATGTATTAGTTATATGAGCATAGGGATGTGGTTGATTTTGAGACCAAACGAGTTTCGTTGAAACTTACTGATTATTACGAGGTGTTAATCGTAGGCGAGAATGTGAAATTCTTGTCTAGTGTGGTTTCGGCTCTTGAAGCGAGTTAGTTGATGTCTTTGGGATGTGAAGCTTTCATGGCTTATGTGATGAATCCAGGTACAAATGAGGTACGAGTGCGGGACATACGTACGGTATGTGAGTTTGCAAGTGTATTTTTGGAAGATTTGCTTCATTTGCCACCAAACAAAGAGGTTGAGTTTGGCATTGAGTTGTTTAAAAATACGACTCCAGTGTCTATTGGTCCTTATCGAATGGCACCAAAGAAGTCAAAGGAGTTGAATACAAAACTTCAAGAGTTGCTTGATCGAGGTTTCATTAGGCCAAATGTTTCACCTTGGGGTGCACCGGTCTTGTTTGTGAAGAAGAAACATGGCACGATGCGTATTTGTATAGATTATCGGCAATTGAACAAGTTGACAATCAAGAACAAGTATCCTTTGCCAAGGATTGATGATCTTTTTGATCAGTTTCGAGGTGCTTCAGTGTTTTCCAAGATTGATCCGAGATCCGGATATTACCAGTTGAAGGTAAAGGATGTAGATGTGCCTAAGACTTCTTTTCGTAAGAGGTACGTGCATCATGAGTTTTTGGTGATGCCTTTTGGTTTGACTAATGCCCCTACTGCGTTTTTGGACATGATGAATCATGTGTTTCATGAGTTTTTTAATAGGTTTGTAGTTGTGTTTATCGATGACATTCTTGTGTACTCTCGTACCGAGGAGGATCATGATAAGCATTTGTGGATCGTTTTGGAAGTTTTGTTGGAAAATCGGCTTTATCTCAAGTTGAGGAAGTGCGAGTTTTGGCTTAAGGGAGTTTTTTTCCTTGGACATGTTGTGTCGGCCGAATGGATTCGGGGCGATCCCTAAAAGGTTGAGGCAGTGATGAATTGGAAGTCGGCTAAGTCAGTCTATGATGTGTGTAGTTTCCTTGGTTTGACGGGATACTCTCGTAGATTTGTGGGTGATTTTTCAAGGATTTCTGCTCCTTTGACAAAGTTATTGCAAAAGGATGTTAAGTTTGAATGGACAAAGGTTAGACAACAAGCTTTCAAGAAGTTGAAGGAAGCATTGACGCAAGTTCCTATAAAAGAGTAATGGAATCAATATAGAGTTGTAGCTTATACATCTCAATAATTGAAAGTACGCGAGCGTATATACCCTACGCATGATATCGAGTTGGCTGCGGTGGTGTTTGCCTTGAAAATTTGGAGGCATTACCTTTATGGTGAAAAGTGTATAGTTTACACGGACAACAAAAGTTTGAAGTTATTGATGTCCGAAAAAGAGTTTAATCTTAGGCAGCAACGGTGGTTGGAGTTGCTTAAGGATTATGACTTGACGATTGAGTATCATCCAGGGAAGGCTAATGTTGTAGCTGATGCCTTGAGTAGGAAGGTGGCTGTTGCATGTAAAAGTGTCTATCCCAATGTAGTGCAAGTGTACACGACGCAAGTAGTAAAGTGATACGGAAGTATCGGATATCGTTTCCATAGGGACTGAGCTAATAGCTTCACCTTGGATTACTGTACAAGAAGAAAAATAATAGTTTAAATTGTTGTCACGAAAATAATAAAGAGAACTTAAATAAAAGAGTAATGGAATCAAGATTGAGAGAATGAGCTGGTATTGAATTGCTCAGTAGTGTAGGTGTTGCAAAGTCTGGGAATATTTGTTCTGTCGTCGCGCCTGTCGCGGCAGTAGTCTGTTGTTAGTCGCGACAGCGATCACACAACTCTGTACTTCAAGCTTGGTAAGAATCTCTGTTGTGCCTTGGCCTATCCCTAGGTCCAAGTCTGTCGATGAACACGTCTTTGATGTACCTCCCGGCGTGAATCGAAGGATGAACACCGATGTTGTTGAATTCTTCCTTAGCCACTTAACCTCGTCCTATCCCTAGGTCCGAGAAAGTTCAACTATAAACTAGAGAACTCGTACTTATTCCTTTCGTATACTTAACTCTCCTGATATTAAGTAAATAGATAATCTCACAATGCTCTCCCGATACTCTTGCAAGATGTTGAAAACCAGAATAAGCAAACTTGAAGTTTATTTTATTGAACAGAAAATTCCTAAAAAAAAAAGCAATCCTTGCAACTACTTTACAAATCAACCCGTGGCCCTAGGGGGAATTTAGAACATGTTGAGAAAGGGAAAATGTCTAGGGTTTTGGGAAGAAAGCTAGAGATGAAGATGATGTCCTCTCCTAGATCGAATTACATGCCTTTATATAGGCCTTGGGTTCAAGTTTTCTAATATGGCAAGAATACAAGTTTAAATTAAAGTATAACTCTATTAAAGACTAAATCTTCTGAGCATAAGTCTTTAATTCTTCCTTCCTTCTTGCTTGGAGTTTCTTCCTTGAACTTTGGGCTTGGCCTTCATTCTGATATAGGGCTTGGAAAAATATATGGGTGCTTTACGATAGACGGGCTTAATTTTCTCTTTCTATCGAGGCCCACTTTGCTTCTTCTCCTCAATACTGCTGTCGTCCTTGGCTGCCACGGCAACGGCCATGGCAGCATCGTCCTCCTCGTCTGCATATCCAATTCTAGCTTTGCTGCATCACTGCCCAACGCATGCTTCTCCATCTGCTACAGCAGCTACCTGCAAAAGCAACTAATTTCAGTAGAAACTATGCCATTTAATATATTTGTGATGTATAACTGAAATCTAACCTAAATGCAATGAATTATGCTTGAATGCAGCAGAAATATGGGTTAAATAGGGGGTAAATTATAGAAGTTTTACACACTCAACAGTGGCTATAGGGTTGAGGGTGATGTTTGCTCATTTGAGTATATCACGTGATGGTGGTTTGGTGGTGGAATTGCAAGTGAAACAATCATTGGTAGAGTTGATTAAGGAAAAGAAGTTGCTAGATGATTAGTTGGTACCACATGTGCAAGACATTGCCGAAGGAAATCCAATGAACTTTTGTTTCAATGATGATGGTGTTTTGTACTTTAAGAGTCGAATAGTTGTATGGAAGGATGTTGAGTTGAGGCGCACTATTTTGACTGAGGCGCATAGTAGTCCTTTCACCATGCATCCTGGTAGTACAAAGATGTATCAAGGGTTGAAGGATGAGTACTATTGGGTTGGTTTAAAGAAAGATGCGGCTGATTTTGTTAGTAAGTGCATGGTTTGTCAGTGTATTAAAATTGAGCATCAATTTACTTCTGGATTGTTGCAACCGTTGAAGATTTTGAAATGGAAATGGGAGAGAATCATCATGGATTTTGTGACGGTTTTGCCTTTGACACCGTCTAAGAAGAATTCCATTTGAGTTATTGTTGATCGTTTTACGAAGTGTGCACATTTTTTGTCAGTGCATACTACGTATACGTTAGACAGGTTTGTGGATTTGTACATCTCATAGATTTTAAGGTTGCGTGGGGTGCTTAAGTCCATTGTTTTCGATCGAGATCCGCGTTTCACTGCGAGGTTTTGGGAGTTTCTACATCAAGCGTTGGGTATGCGTTTGTGTAACGCCCCGGTTTTGGGCTTGGACCGGTTCGGTCAAAGTGCTGTTCGAATATAAAAAGGTGAAATTCGGAAAGCCGAGTTCGGGTTGCATTAAAAATATGGAAAAATGTTCTAAAATCCTCTTTTAATATATATAAGTGAACTGTGAAATCAATTTTACAAAATGAGGTTTGGAAGGGTGACATTTTGGCTAGTGACCAAAATGTAAATTTTGAAAACTGCGTGACTGTTTTAGAAAGGATTGAAACTTTGAATCTTTAAGGAGCTATTTACCCAAAGGGAGTTTCTCCAGATTTTTCTAAGATATTTAATGATTTAATTCTGAGTTTTAAACAAAAGAAAAGTGGAGGGAAGTTATTTTCCATTTTCAACTAACTTTTCCAATTTTCCTTTTCTCTCATTTTCTCTCAAACCAAACATTCTCTCCAGAGCCTTTTCCTCCGATTTTGTCACCTAAATACCTCTTTTCAATTCTCTTTGGATTTCTAATCATCTCATCAACAAAACCTCACCAATTGCTAATTGGATTTTCAAGATTTTGGTTCTAAAAAGGGAGAAACTCAAGTTTGGAGGTAAGAACGTCCTTCTCCTCTAAACTCTCAGTTCTTTACTGAAATTCCTAAGTTCTCAATCCTTAATTGATGTTTAATAAGTGGTTTTAAAGTTGTGTAATGGATCTTGGCTTAAAATGCAAGATTTGGTGATTTTTGATGGATTTTCGTTTGATCTGATTGGGCTGTGTTTTAAGGTGTTAATTTGATGATAAATGAATGTTAATTTGATAAGGAATTGAGTTTTAATTAATGAAATCCCGGATAGGTTGAATTTTCTAAGTGTAGCTTGTGATTCTTGGTTGTTTTGGAGTGATCTTGTGGATCTGTTGTTGTAGGAGGTATAAGGATGTTGTTAGGCCCTTTTTAGATGTTAAATGATGTTTAGAGATGTTTAGTTTTGATGGATCATGGCTGGGCAATGTTAAGGAGTTGTTTGGATGCATTTTCGGTTGTGTTTGGTAGCCGAAAATGGAGTGTGGATGAGAGCAGCGAGTTTAGGTGCTTTCAGTGAAGCTATTAATGCATGATGATGCATTAATCCTCTTCTTTGATGTGTTTAAAACAGGGGAGTCATCTTTGGATCCAAGTGGTGGTGATCTGGAAGCTTGATTGGTGTTTCGACAAGAGGTGAAACGGGATCGGTGAGTGGAATTTGGTTTTCGGCTTTGAAACCAGTGTTTTGAAGGTTTGGGAGCTTAGTTTAAGTCTAAGCAACTTAGTTAAGCTCAAGAGTAAGTTTCCGGAAAAACTCTCTTGGTGATGGCCATGGTTTTTGGTTGTATGCAATGTGATGTTTGCATGATTTTAAATCTGTTTTGAAAGCATATCTAGCATGTTTATTTGCTGAGATTATAAGCCATGTGTTAAAGGAAACTCAAGGTAAGAGTTCCTTGTTTTTGAACATTGTTTAAATGTGGCTTTATGCTTAAAGATGCATGATGTTTATGGCTTGATTAAATGCTTTAAAACAGTGGGATATTGATGATTATGATACATATTGGCAAGTGATGGTTAAGGTCACAAAGGTGGTTAAAAGTCCTTGTGTGAGCCTTGTATATTTAAGAACATCAAGGTGGTTAAAAGTCTTTGGATGGTTCTTGGTTAAGATCACAAAGGTGGTTAAAAGTCCTTGTGTGAATCTTGTGAATTTTAAGAACAACATGGTGTTTAAAAGTCCATGGTTGGTTCTTGGTTAAGGCTCAAGGTGGTTAAAAGTCCTTGTAAGCCTTGGTTACTTAAGAACTCCAAGGTGTTTAAAAGTCCTTGGGAGATTCTTGTTAAGGACACAAAGGTGGTTAAAAGTCCTTGTGTGGTCCTTGCCATGGTGTTTAAAAGTCCATGGGTCCATGGTGTTTAAAAGTCTATGGGGATAAGATCACAATGGTGTTTAAAAGTCCATGTGTGGATCTTATGTGAAATGTATCACTTGTTGCCAATATGACTTGTAATGGAATGGAAGCATGTATTGCTTGTTTTAATGGTTTTAAGAGCATGTGTAAAGTTGCTTGAAGTATGATTTATAAATGAGTTTATAAATGCATTATTGAATGGTTTTAAATGAGCATTCCTCACTAAGCTTTTGATCACGCTCTCTCTCTCTTCTTAAACCAATAATGCAGAGCATTAAGGTGCATTGAGGGCAGCAAGGAAGGCAAGCAATCAAGTGGAAATTAAGCTCAAGTATGGGAAGGTTTTCTTATACACTTTTAGCTTTTAGAATTTGGCAATGGGGGACCAATGTGGATGTTTTGGGAGATGTTTTGAACTCCCTAAGTTTGTTTAATGTTGATAATAATGTTGGATCATGTATTTGGCAATTATGTGATTGATTTGGAGGTTTTATGCTTGAATGGTTTGCTAAATAGGAAGCATGCCTTTAGATTTGGGGCTTCTCATATATGATGATATAATGAGGAATGGTTGATGCAAATATGTCTCTTGTATGTTGTATGAGTTGCTGGTAAAGTTTGGTTGCATTTGGAGCATGTATGGTAAGTCAATTGTGTGTTTTAGCAGCCATTTCTCTACATTCTGTGCAGGGCGTATCGGAACGGGAGCTACCGTTTCGGAACGGGTGCCCTGTAGTGGCCCAGGCGTCCGAAACGGAAGGTACCGTTCTGAAACGGAATTGCCTCTCCCAGGCCTCGTTCCGGAACATATTACGGAACGGTCTCGCGTTACGAAACAGGCTCTCCCTGTTTCGGAACACCTGACCGTTGGAGGCTAACATGGGCGGTTATATGTTTTGAAATGTTTGCATTTTGGTCCTGAATCTTGTTTCTGCAATTGTATGAGTTTGGGATGTCCGTTTGAGCTGAAATTTTGCAGAGAAGCATGAAACCTGATTAATTATAAGTTGGTAACTTTAATTTGAGTTAAGACCTTATAATTTGCAGAATTTACAATTTTGTCCCTAAAGTTGCAAATTGTTCAATTGGGTCCCTGTTTAATCTCTGATGATTATGATCTTTGACCTTGCTGTTCGAATGATCATATCTAGGGTTAATATGCATCTAGACAAGTTTAAAAAGAAAAAAAGGGTCGTTAATCAAGGTTGACTTTCGGGTAGACTTTGGTTTTCCCCGTGTGACTTTCTTAATTCGGGTCTACCGTCTAGGCCGGGTTAAGGGGGTTAGAGTTTGAGTTTAAGTACTTCCTATCATCCGCAAATAGAAGATCAGTCTGAACGGGTTATCCAAGTGTTGGAGGATATGTTGAAGTGTTGTATCATTGATTTCGAAGGTTATTGGGAGAAACAGTTACCTTTGGTGGAGTTTTCTTACAATAACTGTTATCAAGTAAGCATTGAAATGGCTTCTTATGAGGCTTTGTATGGAAGAAAGTGTAGAACGCCTCTCTGTTGGGCGGAAGTGAGGCAGAAGTTTGTCTCTTTGCCTAATGTGCTAAAGGGCACTACGAAAAAAGTGAAGCTCATTAGTGAGCGGTTGAAAGCGGCTTCAGATCTGCAAAAGTCGTACGCGGATTTGAAGCATCAGGAAGTTGAGTATTTTGTAGGTGATAAGGTGTTTTTGAAGGTTTCACCTCGAAAAAAAGTGATGAGATTTAGCTGGAAGGGCAAGTTGAGTCTGAGGTTTATTGGACCGTATAACGTGCTTGAGCGTGTTGGACTTGTTGCTTATATGTTGAGGTTGCCTCCCGTGTAACCCCCTTAACCCGGCCTAGACGGTTGACCCGAATTAAGAAAGTCACACGGGGAAAACCAAAGTCAACCTGAAAGTCAACCTTGATTAACAACCCTTTTTTTCTTATTAATCTTATCTATATGTACATTATCCCTAATTGTGATCACACAACAACATATTCAAAGATCACAAACATCAGAGATCAAACAGGGACCCAATTGAACAAATTACAACTTTAGGGACCAAATTGTAATTTCTGATAAATATGGGGACTTAACCCAAATTAAAGTTACCAACTTGAAATTAATCAGGTTTCATGCTTCTCTGTGAAATTTCAGCTCAAAAGGACTTCCCGAACTCATACAATTGCACAAACAAGATTCAGGACTAAAACGCAAACAATTCAAAACATTTAACTGCCAATGTCAGCCCCCAACGGTCGACCGTTCCGAAACAGGTTGAACCCGTTTCGAAACACGGTCCGTTCCGCAACGCGTACCGGAACAGGGGCTGGCAGTGGCCTTTCCGTTTCGAAACGGTGCCAACTGTTTCGGACGCTTGGGTTCATTCAAGGCACCCGTTCCGAAACGGTGTGCACTGTTCCGAAACGCCCTGCACAGATTGCAGCATAAAGCTTACTTAAACATGCAATTAATCATCCAAACATGCTCCAAATGTTACCAAACTTTACCAGCATGCAATTCAACATATATGTGACTTACATGCATCAACAAATCGACCAAATAACATCATATACAAAAAACCCCAATTCTATAGGCATGCTTCCTACACAAGCAAACCATTCAAGCATAAACTTCCAATTCAAGCATATAATGGCTAAACACAAAAACCAACATTCTCATCAACATTCAACATACTCAGGGAGTTCCAAACATCTCCCAAAACATACACATTGGTCCCCCATTGCCAAATTACCGAAAGCTAAATGTTCTTAAGAAAACCTTCCATACTTTGAGCTTTACCACCACTTGATTGCTTGCCTTCCTTACTGCCCTCAAAGTACTCTAATGTTCTGCATTATTGATTTAAGAAAACGAAGAGAGCGTAAGCAAAAGCTTAGTGAGGAATGCTCATAAAAACCATTCAATAATGCATTTATAAAACATTTATAAATCATGCTTCAAATCAACATTTGCACATGCTCAAAAGCATACTTAAAACAAGCATCTCATGCTTCATATCATATCATGTCATATTGGCCACAAGTGATCAATTCCATTTCTTTAAAAACAAGTTCATCAACTTTCACCCCAAGGACTTTTAAACACCTTGGCTCCAAGGTCTTTTAAACACCTTGGCCATGGACTTTTAAACACCATGAATGAGGACCACACAAGGACTTTTAACCACCTTTGTGTCCGTAGCAAGTTTCACCCCAAGGACTTTTAAACACCTTGGCCCCAAGGACTTTTAAACACCTTGGCCCCATGGACTTTTAAACACCATGGAAAGGATCACATAAGGACTTTTAACCACCTTTGTGTCCACAACAAGAACCATCCAAGGACTTTTAACCACCTTGATGTTCTTAAGTAACAAGGCTCACTCAAGGACTTTTAACCACCTTAGTGACCTTAACCTTTTAAAAACATCACTTGCCAATATACATCATTTTCATCATTTAATCCACTGTTTTAAAGCATTAAACCAAGCCATATTCATCATGCATTTAAAAGCATCAAACCACATTTAATCAATGCTCAAAAACAAGGAACTCTTACCTTGAGCTTCCTTCAACATATGGCTTACAAAAACAGCAAATACCAAGCTCAATCATGCTTTCAAAACAGTATTTAAAACATGCAATTAAACCACATTGCATCACAACAAAATCATGGCCACCACTAGAGAGTATTTCCGAAAACTTACACTTGAGCTTAGCAAAGTTGTTTAGACTTAAACTAAGCTCCCAAGACATTGGTTTCAAAGCCGAAAACCCAATTTCACTCACCGATTCCACTTCGCCTCTTGCCGAAGCACCAAATCAAACATCCGGATCAACAATTCTTGGATCCAAAGATGCCTCCCCTGTTTTAACACATCAAAGCAGAGGATTAATGCATCACCATGCATTAATTGCTTCAATGAAAGCACCTAAACTCGCTGCTCTCATCCACACTCCTTTTTCGGCCACCAAACACAACAGAAAATGCATCCAAACCACTTCTAAACCAAGCCCAGCCATAAACCAGCAAAACCACACATCCTTTAACATCATTTAACATCTAAAAACAACCTATTAACAACCTTATACCTCCAGCAACATCAGATCCACAAGATCACCTCAAAAACAAACAAGAATCACAAGCTAAACTTAGGAAACTCAACCTATCCGGGATTGCATTAATCAAAACTCAATTCCTTATCAATTTAGAGTTCATTTAACATCAAGAACACATCTCAAATCACAGATTAATCAGATCTAACGTAAATCATCAAAAATCACCAAATCTTGCATTATAAGCCAAGATCCAATTCACAACTCAAAAGCCTTTAATAAAACATCAAATAAGGATTGAAAACTTAGGAATTTCAGTAAAGAACTGATAGTTTAGAGGAGAAGGACGTTCTTACCTCCAAACTTGAGTTTCTCCTCTTTTTGGAATCTAAAACCTTGATGAATCAAGTAGCAAATGATGAGGTTTTGTAGATTTGTTGATTAGGAATCAAAAGAGAGTTGAAAGGAGGAATTTAGGTGAGAAAATCAGATCAAATTCTCTGGAGAGAAAGTGTTTGGGTTGAGAGAAAATGAGAGAAAGGAAATTGAGAAAATAGGGAGTTAGTTGCAAAAATATCTAAAATGATTTTCCCTCCTCTTTTCTATATCTTTAAAATCAGAATTAAGTCTCAAAATATCTTAGAAAAATCTGGAGAAACTCCCTTTGGGAAAATAGCTCCTTAAAGATTCAAAGTTTCAACCCTTTATAAAACAGTCACCAAACTTTCGAAAATTACATTTTGGTCACTAGCCAAAATGTCACACTTCCAAAACTCTTTTTCCAAAATTGATTTCACAGTTCACTTAATTATATTAAAAGATGATTTTAGAACATTTTTCCATATTTTTAATGCAACCCGAACTAGGCTTTCCTAATTTCACCTTTTTAGATTCGAACAACACTTTGACCAAACCGGTCAACGCCCAAAACTCCTAAGCCCAAAACCGGGGCGTTACAACTCTCCCCCCCTTAAGAAATTTCCTCCTCGAAATTTACCTGAAGGAAAGAGATAAGGAAACTGCTTCAGCATGTCTTCCTTCCGCTCCCACGTGGCTTCCTCAACACCTCGATGCTTCCACAGCACCTTCACCAACTCAATGGTCTTGCCACAAAGAACCTTACTATCCGAATCCAGAACCTTCACCGGTTCCTCATCATAGGAGACAAAATCCATGGTAACCCTCTCCCACGTGGCAAGAAATGCGCACACTTCGTCAGGCGATCCACAATCACCCAAACAGAATTCTTCTTCGAAGGAGACAAAGGTAAACCAGATACAAAATCCATGGTAACCCTCTCCCACTTCCATTCAGGGATTTTCAACGGTTGCAACAATCCTGAAGGAACCTGATGTTCAGCCATAACTCGCTGACATACCAAACACTTGCTCACAAACTCTGCAACATCCCTCTTCAAACCCACCCAATAGTACTCATCACGAAGATCACGATACATCTTAGTACTACCAGGGTGCATAGCAAAAGGACTACTATGACCTTCAGTCAGAATAGCACGCCTCAACTCAGCATCAGCAGGCACTACTATCCGACTCCCAAAACACAACACACCATCATCATTAAAGCAGAAATCCGAAGGCCTACCCTCCGCGATATCCTGAACATGAGACACCAAGGAATCATCCAGCAACTGCTTTTCCCTGATCAACTGAACCAAAGATGGTTTCACTTGCAACTCAGCGACAAGACCACCATCTCGCGATATGCTCAAGCTAGCAAACATAGCCCTCAGCTCAACAGCTACCTTCCTACTCAAGGCATCCGCAACAACATTAGCTTTTCCAGGATGATACTCAATCGTCAGATCATAGTCCTTGAGCAACTCCAACCAACGCCGCTGCCTAAGATTCAACTCCTTCTGAGACATCAGATACCTCAAACTCTTGTGATCCGTGTACACAGTACACTTCTCACCATACAGATAATGTCTCCAAATCTTTAGAGCAAAAACCACTGCAGCCAGCTCAATGTCATGCGTAGGATAGTTGCGCTCATGCACTTTCAACTGCCGCGATGCATAAGCCACAACCTTACCCTCTTGCATCAGCACACATCCCAAACCAATATAGGATGCATCACTATAGACCACAAACTCTTTCCCTGATTCAGGCTGAACCAAGATAGGAGCTTGCGTCAAAGCTGCCTTAAGCTTCTCAAAAGCTTGCTGTCTCGCTTCCGTCGACTCATACTTAACATCCTTTTGCAACAGCTTCGTCAAAGGAGCAGCAATCTTGGAAAAACCATCCACAAACCTTCGGTAGTATCCCGCCAGACCAAGGAAACTAGGGACCTCATGAACAGACTTAGGAACTTTCCAATTCATCACCGCCTTAATCTTCTGAGGATCAACACGAATCCCCTCAGCTGAGACCACATGCCCAAGAAACACCACCTCCTTAAGCCAGAACTCACACTTGCTCAGCTTAGCATAAAGCTGATTCTCCAACAAAGCTTGCAAAACAATCCTCAAATGCTCTTCGTGCTCCTCCTCAGTACGCGAGTACACGAGGATATCATCAATGAACACCACAACGAACTTGTCCAGGTATTCATGAAACACACGATTCATCATATCCATGAAAGCAGCAGGAGCATTTGTCAAACCAAACGGCATCACAAGAAACTCATAATGCCCATACCTTGTCCTGAAAGCTGTCTTAGGCACATCCACATCCTTAACCTTCAACTGATAATACCCTGACCTCAAGTCAATCTTAGAGAACACAGAAGCTCCCCGAAATTGATCAAAGAGATCATCAATCCTCGGCAAAGGATACTGATTCTTGATAGTCAACTTGTTCAGCTGACGGTAATCAATGCACATCCTCATAGTGCCATCCTTCTTCTTCACAAAAAAGACTTGTGCACCTCAAGGCGACACACTCGGCCGGATGAAACCACGGTCAAGCAACTCTTGCAACTGCGTCTTCAGCTCCTTCAGCTCCTTAGGTGCCATTCTATAGGGAGTAATGGACACAGGAGTTGTATTCTCATACAGCTCAATTCCAAACTCCACCTCGCGATTAGGAGGTAAACCAGGCAACTCCTCAGGAAACACTCCAGGAAACTCCTTCACAACCCTGATATCTTGCACCCTCAACTCCTTAGAGCTAGGATTCATCACAAAAGCTAGATAAGCTTCACAACCTTGCCTCAGCATCCTGCTCGCCTCCAGGGTAGATACCACATTGGCAAGAAACTTCACATTCTCACCCACCACAACAACTTCATAATCATCTGCAAGCTTAAGCGAAACCCGCTTATTTTCACAATCCACAACAGCACGATGCTCAGCAAGCCAATCAATACCAAGGATCACATCAAAACCATAAAAGGGCAACTCCATAAGATCAACATAGAAAACATGTTCTTGAACAACCAAAGGACACCTTCTAAAAAGCTTTCGAGTCACAACAGTTTCACCAAAAGAACTAGTGACACGAACACCAACATCCAAAGACTCAACAGGTAAACCAAGCAATTCAGCATGCTCACGCAAAATGTATGAATGCGTAGATCCAGAATCAATCAAAGAAAGCAATGACAAGGATTGCAAAGTAAAGGTACCTGCAATCACATCTGCATCATTCCTTCGCTCACGCTGAGCATACACCCTCGCTTGGCCTCCATATTTCCATATTTTTAATGCAACCCGAACTAGGCTTTCCTAATTTCACCTTTTTAGATTCGAACAACACTTTGACCAAACCGGTCAACGCCCAAAACTCCTAAGCCCAAAACCGGGGCGTTACAACTCTCCCCCCCTTAAGAAATTTCCTCCTCGAAATTTACCTGAAGGAAAGAGATAAGGAAACTGCTTCAGCATGTCTTCCTTCCGCTCCCACGTGGCTTCCTCAACACCTCGATGCTTCCACAGCACCTTCACCAACTCAATGGTCTTGCCACGAAGAACCTTACTATCCGAATCCAGAACCTTCACCGGTTCCTCATCATAGGTCAAATCCGGATTCAAAACCACTTCCTCCACAGGCATCACATGCGAAGGATCAGATCTATACTTCTGGAGCATAGAAACATGGAACACATCATGAATCTTCTCCAACTCTTGAGGTAACCTCAACCGATACGCAACAGGACCCACACGCTCAACCACCTCATATGGTCCAATGTACTTAGGGCTCAACTTACCCTTTCGGCCAAACCTCATCACCTTCTTCCAAGGCGAAACCTTCAAGAACACAGGGTCACCCACCACATACTCTATCTCCTTACGCTTCAAGTCCGCGTAAGACTTTTGCCGATCAGAGGCAGCCTTCAACCGCTCACAAATGAGCATCACCTTCTCGGTGGTCCCTTTCAACAAAGCCGGCATCGAAACCAACTTTTGACCAGTTTCAGCCCAACAAAAAGGAGTCCTACACTTCCTCCCGTACAGAGCCTCATAAGGTGCCATCTGTATACTCACCTGATAACTATTGTTATAAGCGAACTCAACCAAAGGCAGATGCTTCTCCCAAGAACCTTGGAACTCAATCACGCAGCACCTCAACATATCCTCCAAGATCTGAATAACTCGCTCAGACTGACCATCCGACTGAGGATGATAGGATGTACTGAAATGCAACCTTGTACCCAGAGCTTGATGCAAACACTGCCAGAAACGCGATGTGAACCTCGGATCCCTATCCGACACAATCGACTTAGGCACACCATGCAACCTCACAATCTCAGCAATGTACAGCTCTGCCAGCTTATCCAAGGAAAACGTAGTATGCACAGGCAAGAAATGCGCACACTTCGTCAGGCGATCCACAATCACCCAAACAGAATTCTTCTTCGAAGGAGACAAAGGTAAACCAGATACAAAATCCATGGTAACCCTCTCCCACTTCCATTCAGGGATTTTCAACGGTTGCAACAATCCTGAAGGAACCTGATGTTCAGCCTTAACTCGCTGACACACCAAACACTTGCTCACAAACTCTGCAACATCCCTCTTCAAACCCACCCAATAGTACTCATCACGAAGATCACGATACATCTTAGTACTACCAGGGTGCATAGCAAAAGGACTACTATGACCTTCAGTCAGAATAGCACGCCTCAACTCAGCATCAGCAGGCACTACTATCCGACTCCCAAAACACAACACACCATCATCATTAAAGTAGAAATCCGAAGGCCTACCCTCCGCGATATCCTGAACATGAGACACCAAGGAATCATCCAGCAACTGCTTTTCCTTGATCAACTGAACCAAAGATGGTTTCACTTGCAACTCAGCGACAAGACCACCATCTCGCGATATGCTCAAGCTAGCAAACATAGCCCTCAGCTCAACAGCTACCTTCCTACTCAAGGCATCCGCAACAACATTAGCTTTTCCAGGATGATACTCAATCGTCAGATCATAGTCCTTGAGCAACTCCAACCAACGCCGCTGCCTAAGATTCAACTCCTTCTGAGACATCAGATACCTCAAACTCTTGTGATCCGTGTACACAGTACACTTCTCACCATACAGATAATGTCTCCAGATCTTCAGAGCAAAAACCACTGCAGCCAGCTCAATGTCATGCGTAGGATAGTTGCGCTCATGCACTTTCAACTGCCGCGATGCATAAGCCACAACCTTACCCTCTTGCATCAGCACACATCCCAAACCAACATAGGATGCATCACTATAGACCACAAACTCTTTCCCCGATTCAGGCTGAACCAAGATAGGAGCTTGCGTCAAAGCTGCCTTAAGCTTCTCAAAAGCTTGCTGTCTCGCTTCCGTCGACTCATACTTAACATCCTTTTGCAACAGCTTCGTCAAAGGAGCAGCAATCTTGGAAAAACCATCCACAAACCTTCGGTAGTATCCCGCCAGACCAAGGAAACTACGGACCTCATGAACAGACTTAGGAACTTTCCAATTCATCACCGCCTCAATCTTCTGAGGATCAACACGAATCCCCTCAGCTGAGACCACATGCCCAAGAAACACCACCTCCTTAAGCCAGAACTCACACTTGCTCAGCTTAGCATAAAGCTGATTCTCCAACAAAGCTTGCAAAACAATCCTCAAATGCTCTTCGTGCTCCTCCTCAGTATGCGAGTACACGAGGATATCATCAATGAACACCACAACGAACTTGTCCAGGTATTCATGAAACACACGATTCATCATATCCATGAAAGCAGCAGGAGCATTTGTCAAACCAAACGGCATCACAAGAAACTTATAATGCCCATACCTTGTCCTGAAAGCTGTCTTAGGCACATCCACATCCTTCACCTTCAACTGATAATACCCTGACCTCAAGTCAATCTTAGAGAACACAGAAGCTCCCCGAAATTGATCAAAGAGATCATCAATCCTCGGCAAAGGATACCGATTCTTGATAGTCAACTTGTTCAGCTGACGGTAATCAATGCACATCCTCATAGTGCCATCCTTCTTCTTCACAAACAAGACTGGTGCACCCCAAGGCGACACACTCGGCCGGATGAAACCACGGTCAAGCAACTCTTGCAACTGCGTCTTCAGCTCCTTCAGCTCCTTAGGTGCCATTCTATAGGGAGTAATGGACACAGGAGTTGTATTCTCATACAGCTCAATTCCAAACTCCACCTCGCGATTAGGAGGTAAACCAGGCAACTCCTCAGGAAACACTCCAGGAAACTCCTTCACAACCCTGATATCTTGCACCCTCAACTCCTTAGAGCTAGGATTCATCACAAAAGCTAGATAAGCTTCACAACCTTGCCTCAGCATCCTGCTCGCCTCCAGGGTAGATACCACATTGGCAACAAACTTCACATTCTCACCCACCACAACAACTTCATAATCATCCGCAAGCTTAAGCGAAACCCGCTTATTTTCACAATCCACAACAGCACGATGCTCAGCAAGCCAATCCATACCAAGGATCACATCAAAACCATAAAAGGGCAACTCCATAAGATCAACATAGAAAACATGTTCTTGAACAACCAAAGGACACCTTCTAAAAAGCTTTCGAGTCACAACAGTTTCACCAAAAGAACTAGTGACACGAACACCAACATCCAAAGACTCAACAGGTAAACCAAGCAATTCAGCATGCTCACGGAAAATGTATGAATGCGTAGATCCAGAATCAATCAAAGAAAGCAATGACAAGGATTGCAAAGTAAAGGTACCTGCAATCACATCTGCATCATTCCTTCCCTCACGCTGAGCATACACCACCATTCCAGCATCCATTCCCAGCTGCCGCAACAGGAGCTTGCACCTCTCTCACAGCATGAGGACAGTCACGCTTCATGTGACCACGTGAACCACAGATCCAGCAAGCACTCGGATCAGCTCTAGCATTGCCTCCTCTAGCAGGTACACCACCACCTCTCTTGGCTGAGGACTGATAGTTCTGATCACGTCCCCTCTTGTTCCGTCTACCTCCGGAACTAAACTCAGCTGATCTCTTTCCAGAACTTGCTCCAGCACTTCTCGCCGATAAACCCAAGTTCATCTCTATATCCTTGGCTCGGCCCACCAACACATCAAAATCATCATATTCAGTGGCTAGCACATACATTTTCACATCCATCACAAGACCATAACGGAACCTCTCGCACCTTGCCCGCTCATCAGGTATCAGCTCAGGTGCATACTAACTGAGTCGCACAAACTGCCCCTCATACTCAGCCACACTCATGCTCCCCTGGGTAAGAGACATGAATTCACGCTTCTTCTCATCAAGATATCTCACTCCAAGATATCTCCTCTTGAACACATTCTCAAAAAAAAATGTCCAAGTAACATCAGCTTCAGCCATCCCAGCTATGGTGGTCGTCCACCACGTATACGCATCGTCCTGCAGCAAGGACACAACACATCCCAGCTTTTGCACATCCGTGCAGCTCATCTGACCCAAGATACGCTTGGTACTCTCTAACCAAGCTTCCGAACTTTCAGCAGACATACCCCTGAACTCAGTCCCACCTAGACTGCGCAGACGCTCCAAAGGTAGTCTAACTCCAGCATCTCCCTGATGCCCAGCTCCTTGAGCTCCAGCTACTGCTGCTCGAAAAGCACCCGCAATAGCTTGTACCAACATAGACATATCAGGCATAGCTTGCCCCTGATCAACCTCTGGTCCAGCAGCTCCAGCACCAGCTGCAGCTTCAGCTCTCTCACCTCCAGCACCACCACCAGGTGGAGGAGGGGGTAACACCGCACTACCCGTGTTCTCCTCGTTCTCGTTCTCATTAAGAGCCGTAGCTTGCACACTACCTCGTAACTCTCTACGTGGTGCCATATTTTTACCATGCAATCACAATGCAAATAAAACAAAGTCAGGCCCAGCAAGGTAAGCAATCCAAGTATTCAAGCTCAATTTCATTCAAAATCAACAACATTTCATTAGCTTCGATTTGGCAGTGGGTACCCACATCATGCTACATCACAGCATACAACTCATTTGCATACAAATCACAAGCCACTAAACATGCTTTCGATCAACAAGCATACAAGGCAAACATACTTCAATCATGCATACATTCATTCCCAATTACTCGAGAACTCAGCTCTGATACCACCAAATTTAACCCCCTTAACCCGGCCTAGACGGTTGACCCGAATTAAGAAAGTCACACGGGGAAAACCAAAGTCAACCCGAAAGTCAACCTTGATTAACAACCCTTTTTTTTCTTATTAATCTTATCTAGATGTACATTATCCCTAATTGTGATCACACAACAACATATTCAAAGATCACAAACATCAGAGATCAAACAGGGACCCAATTGAACAAATTACAACTTTAGGGACCAAATTGTAATTTCTGATAAATATGGGGACTTAACCCAAATTAAAGTTACCAACTTGAAATTAATCAGGTTTCATGCTTCTCTGTGAAATTTCAGCTCAAAAGGACTTCCCGAACTCATACAATTGCACAAACAAGATTCAGGACTAAAACGCAAACAATTCAAAACATTTAACTGCCAATGTCAGCCCCCAACGGTCGACCGTTCCGAAACAGGCTGAACCCGTTTCGAAACACGGGCCGTTCCGCAATGCGTACCGGAACAGGGGCTGGCAGTGGCCTTTCCGTTTCGAAACGGTGCCAACTGTTTCGGACGCCTGGGTTCATTCAAGGCACCCGTTCCGAAATGGTGTGCACTGTTCCGAAACGCCCTGCACAGATTGCAGCATAAAGCTTACTTAAACATGCAATTAATCATCCAAACATGCTCCAAATGTTACCAAACTTTACCAGCATGCAATTCAACATATATGTGACTTACATGCATCAACAAATCGACCAAATAACATCATATACAAAAAACCCCAATTCTATAGGCATGCTTCCTACACAAGCAAACCATTCAAGCGTAAACTTCCAATTCAAGCATATAATGGCTAAACACAAAAACCAACATTCTCATCAACATTCAACATACTTAGGTCCAAACATCTCCCAAAACATACACATTGGTCCCCCATTGCCAAATTACCGAAAGCTAAATGTTCTTAAGAAAACCTTCCATACTTTGAGCTTTACCACCACTTGATTGCTTGCCTTCCTTGCTGCCCTCAAAGTACTCTAATGTTCTGCATTATTGATTTAAGAAAACGAAGAGAGCGTAAGCAAAAGCTTAGTGAGGAATGCTCATAAAAACCATTCAATAATGCATTTATAAAACATTTATAAATCATGCTTCAAATCAACATTTGCACATGCTCAAAAGCATACTTAAAACAAGCATCTCATGCTTCATATCATATCATGTCATATTGGCCACAAGTGATCAATTCCATTTCTTTAAAAACAAGTTCATCAACTTTCACCCCAAGGACTTTTAAACACCTTGGCTCCAAGGACTTCTAAACACCTTGGCCATGGACTTTTAAACACCATGAATGAGGACCACACAAGGACTTTTAACCACCTTTGTGTCCGTAGCAAGTTTCACCCCAAGGACTTTTAAACACCTTGGCCCCAAGGACTTTTAAACACCTTGGCCCCATGGACTTTTAAACACCATGGAAAGGATCACATAAGGACTTTTAACCACCTTTGTGTCCACAACAAGAACCATCCAAGGACTTTTAACCACCTTGATGTTCTTAAGTAACAAGGCTCACTCAAGGACTTTTAACCACCTTAGTGACCTTAACCTTTTAAAAACATCACTTGCCAATATACATCATTTTCATCATTTAATCCACTGTTTTAAAGCATTAAACCAAGCCATATTCATCATGCATTTAAAAGCATCAAACCACATTTAATCAATGCTCAAAAACAAGAAACTCTTACCTTGAGCTTCCTTCAACATATGGCTTACAAAAACAGCAAATACCAAGCTCAATCATGCTTTCAAAACAGTATTTAAAACATGCAATTAAACCACATTGCATCACAACAAAATCATGGCCACCACTAGAGAGTATTTCCGAAAACTTACACTTGAGCTTAGCAAAGTTGTTTAGACTTAAACTAAGCTCCCAAGACATTGGTTTCAAAGCCGAAAACCCAATTTCACTCACCGATTCCACTTCACCTCTTGCCGAAGCACCAAATCAAACTTCCGGATTAACAATTCTTGGATCCAAAGATGCCTCCCCTGTTTTAACACATCAAAGCAGAGGATTAATGCATCACCATGCATTAATTGCTTCAATGAAAGCACCTAAACTCGCTGCTCTCATCCACACTCCTTTTTCGGCCACCAAACACAACCGAAAATGCATCCAAACCACTTCTAAACCAAGCCCAGCCATAAACCAGCAAAACCACACATCCTTTAACATCATTTAACATCTAAAAACAACCTATTAACAACCTTATACCTCCAGCAACATCAGATCCACAAGATCACGTCAAAAACAAACAAGAATCACAAGCTAAACTTAGGAAACTCAACCTATCCGGGATTGCATTAATCAAAACTCAATTCCTTATCAATTTAGAGTTCATTTAACATCAAAAACACATCTCAAATCACAGATTAATCAGATCTAACGAAAATCATCAAAAATCACCAAATCTTGCATTATAAGCCAAGATCCAATTCACAACTCAAAAGCCTTTAATAAAACATCAAATAAGGATTGAAAACTTAGGAATTTCAGTAAAGAACTGATAGTTTAGAGAAGAAGGACGTTCTTACCTCCAAACTTGAGTTTCTCCTCTTTTTGGAATCTAAAACCTTGATGAATCAAGTAGCAAATGATGAGGTTTTGTAGATTTGTTGATTAGGAATCAAAAGAGAGTTGAAAGGAGGAATTTAGGTGAGAAAATCAGATCAAATTCTCTGGAGAGAAAGTGTTTGGGTTGAGAGAAAATGAGAGAAAGGAAATTGAGAAAATAGGGAATTAGTTGCAAAAATATCTAAAATGATTTTCCCTCCTCTTTTCTATATCTTTAAAATCAGAATTAAGTCTCAAAATATCTTAGAAAAATCTGGAGAAACTCTCTTTGGGAAAATAGCTCCTTAAAGATTCAAAGTTTCAACCCTTTATAAAACAGTCACCAAACTTTCGAAAATTACATTTTGGTCACTAGCCAAAATGTCACACTTCCAAAACTCTTTTTCCAAAATTGATTTCACAGTTCACTTAATTATATTAAAAGATGATTTTAGAACATTTTTCCATATTTTTAATGCAACCCGAACTAGGCTTTCCTAATTTCACCTTTTTAGATTCGAACAGCACTTTGACTAAACCGGTCAACGCCCAAAACTCCTAAGCCCAAAACCGGGGCGTTACATCCCGAGTTGGAGAAGATACATGATGTATAGATCGAATGTATAGATCGGATCGGTCTCATGTTATGCATGTTGAGGAGATAGAGTTAAATCTATATTTGTCCTATTATGAAGAACCGGTCGAGAGCTTGGATTCGGACAACAAGGTTCGTCGTGGTTAGACCATTGAGTTGGTCAAGGTCTTGTGGCGACATCATGGTGTAGAGAAAGCCGCGTGGGAAAGGAAGGATGCCATGAAGAAGCAGTTTCCTTATCTTTTTCTATCAGGTAAGTTTTGAGGACGAAATTTCCTAAGTGGGGGAGAGTTGTAACGCCCCAATTTTGGGCTTAGGAGTTTTTGAGGTTGGTTCGTGGTTCGTAGGACCTAGACTAGTTCGAGAACGTTTTTTACCTGATTTGTAAAATTTTGGGAAAATTTCCTAAAATCCTCTCTATATATATATAAAGTTTTGGTGAAGTCAATTTTAGAAAATTGACATTTCGGTTTAGTGACTAATTTGTAAAAAGTGTAAAAATATGTTTTTAAAAGATGTTGAGTGGATCAACAGGTTGATCAAATCCAAGAGGGGGGTGAATTGCGCTTTTAAAAATTGTTGGAGAAAAATGATAGCTAAAAATGAAGAACAAAGGATTTTAGAGTGGTTCAAGTTCCAAATGAACTCTACATCCACTACCTTAGCTACCACTAAGGATTTGTAACAATTCACTAATTTGTTCTTCCACTTTTCAAGTCTTAGGAGGTAACCTTTACACAACCGGTCAAATTTTCTACCCAAAATTTGACCAAACCCTCACAAGTGAACAAAGAAGAATTTAGGCAAGAAAGATATCTCTCAAATACAATGTTGCCCGTGTAAGTACAAACACTCCACCCAATTTTGATATAGGATAGGAATTGAAGACAATAGAATATGGGGTTTACAAGAAATTGGAAAATAAGCACAATGAGCTTGGATTTTTGCTTGGATGTTTATCTTTGATGCAATAGTTGTTGTTGGTCTGTAATAAGCTTCAATTTATACCTTCTCTATTAATTCTAGCCGTTTGGGTGGTTAGGGTATTGATTATAGCCGTTGGGACCCTCTCTTTCCACCATAAATGCGCTCATGCAGCTATTCGTATCGGTACACGAAGACCCGTATCGATACGTGTCTCAAAACAGAAAAAGATGTTGCACAATAATAAAGAGGGTGTATCGATACGCGTGTAAGCGTATCGGTACGGGATAGGGACCATTTCGATACGGATTAGACCGTATCAATACCTTTTTCTATACTTAGCTCACTGGAAGTTTGTGTTTCGATACGGGGTACACTGTATCGATACGGGACAACTACCACTTTAAATGTTAGTTACCTAACAACTAACACCAACGGTCAAAAATATTTAAAGCTCTTCGAATTAAAAATTCCATTAAAATTGTATCGATATGGGTGGAACCGTATTGGTACACCATTCAAACTTCTTCAGGTTTTATAGAGGGGCGTATCAATACAGATTGAATGTGTTTCGATAAGCTGTTTCGATACGGTAAAGAGCGTATCGAAACGCGTCTTTACAATAGTCAAATTTGTAAAAAAAGGTATCGATACTGCTGGAAGCGTATCGATACGCATGGACTTTTTCAATACTTTAGCTTTGGAACACTTATAAAATATTTGGAGTTTGAGTTTTTCAAGTTGGTGATTTATACATCATTTAAGGGACTTAGAAATCTATTTCAAGTTTTCAATTTAATCCTTAACATACTTAGTTATATCAAAATCAAACATAGGTTTTACAATCTCCCCCTTTTTGATATAACAAAACCAAAACTTGAAATTTTTGATACTTTAAAAAACTTTGCAAAATAACTCTCCCTTAATATTAGCTAGGTAACTTTTAAGTTTGAAAATCAAAATTTTTAAGTATGAGCTTCCCTTTCCCCCTTTTTGTTAGATCAAAAATAATTGAGAAATAATGGAAAGTGCATAAAGATAAAAGGTGTAAATAAGCAACATAATATCATTAAGTTCAAATGAAAGATAACATCAACTTAAAATCCAAAAAAAAACAGAAAATCAAAGCATAGGTTTTAGAATAATGCAAACTTAGTCCTAAAAAACATAAATCAAAGGTGCATAAAAAATCCTAAATGATATGAATGATATGCAAAGATAAGCTACTATGCATCTTCATCGCCATCTTCATCATCCTCCTCCATTGCATCATCATTCCTCTTAGTTTGACGCCACTCGTCATGGAAAGCGGTAAGAGATATGTTCATTGAGTTGTGACCACCTTCAAGGGAAGTGAGGCGCGTCTCCACATTCTTCATTCGATCTTCAAGGCTTGTAAACCTTGTGTCAATATTGGTAAATCCTGAATTCATCACTTGATCTACTGAGGCCATTCTCCTGCGCAAACCCATGAATTTCTCATTGAAATAAGTCATGAGGGATTCCATAAAAGGTGGAGGAGGAGCTTGAACTTGATCAACTTGAGGATTAGCAAATTGTTTCGCGGCCTCACTAAGGAGCTCGGATAGATGAAGCCAACTACCATTGAAGTAATGAAACTTACCCTTTGCAAGAGATCTTTCATCGATAGGATCGGTGAGGGGAGTTGGGTAGTCATGTGAGCAATCTATCTCCTTTTGTTGGAAGAAGTAACTCAAGGCCGTACCATAGGTGAAGGAAGTGAAGAGTGTAGTGCGGCGATGTTGCACGAGATAGACAATCTCTGCAAACATAATTCGAGCAAGGTTTGGACGTTTTCTCTCATGGAAGCATCGAATCCAAAAATCATCAACTTGGCGAATACTGGAATACTTCCCTCCCGAGGGCCAAAACCACCAAGAAACCATCAAATTTAGGATCTGATTCTGAGCATTAAGGGCAGTGATGGAACCACTTAGGACATGGCCAAGAGCATTCTCATCATCATAGCCTTTATCCTCCAACTTAAACACATCACAAATGGATTGAACATCTATAGTGACCTTTTTACCCATAAGATGAGAATTAAGGGCCGTAACAACACCATCTCGATTGGCACAACACTTGGCATTAGCATAAAAGATCAAAACTAAGATGCGAAAGAAAAACCCGGGAATTTGGAGAAAATCCATAAACTTCTATTCTTGGAGCAAAGGTAAGTAATCAAATTTGAAACGCTCCGAGTTAAGAAAAGGAATGGAAATTACCCTCTCCGGTCGGATCTTATAGTTTTGAAATTGGCGAAAATAGTTGAGATCTCCGGTGGACTTAAATGATTGTTGGTAGATAAGAGTGAGGTTCGAGTGAGTACCACCTCCAGCATTTGAACCTTCACCGGCTTAATTAGTACGTGCTCTCTTTTTAGGTGCCATGAACTAGAGAAAAGAATAAAAACAGTGTATGCATTAATTTTTCTTCATTCAACTCATTGAAAACCAATAATCAAGGTTTTTGTTAAAAAAAAATTTGTGAACAAAATAAAAAGAAAAAGTTTGAAAAGAGATAAGTTTTTTTAGAAGACAAAACAAAACAAAAGAAAAAATAAAACGAAAATCAAAAGAAAAATTAAAAAGAACAAAGAAAGAGTTTTACCTTGATTTTGATAAAGAAGAATGGGAGAAGAACTTAGCACCAAATTGATGAAAAGCTTGAAGAGCTTTGCTTGATTTTGAAAACCCTCAAGAGATTTTCAGTTGTGGTGTGAAAATATGAGGGATTGAGAGCCTATTTATAGGAAAAACGGCTAAGGTTTTAGGGTTTTGAAAAATTCAATTTTAGTAAAATTTGAACTCTTTAAATGCCAATTTAAAGTTGTCTGCGCAATCGCGTATCGATATGCCTGATGGTGTATCGATACGAGGGTAAAAACGTAATTTCATTTGAGACACACGTTCAAGGTCCGTATCGAAACAGATGCAATCCGTATCGAAACGATTGTTGCTCGTATCGAAACGACTTTAACCGTATCGATACCCATTTTAGGCAAAATGAAATCTGGGAAGCTAATACAGTACTCGTATCGATACGCGTAAGGCCGTATCGATACCCTATGCCCATAAATACATTTTAGGCTTTAAGAACAACCAAAGGCTCAATTTTAACATCTTCTAAATGAATGCAATTGATGAATGAGCAATTCTAAGCATATTCTAACAGAAGCATACTCCCCCTAGCTATAAGCATGGATATTTTCAAGAGCAACAACACATAAACATGCAATTTCACAAGATCAAGCAATTTTAACTTTAAAAGGGTCCTAAAGGTTCAAGGAAGGCTAGTTAGACCTAACTATCTCCTAAGGGACCCAAAACTCTCTTTATATAAAGGCTTTGTAAAGATGTCCGCGAGTTGATTTAAGGAGTCAACATACTCTATAACAACATCTTCCTTAAGGACATGATCTTTAATGAAATGATGTCTTATCTCTATATGTTTGGTTCTAGAGTGTTGGATGAGATTTTCAGTCAAGCATATGGCACTAGTGTTATCACACTTAAGGGGTATGGTTTCAACTTTAATAACATAATCTAAGAGTTGTTGCTTCATCCAAAGGACTTGAGCATAACAACTCCCTAAGGATATGTACTCGGCTT
Organism: Hibiscus tridactylites; assembly: GCA_958450335.1. Classification (NCBI taxonomy): domain Eukaryota; kingdom Viridiplantae; phylum Streptophyta; class Magnoliopsida; order Malvales; family Malvaceae; genus Hibiscus; species Hibiscus tridactylites. The sequence continues at coordinate 59,480,160 of OY288271.1, forward strand.
TGGTGGTAGAAAGAGCTACATTATTTTGTTTCTTAGAGAACCAAGATATGAGCATACTACCTAATAATTGACATATTCCTGAAGTACTCTTCCTATCGATTTTACACCCCCCATAATCCGCATCCGAATAAGCATGAAGGTTAAAGGTTGAGTCTCTAGGGTACCAAAGGCCTAAACAAGGAGTATCACTAAGGTTCCTAACGATTCTCTTAACGGCCATAAGGTGAGACTCTCTAGGACTAGCTTGAAACCTAGAACACAAGCAAACACTAAACAAAATATCTGGTCTACTTGCGGTAAGGTAAAGCAAATATCCAATCATAGAACCGTAAAGCTTAGAGTCAACGCACTTACCTCCTTCATCTTTGTCAAGCTTTGTAGATGAGCTCATAGGTGTGGCTTGAGGCTTTGCATTCTCTAAGCCAAACTTCTTGAGCATATCCTTGATGTACTTTGCTTGATTGATGATGGTGCCATCCTTGCTTTGATTGACTTGGAGTCCCAAAAGGAATGAGAGCTTCCCCATCATACTCATCTCGAATTCACCTTGCATTAACTTAGCAAACTCTTTGCAATGACACTCATTAGTAGATCCAAAAATAATATCATCAACATATATTTGTACTACTAAGATGTCATTTTTATACCTTTTTATGAAAAGTGTAGTGTCCACCTTACCTTTTTCAAAACCTTTTTCAATTAAAAAGTTTGAAAGTCTTTCATACCAAGCTCTAGAAGCTTGTTTTAAACCATAAAATGTTTTAGTAAGTTTGAAAACATGATTTGGAAATTTTGAGTCTTCAAATCCCGGTGGTTGTTCCACATACACTTCCTCATTTATAAAACCATTTAAAAATGCGCTTTTAACATCCATTTGAAAAAGCTTGAAATCATGATGACATGCATATGCGAGCAACATTCTAATAGCCTCCATTCTAGCTACGATTGCATAGGTTTCATCAAAGTCTATTCCCTCTTCTTGAGTGTAACCTTGAGCTACTAATCTAGCATTATTTCTCACAATGTTACCACTCTCATCTAGTTTGTTCCTAAAGACCCATTTATTTCCTATAGTAGATTGATTACTAGGTCTATCAACTAATTTCCAAACATTACTTCTCTCAAATTGATTTAACTCTTCTTGCATAGCCATAATCCAAAAGTCATCTTTTAATGCTTCTTTTATATTCTTAGGCTCTATGCATGAGATAAATGCAACATGGTTCATAAGTTTAAGAGAAGATCTAGTGGTTATCCCTTTGATGATCACCCAAGATTTCACCACCTTTGATATAGTTGAACTCCCTTGGGTAGCTCACTTCCTTTTCCTCAAGAGCCAAGTCCTTCAAGTCTTCAAGAGGTGGATCTTGTGTATCCTCTTCTTTTTGTGGAATCTCATCCTCCTTTGAAGTTTGTCCTTCATCAAAGGCATCAATGATTCCTACATCATCATCATCAGAAAGAATCCTTCCTTGGAAGGAGGTTATCATCGAATACAACATGAATAGACTCTTCTACTACTAAAGTTCTCTTTTTAAATACTTGATAGGCTTTAGAGTTTAAGGAATATCCTAAGAAAATAGCTTCATCACTTTTTGCATCAAATTTACCTAAGTTATCTTTTCCATTATTTAAAACAAAACACTTGCAACCAAATGGATGAAAATAGCTAATGTTAGGCTATTTAGAATTTAAAATCTCATATGGTGTTTTCTTTAAAAGTGGCCTAATCATTACTCGGTTTACAATGTATCAAGCGGTGTTTGTGGCTTCCGCCCAAAAATATTTAGGTAAATTGTTTTCCCAAAGCATGGTTCTAGCCATTTATTGTAAAGTTCTATTTTTCCTCTCAACTACCCCCATTTTGTTGAGGAGTTCGAGGAGCCGAAAAATTTTGGCTAATACCATTTTCATTTAAAAACTCTTCAAATCCTAGATTTTGAAATTCGGTTCCATGATCACTTCTAATATGAGAAATCTAAGCTCAAGATCATTTTGGGTTAATTTTGAAAATGTGATGAAATTTTCTAAAGCCTCATCTTTAGTACTTAAAAATAGAACCCAAGCAAATATAGAATAGTCATCAACAAGTACAAATGCATAAGATTTACCACCCAAGCTCATAGTCATAATAGGCCCAAATAAATCCATGTGAATAAGTTGTAAACATCTACTTGTAGAAACATCATTAATGGATTTAAAGGATGACTTATGTTGTTAACCCTTAGAGCATCCATCGTATATTTTGACATTTGAGAACTTGATTTTGGGTAGACCTCTAACTAGATCCAGGGAAACTAATTTTTCTAAAACACTAATGCTAGCATGTTCTAGTTTCCTATGCCATAGCCATTCATCGTTTTCATTTTGAGCTACTAAACATGCATGAGATGTATGTACGTCATCTAAATGCACCATGTAAATATTACCTATGCGATGACCTATGAGCATAATATTATTTGATTTAATGTCAACAATTTTCACCCGTTTTTATCAAATAAGACATTAAACCCTTTATCACATAATTGACTTATGCTCAATAAATTATGTTTAAGACCATCGACATATAAAACATTTTCAATGAGAATAGTAGAGTGATTACCTATGGAGCCAATACCTTTAATGTAGCCTTTGGAGTTGTCACCAAATGGCACTACTCCTCCACTTTTTTGCTTTAAGTCCATGAATCTACTCTTGTCTCAGGTCATATGCCTCGAGCATCCACTATCAAGGTACCATGAATTTTGACTTTGTGCTTTGGCCTTGTAGCAATGCCCCCTACAAACAAAGATATTAAACTTTTGTTTTTGGTACCCAAATCATTTTGGGTCCACGAGTGTTAGCTCCCAAAAGCTTGGTTCCCTTAGCAATCCAAGGTGACATATCAACAATATTATTAGACTTGACAAGTTCCTTAGGAACCCATACACTTCTAATCTTTTTAGTTCTATTATGTCTAAGGAAGCCACTTTGTTTGTAGTTATGAGTCTTTCTCCTAGGTTGGTTTGTTTTAGATGACTCACCTTTTTCATGCTTCAAATTACCAACATTTTTTAAAGACTCTTTGAGCTTGTTAAGCTCATCTAACACCTTTTGGTGTTCACTATTGCATTGAGAAAGAAGATTATTTAGGTCTACATTTTCTTCTTGGAAGAATTTAAGTTCATGTTTTAAACCTAAAATCTTTTTCTCAAATTTTAAGTTAGCTTGAGAAAGTGAGTCATTTTTATCATTTAATTTCGAAATAATCTTCTCATTTCTAATGACTGACTCTTTGTACTTCTTAACTAACTCATCATACGCATCATGTAATTCATCAAATGTAAAGTCAAAAGATGATGAGTTAGAGGTTACCATGGAAGAATCCTCCTCAAGTGCAATGAGGCAAAGGTTGGCCACTTCGTGTTCTTCCTCGTCACTCCAAGTAGCAAGCTTGGCTTTGAGCTTCTTCTTCTTCTCGAAGCTCTTCTTCTTGAGTTGAGGGCACTCCAAACGAATGTGACCGGGCTTTTTGCACTCGTAGCAAATGATTTGATCCCTCTCTTCTTCTTTGTTTTTGCCCTTGAAGTCCATTTTTCTTTGAATCTTCCTTCCTCAGTTGCACCTCATGAATCGTGAGAACCTTTTGGCTATCATAGCCAATTCCTCTAGGTCATCCTACTTACTAGAAGTGCTCTCCTCATGTAATGAAGCTTTGGGAGCCACTCCTATCTTCTTCATTTTTTCTACCTCTAGCTTCTCCACTCTTCTCTCTTCCTTTTTCTTTTCACCTTCCCTTCCTTGCTTCATTATCTCATGAGTAAGAAGAGAACCCACTAGCTCATCAAGTTTGAGTGTCTTCAAGTTTTTGGCCTCGATGATGGCGGTTCTCTTCACATCCCAAGATTCGGGAAGTGAGTAGAGTAGCTTCCGGACTAGTTTGTCTTACGAGATTGTCTCTCCAAAACCCTTAAGCCCGTTGATGATTGTTGAGAAGCGATAAAACTTCTTGGACACGGTTTCGTTGGGCTCCATTTTAAAATTCTCATAGCTAAGATCGAGAATTCCAATCTTGGTCTCCTTCACATCACTAGTTCCTTCATAGGTGGTCTCTAGTGTATCCCACACTTCCTTGGCACTCGCAATGTAGGAGACTTTGGAGTAGATGTCGGGACCGAAATAGCAAAATAGCATGTGAAGAGCTTTATCATTTCTTTGGATCTTCTTTCTCTCATCTTCACTCATCTCAATCTTCTTCTTTAGAACCAATCTTCCTTCATCATCCCACTTCAATGGAATATAGGGACCATCTTCAATGACATCCCAAACTAGGTAATCATTGGATTTGATGAAGATGTGCATCTGGTTCTTCCAAAATGGATAGTTATCACCGTTGAACAATGGCGGTTTTGTGGTTGATTGAGACTAGTACATGCTTGACCCGGAGGTAGATGCCATGGCTTGATTTTTGGATGATCACACTCTTCCCAGGAACTCTTCTTTTTGTTTTTAATCCTTCAAAGAGGTAGGCTCTGATCCCAATTGTTGAGTGGATCAATAGATTGATCAAAGCCAAGAGGGGGTGAATTGGGCTTTTAAAAATTGTTGGAGAAAAATGATAGCTAAAAATGAAGAACAAAGAATTTTAAAGCGGTTCAAGTTCCAAATGAACTATACATCCACTACCTTAGCTACCACTAAGGATTTGCAACAATTCACTAATTTGTTGTTCCCCTTTTCAAGGCTTAGAAGGTAACCTTTACACAACCAGACAAATTTTCTACTCAAAATTTGACCAAACCCTCACAAGTGAACAAAGAAGAATTTAGGAAAGAAAGATATCTCTCAAATAAAATGTTTCCCCTTTAAGTACAAACACTCAACCCAAATTTGATATATGATAGGAATTGAATACAACACAATTTGGGGTTTACAAGAAATTGGAAAATAAGCACAATGAGCTTGGATTTTTGCTTGGATGTTTATCTTTGATGCAATAGTTGTTGCTTGTATTCAATAAGCTTCAATTTTTACCTTCTTTATCAATTCTAGCAGTTTGGATGGTTAAGGTATTGATTATAGCCGTTGGGACCCTCTCTTTCCACCATAAATGCACTTCTGTAGCTATCTGTACCGATACACGAAGACCCGTGTCGATACCTGACTCAAAACAGAAAGAGCCGTTGCACACTAATATAGAGGGCGTATGGATACGCGTGTAAGCGTATCGGTATGAGATAGGGACCGTTTCGATACGGATAAGACTGTATCGATACCTTTTTCTCAACTTAGCTCACTATAAGTTTCCGTTTCGATACGAGGTACACTGTATCGATACAGGACAAGTACCACTTTAAATGTTAGTTACCTAACAACTGACACCAACGGTCGAAAATATTTAAAGCTCTTCGAATTAAAAATTCTGGTAAAACCGTATCGATATAGGTGGAACCGTATCGGTACTCTATTCAAAATCCTTCAGTTTTTACAGAGGGGCGTATCGATACAGATTGAATCTGTTTTGATACGCTGTTTCGATACGGTAAAGAGCATATCGAAACGCGTCTTTCCAGTAGCCAACTTTTTAAAAAGGTATCGATACGGCTGGAAGCGCATCGATACAGTAAAGAGCGTATCAAAACACGTCTTTCTAGTAGCCAACTTTTTAAAAAAGGTATCGATACGGCTGGAAGCGTATCGATATGCCTGAACGTTTTTCAATACTTTGGCCTTGGAACACTTAGAAAATATTTGGAGTTTGAGTTTTTCAAAATCAGTTTAAAGTGTTGGTGATTTATAAATCATTTAAGGGACTTAGAAATCTATTTAAAGTTTTCAATTTAATCTTTAACATACTTAGTTATATCAAAATCAAACATAGGTTTTAGAAAAGACCGTTATGAAAGACGACCAAAACTTAAACACTTTAGGGAGCTATTACACCAAGGTGTTATCAGCCTTTTCCCTTGATTTAGTATTTTTAAAATATTTAATAAATTAATGTTTTAAATGGGTTTTAATAAAAATGATTTTTAAAAGGCTAAAACATTTTCTTACGTAACTACCTTTCTCATAATTTTTTCTATCAACTTTCCTATCAGCCAAACTATTTTCTCATCACTAAAATCTCAAAAGATTTATCTCTTTTCACCCACTCTAGATTTCTAAGTGGTTCTCATGGATTTGTACATCAACTAGCTATGGATTTCATGAAGGTTTTCATCTAAATCATTGCCAACCAAGGGAAAAAGCTTTTGTTAGAGGTGATCTTTCTTTTATCTCCTCTAATCAAGGTTATTTAATGAAATTCCCAACTCTTTGGCTGTCTAATTGTGTTTCCTAATAAGGTTTTATAATCTATTTAATGAAAATGGTTAGATCAAGCCTTGAAACATGATTTCTTATGATTTTTGTAATGTACTGTTTTGGTTCATTTGAGATTGATTTCAATCATGTTTTGAATGTTAAATGATGTTGAAATAAAGGTTTTATCTTAGTAATCTCGAAATGAGTTGGATCTCTAGTTGCTAGGTTGTTAGATTTGGGTTTTTATGGTGACAATGTTGTTTTGGTGTTGCAGGAGATATAATGTAGCGCCCCAATGTTTTGCGTGTCAGATAAGGCTAGTGGAACTGGTAATCGGTGGATCGAATCATTAAAGGTGGTTCAGGATGAGATAAAAATATGATAAAATTTCTTAAAATTCTCTAAAAATATATTTAAGAGGTTGACTTAATCATTTTTGCAAAACAAGTTTTGGGAAGTATACATTTTGGGTAGTGACCAAAATGTAAAGTTTTAAAAATGTGGAAAAAGGAGTGTTTTTCAAAAAGAGTCAAAATCTTAAAATCTTTAGGGAGCTAATTGGTAATTAAGCCTTTTCTCTAATTTGGCATGTGATTTAAATGATTTATTAAATATTAAAGTGGCTTTTTAATGATTTAATTAAAGAGGTAGCTATGTTGGTTAAACAAAATTTGACGATCATTTCATTCTCTTCATTTCACATCAGCCAAACACTCTCCATTTTCTCTCATTTTCTAGATTTCAATTACTTTCATTTTCTCTCAAATTTCTTCAAGATTCTTGAAAGCTAAACTTGCCAAATTAGAATAGAAGCAAGGATTGTAGGTAAATTTTGTGCTAACCCTCTAATCAAGGTTCTTTAATGAAATTCCAAAAATATTTGACTATTTATCTATGTTTTTATTGAGGTTTTATTATTATTTTGATAAAATGATGAAATCTTGATAGGAAAGATGATTTAATGTGATTTTCGGAGTTTTTTTGATTTGGTTTGTTTGAGATGGTTTCTAATTGAGTTTTGAAAGGTTTATGATTTTGAAATAGAGTCTTAATCATATTAATCCTGAAATCCTTGAGATCTTTGGTTTTTAAAATGTTTTTGGTTGGGTTTTTGGGGTGTGATTTGAGATCTGAGTTGCTGGAGGTATAAGGATGGTTTTAGGTTGTTTTTGGATGTTGATATATGCTTAAAATGTGTTGGTAGTGTTGGTTGATGGCTGGGCTGAGTTTGGAGATCAATCGATTGAGATTTTGGTTGTTTCGGTTGGGTAATTTGATGGTTTAGAGCAGGGTTGCGGGTTTCTGGTAAAGTGATGGTGTTTGGATGCATTATGATGAATTAAATCTTTGTTTTAATGTGTTGAAAATAGTTGTGTTCTGGAATCGAACGAAGTGGTTTTGGAGGCTTTGTACGATTAATTATTACATCAGTAAGTGTGGTTTCACAAGTCGGTGTGTAACACCCCAATTTTGGGCTTAGAAGTTTAGGGTCTGAACCGGACCGATCTGATTTTCGGTTCGAATATAAAAGGAGATTTTAGGGAAAGCCTAGTTTGGGATGCTTTAAAAATATGGGAAAATATCTAAAAATCCTCTTTTAATATATATAAGAGAGTGGTGAAATCAAATTTACAAAATAAGGTTTGGAAGTGCACCATTTTGAAATGGTGACTAAAATGCGATTTTTGAAAAGTTCAGTGGTGACTGTTTTGTAAGGATTGAAACTTTGAATCTTTAAGGAGCTAATTTACCCAAGAATGATTTCTCCAGATTTTTCTTAGATTTAAATAATTTAATTAATGTTTAATTAAATAAATGAAAAAGAGAAAACTAATTTTTAGGTTTTCATAACTAATTTTTCTTAAAACTTTCTCATCTCATTTTCTCTCAAAATTCCCTCAACCAAACACTATTCTCCAGCATCTTTTACATTGGCTTTCAATTCAATTGATGAGGATTTAATCAACAATCAATTCATAATCCTTTCTACATCAAATCCTCTTGATTTGCATATTGAATTTTCAAGGAATTTGGCTCTAAACAAGGAGAAATCTACATTTAGAGGTAAGGTTGATCTTCTCCTCTAAATACTCAGTTCTTTACTGAAATTACCAAGTTATCAATCCTTAATTTAAGTTTTACAAAAGGTTTTAATGATATGAACTTGATTTTGGCTTAAAACTCAAGATTTGGAAGAAATCTTGAAGAAATTCGTGGTGTTTGTTTGGGCTCTGTTTTGAGATGGTTTTTAAATTTATTTTGGATGTTTAATGATGTGTAATTGAGGTTTGATCAATGCAATCCCGAATAGGTTGAATTTCCTAAGTTTTTGCTTATGAAAATGGTGGTTTTTGGGGTGATCTTGGTGTTCTATTATAGCTGGAGGTATAAGGACGAGTTTAGGTTCATTTTGGATGTTAAGTGATGTTTAGAAATGGTTAGAAGTGATGGATCTTTGCTGGGTTATGTTTTGGAGGTGTTTAGAGGTGATTTCGGTTGTGTTTGGTAGCCGAAATGTTAGAATTGGTTAGAGCAGCGAGTTTAGGTGTGATGGCTGAAGATTTTAATGCATGATGATGCATTAATCCTCTGGTTTGATGTGTTTAAAACAGGGGAGACATCTTTAGACACTTGTGGTGTTGATCTAGAGGCTTGAACGACGTTTCGGCAAGCTTGCGAAACGGAATTGGTGAGTGGAGTTGGATTTCCAGCTTTGTAATGAATGTTTGAAGGTGTAGGAGCAACTTAACTAAGCTCAAGAGTAAGTTTTCGGGAAAAACTCTCTTGAATGAGCCATGGAGTGGTTCGATGCATTGTTGATAAATTGCATGTTTAAATTCTGTTTTGAAAGCATGTTTTAGCGTGGTTAATGCTGGTTTTGAAAGCTATATGTTGAAGGATGCTCAAGGTAAGATATCCTTGGTTTGACATGTTGTAAATGTGGATTTGATGCATAGTGATGCATGTTGTTAAATGGCTTGATTTAAATGCTTTAAAAACAGTGAATTATTGATGATAAATGATGTATATTGGCAAGTGATGTGTTGGTTTTAAAGTACTTGAATCAAATATAGTTAGCCGGCTATAGGATTGGGTGCACCGTGAATAAAGTCGGCTTGGATTTGGAGGGGTTGTAATTGTATCGTAAACTTCACCAAGTACACTAACGAGATGGTTAAGATCACAATGGTGGTTAAAAGTCCATGTGTGGATCTTGTGTTGAGTGTCCCGTGTTCTCGTTAGTGATGTTATACAACTACCGATGAGTGATGTTGAGGGGTTGTGATTGTACCGTTAAACTCCATCACGGGTGTTGAGGGGTTGTGATTGTACCGGTAAACTCCACCTTGTGTGTTCGGTAGTGTGTATGAAGAATATGGGACAACGCTTGTAATCTGCGTATCCGATTGTGTTTTATCTTGTAAATAGTTATGGTTTATCACTTGGAAGCCAATATGACATGTTGATGTTAATGAAGCATGAGATGCTTGATATGTATGCATTGTTGCATGAGAAACGATGTTTATGTGTTGAAAAGCTTTGTGAAAAGAGTTTTATAAAATGCATTATTGTGTTGTTTCTTTAGAGCATTCCTCACTAAGCAATTGTGCTTACGCTCTCTCTCATGAACCAATAATGCAGATAATTGAGGTGTTTGAGGCAACAAGGATGCTAAGAATCCAAGGGAAAGCTAAGCTCATGTATGGTGATGTTTTCACAACAATATTAGTTTTTTATATTTGGCAATGGGAACCTAGGTTATGTTTTGGGAGATGTTTTGGACTCTCTAATTGTGGCATGGTGCCTTTCATGATTTGGTTTTGTAAATGGCCATTTTGATGTTTGTTTTGGTGTTTTGTGGTTGCTTGAACTTGGACACTAGGGTGCATGCCTATAGACTTGTGAATTTTCTTGATTGATGCCATGAATGTGATTTGATGTTGCAAACATGTACCATATATGTATGTTGACTTGCTGGCATGATTAGGAAGTCATTAGGATATGTTTGAGTGGTTAAATTCATGTTAAACCAGCAAATTCTGCACTTTCTGGGTAACCCGTATCGATACACTCACAAGTGTTTCGAAACGGAGGCCTGTAATGGCATTGGTGTCTCGAAACGGCTGGTGACCGTATCGAAACGGTTTGGCCACTGGAAAGCCATGTTTCGATACAAGTCTCGGAACGAACCCGAGTTTCGGAACAGTCAACCCCGTTTCGAAACAGGTGACCGTTGGGTACTGATTTGAATGGTTTTGAGGTTTGTAAGATTTACGTTTTAGTCCTGAAAATTGTATTTGCAATTGCTTGAGTTCGAGATGTCTGTTTAAGGTGAAATTTTGCCGGGAAGCATGTAATATGACTAATTAAGTATTGGTAACCTTAAAATCAGTTAAGTCCTCCAACTTTCCAAAATTTACATTTTGGTCTTTAATATTTGTGATTTGTGCAATTGAGTCCCTTATCATAATTTGATCGCTGTGTTTTTCACATACGTGTTTCATCAGAGTACGCTTAGGGTTAATGTGCATTTAGACAAGATTAAAAAGAAAAAAAAGGATCGTTAATCAAGGTTGACTTTCGGGTTGACTTTGGTTTTCCCCGGGTAGTCTTCGTACTTCGGGTCAACCGTCTAGGCCGAGATAAGGGGGATTACATTTGGTGGTATCAGAGCTGAGTTCTCGAGTAAATGGGAATGGTTATGTGGGTGATGTATGTGTGATTGCATGATATGCCTTTTAAAAGGAAGTGTGATGTATGAATTGTAAAGTATGTTGCAATTGTGTTGTTATGCTGTGTGGAAGCATGTTAGAGGAACCCATTGTCATATCAAAACTAATGAAAGGAATTGTTTTTTTTTTTGAAAAATGAGCTTGATTACTTGGATTACTTACCTTGTTGAGCCTAATTTTGTTTATTGCATTGTGTCATTGCATTGTTTTAGTGAATGGGACATCGTAGAGAGACGAGAATTAATACGCGAGCTATGGCTCAAAACGAGAATGAGGACAATGCTGATAATGTTGTGGATATACCTCCTCCTCTTGGTGGTGGACCACCCGGCGGTGGTGGTGCTGGAGGTGAAAATGTTGGTGTTGGTGCTGGAGCTGGGGTCGTTGGACCTAATGGTGTGCAGGGGCAAGCTGCTCCTGAAAAGACAGTTTTGATACAGGCTATTGCTGGAGCCTTTTAGGCAGCAGTAGCTGTAGCTCACGGAGCTGCGCATCAGGGAGATGTTAGTGTGAGATTACCTTTGGAACGTCTTCGCAGTCTGGGAGGGACTGAGTTCAGAGGATTATCTCCTGAGGGTTCTGAATCTTGGTTGGAAAGCACCAAGAGAATATTGTGACAAATGAACTGCAACGATGTGCAGAAGTTGGGTTGTGTAGTATCGCTGTTACATGTTGTGCGTATACTTAGTGGACGACCACTATCTCCGGGATGGAGGAAGCTGATGTGACTTAGACGTTCTTTCTGAACACGTTCAAGCGGAAGTATCTAGGTGTGCAATAACTGGATGAAAAGAAAAGAGAATTCATGTCTCTTGTACAAGAAAGCATGACGGTGGCTGAGTATGAGATCCAGTTTGTCCGCCTTAGCCTGTACGCACTTGAGCTTATCCATGATGAGCGGGAGAGGTGTGAGCATTTCCGGTATGGTTTGATGTCGGATGTGAAGACCTTTATGCTTGCAGCTGAGTATACAGAGTTTGATGTGCTGGTGAGTAGGGCAAAGGACATTGAGCAGAACCTGGGTTTGTCTTCCAGAGGTGTTAGTTCTGGCTCGGGCAAAAGAGCTACTGAGTATAGTTCTGGTGGTGGCCGGAACAAGAGAGGACGAGATAAGAGGTATTAGTCTTCTGCTAGGCATGGTAATGGAGGGCATGGTGCGCCTGTTCAGGGAGTCAGGATGAGAGCTGATCAGAACACGTGTTGGACGTGTGGATCGCGTGGCCATTTGAGGCGTGATTGTCCTCGAGTGGCGAGGGAGGTTCAGGCTCCTGCTGCAGTGACCGGTAATTCGTGATGGAATTGTGGTTCGGTATACCACATGAGGAGGGAGTGTCCTTTGTTGGCCGGTGTTGGTCAGGGACGTGCTCCTGGAGTTGTTACACCTCAGAGAGGTCGTGGGCGCGGCCGTGGTAACTTCCAGCGCAGAGATGATGGTGGGAGCAATGTGGCGCATATGGTGGCTGTCCGACCTGAGGGTGGTGGCCAGGCTCGAGTGTATGCTCAGCGAGAGGGGAGAAATGACACGGATGTGATCGCAGGTACCTTTACTTTGCAATCCTTGTCATTACTTTCCTTGATTGATTCTGGATCTACGCACTCATACATATTGCATGAACATGCACAATTGCTTGGTTTGCCTGTTGAGTCTTTGGGTGTTGGTATACGTGTAACTAGTTCCTTTGGTGAGACCGTGGTGACACGGAAGTTGTATAGAAGATATCCCTTGGTTATGCAAAATCATGTTTTTCATGTTGATCTCATGGAATTTCCATGCTATGGTTTTGATGTAATCCTTGGTATGGATTGACTTGTTGAACATCGAGCTGTGATGGATTTTGAGAACAAGCGAGTTTCGCTGAAGCTTGCGGATGATTATGAGGTAGTGGTGGTTGGTGAGAATGTGAAGTTTCTTGCCAATGTGGTGTCTACATTGGAAGCAAGCCGAATGCTGAGGCAAGGTTGTGAAGCCTACCTAGCCTTTGTGATGAATCCTAGCTCTAAGGAGATGCGGGTTCAAGATATCAGGATTGTGCGAGAATTTCCTGGTGTGTTTCCAGAGGAGTTACTTGGATTGCCTCCTAATCGAGAGGTGGAGTTTGGAATTGAGCTATATGAAAACACAACTCCAGTGTCCATTACTCCTTATCGAATGGCACCTAAGGAGTTGAAAGAGCTGAAAACGCAACTTCAGGAGTTGCTTGATCGTGGTTTCATTCGGCCGAGTGTGTCAACTTGGGGTGTACCGGTCTTGTTTGTGATTAAAAAGGATGGCACTATGAGAATGTGCATCGATTACCGTCAACTGAATAAGTTGACTATCAAGAATCGGTATCCATTGCCGAGGATTGATGATCTTTTTTATCAATTTCGGGGAGCGGCAGTGTTCTCTAAGATTGAGTTGAGGTCAGGGTATTACCAGTTGAAGGTGAAGGATGTGGATGTGCCAAAAACAGCCTTCAGAACGAGGTATGGGCATTATGAGTTCCTTGTGATGCCGTTTGGTTTGACGAATGCTCCTGCAGCTTTTATGGACATGATGAATAGAGTGTTCCATGAATACTTGACAAGTTTGTTTTGGTGTTCATCGGTGATATCCTTGTGTACTCTCGTACTGAGGAGGAGCATGAAGGGCATTTGAGGATTGTGTTGCAGGCTTTGTTGGAGAATCAGCTTTATGCTAAGCTGAGCAAGTGTGAATTCTGGCTTAGGGAGGTTGTTTTCCTTGGTCATGTAGTTTCTACTGAGGGGATTCGTGTTGATCCTCAGAAGATTGAGGCAGTGATGTATTGGAAGCCTCCTAAGTCTGTTCATGTAGTCCGTAGTTTCCTTGGTTTGGCGTGATACTATCGGAGGTTCGTGGATGGATTTTCAAAGATTGCTGCACCATTGACGAAGTTGTTGCAGAAGGATGTCAAGTATAAGTGGACAGAAGCGAGACAACAGGCTTTTGAGAAGCTTAAGGCATCCTTGACGCAAGCTCCTATCTTGGTTCAGCCTGAATCAGGGAAAGAGTTTGTGGTGTACAGTGACACATCCTATGTTGGTTTGGGGTGTGTGTTGATGCAAGAGTGTAAGGTGGTGGCTTATGCATCACGCCAGTTGAAGATGCATGAGCGCAACTATCCTACGCATGATATAGAGTTAGCTGCGGTGGTCTTTGCTTTGAAAATTTGGAGACATTACCTGTATGGTGAGAAGTGTATTGTGTACACGGATCACAAAAGTTTGAAGTATCTGATGTCACAGAAGGATTTGAATCATAGGCAACGGCGTTGGGTGGAGTTGCTTAAAGATTACGATCTAACGATCGAGTACCATCCGGAAAATGCTAATGTTGTGGCGGATGCCTTGAGTAGGAAGGTGGCAGTGGAGTTGAGGGCTATGTTTTCTAGTTTGAGTATTTCACGAGAAGGATGTCTTGTGGTTGAATTGCAAGTGAAACCCTCTTTGGTTCAGTTTATTAAGGATAAGCAGCTATTGGATTATTCCTTGGTGCCACATGTTCAGGATATTGCTGAGGATAGACCATCGGATTTCTGTTTTAATGATGATGGAGTTCTATGTTTTGTGAGTCAGATAGTAGTGCCCAATGATGCTGAGTTGAGGCGTGCTATTCTGACTGAAGCTCATAGTAGTCCTTTTGCTATGCACCCTGGTAGTACTAAGATGTACCGTGATCTTAGAGATGAGTACTATTGGGTGGGTTTGAAGAAAGATGTTGCTGAGTATGTGAGTAAGTGCATGGTTTGTCAGCGAGTTAAGGCTGAGCATCAGTTTCCTTCTGGGTTGTTGCAACCGTTGAGGATTCCTGAGTGGAAGTGGGAAAGGATTACCATGGACTTTGTGTCTGGTTTGCCTTTGTCGCCATCGAAGAAGATTTCAGTGTGGGTGATTGTGGATCGCCTCACAAAGTGTGCGCATTTCTTACCTGTGCATACTACGTACACATTGGATAAGCTTGCAGAGCTGTACATTGCTGAGATTGTGCGGCTGCATGGTGTGCCAAAGTCTATAGTGTTGGATAGAGATCCGAGGTTTACATCGCGTTTCTGGGAATGTTTGCATCAAGCTTTGGGTACACGGCTGAATTTCAGTACTTCTTATCATCCACAGTCAGATGGACAGTCTGAGCGTGTTATCCAAGTGCTGGAGGATATGTTGAGGTGTTGTGTTATTGAGTTTCAAGGCTCTTGGGAGAAGCATTTGCCTTTGGTGGAGTTTGCTTATAACAATAGCTACCAGGCAAGTATTCAAATGGCACCATATGAGGCCTTGTACGAAAGAAAATGCAGAACTCCTCTTTGTTTGGCTAAAACAGGTAAGAAGTTGGTTTCAATGCCAGCTTTGTTGAAAGGAACCACCAAGAAGGTGAAGCTCATTTGTGAGCGATTGAAGGCAGCTTCTGGTCGACAGAAGTCTTACACTGATTTGAAGCGTAAGGAGATTGAGTTTGGGGTAGGTGACCGTGTGTTTTTGAAGGTTTCACCTTGGAAGAAGATGATGAGGTTTGGCCGAAAGGGTAAGTTGAGCCCTAGGTACATTGGACCATACGAAGTGATTGAACGTGTGGGTCCTGTTGCGTACAAGCTAAGGTTGCCGCAAGAATTGGAAAAGATTCATGATGTGTTTCATGTCTCTATGCTTTGGAGGTATAGATCGGATCCTTCGCATGTTATGCCTGTGGAGGAAGTGGAGTTGAATCCAGACTTGACCTATGATGAGGAGCCGGTTGAAATTCTGGATTCGGACAGTAAAGTTCTTCGAGGCAAGACCATTGATTTGGTAAAGGTGTTGTGGAAGCATCGTGGTGTTGAGAAAGCCACGTGGGAAAGAAAGGATGACACGAAGAAACAGTTTCCGTACCTCTTTCCTCCAGGTAAATTTCGAGGACAAAATTTCTTAAGGGGGGAGAGTTATAACACTCCAACTTTGGGCTTAGAAGTTTAGGGTCTGAATCGGGCTGGTCTGATTTTCGGTTCGAATATAAAAGGAGATTTTAGGGAAAGCCTAGTTCGGGATGCTTTAAAAATATGGAAAAATATCTAAAAATCCTCTTTTAATATATATAAGAGAGTGGGGAAATCAATTTTACAAAATAAGGTTTGGAACTGCGAAATTTTGAAATACTGACTAAAATGCAATTTTTGAAAAGTTCAGTGGTGTCTGTTTTGTAACGATTGAAACATTGAATCTTTAAGGAGCTAATTTACCCAAGAAAGATTTCTCCAGATTTTTCTTAGATTTAAATGATTTAATTTTTGTTTAATTAAATAAATGAAAAAGAGAAAACCAAATTTTTAGATTTTCATAACTAATTTTTCTTAAAACTTTCTCATATCATTTTCTCTCAAAATTCCCTCAACCAAACACTATTCTTCGGCATCTTTTCCATTGATTTTCAATTCAATTGATGAGGATTTAATCAACAATCAATTCATAATCCTTTCTACATCAAATCCTCTTGATTTGCTTATTGAATTTTCAAGGAATTTGTCTCTAAACAAGGAGAAATCTACATTTAGAGGTAAGGTTGATCTTCTCCTCTAAATACTCAGTTCTTTACTGAAATTCCCAAGTTATCAATCCTTAATTTAAGTTTTACAAAAGGTTTTAATGATATGAACTTGATTTTGGCTTAAAACTCAAGATTTGGAAGAAATCTTGAAGAAATTCGTGGTGTTTGTTTGGGCTCTGTTTTGAGATGGTTTTTAAATGTATTTTGGATGTTTAATGATGTGTAATTGAGGTTTGATCAATGCAATCCCGAATAGGTTGAATTTCATAAGTTTTTGCTTATGAAAATGGTGGTTTTTGGGGTGATCTTGGTGTTCTATTATAGCTGGAGGTACAGGGACGAGTTTAGGTTCATTTTGGATGTTCAGTGATGTTTAGAAATGGTTAGAAGTGATGGATCTTTGCTGTGTTATGTTTTGGAGGTGTTTGGAGGTGATTTCGGTTGTGTTTGGTTGCCGAAATGATGGAACTGGTTAGAGCAGCGAGTTTAGGTGTGATGGCTGAAGATTTTAATGCATGATGATGCATTAATCCTCTGCTTTGATGTGTTTAAAACAGGGGAGACATATTCGGACACTTGTGGTGTTGATCCGGAGGCTTGAACGGCGTTTCGGCAAGCTTGCGAAACGGAATTGGTGAGTGGAGTTGGATTTCCAGCTTTGTAATGAATGTTTGAAGGTGTGGGAGCTTAGTTTAAGTCTAAGCAACTTAACTAAACTCAAGAGTAAGTTTTCGGGAAAAACTCTCTTGAATGAGTCATGGAGTGGTTCGATGCATTGTTGATAAATTGCATGTTTAAATTTTGTTTTGAAAGCATGTTTTAGCATGGTTAATGCTGGTTTTGAAAGCCATATGTTAAAGGATGCTCAAGGTAAGAGATCCTTTGTTTGACATGTTGTAAATGTGGATTTGATGCATAGTGATGCATGTTGTTAAATGGCTTGATTTAAATGCTTTAAAAACAATGAATTATTGATGATAAATGATGTATATTTGCAAGTGATGTGTTGGTTTTAAAGTACTTGAATCGAATATAGTTAGCCGTCTATAGGATTGGGTGCACCGTGAATAAAGTCACCTTGGATGTGGAGGGTTGTAATTGTATCATAAACTCCATCCAAGTACACTAACGAGATGGTTAAGATCACAATGGTGGTTAAAAGTCCATGTGTGGATCTTGTGTTGAGTGTCTCGTGTTCTCGTTAGGGATGTTATACAACTACCGATGAGTGATGTTGAGGGGTTGTGATTGTACCGTTAAACTCCATCACGGGTGTTGAGGTGTTGTGATTGTACCGGTAAACTCCACCTTGTGTGTTCGGTAGTTTGTATGAAGCGTATGGGACAACGCTTGTAATCCGCGTATCCGATTGTGTTTTATGTTGTAAATGGTTATGGTTTATCACTTGGAAGCCAATATGACATGTTGATGTTAATGAAGCATGAGACGCTTGATGTGTATGCATTGTTGCATGAGAAACGATGTTTATGTGTTGAAAAGCTTTGTGAAAGGGGTTTTATAAAATGCATTATTGCGTTGTTTCTTTAGAGCATGCCTCAATAAGAAATTGTGCTTACGCTCTCTCTCTTGAACCAATAATGCAGATAATTGATGTGTTTGAGGCAACAAGGAGGCTAAGAATCCAAGGGAAAGCTAAGCTCATGTATGGTGATGTTTTCACAACACTATTAGTTTTTGATATTTGGCAATGGGAACCTAGGTTGTGTTTTGGGAGATGTTTTGGACTCCCTAATTATGGCATGGTGCCTTTGATGATTTGGTTTTGTAAATGGCCATTTTGATGTTTGTTTTGGTGTTTTGTGGTTGCTTGATCTTGGACACTAGGGTGCATGCCTATAGACTTGTGAATTTCCTTGATTGATGCCATGAATGTGTTTTGATGTTGCAAACATGTACCATATATGTATGTTGACTTGTTGGCATGATTAGGAAGTCATTAGGATGTGTTTGAGTGGTTAAATGCATGTTAAACCAGCAAATTCTGCATTTTCTGGGCAGCCCGTATCGATACACTCACAGGTGTTTCGAAACGGAGGCCTATAATGGCCTTGGTGTCTCGAAACGGCTGGTGACCGTATCGAAACGGTTTGGCCACTGGAAGGCCCTATTTCGATACAGGTCTTGGAACGAACCCCAGTTTCGGAACGGTCAACCCCGTTTCGAAACAGGTGACCGTTGGGCACTGATTTGAATGGTTTTGAGGTTTGTAAGCTTTACGTTTTAGTCCTAAAAATTGTATTTGCAATTGCTTGAGTTCGAGATGTCCGTTTAAGGCGAAATTTGGCAGGGAAGCATGTAATATGACTAACTAAATATTGGTAACCTTAAAATCAGTTAAGTCCTCGAACTTTCCAGAATTTACATTTTGGTCCCTAATATTTGTGATTTGTGCAATTGAGTCCCTTATCATTATTTGATCGATGTGTTTTTCACGTATGTGTTTCATCAGAGTAAGCTTAGGGTTAATGTGCATTTAGACAAGATTAAAAAGAAGAAAAAAAGGTCGTTAATCAAGGTTGACTTTTGGGTTGACTTTGGTTTTCCCCGTGTAATCTTCATAGTTCGGGTCAACCGTCTAGGCCGGGCTAAGTGGGTTACACGGTGAGTGGAAACTGATTTTCCAGCATGGAAACGTTTTAGAAAAGGTTTTGGGAACTTAGTAAGAGCTTGAAACACCTTACTAAGTTCAAAAGTAAGTGAAGTGAATTTTCTCTTTCAGATTGTGCTAGTATGAGCCTTTGGTTGCATTAGTTTTTAATTGCGTTTACCTACTGTTTTAAAGCATGTTTTGAGAATATAAAATGTTATTGATGATGCCATGTGGTTTAAGGATACCCTGGGTAAGTGATCCTTGTATGCATGTGTTGATGCACGAGTTTTGAGCATGGTTTAATGCTTGAGTTATGGCTTATTATGAATGCTTTTAAAAAATAGTGAGGTATGCATGAAATGTGGATTATATTGGCAAGTGATCATGTGCAAAGTGTTTTGTAAATGAAATCAGATATAGTTAGTCGGCTATAGGATTGAGTGCACTATAAACAAGTCGACTTGGATGTTGAGGAGTTGTGATTGTAACGAAACTCCATCCAAGTACCCTAACGATTGAGGAATGTTTAAGGTTGCAACGGTTGAGGGTCGCTCCCGGGTGCGAACCTTGTATGTGTCTCGTCTCTCGTTAGTGGGCTATACATCTACCGATGAGTGGTGTTTAGGGGTAGTAATTGTACTGAATACTCCACCACATGTGTCACGATGGTTGAGGATTGCTCTCGTGTGTGAGCTTTGAGATGCCGGTGGAGTGTATGAAAGGTTTGGGACAACCCTTGGTAATCCGTGTAACCGATATGTTTTTGAGAAATGAGAATGTTGTTAATCACTCGAAAGCCAATATAATGAATTGAAATGTTATGGAAATGTTGATGATGCATAATTTGGCAAATGCATGTTTTAGCTTAAGCTTTGCATATTGGTGAATGTGCATGGAAGGCTTGATTTTTGTTTAGGAATGGTTTAATTGCTGTGAAGTAATTGATACTTGTTGCATGATGTTTATATGTTGATTTTAATGATAAAGTACATGGATTTTCAAAAAAGGCGTGATGGATTTGAAAAGAGTGAAAATGGTTTTGTGCATTGATGATGTTATTGGTTTTGAGCATTCCTCACTAAGCTTGTATGCTTATGCTCTCTTTAGTTCATCAATGCAGATAATTAGAGGTTTGGAGGCAGCAACTTCAAGTGGTTTCCAAGAGACCTCTGTAAATGTACGTCATGGTTTTAAACTAGTGTAATAAAGGCAATGAGGGTGTTCAATGCTATAAATGTTAGATGTTTTGATATTCTCTGGTTTGGTACAAGTTTGTTATGCATATTTGGGTATGTAAATCCCTTTAAGTGTTGGAAATATATTGGATTTTAGAATTGACCTTTTGGTGCTTGTTTTTCTTAGGAAGCATGCCTTTAGATATCATTGATGTTGATAGCGATACTTTGATGATGTCCTTGCCATGAATTTATGATTGTTGAAGTGCATTTGAGTTGCAAGCATGTTTATGTATATGTTGGATTAGTTTCGGATGATTAGACTCGTGTTAAACCAGCAAATTTAAGCATTTCCAGGCCCATGTATTTCGAAACACCCTTGCTTGTTTCGAAATGGATGTTTGAAAATACCTTCGGGTATCGAAACGGGGAGGTCCGTTTCGGTATGTTTTGAAGCTGTGAATCCTTGTTCTGAAACGGGTCTTGGGTCATTTCGGTATGAGCACGCGTTTCGAAACATGTGCTCCTGTTTTGATACACTCGTTCCAATATAGAACTTGTTGTTCCGAAACGAATGGCTGTTATGACTATTTTTGGAATCTTTTGAGGTTTTACTTCTTTGCAATTTGTTCCCTGTTTGTCTTGTATGCAATCAAGTGAGTTCTATTAGATTATTTGAGCTAAGTTTCGATAGAGATACATGTAATGAACTTAATTAAAGGTTGGTAAACCAAATTTGGTAAAATACCCTTGCAATGTGATAAGTTTACAAAATGGGCCCTAAAACTAGAATTGGTAGTAATCGATGAGCGTGTGTGGTGTTGTTTTATCCGCTGCTTGTGTAAACACATAGAAACCTAACTTGCATCTAGAAAAGATAAAAAGATAAAAAATGGTCGTTTATTGAGGTAAACCTTCCAGGTTTACTTTAATATTCCCCGTGTCACCCGTTCGGTTCGGTCTTTCGGCTAGGACGTGTCGAGGGGCTTACATTTGGTGGTATCAGAGCCAGGTTTCGAAAGGTTTGAATGATGGTAAGTTGCTGGTAAGTAATTGAGATATGAATATGTGTTTTTGGTAATGTTTGTTTTGTCCGGTGGGTGCCTTAAGCATTTAAATGTTGAGTATGTGATGGTGATGCTATATATATGATGATAGATTGGGCTGAATCTTGATGCTTGGGATGCATGATGGTTGTGACATGTGTGTAGTATGCTTTATGTTATGTTGGGACTGAGGAGAGAGTTATGTTCTGGGTCAGTTGCTCCTACTGATGGGCAACGTAACCAGGAGAACGAGGTACTACATGGTGCGAATTTACCTCCTCCACTGCCACCACCACTTGGCGGTGAGGAGCAAGCGCAACACAGACAAGTTGGTCCGGGTTGGGTGATTTGACGCCTTTGGTACAGGTGATGACGGGAGCATTCCAGGCTGTGGTTGCTGGAGTGCAAGTTCAAGCTCCTGCTGCTGGGCAATCGGGTTTGCTGTTGGAGCGCTTGTGAAGTTTGGGAAATGTAGAATATCGTGGTTTATCTCCCAGGGCATGGATGGCCAGTACAATCCGGATCTTGGACCAGATGGGGTGCAATGATGCCTGGAAGCTTGGTTGTACAGTATCGTTGTTGCATGGTGATGCATATGCATGGTGGACGACTGTGACTGCGGCCATGGAGCCTGACAAGGTGGATTGGGATTTGTTTCAATCTTCCTTTAAAAGGAAGTATCTTGGAGTCAGATACTTGGATGACAAAAAAAAGGAGTTCATGTCCTTTGTGCAAGGGAACATGACGGTGGCTGAGTACGAGGTTCAGTTCGTACGATTGAGCTAGTATGCTCCGGAGTTGGTGCCGAGTGATAGGCATCATTGTGATATTTGTAGAACGTTTGAGTGTTCTCTATTTATGAGCGCAAGTGCACACTCCTGTCATGTTACAGTATAAAAATATCGTCTCCCACATTGATTGGACATCTTACTCGAATTGTAATTCTTGCACGAAGAAAAGCAAATGCACAAATAAGATTTAGTTTGTAAAAGAATTAAAAGTAAATAAAATAGAAGTAATTGAGGAAAATTTCAGAATGATAGGTTGGGTCAGATTATGCTTCTCCGTAGTGTGAAACTACATTGAATAGGTTAAGTTGCTTTACGCTGCTAGACTTTGCTCCCTCGGCGAGAGATGGCACATCAGCTGCTTTGACGCTTTCGCTGCCTCGGTAGTGGAATAGATGTATGTCTCAGCGGCAAACTTGGCAGACCATCAAGGCTCGACAGAACACTTTGAAAGTGATCCCGTGCATGTCTAAGTCAGAATGTTGTTCATGCCAACTATAGATAATACCAGTCGCAGCGTGAATCTTGCAAAGACAGCAATGTTGGTTCGTTCTCTTTTAGCCGCTTTAAACCAGAACCTATGTCTAGGCTGGAATGATCAACACTTGATTAGTGTGACGACCGTACTTACGCCTTTCATGAGTTCGACTCTCTTTCGAACTTAATTGAAAACTATGAAGTGCATGGAATAAGCAAACCTTGAAAGTTTTATTGCAAAAACAAACTTAATACCTAAACAATCGTTCTCACACTATTTTACAGCATAACCCAAACCCAAAAGAGAATTTAGAACATAATGGCGGCAAGAAAGACAAAACTATGTCTAAAAGAAAACCTATGTTGTTTTCAAGTACAAAATACATCGAGTATATGTAGGCATTAGCTAGGTCAAGTCCTCCTTGGCGTAGAAGTCTTCAAAGTAGCTTTTGCATTAAATGAAACCTTTAATTCTAACTTCTTTTAGTTTAATGTGGACTTCTTCTCGTTGCCTTGCACCGCAAGTTATCTCAAACTCCTCCTTCGGTGGCTCTGTCTGCTGCTACATACATCAGAAAATATAGTGAATGGCCTCGTTAGAATCAGGATTTTCTGCTCTACAGATCGCATTGTAGTTCTCCACTTCATCAGCTTGCTGCCCTGGGCAGCACGTATGGCGGCGGCATATATTGTCTCTGTCTGCAACTGCATTAGTACAACTCCTTGGTCTGCTGCCTCAGCATCATGTTCTCAGCTCCTCTCTCCTTCTACCAGCTTCTAGTACCTGAAACTAAAACTAAACTAACACAACATCTTTTCCTTACTAAATAAAAGATAATCAATAAAATCATGGCAAAGTGAAGAATACTGTAAAATGCAATGCATGAACCTCATTATGCCTAAACTGTACTTAAGAATATCAATAATATGAGATGAAATGTGCACAAAATATAGAACTTATGGACACTTTACACACCCCAAACTCAAACTATTGCTTATCCTCAAGCAATGCAAACCTAAACATACTTGCCCTTTGAACTAATTAGAAAGAAAAAAAAACATGTTTTAAACTTTATTTAACACCTCAAGGCCGTGACACCTACATTATATTTGTGAGAGGAGAAGAGCATAAATTACCTTAGAATTAAACTACAATTCCAGTACACTGTGTGTAGAAACTGTGTACAGGCTGAATCTGAAGTACATTCTAAGTAAACAAGGATGTTGTCATGGTATATAAGGTTGCTGCCAAGGCAGCATAAGTAAGCACATTTATTTAATCATGTCAATAACGGTTTCATCTTATCACAACTACTCTCTAGGTCTGAAATTAATATAGGAGAAAACTACAAAACCCTGAACCCATTGAGCCGAGTCATTCCGTGAAAGCTTTCATTCACTCATGCTAATTTATCCGTCACTTCAAGGATTTTTAGATTCATGAACTTTGATAGCAGAGGAGTGTCCTTGCACATGATTCTTCCTAGAGTCGGTTTCGAACACCTCTAAGAAAAAAAACATAAATATTTCTTTCTTGATGTGGCAGTGCTTCTTTTTCTGTTTGTTGCATGTTGCGGCAGCTTCCTGCAACCAATGTTAGAATTTTTAAAATAATTCAAGCAGGCAATGTTTACCAGAAATTCTAAAAAACTCAACAAGTAACATTAGTGTTTTTAATTTTTGGGATTTATAGAAAAATTCTAAGTTTACTTCATGCTTTCCCCAAATTTAAAGTCTTTTTAATTGGTGCGAAAATTTAAAGTCGGCTATCCAATCATAAGCACAAGTTCTAACAATTTTTTTCTTTTTCAATTAAATTCTAAGGCAAGTACATTATGCAACAAAATATGCACTAGTTATGCCAAAATAGAAATGAGTGCTAACCCCCCAAACTTGAGACGGGCATTGCCCTCAATGCACAAAAGAAAAAAAGAGATAAATATAAAGATAAATAAAATGATGAGAATTAAAACATAAAAATAAACAATTAGATAAAGAAAAGAAATAAAAACACTAGAAGTTGGTTGAGGGCTGAGAGGAGGCTTGGGTCTTTGCGACAGAGGAGGAAGATGAAGATTGAATGAGAAGGCGACGGCCGGCAGATGTCCTGGCGGTTGACTTCGCATGTGATACTTTAGCTGTCCGCGGCGGCTGGACTCTCTTAGGAGTGGGGCGAGGTTATTCACAAGGTGCTTCACTCTTTTCTGTCTCGAATTCTAACTCCTCGTCTTCTGACTCGGCAGAGATGATGTGTCACTTCCTCTTCCTTGTTGCCTCTTTCGTGTGTTCTGCCGGAGGGTCTGTCACCATGGGTGTTGCTACTACTGCTATTGTTGTTGTTGTCTGCTCGACCTCGTTGGATTTGGAGGTGTTTGCCACCGTTTATGCTGTGTGGGCAGGAGAGAGATGTTGTTGATGCATCTCGGGGGTATCTACCACCGTGCTAGAAGCAGAGGTGGCAGAGTATATTGGGTAGTGCGTCGGAGAGGGATTCTGGGGGCAGAAGGCGACATGGCGGGCAGTTGCTTCTGATGGTGTTCCTTCGCGAGGTGCAGCTGCGGCGGCTAGTTCAGCGGGGAAGGTTGGCATAGTGGGGCCGTCATTGGGAAATTTTTGAAGGAGATAGGCCACAAAGGCATCTTGGACCTCCCCCACTTAATTCATGAAGGTCAATTATTGTTGCTCTATTCTTTATTTGCTGTCGATGAGAGTGCGCAGTATGGCAGTGACTTCACTAGTCTGGGCAGCTTCAGTACTGCCTGGTGTGGCTAGTTGGGCAGCGGAGGGCTGGCTGGGAGTGATCGGTTCTTTCTCTTGGGCCTACATCATCTACAAGCGGACTTTTCTGGTCCAACCCTCCTTGGCAACTGTCATCTCATCATTGGGATTTGAAGGCACGTTGAAATTGGCACATAAGCCGATGATGAGAGATGGGAAGTACAACTGGCCCTTTGATTTTCGAAAACAATTGTGGATCTCCTTCCAAATGATCTCCCCAACGTTGAAGGGTCGATTCACTATGATGGAGTGGATGAGGGCGAGACGCGGCCGATCAATAGTGGAGTTGTGAGAGGTGGGCAGCAGACGACGTTTAATAAAGGTGTTCCATAGCATCGGCTCGGGCAGCAATCAATAGCATTGGACTGAGCTGCCATGTTTTCCTGCCAACTACGGCGTGTTTGGCTTGCTAAGCCTGGCCTTTATTTTTTCGTAGTCGGCAGCCTCATGGACATATACTTATGACAGCTCGGGACAGGGGTTGTCGTCAATCTCGAGGCCATAAAAGTTGTTGATCACGACGATGTTTAGTTTGACGGGTTCCCCTCGGACATATACAAACGACAGCTCGGGGCGGGGGTGGTGGGCATAAAATTTTTGGACCATATTGATGTTTGCTATCTCTGGCTGTCGTGCAAACATCTCCCACCCCTTGCTGTGGATTGTTTCAAATAAGGCGGGCTCTAGGCCGAGGTGCCCTGTCTTCTTTGAGTAATGGAACCCTTGTTCTTCCCATATCGTTTGTTTTACGAACTAGGTCTTATACCACTTTTCATTTTCCTTGGAGCAGAAATGTTAGAAGGTGGGTTTAGATTGGGATGCAGATGCCATGTGTGAGACGGTTTGTTGTAATCTTAAACATAAAAAGAAACTATGAGAAAAAACTGTGGATTCAAAAAGAGTTTAACAAAGAGATGAAAGTACATGAATGAATGAGAAGAGTGGGGTTTAAATAGATGTTGCCGAGAGTTGTCGTGGCGGCATTAAATGTCCAACGGGTAAATTGTTTTGTGCTTGTTACGGGATTTCTGCACGTTACTCATGTAGCCGTTGGCAGCTAGCCGTTAGCAGGCAACTAGTCGTTACGCAGTTTTTCGCTGGGCCGCCCTTGGCTATCTTGGCGGTATGGTGGGCGGGCTCCTTGTTGGGCCTTCTTCTTGGTACGACTCTTTTATTCCTAAAGCCTGAAATAAAAATAATTAATTAAATAATGAAATAAATTCTGAAAAATAAAAAATGTGGATAATAAATTTAACTGATTTAAAATCTAATCCTAAAAGAAAGATACTAAATTGCAATAAATTAAATTCTATTCATAAAACATAAAAATAAAGAGAATAAAAATTAAATTAATTAAGTTATGTTGGGAGTGCATTTGGGTGCATCTCCCGGACATAACCACTTCCTGAGGTGGTTTTTCTTGTCTTTTCCTCGTGGGGGGTCCTCCTGTTCTATAAGATGGTGTGTTGTTGGGTCCTTAAGCCTGCCCTTAGGTCTGTCATGACAGTTGCTGTCTTGCCCTATCTCAGTGTTGATTTTGGAGGCATGAGCGTCCGAGCATCCCTCCTTTTCCTTTATTGAGGGTTGTAACACCTTTAGCTTGATGCTTTGATTGTCTACCCTCATGATCAGCTCCCCATGCTCCACATCTATTAACGTTATGCCCGTGGCCAATAATGGTCGCCCAAGGATGATAGGGGCGTTTTCATCGGCCTTACAATCTAAGATGAGGAAATCTGGTGGGAAAATAAGGTTGCCCACTCAAACTAAGATGTCTTCGATCTTACCCCCCGGTTGTACAAATGCGTGATCAGCTAGTTTCTGCATAATGGAGGTAGGTTCGGCTTGCCCAATACCTAGCTTGTCGAAAACTGCCTTGGGCATCAGGTTGATGCTGGTTCCTAAGTCGCATAGGGCTCTCGTTGCATGTTGCTGTCGATTGTGCGTGGTATAACAAAGCTGTCTTGATCTGTTTGCTTTGGCACCAGTTTGTTGTGCAGCACAACCATGCACTCCTCTATCACAACTACTGTTTCGAACTCCTCAATTCTCTTCCTCTTGGAAACCATGTCACATAGGTATTTTGCATAGTTGGGCAAGTTCTGGATGGCTTCAATGAGAGGGATATTTATGTGCACCTATTTTAGAATATCCAGGAATTTTTGGAACTGATGCTCCTTCTTCTGTTGCTTAAGCCTCTAGGGAAAGATAGTGGTAGGCATATGTCCTCTATACGCTCCTTGCATGGGAACTTGATATGTGAAGGATCATCTGCCTCAGGGCTACAGTCAAGTTCATCTGTCGGGGCAGCTGGTGTTAATAGTGTCGCGGTAGGCAGTTCTTTCTGAGCTGGCTGTTCCTCTACCAGCTTTTCCATTATGGGTTCGTCCAACTGTTTCCCACTTCTAGTTGATATGGCTTTGCACTACTCATACGTGGGTTTAGCTGCTACCTCTGTGCTGTTGGATGCTGCACCCATTGTTATGCTGCTTATGATCTCTGTGAATTGCCCAAATTGGGTCTCTAGGTTCTTGATTGTAGCTTCTTGATTATTCATCCTCATCTTCATCCTGTCCATAAATGACTCGGTTTTATTAATAAACTTTTAGTATGAACAATAAAATCATCAGTTTTAGACATAAAAGTATGTAAAGTTGCTTCTAGTGAATTATTGTTCTATGGTTGTTGAGCTTGTTGTCTAGCCTGGCTCGGTTGGTAGCCTCATGTTGCTGTTGTGGATTGGCAGTGGTTTTAGGATTGCTCCAGGAGAAGTTTGGGTGATTCTTCCATCCATGGTTGTACGTGTTCGTGGTGGGCCTGTTGTTCCTCTCGTATCCTTTCATGAGATTTGCAAATGTAGTACATTCAGAGTAATCGTGGTTGCCCCCACACTCGTTACAGAATGGCTCTACAGCCTTGGACTCATAGACTTTTCCAGTAGGTTGTGCCATGTTCATGACCAGCTCTGTCATTTTGTCGAGGCAGGAAATGACAAATTCTGAGGCTTCCACTTCGTTCACAACTGATGGCCGCCTAATGCTGCCTCGGCGGGCTTTTAGGAACTTATAGTCATTTTTGGTGGCTTGGTTCAAGATCCATAGTGCCTCCTCTGGTGGTCGGTCGAGGATGATTCCGTTGGATGAGGCGTCAAGCGTCATTCGAGTTTGGTTGTTCAACCTGTTGTAAAACATTGACACATGTGTCCAAGCCGGAAAACCATGAACCATGAAGTTATTTAGCATCTGTTGGTACCTCTCTCATCCTTCATACATCGGCTCTTCATCCCCTTGTCGGAAGGCTGTGATCTCGTTTCTCAATCTGTCTGTTACGTTAGATGGGCTGAAACGATCTAAGAAGTCCTTGCACAGCTCTATCCATGTATTAAATGGCCACACTGGCTGGTTGTTCAATCACTGCTTTGCCCTATCCCTCAGTGAATAGGGAATAACCTCATCCTTTGCACGTCTTGGTGCACTTTGTATATCCCAAAACCTCTGCATATGTCCAAGAATCCATTTAAGTGATGTCGAGCGTCTTCTGTGGTAGTCCCTCCAAATTGCCCCAATGTGTTGATCCCGTTGAACATCACGGGCTTTAACTCAAAATGGCTCGCCTCAATTTCAGGCTTTGTAACATTTGGGTCAAAACCCCTAATGTCATGCTCCAAGTAGTCCCTGGTGGTACGTACGTGTTGTTGCTTTCTGGGTGAAATTGGAGGTTGTTGTCTGGGTGGAACTTGATGTTGTCTGGGCGGCAGATCTTGCTGCCCATCCCTGCCGTTACGGGCATCAATGGCAGGGTTTTCGTCTTGGCCGTTCACCATTATTTGTTTTGCTTTTCCCTCTCTTCCTTTGCTTTTCCTAGGGATTCTTTGACTTCTTTCTTAAGTTCTCTTGCTCTTCGTTCGATGTCGTCAAAGAAAATGATTTCACCCTTTGGATTTGCTCTGGTCATGCACTAGCAAAGGAAACTGTAAAATTCTTTTTTTCGAATAAAATAAAAACTAAAAATTAAATTCAAATAAAAATAAAATGTGCAGAAATATAAAAACAAATTTACGGTTTCCAATCCCCGACAACGGCGCCAAAAACTAGTAGAATGTTTGGGTGTTCTCGATTTTATGAGCGCAAGTGCACACTTCTGTCAATTTATTGTATAAAAGATATCGTCTCCCACAAGGATTGGACAACTTACTCGAATTGTAATTCCTGCACGAAGAAAAGTAAATGCACAAATAAGATTTAGTTTGTAAAAGAATTAGAAGTAAATAAAACAGAAGTAATTGAAGAAAAGATTAGAGTGATAGGTTAGGTCAGATTATGCTGCTCCCTAGTGTGAAACTGCGTTCAATAGGTTAAGTTGCTTTGCGCTGCCAGACTTTGCTGCCTCGGCGAGAGATGGTAGTTTAGCTGCTTTGACGCTTTCGATGCCTCGGTAGTGGAACAGACGTGTGTCTCGGTGGCAAACTCGACAGACTCTCAAGGCTTGGCAGAACGCTTCGAATATGATCACGCTTATGTCAAAATCAGAATGTTGTTGATGCTTACTGCAGATAATACCAGTCACGTCGTGAATCTTGCAAAGACAGTAATGTTGATTCGTTCTCTTTTAGCCGCCTTAAACCCTAACCTATGTCTAGGTTGGATTGACCAACACTTGATTAGAGTAAGGACCGTACTTACTCCTTTCGTGAGTTTGACTCTCTCAATACTGAACAAATGGATAGTTAACAACTAATCTTTCAAACTTAATTGAAAACTATGAAGAGCATGGAATAAGCAAACCTTGAAAGTTTTATTACAAAAACAAACTTAATACCTAAACAACCGTTCTCACACTAGTTTACAACATAACCCAAACCCAAAAGAGAATTTAGAACATAATGGTGGCAAGAAAGCCTAAACTATGTATAAAGGAAAACCTAAGTTGTTTTTAAGTACAAAATACATCGAGTATATATAGGCATTAGCTAGGTCAAATACTCCTTGGAGTAGAAGTCTTCAAAGTAGCTTTTGCATTAAATGTATCCTTTAATTCTGACTTCTTTAAGTTGAATGTGGACTTCTTTTTGTTGCCTTACACCGCAAGTTATCTCAAACTCCTCCTTCAGCAGCTCTGTCTGCTGCTACAGGCATCAAAAAATAGAGTGGATGGCCTCATTTGAATTAGGATTTTCTGCTCTACAAATCGCACTCTAGTTCTCCAATTCCTCAGCATGCTGCCCTGGGCGGCAGGTATGGCGGCGGCAGCTGCTATCTCCGTATGCGTCTGCATCAGTACAGCTCCTTGGTCTGCTGCCTCAGCATCATGTCCTCAGCTCCTCTCTCTTTCTACCAGCTTCTAGTACCTGAAACTAAAACTAAACTAAAATAGCATCTTTTCGTTACCAAATTATAGATAATCAATAAAATCATGGCAAAGTGAAGAATACTGTAAAATGCAATGCATGAACCTAATTATGCCTAAAATGTACTTAAGAACAACAATAATGTGAGAGGAATGTTCACAAAATATAGAACTTATGGACACTTTAAAATAGCTTCAAGCATGGGTTGGTGTAGGACGTGAAGACGTTCATGCTCGATTCTGATTATACAAATTTTGATGTGCTGGTGACACGGGCCAAGGACATAGAACAAAACATGGGTTTGACCTCGCGTGTTGGTGGTTCTAGCTTGGGCAAGAGAGATGCAGATGCTGGCCCTAGTGGTGGGCAGAAAAAGAGGAATCGTGACCGTAGATATCAGCATGTGGCGAGGCAAGGTAACTTTGGGCGTGGTGCGCAGCTCAGGGCAACAGGGAGAGGTTTCAGTAGAATACATGATGGTCATGCGTTTTGCATGAGCACTTGAGGCGAGATTGTCCTCGCGTGGATCATGAGGTGCAGGCTCCTGTGGCTAGGGCTAATTCTTGCTGAAACTTAGGATCTGCTTGTCACATGATACGTGAGTGTCCCATGTTAGCAGGAGGTGGTCAGGGTCGTGCACATGTTGTTGCACCGTAGAGAGGTCGTGGGTGCGGTCGTGGTAACTTCCAGAGGAGGGAGGATGAGCAGAGAAGTGTGGCTCATGTCGTTGTGGTTCAGCCAGAGGGAGGTGGTCATGTGAGAGTGTATGCACATCGCGAGGGACATAACAACACCAACGTGATTGTAGGTACCTTCACCTTGCAATCCTTGTCTTTGTTAGCATTGATTATTTTGGATCTACACATTCATACATCTTGAGTGAGCATGCACATTTGCTTGATATTCCTGTTGAGATGCTAGACGTATGAATGCAAGTAACAAGTTCTTTTGGAGAGACTGTTGTTACAAGAAAATTGTATAGGAGGTGCCCTTTATCTATTCAAGGCCATGTGTTTTCAGTTGATTTGATGGAAATGGCTTTTTATGGTTTTAATGTGATTCTTGGAATGGACTTGTTTGTTGAGCATCGAGCTGTGGTTGATTTTGTTGTTAAGCGAGTTACCTTGAAACTTGTGAATGATTATCAAGTAGTAATCGTTGGCGAGAACATGAAATTCTTGTCTAATGCAATTTCGATTCTTGAAGCGAGTCAGATGATGGAGTTGTGTTGCGAAGCTTTCTTGGCGTATGTGATGAATCCTGGTACGAAGGAAGTGTGAGTACAAGACATACGAACAATGTGTGAGGTTTCAGCTATTTTTCCGGAAGAGTTGCCTAGTTTGCCACCAAACCGAGAGGTTGAGTTTGGCAGTGAGTTGTTTGAAAAGACGACTCTCGTGTCCATTTCTCCTTATCGCATGGCACCTAAAGAGTTGAAGGAGTTGAAGACGAAACTTCAGGAGTTGCTTGATCGAGGGATCATAAGGCCAAGTGTTTCACCTTGGGGTGCGCCGGTTTCGTTTGTTGAGAAGAAGGATGGTACGATGCTTATGTGCATAGATTATCGGCATCTGAACAAGTTGATGATTAAGAATAAGTACCCCTTGCTGAGGATTGATGATTTGTTTGACCAATTTCGTGGTGCTTCAGTGTTTTCAAAGATTGATTTGAGGTCTGGGTATTATCAACTAAAGGTTAAGGATGTGGATGTGCCCAAAACAGCTTTTTGAACTCGGTATGGCCATTATGAGTTCTTGGTGATGCCGTTTAGGTTGACAAATGCACCGGCTGCATTAATGGATATGATGAATAGGGTGTTCCATGAGTTCCTGGACCAGTTCGTGGTAGTCTTTATCGATGATATACTCACTTACCGAGGAGGATCACGATAAGCATTTGAGGAATGTGTTGCAAGTGATGTTGGACAATCAACTTTATGCTAAGCTGAGCAAGTGTTAGTTTTGGCTCAAGAAAGTGGTTTTCCTTGGACATGTTGTGTCAGCCGAGGGTATTCAGGTTGATCCACACAAGATCGAGGTGGTGATGAGTTGGAAAACACCTAAATCAATAATTGAGGTGCGTAGTTTTCTTGGGTTGGCCGGATATTATCGAAGGTTTGTTGATAGTTTTTTCTAAGATTGATGCTTCTTTTGACCAAGTTGATGCAAAAGAATGTTCTCTTTGAATGGACGAATGTTAGCCAACAAGCTTTCGAGAGGTAGAAGGAAGCTTTGACACAAGCTCCAGTCTTGATTCAACCAGAATCGGGTAAAGAGTTTGTAGTTTATAGTGATGCATCATATGTAACGCACTGGTTTTGGGCCTAGATGTTTTAGATATCGGACCGGACCGGTCGAGAACGGTTTGAATCGCGTAAGGTAATTTAAGGAAATCAAGGATCGGGATAGGATAAAGTGTGGTAAAAATTGCTAAAATCCTCTAAAAATATGTTTAAGAGATTGGTCAAGTCAATTTTACAAAAGGAGTTTCGTGTAACCCCCTTAACCCGACCTAGACGGTTGACCCAAATTAAGAAAGTCACACGGGGAAAACCAAAGTCAACCCGAAAGTCAACCTTGGTTAACGACCTTTTTTTCTTTTAAGACTTGTCTAGATGCTTATTAACCCTAGATATGGTCATACAAACAGCATACTCAAAGATCATAATCATCAGAGAACATTCAGGGACCCAATTGCTTAAATTACAACTTTAGGGACCAAAATGTAAATTCTGCAAATTAAAAGGACTTAATCCAATTTTATGTTACCAACTTAAAATTAATCATCTTTCATGATTCTCTGTCAAATTTCAGCTCAAACGGACATCTCAAACTCATACAATTGCACAAACAAGTTTCAGGACCAAAAAGCAAACATTTCAAAACATATAACCGCTCATGTCAGCCTCCAACGGTCAGGTGTTTCGAAACAGGGAGAACCTGTTTCGAAACGCGGGACCGTTCCGCAACGTGTTCCGAAACGAGGCCTGGTAGAGGAAATCTTGATTTTCGGATTTGTTTTGTTAAGCTCAGCTATAGATTGATTTTAATTTTGATAACATAGATCCCGAAATCCTTGAGATCCTTGAGTTTCTTGTTAGTTTTATGTGAGTTTTTAAGGTGAAATGGTAGAATCTTTCTTGCTGGAGGTATAAGGTTGGGTTAGGTTGTTTATTAGATGTGTTTTGATGTTTATAATGATTTGGAAGTGATGTATGTTGGCTGGGCTTGGTTTAGGAAGCAATCGATTGAGTTTTCGGTTGTTTCGGATGGGTAAATTGGTGTAGTTTGGGTGAGCAACGAGTTTTTGAATTGTTGCTGGTGTTGAAATGCATTTTAATGCATTTTAGGTATATGCTTTGATGTTTTGAAAACCGGGGATCTTGATTTGGGAGCAAACAAGGCGTTGTTGGAGGCTCCATAGGGGTAATTTTTGTGTCGGTGAACAAGGCTTCGCGTATCGGTGAGTGAAAATGGATTCTCTAGCTTTGTAACGCTTTGAGCGTGGTCTTGGGAGCTTAGTGTAAGTTTGAAACACTTAGCTAAGCTCAAGAGTAAGTGGTTCGAAAGTCTCTCTCGGAAATGTGCTATGTTTTGATGAAAATGCACTTGAGTTAAATGTTGATTTGATTACTGATTTTAAGCATGTTTTAAGCATGAATGTTGCTGGATTGTAATGCCATTATGTTAAGGATGCACTAGGTAAGTGATCCTTGGTTTTCATGTGATAGATGCATATGATGTTAAGCATGTTATGCTTGTGGAAATGGCATTGTGTTTATGCTTGTAAAATAGTGGATTAATGAGGTTAAATGATTATATTGGCAAGTGATGAAAACGGTTTTTAGTTGCGTTAATCGGATATAGTTAGCCGGCTATAGGATTGGGTGCACCGTGAATAAAGTCGCCTTAGATGTCGAGGGGTTGTGATTGTGCCATAATCTCCATCCAACTACCCTAACGGTTGAGGCTAATATCACAACGGTGAATGGTTTAATCTCGTGTGTGAGTCTTATGCATGTGTCATGTACTCTCGTTAGTGGAATTATACAACTACCGATGAGTGATGTTGAGGGGTTGTGATTGTGCCATTAATCTCCATCACGGGTGTTGAGGGGTTGTGATTGTGACATTGATCTCCACCTTGTGTAGTCCGGTAGTATGTATGAAGCATGTGGGACAACACTTGTAATTCGCGTATTCGATTGTGTCTTTTGTTGGTATGGTTTATGGATTTTCACTTGCGAGCCAATATAATGTAAATGATTAATGTTAAGCATGAGATTCTTGTAAGTGATGCTAGAATGCATGAGATGCTTGGTAAAGCATGAGCAAACGTTTATTGCTGTTTTAGAAAGTTGCATATGAGCATGTTTTTAGAAAGTGCATTAATGTCTTGAAAGGACATGTTTTGTGTAAAGGCATGTGTTGAAAAGTGGTGGTTTTGCAAATTGTGAGAAATGCCTTGATGAATATTGTTTAGCGATCCTCACAAAGCTTTGTGCTTATGCTCATTTGTTTCATCAATGTAGAGAATTAGGCGTTTGAGGCAGCGCACAAGCAAGGGTATCCAAGCATCTCGGTTTAGCAAAGTATATGGCTTTACTTTGGTGTAATAAGAGGCAATGGGTAGGATTTATACTTTTGGATGGTTGAGGATGTTGCTATTTACCTTGAGCATATTTGGTTATTTACCTTTGAGTTGTAAATGTCCTTTGAGGATTGATTTTTTGTTTGAATGTTGATTTTTGCTTTGTATGGCTTTGGTGGACTAGGGAGCATGCCTATAGTTCCAATGTTTGCATGATTGATGCCATGTTTTAGTTTATGCTTCATAATGATGATCTATGATGCTTAAACATGTTGTATGTACATTGTAGCATGAATTGGAATGTTTTCGGATGTGGAAAGATGTGAAAATCCAGCAAAAGTTGTTGTTGCAGGGCAAGTTGTATCGGAACGCCCTTACCTGTTCCGGAACGGCGGCCTAAAATGGCCATGAGGTTTCAGAATGGGTAGGAACGTTCTGGAACGATTTTGCTACTGGAAAGGGGTGTTTCAGTACGAGTTTCGGAACGCACCCGAGTATCAAAACGGTCAACCTAGTTTCGAAACGTCCGTTCCGATACAGGGTCATGTGTTTCGAAACACCCGACCGTTGAGTTTGAATTTGAATTGTTTCAGGTTTCTGTTTCTTACGTTTTAATCCCTGGGTCTTGGATGTTTAATTAAATGAGTTTGAGTCGTCCGTTTAAGATGAAATTTGACATGTTGACTTGGATTCTTGCAATGGGCACCCCAAGTTTTAAACAAGGCATAACAACAAAACAAGTCAAACCATTTAGCCCATTGCCTTATTACACTAAACAGATGTTTTTGTAAACTTGGATTCTTGCTTGCAGATGGCCTAAATGGTTTGACTTGTTTTGTTGTTATGCCTTGTTTAAAATAACACTATGGGTCCGAGAAGAGAGCTGAGGTTGAATACTATAGTGCCTGCAGCTGAGCAGGGTGAGAAAGGGGTTGATGTCCCTCCTGGTGGAAACTTACATCCTCCGCCAGCTCTTGGAGGTGGGGAGCAGATGCAGCAAGAGCTTGCTTGTCCGGGTTTGGGTGATCTAACGCCATTGATTCAGGCGATCACCGGGTCGTTTCAGACTGCTGTCGCCGGAGCGCATGTACAGGCCCCTGTAGCTGGGCAGGAAAGCTTACCATTGGAGATGTTGAGAAGTCTAGGAGCTGTGGAGTTCTTTGGAATGTCTCCTGAGGCGTCTGAGGCCTGGTTAGCGAGTACGATCCGCATTATGGATCGGGTGGGCTTTAACGATGTGCGCAAGCTGGGATGCACAGTTTCTTTGTTGCAAGGCGATGGCTACAGCTGGTGGACGACTACCACTGCTGGTTTGGAGCCCAATGAAGTGGATTTGGAGTATTCCACGGGTGCCTTCAAGAGGAAGTATCTAGGGGTGAGATACTTGGACGAAAAGAAATGTGAGTTTATGTCGCTAATTCAGGGCAATCTTTCTGTGGATGAGTACGAGGTCCAGTTTGTATGCCTGAGCCAATATGTTCCTGACCTGATACCTCGTGAGAGGCACCGATGTGATCGCTTCCAGTACGGGCTAGTACAAGAAGTTAAGACGTATATGTTGGCTGCATATTATATTGACTTCGATGTGCTTGTGCGTCAAGCCAAAGACATCAAACAGAACTTGTGTTTGTCGTCTCGAGGTGTTGGTTCTAGCTCTTGGAAGAGAGCAGCTGAGTATAGTTTCAGAGGTGGACGGAACAAAAGAGGTCGAGACAAGAGACATCAGCCTGAGGGGAGGCGAGGTGCTCCGGGTCGAGGCGGACAGGTCTAGGGAGGTCGAGTGAGATCTGAGCAGCATACATGCTAGACATGTGGGTGGAGGGACCATTTGAGGCGAGATTATCCTCGAGCAGCTAGAGAGGTCCAGGCTCCTATTGTGGTGGCAGGGAATTCATGTTGGAATTGTGGTTCGGTGGATCACATGAGGAGGGAGTGTCCCTTGTTGGCTGATGGAGGCCAAGGACGTGCTCCTGTAGTAGCTGCACCTCAGAGAGGTCATGGGCGCGGCCGTGGAAACTTTCAGAGGAGAGATGAGGTATTGCTCATGTAGTAGCTGTCCGACCTGAGGGAGGTGGACCAGCGAGGGTTTATGCTTAGCACGAGGAGCGCAATTATACCGATGTCATTGCAGGTACCTTTGTTCTTCAATCTTTATCATTGCTGTCTTTGATTGATTCTGGATCCACGCATTCTTATATCTTGAGTGAGCATGCACATTTTCTTGATATACCTGTTGAGATGCTTGAAGTAGGAATGCAAGTGACTAGTTCATTTGGTGAGACTGTAGTCACTAGGAAGTTGTATAGGAGATGCCCTTTATCTGTGCAAGGTCATGTTTTTCTTGTGGATTTGATGGAGTTACCCTTCTACGGTTTCGATGTAATACTTGGTATGGATTGGTTGTCGGAGCATAGAGCGGTGGTTGACTTTGATGTCAAAAGGGTGACCCTAAAGCTGACCGATGATTATGAAGTGGTAGGCGAGAATGTGAAATTCTTGTCGAATGTGATTTCGGTTTTAGAAGAAAACCGTATGATGAAGATGGGTTGTCAGGTTTATCTTGCTTATGTGATGAATCCTGGCACCAAGGGTGTGTGTGTGTAGGACATCCAAACTCTTCGCAATTTTCTCGGTGTCTTTCTGGAAGAATTGCCTGGATTGCCACCAAACAAGGAAGTTGAGTTTGAAATCGAGTTGTATGAGAATACGACTCCGGTGTCCATTGCTTCTTATCGCATGGCACCTAAAGAGCTAAAAGAGTTGAAAACGCAATTGCAGGAGTTGTTGGATCGAGGTTTCATCCGGCTGAGTGTGTCACCTTGGGGTGCACCGGTCTTGTTTGTAAAGAAGTAAAATGGGACAATGCAAATGTGCATAGATTATCGGCAACTGAACAAGTTGACGATCAAGAACAAGTATCCCTTGCCTAGAATTGATGATCTCTTTGATCAGTTCCGGGGTGCCTCAGTGTTTTCTAAGATAGACTTGAGATCGGGGTATTATCAGCTGAAGGTGACGGATATGGACGTACCTAAGACAACTTTTCGAACGAGGTATGGACATTATGAATTCTTCATGATGCCGTTTGGTTTGACCAACGCGCCTGCTGCTATCATGGACATGATGAATCGAGTATTCCATGAATTCTTGGATCAGTTTGTGGTGGTGTTCATCGATGATATCCTTGTGTTCATCGATGATATCCTTGGACATGTTGTGTTGGTTGAGGGTATTTGCGTTGATCCGCACAAGGTAGAGGCTGTAATGGGATGGAAGGTGCCTAAGTAAGTGACGGAGGAGCGAAGTTTTCTTGGTTTAGCTGGGTATTACCGTAGATTCGTTGAGGGATTATCGAAGATTGCTGCACCGTTAACCAATTTGTTGCAGAAGAATGTTCTCTTTGAGTGGAGTGATGCGAGACAACAAGCTTTTGAAAAGTTGAAGGAAGCTTTGACGCAAGATCCTATCCTGATTCAACTTGAGTCTTGTAAGGAGTATGTGGTCTATAGTGATGCGTCCATTGTTGGTTTGGGGCTAGGTATTGATGCATGAGGGTAAGGTAGTGGCCTATGCATCTAGCCAGTTGAAGGTGCATGAGCACAACTACCCTACTCATGATCTTGAGCTTGCGGCTGTGGTGTTTGCCCTGAATATTTGGAGGCACTACCTGTACGGTGAGAAGTGTGTTGTGTTCACGGATCATAAGAGCTTGAAGTATCTTACGTCTCAAAAGGAGTTGAATCTTAGGCAGCATCGCTGGGTTGAGTTGCTTAAAGATTATGATCTGACGATTGAGTACCACCCGGGCAAGGCTAATGTTGTGGCCGATGCTTTGAGCCGGAAAGTGGTTGTGGAGTTGAGGGCAATGTTTGCTCGCTTGAGCATTTCGCGTGATGGTGGTCTTATCGCTGAATTGCAAGTGAAACCATCTCTGATTTCGTTGATCAAAGATAAGCAGTTGTTAGATGATTCTCTTGTTCCTCATTGTAACGCCCCGGTTTTGGGCTCAGAAGTTTTAGGCGTTGACCGGTTCGGTCAAAGTGCTGATCGAATATATAAGAGTGAATTTAGGAAAGCCTAGTTCGGGTTGCATTAAAAATATGGAAAAATGTTCTAAAATCATCCTTTAATATATAAAAGTGAACTGTGAAATCAATTTTGGAAAATGAGGTTCGGAAGGGTGACATTTTGGCTAGTGACCAAAATGTAATTTTTGAAAGTTGCGTGACTGTTTTATAAAGGATTGAAACTTTGAATCTTTAAGGAGCTATTATTCCAAAAAGAGTTTCTCCAGATTTTTCTAAGATATTTTAATGCAAAATTCTGATTTTAAAGCTTAAGAAAAGTGGAGGGAAATCATTTTGCTATTTTATAACTAACTTTCCATTTTCTTCCAATTTTCCTTTTCTCTCATTTTCTCTCAACCCAAACACTTTCTCTCCAGATTTTCTCCTCTGATTTTGTCACTCAAATCTTCCTTTTCAATTCTCCTTGGATTCCTAATCATCTCTACAACAAAACCTCACCATTTGCAAGTTGTTTCATCAAGCTTTTTGGTTCTAAAAAGGAGAAATTCAAGTTTGGAGGTAAGAACGTCCTTCTCCTCTAAACTCTCAGTTCTTTACTGAAATTCCTAAGTTCTCAATCCTTGATTTGTGATTTGTTAAATGCTTTTCAATTGAAATCTTGATTTTGGCTTAAAATGCAAGATTTGCTTAATTTTGGTGAAATTTTCGTGTGATCTGTTTGGGCAGTGTTTTGAAGTGTCAAATTGATGTTAAATGAATGCTAAATTGATTAGAAGTTGAGGTTTAATTAATGCAATCCCGGATAGGTTGAATTTCCTAAGTTTGGCTTGAGTTTTTTGTTGTTTTTGGAGTGTTTTTGATGATCTGTTATACCTGGAGGTATAAGGATGTGTTTGTGATCATTTTGGATGTTAATTGATGTTTAAAAATGGTTAGAAGTGATGGATCTTGGCTGGGTTAAGTTTTGGAAGTGTTTGGAGGTGATTTCGGTTGTGTTTGGTAGCCGAAATGTTGGATTTGTGATGAGCAGCGAGTTTGGTTGTGTTGCTGGTGTTTTTAATGCATAATGATGCATTAATCCTCTGTTTTTGTGTGCTTGAAACAGGGGAGTTTGATCAGTGAGCTTTAGAGGCATTGCGGAAGGTTTCAGATGCTTGGAAGGCTTGTTGGCTAGCCTTGTTTTGTGTATCGGTGAGTGAAGTTGGGTTTTCAGCTTTTAAACCAAGGTTTGAAGGTTTTGGGAGCTTAGTTTAAGTATAAACAACTTTGCTAAGCTCAAGAGTAAGTAAATGGTTTTTCGCTCTTGGTTGTGTTGTGAATTGGCTTAAAAAGCAATTGTGTTTGATGGTTGCAATGCATGTGATTTGCATGGTTTATATTTTGTTTTGAAAGCATATTTTAAGCATGGTTTAATGCTGGTTTTGAAAGCCATATGTGAAGGATGCTCAAGGTAAGAGATCCTTGGTTTGTACATTGAAAATGTGGTTTTGATGCATGGTGTTGCATGATGTTTCATGGCTTTGTGTAATGCTTTAAAACAGTGGATTGATGATGGTAAATGATGGTTTTTGCATTATGATTATGCATGTGAATCATTGGACTAATGTGGTAAGATGGTTATATTGGCAAGCGATGTAAGTGGTTCTTGGTTCTTTGATCGGATATAGTTAGCCGGCTATAGGATTGGGTGCACCGTGAATAAAGTCGCCTTGGAGGTGGAGTGGTTAGGAGTGAACCGGTAAACTCCCTTCAAGTATCCTAACGAGATGGTTAAGGTCATAATGGAGGTTAAATGCCCATTTGAGGACCTTGGTTAAGCAAAGGTTATATGGTGGTTAAAAGTCCATATATGGGAACCTTGTGCTTGTTAAGATCACAATGGTGGTGTAAAGTCCATGTGTGGATCTTGTGTTGGGTGTCCCGGATCTCGTTAGTGATGTTATACAACTACCAATCGGTGAATGCAAAGGTTGTATGGTGGTTAAAAGTCCATACATGGGAACCTTGTGCATGTCAAGGTTGTATGGTGTTTGAAAGTCCATACATGGGAACCTTGGGAAAAGTTAAGGTTGTATGGTGTTTGAAAGTCCATACATGGGAACCTTGTAAAAAGCTAAGGTTGTATGGTGTTTAAAAGTCCATACATGGGAACCTTAGGATGGTGAGGTCAAATGGTGTTTAAAAGTCCATTTGGAGACCTTGGATTGGTAGTGTGTATGAAGCGTGGGGGACAACGCTTGTGATCCGCGTATCCGATTGGGTGTTGAGTTGAAAAGTGGATGTGGTTGATCTCTTGGAAGCCAATATAACGTTCTTGATTATAAAGAAGCATGAGATGCTTGAAAAGATGCATGGTTGCATGAAAAGTGTTTAATGCTTGTGAATGCATGTTTACTTGTTAAGTTGAACAAGTGTTGATTATCATTTGGTAAATGATGCATGTGTGCATGAAATCTCTTAAATGCATTGGAGTCTTGATAAGACTTGTTTTAGAAGGCATGTGAGGATGATGTCGTGGTTCATATATTGCCTTGGTTTAATGCATGTGTTGGATTTTTTGAGTAAAGGTTTTAAAGGGTTTCTTGTTTGGAATGACTTTCAAGTATAAGAAAGGTATGTTGTGAAATGGAAGTGTTTTCCAAGGTTTGAATTTAACTTTGCATATGGTGTTTATGCATGGAATGGTTAAATGGATGATTATGCAAATTGAGCTTTGAAATAGTTTTCTTAGCTTGCTAAGCTAAGGGTTGGTTTTCATGTTTGAGCAATGCATGGTTAAAGCATGTTGTTGAAAAGGGGTTTTCAAACTTTGCTTGGTAAACAAATCGAGTTGTTTTTCAAAGAGGTTTTATGACTCGCTGCATTGATGGTGTTTTGGTTTTGAGCATTCCTCACTAAGCATTATGTGCTTACGCTCCTTTCTGTCCATCAATGCATATTCTTGAAGTTTGGACAGCGAGAAGCAAGGGATTCAAGGAGGACTCCATTTGAGATGTATGTCTCGGTGAATAGCTATAGTTAATAAAGGCAATGGGGTAGAATCTCTTGGGTTGATGTTTATGTGGTCGTATATGTTCGGACAAGAATGGTTTAACGTTGTTGTTAACGTTGGTTTTGCATTTGGATTTATGAGATTGATTTGGAGATTTGGTGTTTTAATGGTTGCTTGTGTAGAAAGCATGCTTATAGAATTGGGGCTTTTCATATATGATGTTATATTGATGAATTGTTGATGCAAGTATGTCTCCTTTATGTTGAATTGCATGTTGGTAAAGTTTGGTGGCTTTTGGAGCATGATTGGATGGTCAATTGCGTGTTTAAGCATGTCTTTTTCTGCATTATGTGCAGGGCGTTTCGGAACAGGGACTACCGTTTCGGAACGGATGCCCTGAATCAGCCCAGGCGTCCGAAACGGTAGACACCGTTTCGAAACGGAAAGCATTCTGCCAGTCCCCTGTTTCGGTACGCATTGCGGAACGGCCCCGCGTTTCGAAACGGGCTCTGCCTGTTTCGGAACAGGTGACCGTTGGGGACTGATAGTGGCAGTTATATGTTTCGAAATGTTTGCGTTTTGGTCCTGAATCTTGTTTGTGCAATTGTGTGAGTCTGGGATGTCCGTTTGAGCTGAAATTTGGCAGAGAAGCATGAAACATGATTAATTTTAAGTTGGTAACTTAAAATCTGGTTAAGTCCTTTAAGTTCTCAGAATTTACAATTTGGTCCCTAAAGTTGTAAATTGTTCAATTGGGTCCCTGGTTGATCTCTGATGTTTATGATCTTCGAGTATGTTGTTGTGTGATCACATCTAAGGTTAATTGTAATTTCTGAAAACTTTAAGGACTTAACCAGATTTTAAGTTACCAACTTAAAATTAATCAGGTTTCATGCTTCTCTGCCAAATTTCAGCTCAAACGGACATCCCGAACTCATACAATTGCACAAACAAGTTTCAGGACCAAAATGCAAACATTTTGAAACATTTAACCGCCCATGTCAGCCCCCAACGGTC
This sequence comes from Hibiscus tridactylites, assembly GCA_958450335.1. Taxonomy (NCBI): domain Eukaryota; kingdom Viridiplantae; phylum Streptophyta; class Magnoliopsida; order Malvales; family Malvaceae; genus Hibiscus; species Hibiscus tridactylites. The sequence continues at coordinate 59,523,542 of OY288271.1, forward strand.
ACCCGTTCCGAAACAAGCAGAGCCCGTTTCGAAACTCGGGGCCGTTCCGCAACGCGTTCCGCAACGGGGGTCAGGCAGAGACCAAACCGTTTCGAAACGGTGCATACCGTTTCGGACGCCTGGGTTCATGCAAGGCACCCGTTCCGAAACGGTGCACACTGTTCCGAAACGCCTGCACAGATTGCAGCAAAAAGGCATTCCAAAACATGCAATTAATCATTCAAACATGCTCCAAATGTCACCAAACTTTACCAGCATGCAATTCAACATATATATGACTTGTAGGCATCATCAAATCAGCAATTTAACTTCATATGCAAAAAGCCCCAAATCTATAGGCATGCTTCCTACACAAGCAACCATTTAAGCACAAACTTTCCAATTCAATCTCACTAAAGCCAATACATGTTCCAACAACATCAACAACATTAAAACATACTTGTTCGAACATATACGAACAAAAAAACATCAATCCGAGAGATTCTACCCCCATTGCCTTTATTAACTATAGCTATTCACCGAGACATACATCTCAATTGGAGTCCAGCTTGAATCTCTTGCTCCTTGCTGTCCAAACTTCAAGAATCTGCATTGATGGACAAAAAGGAGCGTAAGCACATAATGCTTAGTGAGGAATGCTCAAAACCAAAACACCATCAATGCAGCGGGTTACAAGACACTTTTAAAACAACCCGATTTGTTACCAAAACCATGTTTGAAAACCCTTTTCAACAACATGCTTAAACCATGCATTGCACATACATGAAATCCAACCCTTAGCTCAGCAAACTAAGAAAACCATTTCAATGTTCAACTTGCAAAAACATTCATTTAGCCACTCCATGCATAAACACCATATGCCAAGCTAAATTAAAACCTTGGAAAGCACTTCCATTTCATATTACCCATTCATAAACTTGAACATCATTTCAAGCAAGAAACCTCTTTTAAACCATTATCCAAGCAATCCAATTCATGCATTAAACAAAGACAACTATGAATCATATCATCATCATCACATGCCTTTTAAAACAAGTCCTAACAAGACTCCAATGCATTAAAGAGATTTCATGCACACATGCATCATTTATCAAATGATAATCAACACTTGTTCAACATAACAAGTAAACATGCATTCTCAAGCATTATACACTTTTCATGCAACCATGCATCTTTCAAGCATCTCATGCTTCACATACAATTATGCATCATTTCAAGCATCTCATGCTTCCTTATAATCAAGAACATCTTATTGGCTTCCAAGTGATCAACCACATCCACTTTTCAACTCAACATCCAATCGGATACGCGGATTCCGAGCGTTGTCCCTACGCTCCATACACCCTACCAATCCAAGGTCTCCCAAATGGACTTTTAAACACCATTTGACCTTACAAGCCTAAAGTTCCCATGTATGGACTTTTAAACACCATACAACCTTAGCTTTCCCGAGGTTCCCATGTATGGACTTTCAACCACCATACAACCTCCACTTTTCCCAAGGTTCCCATGTATGGACTTTCAAACACCATACAACCTTGACATGCACAAGGTTCCTATGTATGGACTTTCAAACACCATACAACCTTTGCATTCACCGATTGGTAGTTGTATCACATCACTAACGAGATCCGGGACACCCCACACAAGATCCACACATGGACTTAACACCGCCATTGTGATCTCAACAAGCACAAGGTTCTCCTATATGGACTTTTAAACACCATATAACCTTTGCTCAACCAAGGTCCTCCAATGGGTAACACCTCCATTATGACCTTAACCATCTCGTTAGGATACTTGAAGGGAGTTTACCGGTCCACTCTTGACCACTCCACCTCCAAGGCGACTTAATTCACGGTGCACCCAATCCTATAGCCGGCTAACTATATCTGATCAACGAACCAAGAATCCACTTACATCACTTGCCAATATAACCACCTTACCACAATAGTCCAATGATTCACATGCATAACCATAATGCAAAAACCATCATTTACCATCATTATTTCACTGTTTTAAAGCATCACACAATGCCATTAAACATCATGCAACCCATGCATCAAATCCACATTTTCAATGTATAAAACCAAGGATCTCTTACCTTGAGCATCCTTCACATATGGCTTTCAAAACCAGCATTAAACCATGCTTAAAATATGCTTTCAAAACAGATTTAAACCATGCAAAACACATGCATCTCAATCATCAACCACAATTGCTTTTAAAACCAAAACACAACACAATTCAAGAGCGAAAATCCAATCACTTACTCTTGAGCTTAGCAAAGTTGTTTAGACTTAAACTAAGCTCCCAAAACCTTCAAACCTTGGTTTAAAAGCTGAAAACCCAACTTCACTCACCGATAACCAAAACAAGGCTAGCGAACAAGCCTTCCAAGCATCCGAAAACCTTCCGCAACACCTTCAAAGCTCACGGATCAAACTCCCATGTTTCAAGCACACAACAACAGAGGATTAATGCATCATTATGCATTAAAAACACCAGCAACAAGATTCAACTCGCTGCTCAACCCAAATCCAACAATTTGGCTACCAAACAGAACCGAAATCACCTTCAAACACTTCCAAAACTTAACCCAGCCAAGATCCATCACTTCTAACCATTTTTAAACATCAATTAACATCTAAAATGATCACAAACACATCCTTATACCTCCAGGTATAACAGATCACCAAAAACACTCCAAAAACAACCAAAAACTCAAGCCAAACTTAGGAAATTCAACCTATCCAGGATTGCATTGATTAAACCTCAACTTCTAATCAATTTAGCATTCATTTAACATCATTTTGACACTTCAAAACACTTCCCAAACAGATCACACGAAAATTTCACCAAAATCATCAAATCTTACATTTTAAGCCAAAAATCAAGATTTCAATTGAAAAGCCATTAACAAGACACAAATCAAGGATTGAGAACTTAGGAATTTCAGTAAAGAACTGATAGTTTAGAGGAGAAGGACGTTCTTACCTCCAAACTTGAATTTCTCCTTTTTAAAGCCAAAATGCTTGATGAAACAACTTGCAAATTGAGAGGTTTTGTTGATGAGATGATTAGGAATCAAAAGAGAGTTGAAATGAGAGATTTAGATGTCAAAATCAGAGAAGAAAATCTGGAGAATTGTGTTTGGGTGGAGAGAAAATGAGAGAAAAGGAAAATTGAGAGAAAATGAAAAGTTAGTTAAGAAATGGTAAAAATGATTTCCCTCCACATTTCATAATCTTTAAAATCAGAATAAAGCCTTAAAATATCTTAGAAAAATCTGGAGAAATCCTTTTTGGAATAATAGCTCCTTAAAGATTCAAAGTTTCAATCCTTTATAAAACTGTCCCGCAACTTTCAAAAATTACATTTTGGTCACTAGCCAAAATGTCAACCTTCCGAACCTCATTTTCCAAAATTGATTTCACAGTTCACTTAATTATATTAAAAGATGATTTTAGAACATTTTTCCATATTTTTAATGCAACCCGAACTAGGCTTTCCTAAATTCACTCTTATATATTCGATCAGCACTTTGACCGAACCGGTCAACGACCAAAACTTCTGAGCCCAAAATCGGGGCGTTACAACTCTCCCCCCCTTAGGAAATTTCGTCCTCGAAATTTCAACCGCCGAAAAGAGAACAACAACCTTCTCAAAGCAACACGCAAGGCAACACATTAGCCTCAACCGACACTAACTACTATCCACACAAAACCTCCACCAAACTCAACACCATCACATGCTGTTCATTAAATCCAGAACACACAAAGATAGCCACAACTTAATCTTTCACATAACCGGACCGTTCACAGCCCCAACATCAACCTGAAGAACTTCAGCTCTCACAGCACACATCACTGCAATACACAACTCCAAGACTTATTTACACAGAGACAACAACCAATCCAATTCAGCCACTATGCAAACTTCTCTGCTTCAAAAACTCTTGCAAACTCCCAAACCTCTTCCAAGGATTTTCCCAACAAGCAGAAATCTTTAAGCATCAACTGCTTACCCAAACTCCTCAACGAATGCTGATAAACTTCTACATCTGCCGCTAACATCACCATAACAACTTACCAGGATTGCTCACCCAGATTCCAAGAATTACAACATAACCCCAACTTGAATCCATCAGCCGCTCCACACACCACCAGCTGACTTCAAACAGAACTTCCTTAACCACAACCAGCCAACCACTTCTCACAAGAACCCAAACAACAAATAAAAACCTTCGATCTTTCATAACCCTATCACTTCAAACTTCAACCATAACACTTGCATTACCAGAACATTGCTTAACCAAAAGACACATAACAGCTCCTCAACTCCTCAAAGGTTGCTAAAAACCAGCACTTACAAACACAACCCCTCCACAACAACTTAAATACTAGGCTACTTCAGCACTTGGAACAAAACCACAAAACTGCAACATCACTAGCACCAAGGAACTACCACTTCCTTTTAGCTATACAAACCACTTAACCGATACTAACCTCAACCGCTACCCTTCACCACCAAACCACTAAACACTCTGAGCATCAAACACTATCCTTCTACCACAGGCCATACCACTCTCACCATTGCCAGCGACTAGCTTAATATTACTTCTAACTCCCACTCAGCACCAAAACAACCTCTAAAAACCATCATCCAAACCAACCACCACACTAACAGATTCGATTAGTTATTAGCGAGTGTGAACATCGTATGCATGATCACCCACATGCCCTATCAATGCCTGATGTACATGTATGCAAAACCTCTAATGTCATGCCACATGTATGCATGGACCAACATATATAATATAGCATATAACAATGATTTTAACTGTGCATGAATGCCAGTTCACACCCTCCAATAGCATCCTCAAAATCTGTCTAAAAACAACCTCCCAACTCACTCCTAACTTATCTAACTCCATCATACCAACAACCATTAACCACGAGATACTCACTAAGCCTTCTTCACACCAAAGATGTTCCCAAACAACTACCATTACCCCAAACACGCTAGCAACAAGACTAAACTTACCACGCAAGGAAAACCAACAGAAACCAAACTAAGGTAACTAGAGCAAAGATTACTTAACAAGGTTACCTGAAAACACAACACCACCCAGAAGAATCATCAGACGAACTCTCTTCCTTGCGGAACCTTCAACCTCCTGCGGCACAACTGCAGCACCAGCTAACACACCAGGGTCACCACCAACTCCTTGCGGTAAGGAACCTTGGCTGTTCCAAGCCAACCTCAAACAATCACGTCTCATGTGTCCAGCAGACCCACATTTCCAGCAATTCTCTTTTTCCAAACTCCTCACAACCCTCTGCTCTTTTTGCCACCTTTGAACCTTGCCTCGGCCGTGCCCACGACCTTTCAGAGAACCTTTGGCTAACACCAAAGCTGACTTCACTCCGTGAGGACAATCACGCTTAACATGCACTTTAGAACCACAATTCCAACAAATACCCGCGCCCCAACAACCTCCAACATGGCGCCTTTCACAACGGTCACACATCGGTGGCTGAGCTTCCACTCCTTGCTCAAACAACACTTGCTCCACAACAGCACTACCTTCACATTGCTTAACCCTTGGAAACTTCTCTCCAAGATACCTTTCACAAAAAGCAGATACAAAGAAATCCCAGTCAATATCATCGATATGTGACGCCACCGCCACAGATGTCCACCAGGCACACGCATCCTCCAACATCAGAGAAACAACACTCCCCAACTTACAGGCATAATCACAGCCCTCCTGGTCCAAAATCAGAACCACACTGGCCAACCAGGCCTCAAATGCCTCAGGTGTCGAACCATGATATTCCACAGCACCCAAATCAAGCAAACGCTGCTTCGGCAAACCCACACATTCCACAGCCAGCATATCCACTGACTTTACCTTTGCCACCGCCTGAGATGTTCCCAACACCTCCTGAACAACAGATGATGAACTCTTCACCACAGAACCAACTTCTTTCCCTTGCCCTACCACTTCAACTCCAGGCACAGAAGACTGAGACAAAACACCTCTACAAAAGGGTGAATTCCATGCCCTAACAACCTGTCCCAAGGCAGCAACCATCTCACCCAACTGCCATTCTTCCATCGACTTGGCCATACTACTAACAACAACAAACAATCACAACAAGCAAACAAACCAGTTAGACCAGCATTAAGCAAGGATTCAAACTCCAACTCCAAATAACACAATAGCTATATTAATAAGGCAATGGGTATCCCGAATCCTCCCCTTACATGACATAACAGTCAACACAACATGGATATCACAACAGCAAACATATCAAACAACATACTTTGATCATGCTTACATCAAACAGCATCCACTTGCAACAGCATATTATCAACATAACATACTCATTACACTTCCATCATGCATGATATCAGCTCACAACATCAGCACATATCCACATAAGCTCAACCAAGATTCATAACCATAAAGCATGCTTGCATACATCAGCAACATGCTCAGAAACATCAGCAGCACACTCAGAAACATGTGTTTCAACCAACTTTCAACCACACATCAAGGTAAACAACAAGCACACATTACAACAACTTACCGTTTTCCCCAAGCATTCGCAACTCAGCTCTGATACCACCAAATGTAACCCCCTTAACCCGGCCCAGACGGTTGACCCGAATTAAGAAAGTCACACGGGGAAAACCAAAGTCAACCCGAAAGTCAACCTTGATTAACGACCCTTTTTTTTCTTTTTACTCTTGTCTAGATGCACATTAGTCCTAATTGTGATCACACAAACATCATACACAAAGATCACAAACATCAGAGATCAAACAGGGACCCAGTTGAACAAATTACAACTTTAGGGACCAAATTGTAATTTCTGAAAACTTTAAGGACTTAACCAGATTTTAAGTTACCAACTTAAAATTAATCAGGTTTCATGCTTCTCTGCCAAATTTCAGCTCAAACGGACATCCCGAACTCATACAATTGCACAAACAAGTTTCAGGACCAAAATGCAAACATTTTGAAACATTTAACCGCCCATGTCAGCCCCCAACGGTCACCCGTTCCGAAACAGGCAGAGTCCGTTTCGAAACTCGGGGCCGTTCCGCAACGCGTTCCGCAACGGGGGTCAGGTAGAGACCAAACCGTTTCGAAACGGTGCATACCGTTTCGGACGCCTGGGTTCATGCAAGGCACCCGTTCCGAAACGGTGCACACTGTTCCGAAACGCCTGCACAGATTGCAGCAAAAAGGCATTCCAAAACATGCAATTAATCATTCAAACATGCTCCAAATGTCACTAAACTTTACCAGCATGCAATTCAACATATATATGACTTGTAGGCATCATCAAATCAACAATTTAACTTCATATGCAAAAAGCCCCAAATCTATAGGCATGCTTCCTACACAAGCAACCATTTAAGCACAAACTTTCCAATTCAATCTCACTAAAGCCAATACATGTTCCAACAACATCAACAACATTAAAACATACTTGTTCGAACATATACGAACACAAATACATCAATCCGAGAGATTCTACCCCCATTGCCTTTATTAACTATAGCTATTCACCGAGACATACATCTCAATTGGAGTCCACCTTGAATCTCTTGCTCCTTGCTGTCCAAACTTCAAGAATCTGCATTGATGGACAAAAAGGAGCGTAAGCACATAATGCTTAGTGAGGAATGCTCAAAACCAAAACACCATCAATGCAGCGGGTTACAAGACACTTTTAAAACAACCCGATTTGTTACCAAAACCATGTTTGAAAACCCTTTTCAACAACATGCTTAAACCATGCATTGCACATACATGAAATCCAACCCTTAGCTCAGCAAACTAAGAAAACCATTTCAATGTACAACTTGCAAAAACATTCCTTTAGCCACTCCATGCATAAACACCATATGCCAAGCTAAATTAAAACCTTGGAAAGCACTTCCATTTCATATTACCCATTCATAAACTTGAACATCATTTCAAGCAAGAAACCTCTTTTAAACCATTATCCAAGCAATCCAATTCATGCATTAAACAAAGGCAACTATGAATCATATCATCATCATCACATGCCTTTTAAAACAAGTCCTAACAAGACTCCAATGCATTAAAGAGATTTCATGCACACATGCATCATTTATCAAATGATAATCAACACTTGTTCAACATAACAAGTAAACATGCATTCTCAAGCATTATACACTTTTCATGCAACCATGCATCTTTCAAGCATCTCATGCTTCACATACAATTATGCATCATTTCAAGCATCTCATGCTTCCTTATAATCAAGAACATCTTATTGGCTTCCAAGTGATCTACCACATCCACTTTTCAACTCAACATCTAATCGGATACGCGGATTCCGAGCGTTGTCCCTACGCTCCATACACCCTACCAATCCAAGGTCTCCCAAATGGACTTTTAAACACCATCTGACCTTACAAGCCTAAAGTTCCCATGTATGGACTTTTAAACACCATACAACCTTAGCTTTCCCGAGGTTCCCATGTATGGACTTTCAACCACCATACAACCTCCACTTTTCCCAAGGTTCCCATGTATGGACTTTCAAACACCATACAACCTTGACATGCACAAGGTTCCTATGTATGGACTTTCAAACACCATACAACCTTTGCATTCACCGATTGGTAGTTGTATCACATCACTAACGAGATCCGGGACACCCCACACAAGATCCATACATGGACTTAAAACCGCCATTGTGATCTCAACAAGCACAAGGTTCTCCTATATGGACTTTTAAACACCATATAACCTTTGCTCAACCAAGGTCCTCGAATGGGAAACACCTCCATTATGACCTTAACCATCTCGTTAGGATACTTGAAGGGAGTTTACCGGTCCACTCTTGACCACTCCACCTCCAAGGCGACTTAATTCACGGTGCACCCAATCCTATAGCCGGCTAACTATATCCGATCAACGAACCAAGAATCCACTTACATCACTTGCCAATATAACCACCTTACCACAATAGTCCAATGATTCACATGCATAACCATAATGCAAAAACCATCATTTACCATCATTAATTCACTGTTTTAAAGCATCACACAAAGCCATTAAACATCATGCAACCCATGCATCAAATCCACATTTTCAATGTATAAAACACGGGATCTCTTACCTTGAGCATCCTTCACATATGGCTTTCAAAACCAACATTAAACCATGCTTAAAATATGCTTTCAAAACAGATTTAAACCATGCAAAACACATGCATCTCAATCATCAACCACAATTGCTTTTAAAACCAAAACACAACACAATTCAAGAGCGAAAATCCAATCACTTACTCTTGAGCTTAGAAAAGTTGTTTAGACTTAAACTAAGCTCCCAAAACCTTCAAACCTTGGTTTAAAAGCTGAAAACCCAACTTCACTCACCGATAACCAAAACAAGGCTAGCCAACAAGCCTTCCAAGCATCCGAAAACCTTCCGCAACACCTTCAAAGCTCACGGATCAAACTCCCCTGTTTCAAGCACACAACAACAGAGGATTAATGCATCATTATGCATTAAAAACACCTGCAACAAGATTCAACTCGCTGCTCAACCCAAATCCAACAATTTGGCTACCAAACACAACCGAAATCACCTTCAAACACTTCCAAAACTTAACCCAGCCAAGATCCATCACTTCTAACCATTTTTAAACATCAATTAACATCTAAAATGATCACAAACACATCCTTATACCTCCAGGTATAACAGATCACCAAAAACACTCTAAAAACAACAAAAAACTCAAGCCAAACTTAGGAAATTCAACCTATCCGGGATTGCATTGATTAAACCTCAACTTCTAATCAATTTAGCATTCATTTAACATCATTTTGACACTTCAAAACACTGCCCAAACAGATCACACAAAAATTTCACCAAAATCATCAAATCTTACATTTTAAGCCAAAAATCAAGATTTCAATTGAAAAGCCATTAACAAAACACAAATCAAGGATTGAGAACTTAGGAATTTCAGTAAAGAACTGATAGTTTAGAGGAGAAGGACGTTCTTACCTCCAAACTTGAATTTCTCCTTTTTAGAGCCAAAATGCTTGATGAAACAACTTGCAAATTGAGAGGTTTTGTTGATGAGATGATTAGGAATCAAAAGAGAGTTGAAATGAGAGATTTAGATGCCAAAATCAGAGAAGAAAATCTGGAGAATTGTGTTTGGGTGGAGAGAAAATGAGAGAAAAGGAAAATTGAGAGAAAATGAAAAGTTAGTTAAGAAATGGTAAAAATGATTTCCCTCCTGGTAAAAATGATTTCCCTCCACATTTCATAATCTTTAAAATCAGAATAAAGCCTTAAAATATCTTAGAAAAATCTGGAGAAATCCTTTTTGGAATAATAGCTCCTTAAAGATTCAAAGTTTCAATCCTTTATAAAATTGTCCCACAACTTTCAAAAATTACATTTTGGTCACTAGCCAAAATGTCAACCTTCCGAACCTCATTTTCCGAAATTGATTTCACAGTTCACTTAATTATATTAAAAGATGATTTTAGAACATTTTCCATATTTTTAATGCAACCCGAACTAGGCTTTCCTAAATTCACTCTTATATATTCGATCAGCACTTTGACCGAACCGGTCAACGTCCAAAACTTCTGAGCCCAAAACCGGGGCGTTACATAGTCTGTTGGTAGAAGGAAAGTGTCTGATGCTTAAAGAGTTTAGTGGTTTGGTGGTGAGGAGTACCGGTTGAAGTTAGAATCGGTCAAGTGGTTTGAATAGCTAAGTGGAAGTGGTAGTTCCTTGGTGCTAAGTGATGTTGCAGTTTAGTGGTTGTGTTTCCAAGTGCTGAAGTAGCTTAGCATTTAAGTTGTTGTGGAAGGGTTGTGGTTGTAAGTGTTGGTTCTTAGCAACCTTTGAGGAGTTGAGAAGTTGATATGTATGCTTAGGTTGGGCGATGTTCGGTTAAGGAAGGGGTTGTGGTCAAAGCTTGTGGTGGATAGGCAATGAAAGGTCGAAGGCCAGTGTGGTTTGAAAGGGTTCTTGTGGGAAGTGGTTGTCTGGTTGTGGTTAAGAAAGTTCCGTCTGAAGTCAGCTGGTGGTGTGCGGAACGGCTGACGGAGTTAAGTTGGAGTTGTGATGTAATTTTTGTGTTGTGGGTGAGTAGTTTTGGTGAGTCGTTATGTTAGCGGCAGATGGGGAAGGATTATCAGCATTCGTTGAGGAGTTTGAGTAAGCAGTTGATGCTTAAGAATATTTTTGCTTGTTGGGAAAATCCTTGGAAGAGGTTTGGGAGTTTGCAAGAGTTTTAGAAGCAGAGAAGTTTGCGTAATGGTTGAATTGGTTTGGTTGGTGTCACTGTGTAAACAAGTCTTGGTAGTTGTGTGTTACAGTGATGTGTGCTGTAAAAGTTGAGGTTCATCAGGTTGATGTTGGGGCAGTGTCCAGTTCGGATATGTGAAAGGTTAAGTTGTGGTTATCTTTGAGTGTTCTGGATTTTGTGAACAGTATGTGGTGGTGTTGAGTTGGTGGAGTTTTGTGTGAAATGTGTTTAGTGGTGGTTGAGGCTTTTGTGTTGCCTTGTGTGTTGCTTTGGGGAGGTTGTGGTTCCCTTTTTGTCGGTTGAAATTTCTAGGACGAAATTTCCTAAGGGGGGGAGAGTTGTAATGCCCCGATTTTGGGCTCAGAAGTTTTAGGCGTTGACCGGTTCGGTCAAAGTGCTGATCGAATATATAAGAGTGAATTTAGGAAAGCCTAGTTCGGGTTGCATTAAAAATATGGAAAAATGTTCTAAAATCATCTTTTAATATATAAAAGTGAACTGTGAAATCAATTTTGGAAAATGAGGTTCGGAAGGGTGACATTTTGGCTAGTGACCAAAATGTAATTTTTGAAAGTTGCGTGACTGTTTTATAAAGGATTGAAACTTTGAATCTTTAAGGAGCTATTATTCAAAAAAGAGTTTCTCCAGATTTTTCTAAGATATTTTAATGCGAAATTCTGATTTTAAAGCTTAAGAAAAGTGGAGGGAAATCATTTTGCTATTTTATAACTAACTTTCCATTTTCTTCCAATTTTCCTTTTCTCTCATTTTCTCTCAACCCAAACACTTTCTCTCCAGATTTTCTCCTCTGATTTTGTCACTCAAATCTTCCTTATCAATTCTCCTTGGATTCCTAATCATCTCTACAACAAAACGTCACCATTTGCAAGTTGTTTCATCAAGCTTTTTGGTTCTAAAAAGGAGAAATTCAAGTTTGGAGGTAAGAACGTCCTTCTCCTCTAAACTCTCAGTTCTTTACTGAAATTCCTAAGTTCTCAATCCTTGATTTGTGATTTGTTAAAGGCTTTTCAATTGAAATCTTGATTTTGGCTTAAAATGCAAGATTTGCTTGATTTTGGTGAAATTTTCGTGTGATCTGTTTGGGTAGTGTTTTGAAGTGTCAAATTGATGTTAAATGAATGCTAAATTGATTAGAAGTTGAGGTTTAATTAATGCAATCCCGGATAGGTTGAATTTCCTAAGTTTGGCTTGAGTTTTTGGTTGTTTTTGGAGTGTTTTTGATGATCTGTTATACCTGGAGGTATAAGGATGTGTTTGTGATCATTTTGGATGTTAATTGATGTTTAAAAATGGTTAGAAGTGATGGATCTTGGCTGGGTTAAGTTTTGGAAGTGTTTGGAGGTGATTTCGGTTGTGTTTGGTAGCCGAAATGTTGGATTTGTGATGAGCAGCGAGTTTGGTTGTGTTGCTGGTGTTTTTAATGCATAATGATGCATTAATCCTCTGTTTTTGTGTGCTTGAAACAAGGGAGTTTGATCCGTGAGCTTTAGAGGCATTGCGGAAGGTTTCGGATGCTTGGAAGGCTTGTTGGCTAGCCTTGTTTTGTGTATCGGTGAGTGAAGTTGGGTTTTCAGCTTTTAAACCAAGGTTTGAAGGTTTTGGGAGCTTAGTTTAAGTCTAAACAACTTTGCTAAGCTCAAGAGTAAGTAAATGGTTTTTCGCTCTTGGTTGTGTTGTGAATTGGCTTAAAAAGCAATTGTGTTTGATGGTTGCAATGCATGTGATTTGCATGGTTTATATTCTGTTTTGAAAGCATATTTTAAGCATGGTTTAATGCTGGTTTTGAAAGCCATATGTGAAGGATGCTCAAGGTAAGAGATCCTTGGTTTGTACATTGAAAATGTGGTTTTGATGCATGGTGTTGCATGATGTTTCATGGCTTTGTGTAATGCTTTAAAACAGTGGATTGATGATGGTAAATGATGGTTTTTGCATTATGATTATGCATGTGAATCATTGGACTAATGTGGTAAGATGGTTATATTGGCAAGCGATGTAAGTGGTTCTTGGTTCTTTGATCGGATATAGTTAGTCGGCTATAGGATTGGGTGCACCGTGAATAAAGTCGCCTTGGAGGTGGAGTGGTTAAGAGTGAACCGGTAAACTCCCTTCAAGTATCCTAACGAGATGGTTAAGGTCATAATGGATGTTGAATGCCCATTCAAGGACCTTGGTTAAGCAAAGGTTATATGGTGGTTAAAAGTCCATATATGGGAACCTTGTGCTTGTTAAGATCACAATGGTGGTGTAAAGTCCATGTGTGGATCTTGTGATGGGTGTCCCGGATCTCATTAGTGATGTTATACAACTACCAATCGGTGAATGCAAAGGTTGTATGGTGGTTAAAAGTCCATACATGGGAACCTTGTGCATGTCAAGGTTGTATGGTGTTTGAAAGTCCATACATGGGAACCTTGGGAAAAGTTAAGGTTGTATGGTGTTTGAAAGTCCATACATGGGAACCTTGTAAAAAGCTAAGGTTGTATGGTGTTTAAAAGTCCATACATTGGAACCTTAGGATGGTGAGGTCAAATGGTGTTTAAAAGTCCATTTGGAGACCTTGGATTGGTAGTGTGTATGAAGCGTGGGGGACAACGCTTGTGATCCGCGTATCCGATTGGGTGTTGAGTTGAAAAGTGGATGTGGTTGATCTCTTGGAAGCCAATATAACGTTCTTGATTATAAAGAAGCATGATATGCTTGAAAAGATGCATGGTTGCATGAAAAGTGTTTAATGCTTGTGAATGCATGTTTACTTGTTAAGTTGAACAAGTGTTGATTATCATTTGGTAAATGATGCATGTGTGCATGAAATCTCTTAAATGCATTGGAGTCTTGATAAGACTTGTTTTAAAAGGCATGTGAGGATGATGTCGTGGTTCATATATTGCCTTGGTTTAATGCATGTGTTGGATTGTTTGAGTAAAGGTTTTAAAGGTTTTCTTGTTTGGAATGACTTTCAAGTATAAGAAAGGTATGTTGTGAAATGGAAGTGTTTTCCAAGGTTTGAATTTAACTTTGCATATGGTGTTTATGCATGGAATGGTTAAATGGATGATTATGCAAATTGAGCTTTGAAATGGTTTTCTTAGCTTGCTAAGCTAAGGGTTGGTTTTCATGTTTGAGCAATGCATGGTTAAAGCATGTTGTTGAAAAGGGGTTTTCAAACTTTGCTTGGTAAACAAATCGAGTTGTTTTTCAAAGAGGTTTTATGACTCGCTGCATTGATGGTGTTTTGGTTTTTAGCATTCCTCACTAAGCATTATGTGCTTACGCTCCTTTTTGTCCATCAATGCATATTCTTGAAGTTTGGACAGCGAGAAGCAAGGGATTCAAGGAGGACTCCATTTGAGATGTATGTCTCGGTGAATAGCTATAGTTAATAAAGGCAATGGGGTAGAATCTCTTGGGTTGATGTTTATGTGTTCGTATATGTTCGGACAAGAATGGTTTAACGTTGTTGTTAACGTTGGTTTTGCATTTGGATTTATGAGATTGATTTGGAGATTTGGTGTTTTAATGGTTGCTTGTGTAGAAAGCATGCTTATAGAATTGGGGCTTTTCATATATGATGTTATATTGATGAATTGTTGATGCAAGTATGTCTCCTTTATGTTGAATTGCATGTTGGTAAAGTTTGGTGGCTTTTGGAGCATGATTGGATGGTCAATTGCGTGTTTAAGCATGCCTTTTTCTGCATTATGTGCAGGGCGTTTCGGAACAGGGACTACCGTTTCGGAACGGATGCCCTGAATCAGCCCAGACGTCCGAAACGGTAGACACCGTTTCGAAACGGAAAGCATTCTGCCAGTCCCCTGTTTCGGTACGCGTTGCGGAACGGCCCAGCGTTTCGAAATGGGCTCTGCCTGTTTCGGAACAGGTGACCGTTGGGGACTGACAGTGGCAGTTATATGTTTCGAAATGTTTGCGTTTTGGTCCTGAATCTTGTTTGTGCAATTGTGTGAGTCTGGGATGTCCGTTTGAGCTGAAATTTGGCAGAGAAGCATGAAACATGATTAATTTTAAGTTGGTAACTTAAAATCTGGTTAAGTCCTTTAAGTTCTCAGAATTTACAATTTGGTCCCTAAAGTTGTAAATTGTTCAATTGGGTCCCTGGTTGATCTCTGATGTTTATGATCTTCGAGTATGTTGTTGTGTGATCACATCTAAGGTTAATATGCATCTAGACAAGATTAAAAAGGAAAAAAAAGGGTCGTTAATCAAGGTTGACTTTCGGGTTGACTTTGGTTTTCCCCGTGTGACTTCCTTAATTTGGGTCAACCGTCTGGGCCGGGTTAAGGGGGGTTACACTCATGTTCAGGACCTTGCAGAGGGAAGACCTTTGGATTTCATCTTTAATGATGACGGTGTTCTGTGCTTTGGGAGTCGAATAGTTGTGCCGGATGATGTTGAGTTGAGGCGCACTATCCTGACTGAAGCTCATAATATTCCTTTTGCTATGCACCCTGGTAGTACAAAGATGTATCGTGATTTGAAAGATAAGTACTAGTGGGTGGGGTTGAAAAGGGATGTGGCTGAGTTTGTTAGTAAGTGCATGGTGTGTCAGCGAGAGAAGGCTGAACACTTACGCGAATAGTACAACGATCGAATTACAACAAGGGACTCAATTGCACAAATTACAATTATTAGGGACCAAAATATAAATTCTAGAAATTAGAAGGTCTTAACTGATTTTTAAGTTACCAATATTAAATTAATCATATTACATGCTTCCCTGTCAAATTTCACCTTAATCAGACATCTCAAACTCATGTAATTGCAAATACAATTTCCAGGACTAAAACGTAAAGCATGCAAACCTTAAAACCATTCAAATCAGTGCCCAACAGTCACTTGTTTCGAAACGGTGTTGACCGTTCCGAAACACGGGTTCATTTCGAGACATGTTCTGAAATAGGGCCTTCTAGTGACCAAATCGTTTAGGAACGGCCCCTATCCGTTTTGATACACGAAGGCCATTACAGGCCCCCGTTTCGAAACGCTAGTGCCCGTTCCGATACGGTTTGCCCAGAAGTTGCTCAAATTGCTGGTTTTTCATACATTAAACCACTCAAACACATCCTATTGACTTCCTAATCATGCCAACAAGTCATCATACATATAAGGTACATGTTTGCAACATCAAAACACGTTTATGGCAACAATCATGGAATTCCACAACTCTATAGGCATGCATCCTAGAATCCAAAACCAAGCAACCAACGAAACACCAAATCAAGCATCATAATGGCCATTTACAAATCCAAACCATAAATGGCATCATGCCACAATTAGGGAGTCCAAAACATCTCCCAAAACACAACCTAGGTTCCCATTGCAAAAATATCAAAAACTAATAGTGTTGTGAAAACATCACCATACATGAGCTTAGCTTTCCCTTGGATTCTTAGCCTCCTTGTTGCCCTCAAACACTTCAATTATCTGCATTATTGGTTCAAAAGAGAGAGCGTAAGCACAATTGCTTAGTGAGGCATGCTCTAAGGAAACAACACAATAATGCATTTTATAAAACACTTTTCACAAAGCTTTCCATCACATAATCATCATTATTCATGCAACCTTGCATACATACCAAGCATCTCATGCTTCAACAAAATCAACATGTCATATTGGCTTTCAAGTGATAATCCATAACCATTTACAACATAAAATACAATCGGATACGCGGATTACAAGCGTTGTCCCATACGATTCATACACACTACCGAACACACAAGGTGGACTTTACCGGTACAATCACAACCCCACAACCCCTCAATACCCGTGATGGAGTTTAACGGTACAATCACAACCCCTCAACATCACTCATCGGTAGTTGTATAACATCACTAACGAGAACACAAGACACACAACACAAGATCCACACATGGACTTTTAACCACCATTGTGATCTTACCTTTCTCGTTAGTGTACTTGGATGGAGTTTACGGTACAATTACAACCCCTCAACATCCAAGGCGACTTTATTCACGGTGCACCCAATCTTATAGCCGGCTAACTATATCCGATTCAAGTACTTTAAAACCATCACATCACTTGCCAATATACATCATTTATCAACAACAATTCACTGTTTTAAAGCATTCAATCAAGCCATTTAACAACATGCATCACTATGCATCAAATCCACATATACAACATATCAAAAACAAGGATCTCTTACCTTGAGCATCCTTCTACATATGGCTTTCAAAACCAGCATTCACCATGCCAAAATATGCTTTTAAAAAAGAATTTAAACATGCAATTTATCAACAAATGCATCGAACCACTCCATGGCTCATACAAGAGAGTTTTCCCGAAAACTTACTCTTGAGCTTAGTTAAGTTGCTTAGAGTTAAACTAAGCTCCCAAAACCTTCAAACATTCGTTACAAAGCTGGAAATCCAACTTCACTCACCAATTCTGTTTCGCAAGCTTACAGAAACGCCGATCAAGCCTCCAGATCAACACCACAAGTGTCTGAAGATGTCTCCCCCGTTTTAAACATATCAAAGCAGAGAATTAATGCATCATCATGCTTTAAAATTTTCATCCATTATACCTAAACTGGCTGCTCTAACCAATTCTAACATTTTGGCTACCGAACACAACCAAAATCACCTCCAAACTCTTCCAAAACATAACCCAGCCAAGATCCATCACTTCTAACCATTTCTAACCATCAATTAACATCCAAAATGAACCTAAACTCGTGCTTATACCTCCATCTATAACAGAACACCAAGATCACCCCAAAACCACCATTTTCATAAGCAAAACCTTAGGACACACAACCTATTCATGATTGAATTGATAAAACCTAATTTACACATCATTTCACATCCAAAATACAATTAAGAATCATCTCAAAAAAGAGCCCAAACAATCACAACGAAATTCTTCAAAATTTCCTCCAAATCTTGAGTTTTAAGCCAAAATCAAGTTCATATCATCAAAACCATTTATAAAACTTAAATTAAGGATTGATAACTTGGGAATTTCAGTAAAGAACTGAGTATTTAGAGGAGAAGAACAACCTTACCTCTAAATGTAGATTTCTCCTTGTAAAATTTCGAGGACGAATTTTCCTAAGTGGGGGAGAGTTGTAATGCCCTGTTTTTGGGCCTAAATTTTTTAGACATCGGACCGTACCAGTCGAGAACTGTACGAATCGCGTAAGGTGATTTAAGGAAATAATGCATCGGATAGGATAAAATGTGGTAAAAATTGATAAAATCCTCTAAAAATATGTTTAAGAGATTGGTCAAGTCAATTTTACAAAAGGAGTTTCAGTAGTGGGCTTTATGGCAAATTCTTAGAATCTATAGGGGGATTTATGGAAATTTAGTCTTTCCTTAATATGACATGTGTTTAAAATGATTTTTAATTAAATAGCTTTAAATGGTTTTATTTTAATTAATCAAAAGGGTGGTTAATGTGAGAATCAATTACGTAACTACCAATTTCTCCTCATTATCAGCCAAACACTATTTTCATCCATCTTTCTTCAGAATTGTTTTCTCCTAGACACTCTTTCAATATTTCCTAAACAATTTTCAGGAAAACCTATCTAGTTCTTCAAGATTTTGCAAAGGAAAACTTGTCATCCATTGAGGAGAGCAAGGATTGGAGGTAAATCCTGTTCTCAACCTCTAATCAAAGTTGTTTATTGAAATTCCCAAAATATTTGGCTTCTAATTAATGTTTTGGTTGAGTTTTCATTATAGTTTTGATTGGAGATCAAAATATTGTAAAAAATATGATTGAAATTATGATTTTCGGATTTGCTTACAGAAACGCCGATCAAGCCTCCAGATCAACACCACAAGTGTCTGAAGATGTCTCCCCTGTTTTAAACACATCAAAGCAGAGAATTAATGCATCATCATGCATTAAAATCTTCAGCCATTATACCTAAACTGGCTGCTCTAACCAATTCTAACATTTTGACTACCAAATACAACTGAAATCACCTCCAAACTCTTCCAAAACATAACCCAGCCAAGATCCATCACGTCTAACCATTTCTAACCATCAATTAACATCCAAAATGAACCTAAACTCGTCCTTATACCTCCAGCTATAACAGAACACCAAGATTACCCCAAAACCACCATTTTCATAAGGAAAAACTTAGGAAACACAACCTATTCGGGATTGCATTGATAAAACCTCATTTACACATCATTTCACATCCAAAATACAATTAAGAATCATCTCAAAACATAGCCCAAACAATCACAACGAAATTCTTCAAGATTTCCTCCAAATCTTGAGTTTTAAGCCAAAATCAAGTTCATATCATAAAAACCATTTATAAAACTTTAATTAAGGATTGATAACTTGGTAATTTCAGTAATGAACTGAGTATTTAGAGGAGAAGAACAACCTTACCTCTAAATGTAGATTTCTCCTTGATTAGAGCCAATTTTCTTGAAAATCCAATGAGCAAATCAAAAGGATTTGATGTAGAAAGGATTGGGAATTAATTGTTGATTGAATCCTCATCAATTGAATTGAAAACCAATGGAAAAGATGCTGGAGAAAAGTGTTTGGATGAGGGAATTTTGATAGAAAAAGAGATGAGAAAGTTTTAAGAAAAGTTAGTTATGAAAATCTAAAATTTGGTTTTACCTTTTTCATTTAATTAATTAAACATTAATTCGCATTTTAGTCACCACTAAACTTTTCAAAATTCGCATTTTAGTCACTATTTCAAAATGTTGCACTTCCAAACCTTATTTTGTAAAATTGATTTCACCACTCTCTTATATATATTAAAAGAGGATTTTTAGATATTTTTCCATATTTTTAAAGCATCCCGAACTAGGCTTTCCCTAAAACCTCCTTTTATATTCGAACCGAAAATCAGACCAGTCCGGTTCAGACCCTAAACTTCTAAGCCCAAAATTGGGGTGTTACAACTCTCCCCCCCTTAAGAAATTTCGTCCTCGAAATTTACCTGGAGGAAAGAGATACAGAAACTGCTTCTTCATGTCATCCTTTCTTTCCCACGTGGATTTCTCAACACCACGATGCTTCCACAACACCTTAACCAATTCAATGGTCTTGCCTCGAAGAATTTAACTGTCTAAATCCAGAATTTCCACCGGCTCCTCATCATAGGTCAAGTCTGGATTCAATTCCACTTCCTGCATAGGCATAACATGCGAAGGATCCGATCTATATCTCCGAAGCATAGAGACATGAAACACATCATGAATCTTTTCCAACTCTTGCGGCAATCTCAGCTTATACGCAACCGGACCCACACGTTCAATCACCTCGTATGGTCCAATGTACCTAGGGCTCAACTTATTCTTCCGGCCAAACCTCATCACATTTTTCCAAGGCGTAACTTTCAAGAACACACGGTCACCTACCGCAAACTCAATCTCCTTACGCTTCAAATCCGCATAATACTTCTGTCGATCAGAAGCTGCCTTCAATCGCTCACAAATGAGCTTCACCTTCTCGGTGGTTCCTTTCAACAAAGCTGGCATTGAAACCAACTTCTGACCTGTTTCAGCCCAACAAAGAGGAGTTCTGCACTTCGTCACGTATAAGGCTTCATAAGGTGCCATTTGAATACTTGCCTGGTAGCTATTGTTATAAGAAAACTCCACCAAAGGCAAATGCTTCTCCCAATAGCCTTGAAACTCAATCAATAGCACCTCAACATATCTTCCAGCACTTGGATAACTCGCTCAGACTGTCCATCCGACTGTGGATGATAAGAAGTACTGAAATTCAGCCGTGTACTCAAAGCTTGACGCAAACATTCCCAGAAACACGATGTAAACTTCGGATCTCTATACGACACTATAGACTTTGGCACACCATGCAACCGCACAATCTCAACAATGTACAACTCTGCAAGCTTATCCAAGGTGTACGTAGTATGCACAGGTAAGAAATGAGCACACTTCGTAAGGCGATCCACAATCACCCACGCCGAATTCTTCTTCGATGGTGACAAAGGCAAACCAGACACAAAGTCCATGATAATCCTTTCCCACTTCCACTCAGGAATCCTCAACGGTTGCAACAACCCAGAAGGAAACTAATGCTCAGCCTTAACTCGCTGACAAACCATGCACTTACTCCCATACTCAGCAACATCTTTCTTTAATCCCACCCTATAGTACTCATCTCTAAGATCACGATACATCTTAGTACTACCAGGATGCATAGCAAAAGGACTACTATGAGCTTCAGTCAGAATAGCACGCCTCAACTCAGCATCATTCGGCACCACTATTTGACTCCCAAAACATAAAACTCCATCATCATTAAAACAGAAATCCGATGGTCTATCCTCAGCAATATCTTGAACATGTGGCACCAAGGAATCATCCAACAGTTGCTTATCCTTAATCAACTGAACCAAAGATGGTTTCACTTGCAACACAGCCACAAGACCCCCATCTCGTGAAATACTGAAACTGGCAAACATAGCCCTCAACTCCACTGCCACTTTCCTACTCAAGGAATCCGCTACAACATTAGCTTTTCCCGGATGGTACTCGATCGTCAAATCGTAATCTTTAAGCAACTCCACCCAACGTCGTTGCCTAAGATTCAACTCCTTCTGAGACATCAGATACTTCAAACTTTTGTGATCCGTCTACACAGTACACTTCTCACCATACAGGTAATGTCTCCAAATTTTCAAAGCAAAGACCACCGCAGCTAACTCAATATCATGCGTAGGATAATTGCGCTCATGCACCTTCAATTGTCGCGATGCATAAGCCACCACCTTACCCTCTTGCATCAACACACACCCCAACCCAATGTAGGATGCGTCACTGTACACCACAAACTCTTTCCCTGATTCAGGTTGAACCAAGATAGGAGGTTGCGTCAAAGCTGCCTTAAGCTTCTCAAAAGCCTGCTGTCTCGTTTCTCTCCACTCATACTTGACATCCTTCTGAAACAACTTTGTCAAAGGTGCAGCAATCTTTGAAAATCCATCCAGGAACCTCTGGTAGTATCCCGCCAAACCAAGGAAACTACGGACTTCATGAACCGACTTAGGAGGCTTCCAATTCATCACTGCCTCAATCTTCTGAGGATCAACACGAATCCCCTCAGCTGAAACCACATGCCCAAGAAAAACAACTTCTCTAAGCCAAAATTCACACTTGCCCAGCTTAGCATAAAGCTGATTCTCCAACAAAGCCTGCAACACAATCCTCAAATGCCCTTCATGCTCCTCCTCGGTACGAGAGTACACAAGGATATCATCAATGAACACCACAACAAACTTGTCCAAATACCCATGGAACACTCTATTCATCATGTCCATAAAAGCTGCAGGAGCATTCGTCAAACCAAACGACATCACAAGGAACTTATAATGCCCATACCTCGTTCTGAAGGGTGTTTTTGGCACATCCACATCCTTCACTTTCAGCTGGTAATAACCTAACCTTAAGTCAAACTTAGAGAACACAGCCGCTCCCCGAAATTGATCAAAAAGATCATCAATCCTCTGCAATGGATATCGATTCTTGATAGTCAACTTGTTCAGCTGACGATAGTCGATGCACATTCTCATAGTGCCATCCTTCTTCTTCACAAACAAGACCGGTGCACCCCAAGGTGACACACTCGGCCGAATGAAACCACGATCAAGCAACTCCTGAAGTTGCATCTTCAACTCCTTAGGTGCCATTCGATAAGGAGTAATGGACACTGGAGTCGTGTTTTCATACAGCTCAATTCCAAACTCCACCTCTCGACTAGGAGGCAAACCAGGTAACTCCTCCATTAACACACCAGGAAACTCTCGCACAGTCATGATATCTTGAACTCGCAACTCCTTAGAGCTTGAATTCATAATAAAGGCTAGGTAAGCCTCACAACCTTGCCTCAGCATTCGGCTTGCTTCCAATGTAGACACCACATTGGCAAGAAACTTCACATTCTCACCAACCACCACAACTTCATAATCATCCGCAAGTTTCAACGAAACTCGCTTGTGCTCCAAATCCACCACAGCTCGATGTTCAACAAGCCAATCCATACCAAGGATTACATCAAAACCATAGAATGGCAATTCCATGAGATCCACAAGAAAAACATGGTTTTGCACTACCAAAGGACATCTTCTATATAACTTCCATGTCACAACGGTCTCACCAAAGGAACTAGTTACACGCATACCAACATCCAAAGACTCAAATGGTAAACCAAGCAATTGAGCATGTTGACGCAATATGTATGAGTGTGTAGATCCAGAATCAATCAAGGAAAGTAATGACAAGGATTGCAAAGTAAAGGTACATGCGATCACATCAGTTTCATTTCTCCCCTCTCGTTGAGCATACACTTGAGCCTGGCCACCACCCTCAGGTTGGACAGCCACCACATGTGCCACATTCCTCCCACCATCATCTCTGCGCTAGAAGTTACCACGGCCACGCCCACGACCTCTCTGTGGTGCAACAACTCCAGGAGCACGCCCCTTACCACCATCGGCCAACAAAGGGCACTCCCTCCTCATGTGGTCTGCCGAACCACAATTCTAGCACGAATTACCGGTCACTGCCACAGGAGCCTGCACCTCCCTCGCTGCTCGAGAACAATCACGCCTCAAATTGCCACGCAATCCATACGTCCAACACGTGTTTTGATCAGCTCTCATCTATCTCCCTGAACAGGCGCACCATGCTCTCCATTACCACGCCTCGCAGAAGATTGATACCTCTTATCTCGTCCTCTCTTGTTTCGTCCACCACCGGAATTATACTTAGCAGCTCTTTTGCCCGAGCCAGAACTAACACCTCTGGAGGACAAACCCAAGTTCTGCTCAATGTTCTTTGCCCTACTCACCAGCACATCAAAATCTGTGTACTTAGCAGCAAGCATAAAGGTCTTCACATCCGACATCAAACCATATCGGAAATGCTCACACCTCTCCCGCTCATCAGGGATAAGCTCAGGTGCGTACTGACTTAGACGGACAAACTGGATCTCGTACTCAGTCACCGTCATGCTTCCTTGCACAAGAGACATGAATTCTCTTTTCTTCTCATCCAGGTATCGCACACCTAGATACTTTCGCTTTAATGCGTTCAGAAAGAACGTCCAAGTCACATCAACTTCCTCCATCCCGGAGACAGTGGTCGTCCACCACGTGTACGCATCATCATGTAACAACGACACCACACAACCTAATTTCTGGACATCGTTGCAGTTCATTTGACCCAATATTCTCTTGGTACTTTCCAACCAAGATTCGGAACCCTCAGCAGATAAACCTCTGAACTCAGTCCATCCCAAACTGCGAAGACGTTCTAAAGGTAATCTCACATTTGCATCACCCTAATGCACAGCTCCATGAGCTCCAGCTACTGCCACCTAAAAGGCTCCAACAATAGCCTGTATCAAAACAGTCATGTCAGGAGCAGCTTGCCCCTGCACAGCTTCAGGTCCAGCGACCCCAGCACCAGCACCAACACCAGCATTTTCACCTCCAGCACCACCACCGCCGGGTGGTCCACCACCAGGAGGAGGAGGTATATCCACAACGTTCTCAACGTTTTCCTCGTTCTCATTCTGAGCCATAGCTCTCGTATCCATCCTCATTTCTCTATGAGGTCCCATTTTACTAGAAAAACAATGCACTGACACAAATGCAATAAACATAATTAGGCTCAACAAGGTAAGTAATCCAAGTACTCAAGCTCATTTTCCAAAAATAATTCCTTCCATTAGTTTTGATATGGCAATGGGTTCCTCTAACATGCTTCAACATAGTATAGCATCACAATTGCAACATACTTTACAATTCACACATCATACTTTCATTTAAAAGGCACATCATGCAATCACACATACATCACCCATATAATCATTCCCATTTACTCGAGAACTCAGCTCTGATACCACCAAATGTAACCCCCTTAGCCCGGCCTAGACGGTTGACACGAACTACGGAGATTACACGGGGAAAACCAAAGTCAACCCGAAAGTCAACCTTGATTAACGACCCTTCTTTTTTATTTTTAATCTTGTCTAGATGCTTATTAACCCTAAGCGTACTCTTGATAAACAGTTACGCGAATAGTACAACGATCGAATTACAATAAGGGACTCAATTGCACAAATTACAATTATTAAGGACCAAAATGTAAATTCTAGAAATTAGAAGGTCTTAACTGATTTTTAAGTTACCAATATTAAATTAATCATATTGCATGCTGCCCTGTCAAATTTCACCTTAATCGGACAACTCAAACTCATGCAATTGCAAATACAAATTCCAGGACTAAAACGTAAAGCTTGCAAACCTTAAAACCATTCAAATCAGTGCCCAACAGTCACTTGTTTCGAAACGGTGTTGACCGTTCCGAAACACGGGTTCATTTCGAGACAAGTTCTGAAATAGGGCCTTCTAGTGACCAAATCGTTTCGGAACGGCCCCTATCCGTTTCGATACACGAAGGCCATTACAGGCCCCCATTTCGAAACGCTAGTGCCCGTTCCGATACGGTTTGCCCAGAAGTTGCTCAAATTGCTGGTTTTTCATACATTAAACCACTAAAACACATCCTATTGACTTCCTAATCATGCCAACAAGTCATCATACATATAAGGTACATGTTTGCAACATCAAAACACGTTTATGGCAACAATCATGGAATTCCACAACTCTATAGGCATGCATCCTAGAATCCAAAACCAAACAACCAACAAAACACCAAATCAAGCATCATAATGGCCATTTACAAATCCAAACCATCAAAGGCATCATGCCACAATTAGGGAGTCCAAAACATCTCCCAAAACACAACCTAGGTTCCCATTGCCAAAATATCAAAAACTAATAGTGTTGTGAAAACATCACCATACATGAGCTTAGCTTTCCCTTGGATTCTTAGCCTCCTTGTTGCCCTCAAACACTTCAATTATCTGCATGATTGGTTCAAAAGAGAGAGCGTAAGCACAATTTCTTAGTGAGGCATGCTCTAAGGAAACAACACAATAATGCATTTTATAAAACACTTTTCACAAAGCTTTCCATCACATAATCATCATTATTCATGCAACCTTGCATACATACCAAGCATCTCATGCTTCAACAAAATCAACATGTCATATTGGCTTTCAAGTGATAATCCATAACCATTTACAACATAAAATACAATCAGATACGCGGATTACAAGCGTTGTCCCATACGATTCATACACACTACCGAACACACAAGGTGGACTTTACCGGTACAATCACAACCCCACAACCCCTCAACACCCGTGATGGAGTTTAACGGTACAATCACAACCCCTCAACATCACTCATCGGTAGTTGTATAACATCACTAACGAGAACACAGAACACAGGACACACAACACAAGATCCACACATGGACTTTTAACCACCATTGTGATCTTACCTTTCTCGTTAGTGTACTTGGATGGAGTTTACGGTACAATTACAACCCCTCAACATCCAAGGCGACTTTATTCACGGTGCACCCAATCCTATAGCCGGCTAACTATATCCGATTCAAGTACTTTAAAACCATCACATCACTTGCCAATATACATCATTTATCAACAACAATTCACTATTTTAAAGCATTCAATCAAGCCATTTAACAACATGCATCACTATGCATCAAATCCACATATACAACATATCAAAAACAAGGATCTCTTACCTTGAGCATCCTTCAACATATGACTTTCAAAACCAGCATTAACCATGCCAAAATATGCTTTTAAAAAAGAATTTAAACATGCAATTTATCAACAAATGCATCGAACCACTCCATGGCTCATACAAGAGAGTTTTCCCGAAAACTTACTCTTGAGCTTTGTTAAGTTGCTTAGAGTTAAACTAAGCTCCCAAAACCTTCAAACATTCGTTACAAAGCTGGAAATCCAACTTCACTCACCAATTCTGTTTCGCAAGCTTACAGAAACGCCGATCAAGCCTCCAGATCAACACCACAAGTGTCTGAAGATGTCTCCCCCATTTTAAACACATCAAAGCAGAGAATTAATGCATCATCATGCTTTAAAATTTTCATCCATTATACCTAAACTGGCTGCTCTAACCAATTCTAACATTTTGGCTACCGAACACAACCAAAATCACCTCCAAACTCTTCCAAAACATAACCCAGCCAAGATCCATCACTTCTAACCATTTCTAACCATCAATTAACATCCAAAATGAACCTAAACTCGTGCTTATACCTCCATCTATAACAGAACACCAAGATCACCCCAAAAACCACCATTTTCATAAGCAAAACCTTAGGACACACAACCTATTCATGATTGAATTGATAAAACCTCATTTACACATCATTTCACATCCAAAATACAATTAAGAATCATCTCAAAAAAGAGCCCAAACAATAACAACGAAATTCTTCAAAAATTTCCTCCAAATCTTGAGTTTTAAGTCAAAATCAAGTTCATATCATCAAAACCATTTATAAAACTTAAATTAAGGATTGATAACTTGGGAATTTCAGTAAAGAACTGAGTATTTAGAGGAGAAGAACAACCTTACCTCTAAATGTAGATTTCTCCTTGTAAAATTTCGAGGACGAAATTTCCTAAGTGGGGGAGAGTTGTAATGCCCTGTTTTTGGGCCTAAATTTTTTAGACATCGGACCGGACCAGTCGAGAACGGTACGAATCGCGTAAGGTGATTTAAGGAAATAATGCATCGGATAGGATAAAATGTGGTAAAAATTGATAAAATCCTCTAAAAATATGTTTAAGAGATTGGTACAAAAGGAGTTTCAGTAGTGGGCTTTATGGAAAATTCTTAGAATCTATAGGGGGATTTATGGAAATTTAGTCTTTCCTTAATATGACATGTGTTTAAAATGATTTTTAATTAAATAGCTTTAAATGGTTTTATTTTAATTAATCAAAAGGCTGGTTAATGTGAGAATCAATTACGTAACTACCAATTTCTCCTCATTATCAGCCAAACACTATTTTCATCCATCTTTCTTCAGAATTGTTTTCTCCTAGACACTCTTTCAATATTTCCTAAACAATTTTCAGGAAAACCTATCTAGTTCTTCAAGATTTTGCAAAGGAAAATTTGTCATCCATTGAGGAGAGCAAGGATTGGAGGTAAATCCCGTTCTCAACCTCTAATCAAAGTTGTTTATTGAAATTCCCAAGATATATGGCTTCTAATTAATGTTTTGGTTGAGTTTTCATTATAGTTTTGATTGGAGATCAAAATCTTGTAAAAAATATGATTGAAATTATGATTTTCGGATTTGCTTTGTTAAGATCTGTTATAGAATGATTTAATTGAGTTTTAAGTTGGTCAATATGTTGAAATGATGTTTTAATAACATAGATCCCGAAATCCTTGAGATCCTTGAGTTTCTTGTTAGTTTTAAGTGAGTTTTGAGGTTAAATGGTGGAATCTTGCTTGCTAGAGGTATAAGGTTGGGTTAGATTTTTTATTAGATGTGCTTTGATGTTTATAATGTTTTGGAAGTGATGTATGTTGGCCGTGCTTTGTTTAGGAAGCAATCGATTGAGTTTTCGGTTGTTTCGGATGGACAAATTGGTGTAGTTTTTGTGAGCAACGAGTTTGTGAATTGTTTCTGGTGTTGAAATGCATTTTAATGCATTTAGGTCTCTGTTTTGATGTTGTGAAAACGTGTGATCTTGATTTGGGAGCAAACGAGGCGTTGTTGGAGGTACCAGAGGGGTAATTTTCGTGTCGACGAACAAGGCTTCGTGTATCGGTGAGTGGAAATGGATTTTCCAGCTTTGTAATGCTTTGAGAATGGTCTTGGGAGCTTAGTGTAAGTTTGAAACACTTAGCTAAGCTCAAGAGTAAGTGGTTCGAAAGTCTCTCTCGGAAATGTGCTATGTTTTGATGAAAGTGTACTTGAGTTAAATGTAGATTTGATTACTTTTTTAAGCATGCTTTAAGCATGAATGTTGCTGGATTGTAATGTCATTATGTTAAGGATGCACTAGGTAAATGATCCTTGGTTTTCATGTGATAAATGCATATGATGTTAAGCATTTTAAGTCTTGTGGAAATGGCATTGTGTTTATGCTTGTAAAACAGTGGATTAATGAGGTTAAATGATTATATTGGCAAGTGATGGAAACGATTTTTTGTTGCGTTAATCGGATATAGTTAGTCGGCTATAGGATTGGGTGCACCGTGAATAAAGTCACCTTAAATGTCTAGGGGTTGTGATTGTGCCATAATCTCCATCCAAGTACCCTAACGATTGAGGCTAAGATCACAACGGTGAATGGTTTAATCTCGTGTGTGAGTCTTGTGTATGTGTCATGTACTCTTGTTAGTGGAATTATACAACTACCGATGAGTGATGTTGAAGGGTTGTGATTGTGCCATTAATATCCATCACGGGTGTTGAGGGGTTGTGATTGTGCCATTGATCTCCACCTTGTGTAGTTCGGTAGTATGTATGAAGCGTGTGGGACAATGCTTGTAATCTGCGTATCCAATTGTGTCTTTTGTTGCTATGGTTATTGGATTATCACTTGCGAGCCAATATAATGTAAATGACTAATGTTAAGCATGAGATGCTTGTAAGTGATGCTTGTAAAGCATGACCAAAGCTTTATTGTTGTTTTAGAATGTTGCATATGAGCATGTTTTTAGAAAGTGCATTGATGTCTTGAAAGGACATGTTTTGTGTAATGGTATGTGTTGAAAAGTGGTGGTTTTGCAAATTGTGAGAAATGCATTGATTAATGTTGTTTAGCGATCCTCACTAAGCTTTGTGCTTACGCTCATTTGTTTCGTCAATGCAAAGAATTAGGTGTTTTAGGCAGCACACAAGAAAGGGTATCCAAGCATCTCGGTTTAGCAAAGTATGTGGCTTTACTTTGGTGTAATAAGAGACAATGGGTGAGATTTATACTTTTGGATGGTTGAGGATGTTGCTATTTACCTTGAGCATGTTTGGATGTTTACCTTTGAGTTGTAAATGACCTTTAAGGATTGATTTTTGGTTTGAATGCTGATTTTAGCTTTGTTTGGCTTTTGTGGACTAGGGAGCATGCATATAGTTCCAATGTTTGCATGATTGATGCCATGTTTTAGTTTATGCTTCATAATGATGATCTATGATGCTTAAACATGGTGTATGTACGTTGTGATAAGTACCCGGTAATCTGACCCGAGTCATATAGATGTGACGGATCGTGATTCTAGTAAGAAATATTCTTTGCTACGCTTTGAACTCATAGATATCATAAAACATACAAGTGAGATGAATAGCAATATAATAAAAATTAATGAAGAAAGGAATTGGATAGGTAATTTGGATAGTATGGTGGCTAAGGATGGAGGATGACAATCGTGCAAAGGTGTAAATGAAAGAAGGAGTGAAGGGAGATGCTAAAGGCATCGTGGATTTGTATGGTTGCAAGGATAGCGAATTGTGACTCGTTAGCTTAACGAGCTAGGAACCAACAATATACTTTGATGTAGTCGAGGTGGAGGAGTGTGGAACGTTACCCACAAGCTATAAGAAAGCTTGGAACCAACGCTATAGTAAAATGAAATGGATAGAAGACTACATGCACAACTTGAAGCCGATAGAGTTCTCGCAAGAACAAGATGAAAGCAATCTTTCAAAGGTTTATATTCTCCAAAGAAAAATCAAAGCCCTTACAAATGAACCTAAGGTGCCTATTTATAGTGTGGCTAGGCACCATATGAAAAGTCACACAAAAGAGAGATGAATGCTCATCTAAATGCTATTGAATACAAATAAATGAAATGTTTCTTTCTTATCCTTTTGATGGATGAATCTTATTTTAAATTGAGATGAATTTATCCTTAAATTCGTCCAAAAGGAGTGGTGACTCTTGGGCTGCTTCATTTTGCTTGCAAATGGATAAAAGGGAATGAATGTGGACATAGAATGAATGTAGACATCTCAGATGTCCAAATCATCTTGTCTCTTTGAATTCCTTGCTGATTTTATCACTTAATTTGATGATTAAATGACATTAAACCAGCCTTCATTGCTTGCCCATTTGTGGAATATGATCTGCCTTAAAAAGATGATAAATAAAGGCCTTGAATGCATAATTTGAATGTTGATTATTGCGTATCCCTTCTCTTGAACATGAATGGTCTACATTGGTTCACAATTTCAACCTTGAATAGGTGAATTATGAAGCTTAAATGTTTTATTACTCTAAGAAGATGAACAGCCTTAAAAAGATGAAAAGAATTCAGCCTTCAATTGACTTGTTTGCATGAGTAAAGATGGTCATCAATGACTTGTTTCCAAGCTGAAGTTCAAAAGTCTCTTCTTTAATCCACACGTCACATGAACCTAGACACACACAAAGGATTTATTCAAACTTAAAATAATAGATGCATGAAACAATTAAAGAGTTAGTTAATTAAGTGAACTAGTTAAATGAATGAACTAGTTTAATTAAAGAACTAACTTTATTGAATTTAACTAAATTCATGAATGAAGTAGTTTAATGAATGATTTAAGATACATAATTAAACTACTTCCCTAAATGAACGAAAACTATAAATGAAGTGCATGCTTTAATGACCAACACACTTTATCAATGCAATGGAAGTTATGAAATACTTAAATTCTCATGCAAATGCATGCATGAGCAAGGTAAGGCATTCCTCAATTATTATTTCTTCTTTCCCACATTCATGTCTTGTTGTAAACAAGATTTCCATGGCTGATTGAAACTCCTTGGCCTGTGCACGTGTAATGGGGCCACTTGGGTACTTCTCCAGGTCCTTGTTCTTGATGGTCATATCACGTTGTGGCATGAATTGGAATGTTTTTGGATGTGGAAAGATGTGAAAAACCAGCAAAAGTTGCTGTTGCAGGGCAAGGTGTATCAGAATGCCCTTACTTGTTTCGGAACGGGGGCCTGAAATGGCCATGTGGTTTCGGAACGGGTAGGAACGTTCCGGAACGATTTTGCTACTGGAAAAGGGTGTTTCGGTACGGGTTTCGGAAAGCACGCGAGTATCAAAACGGTCAACCTTATTTTGAAACGACCGTTCCAATACAGGATCAGGTGTTTCGGAACACCCGGCCGTTGAGTTTGAATTTGAATTGTTTCAGGTTTCTGTTTCTTACGTTTTGGTCCTTGGGTCTTGGATGTTTAATTAAATAAGTTTGAGTGGTCCGTTTAAGTTGAAATTTGAAATGTTGGTTTATTATTTGTTAAATTTAGGATTTGGTAACTTGAAAACTTGATTAGTCCCTAAAAACCCGGGAAATTTACAATTTAGTTCCTAAAAGACGTTTGTATGCAGTTGAACCCCTAATTGAGTTTCGTTCATTGTGTCGTTTCCGCTGAAATGTTTTGTTAATCATATAAGTTAATAATGTGCATTTAGAAAAGATAAAAGAAAAAAAGGGTCGTAAATCAAGGTTGACTTTAACGAGTTGACTTTGGTTTTCCCCGTGTAATCTTCTTTGTTTGGGCCGGGCGTCTAGGCCGAGCTAAGGGGGTTACATCATATGTTGGTTTAGGCTGCAAGCTGATGCAAGGTGGGAAGGTTATAGCTTATGCGTCTAGACAGGTGAAGGTGCATGAGCGCAACTATCCTACTCATGATCTAGAGCTTGCTGCGGTGGTGTTTGCTTTGATGATTTGGAGACACTACCTTTATTGTGGAAAATGTGTGGTTTACACTGATCATAAAAGTTTGAGGTATCTCATGTCTCAAAGGGAGTATCATCCTGGAAAGGCCAATGTGGTGGCCGATGCTTTGAGTAGGAAGGTAGTTGTTGAGCTGAGAGCGATGTTTGCTGGGTTGAGCATTTTGCGTGATGGTGGGTTCATAGCTATGTTGCAGGTGAAACCTTCCTTGATTAAGTTGATCAAGGAGAAGTTGTTGCTTGATGATTCGTTGGTGCCTCATGTTCAGGATATAGTTGATGGTAATGCAATTGACTTCTGTTTCAATGATGATGTAGTTCTATGTTTTAAAAGTCGAGTAGTGGTGCCAGATGATGTTGAGATGAGGTGCACTATTTTGACTGAAGCTCATAACAGTCCTTTTGCTATGCATCCTGGTAGTACTAAGATGTATCGCGGTTTGAAGGATGAGTACTATTGGGTGGGGATGAAAAAGGATGTTGCTGATTTTGTAAGCAAATGTATGGTTGGCCAGCGTGTGAAGGCTGAGCATCAGTTTCCTTCTGGCCTGTTACAACCTTTGAGTATAACAGAATGGAAGTGGGAAAGGATTATGATGGATTTTGTGTCCGGTCTGCCTATGACGCCATCTAAAAAGAATTCAATCCGGGTGATTGTGGATCGTCTTACGAAGTGTGCACATTTCTTGGTTGTGCATACTATGTAAACGTTGGATAAGTTAGCGGAGTTGTATATTGCTGAGATTGTGCGTTTGCATTGTGTGCCCAAGTCCGTAGTGTCGAATAGAGATACGAGATTTACAGCGAGATTTTGGGAATGCTTACATTAGGCGCTGGGTACACGTTTAAATTTCAGCACTTAGTATCTTCCTCAAACTGATGGACAGTCGGAGCGAGTTATCCAGGTGCTGGAGGATATGTTGCGATGATGTGTGATATATTTTCATGGTTCGTGGGAAAAACATCTGCCTATGGTTGAGTTTGCTATAATAACAGTTTCCAGACGAGTATACAAATGGCTCCGTATTAGGCCTTGTATGGGAGAAAGTGTATAACGTCTGTTTATTGGGCTGAGGCGGGACAAAAGTTCGTTTCCTTGCCAGATATGCTTAAAGGGACAACTCAGAAAGTGAAACTCACATGTGAAGGATTGAAGGCTGCATTGGATCGTCAAAAATCTTACGTGGATTTGAAGCGTAGGGAGATTCAGTTAGCGGTAGGAGATCGCGTGTTCCTAAAGGTATCGACTTGGAAGAAGGTGATGAGGTTTGGACGTAAGGGTAAGCTTAGTTCGAGGTTTATTGGACCTTATGAGATTTTGGAGCGAGTTGGCCCTTTGACTTATCGATTGAGGTCGCCTCCTTGGTTAGAGAAGATCCATGATGTGTTTCATGATTCTATGTTGTGGAGGTATAGATCGGATCCATCGCATGTGATGCTAGTTGAGGAGATTGAGTTGAATCCGGATTTATCCTATGATGAGGAACCAATTGGAATTTTGGATTCGAGTAGCAAAGTTCTTCGTGGCAAGACGATTGAGCTTGTGAAGGTGTTGTGGCGACACCGAGGAGTTGAGGAGGTCACGTGGGAAAGCAAAGCGGACATGTTGAGGTAGTTTCCGCACCTTTTTCCTTCAGGTGAAATTTCGAGGACTAAATTTCCTAAGTGGGGGAGAGTTGTAGCACCCCGATTTTGGCCCTAGGCATTTTTCATGTCAGGTTAGGCTAGTGGAACCGGTAATCGGTAGTTCTAATCGTTAAAGGTGGTTCAGGTGAATCAAGGTTCGGGATGAGATAAAAATATGATAAAACTTCTTAAAATCCTCTAAAAATATATTTAATAGGTTGATTTAATCAATTTTTCAAAATAAGTTTGGGGAAGTATACATTTTAGGTAGTGACCAAAATATATAGTTTTAAACTGTGGAAAAAGGAGTGTTTTTCAAATGGAGTCAAAATATTAGAATCTTTAGGGAGCTAATTGGCAATTAAGCCTTTTCTCTAATTTGACATGTGTTTTAAATGATTTATTAAATATTAAAGTGGCTTTTTAATGATTTAATTAAAGAGGTAGTTATGTTGGTTAAACAAAATTTGATGATCATTTCATTCTCTTAATTTCACATCAGCCAAACACTCTCCATTTTCTCTCATTTTCCAGATTTCAATCACTTTCATTTTCTCTCTTGATTTCCAACTTCTCCTTTGTGATTTCTCTCAAATTTCTTCAAGATTCTTGAAAGTTAACTTGCCAAATTAGAAGAGAAGCAAGGATTGGAGGTAAATTTCGTGTTAACCCTCTAATCAAGGTTCTTTAATGAAATTCCAAATATAATGGATTGATATGTTATAGAAATCTTGATGATGCATAATTTGGCAAATGCATGTTTTACCTTAAGCTTTGCGTATTAGTGAATATGCGTGGAAGGCTTGATTTTTGTTTAGCAATGGTTTAATTGTTGTGAAGTAATTGATACTTGTTGCATGATGTTTATAAGCTGAATTTAATAATGTACATGGATTTTCAAAGAAGGCATGATGGATTTGAAAAGAGATAAAAATGGTTTTGTGCATTGATGATGTTATTGGTTTTGAGCATTCCTCACTAAGCTTGTATGCTTATGCTCTCTTTTGTTCATCAATGGTTTAGAGGCATCAACTTCAAGGGATTTCCAAGAGACTTCTTTAAATGTATGTCATGGTTTTAAACTAGTGTAATAGAGAGAATGGGGGTGTCCAATGCTATGAATGTTAAATGCTTTGATATTCTCTGGTTTGGTACAAGTTTGGTATGCATATTTTGGGTTTGTAAATGGCCTTTAAGTGTTGATAATTGCTTGGATTTGAGAATGGGCCTTTTGGTGCTTGTTTTTCTTAGGAAGCATGCCTTTAGATATCATTGATGCTGATAGTGATACTCTGATGACGTCCTTGCCATGAATTTATGATT
Organism: Hibiscus tridactylites; assembly: GCA_958450335.1. Classification (NCBI taxonomy): domain Eukaryota; kingdom Viridiplantae; phylum Streptophyta; class Magnoliopsida; order Malvales; family Malvaceae; genus Hibiscus; species Hibiscus tridactylites. The sequence goes on from OY288271.1 coordinate 59,559,492, forward strand.
GTTGAAGTGCATTTGAGTTGCAAGCATGTTTATATATATGTTGGATTAGTTTGGGATGATTAGACTCGACTAAAACCAACAGATCTAAGCATTGCAGGCTCAAGTGCTTCGAAACACCCTTGCTTGTTTTGAAACGAGTGTTCGAAAATGCCTTGGGGTATTGAAACGGGGAGGTCCGTTTCGGTATGTTTTGAAACTGTGAATCCCTGCTTCGAAACAGGTCTTGGGTCGTTTCGGTACGAACCCGCGTTTTGAAATAGGTGCTCCAGTTTCGATACACCCGTTTCGATACAGGGCCTACTGTTTCGAAATGGCTGGCCGTTATGACAGTTTCTGGAATCTTTTGAGGTTCTGCTTCTTTGCAATTTGGTCCATGTATGTCTTGTATGCATTCAAGTGAGTTCTATTGGATTATTTTAGCTAATTTTCAATAGAGATGCATGTAATGAACTTAATTAAAGGTTGGTAAACAAAATTTGGTAAAATACCCTTGCAATGTGATAAGTTTACAAAATAGTCCCTAAATCCGGAATTGGTAGTAATCGATGAACGTTTGTGATGTTGATTATCCGTTGTTTGTGTAAACACATATAAACCTAACTTGCATCTAGACAAGATAAAATGAGAAAAAAAGGGTCGTTTATTGAGGTAAACCTTCCCGGTTTACTTCAATATTCCTCGTGTGACCCGTTCGGTTCGGTCTATCGGCTAGGCCATCGAGGGGGTTACATATAACAATGCAGTTAGTTTGTTTTTTTAATTTTAATTGATGATTAAAGATAGATGGAAGATTTAGGTTTTGGCTAGGTTGAGTTTGTAGAGTAATCGAAGGTGTTTTCAATTTTTTCGGATAGGCGTTTTGGTGTTTTTGGGCAAAGCAGCGTGGTTATTTTTGTTGCTGGTGTTTTCGATTATTTTTTAGTGCAATTAGGTTGTTTTGTAATGTTAATTGAGATGCATTAATCCTCTGTTCTTTTGTGGTATAAATATGGGAGATCGCATCAGAAGCAATCAATGAAGTTCTGGGAGCTTCAGAAGCTTGATTTCGTTGCGGCAAAGCAAGTGAGGCATTATCGGTGAATGGAAATGGTCTAAAAGCTTTTCAAAGGTTTGAAAGCAAGGTTTGAGGGTTTATATTAATTTTGAAATACTAATCTAAGCTCAGAAATAAGTTTGAAATGTTTTGCTCTTGTTTCTCGGTTTTTAACCCATTAATTTATATGATCATGCTCATGTTTTGAAGATAGAAATAAACCTACTGTTTTATGCATGTTTAGAGAAATGATTTGATGATTTATGTGATCCCATGAGATAGATTTATGATTTCAAAGAGATAGAAATTGTTGAGAAAATGCTATGCATTGTTTATATTTTTTAAATTGGATGAGAAATGGTTTGTGTTTATGCATTGAAAAACGGTAGGTAAATGATGTTTAAAAGTGTATATTGCTATGAGATGAGATTAATTTTACTGGATATAATTGGTCAACCAATAGGATGAGAAGTGTACTATAATATACAATATTCGTGCCTGCTCTTTGGTTTGGGCAACAGGGGTAGTGCCATCCCGTTCCAAAGTGAGAGTGTTGTGATGAGAGATTCCACCATGGTAGATCTTGATGATGTGTGATTCCATCAAGCTTTGTAGCGATGAGAGATACCACCGTGAGAGTTTGGTGATGTGAGATTCCATGATGTAGGACTTGACGATGTGAGAATCCGTCAAGTTATTTGCATATCCGAGTAATGTTGCTAAAATGCCAGTATATGAGATTCACATGTACCTTGTTTATAAACAAGCATATGTGATTTTGCTTTGAGAATATGCAGTTGGGTTAATGCATGAGATAAATGGTACATGTGGTTTTAATGATGTGTTTTTTGCTTTGAAAATGATTTCAAGCATGAGATAGAGTTTTCTAATTGAGAAATGGTTTTCAAATGCATTGTTGTTGTAGGTTTGTTTTGAGCATCTCTCACTAAGAATTATTGCTTACGCTCTCTTTTCCCAAGAATGTAGAGAAATAGCATCTTTTGGGTAGCGAAGAGGCAAGAAGGAACCCAAGGAGTGAGACATAGCTCAAGTATGGTTTTATGTTTACCTATTAGTAATAATTGGCAATGTGAGGTTGCCTTTCTGTTTTGGGAGTGTGTATTCTGAAACTCCTTATTTTGTGGCAAGTTTGTGATGCCCTTGATGACTTGTAAATGGCCTTTACTTGTTGATATTTGCTTTGGTTTGTGTTTTGGCTCTTGAGTGGTTATTTTGCCTATAGATTTCCTTAATGCATATTATCATGCTCTGATGTTAAAATTACCATGTATGATTGAGGTTTGATGCTTAGAGAAGTTGTATGCATGTTGGAACGATTTTGATTGCTTTAAAGTGTGAAAAACCAGTAAAAACTATCATTAAAGGCCCAAGTGTTTTGGTACGCATAAGGTTGTATCAAAACAGTGAGCCTGAATTGGCCTTGGGATTTCAAAACAGGGGCAAGTGTTTTGATACGGGCTACTTAAGGTTGGCTACTGGAATCCCGTGTTCCAAAACACCATTGAGGTTGTTCCGATACGAGCCGGAGCTTCGAGACGGTTGAACCTGTTCTGAAACAGGTGTTATGATACAAAGCAATCTGTACCGAAACACCCATCTATTAAGTTGGTTATTGGAATCTTTTGAAGTTCTATTTCTTTACGTTTTGGTCCCTGAATGTTGTGGATGCAATTAAATGAACTTGGATGATTGTTTTGAGCTAAGATTTGATAGAAAGGCATGTAATGTGATTATTAAAGGTTGGTAACTTAAAAGTGGAATAAGTCCCTTTAAATCATTAAAATTATAAATGGTCCCTAAAATGTATTTGTATGTAATTGAGTTTCTAAATGTTTCCTGATTGAGTTGCGAATTGTTCCGATGTGAAGTTTATCACTTAGGATAATGATAAGCATCTAGACAAGATAAAAATGAAAAAAAAGGTCATTTATCGGGGTAAACTTCACGTTTTGCCTCAATATTCCCCGTGTGACCCATTCGATTTGGTCTTTCGTCCAGAACGAGTCGAGGGGATTACTTAGCGACCGAGTATAAAACATCATTTGCTCAAAACACATAGGATAAATTGATCACAGTGGTGATAATCTTTCAATCACCTTATCAACGGTGGATTAATCATTCAACCCCTTTTATTATCAATGGCTCAAAATAGTTCATTTAAACTACCCTCAAAGCCGGAGACCTCAATGACTCGGAATAGTGCCTTTACACTACTCTCAAAGTCGGAGCACATCGACGTAAAGAAGTTCCTTTAAACTATCCTCAAGGTCGGAATAAGTACTAGTAGGCTTATGCCCTTTTCTTTTCTCAGTCTTTATAGTGCACTTTAATCCTACGGCTAGCCATCTATATACGATTTAACTTTTGTTGTCACTTGGCCAATATAGATCATACATGTGTTGTCACTGAATTTTCACCTAATTTCGTCATTTTTGTTTTTTAAATTGCTATTGTTGTATTATATTATTATTATCCTTATGTATATATTTTTATTATTATTTATATAATCTTATATTACTAGTATTGTTAATTAGTTATAAAACCCAATAAAAAACAAAGAGTGTCTATTTTAATAATAGTCCATGTAGTTAAATGAGTCTCTGTTACAAGGGTGGCCCAATTGGCTTAGAAAAGGAATAAAAAATCATAATCGGATCCATTATTGCTCTCCTATGCGCAACCAACTTTTGACCATTGGATCTAGGCCAGATCTAACAGTCCAGATCAGATTTGGAGATAAGACAGCCGGCTTTCCTTGCGCGCGTGTCAAACACGCGCCTGCACACCTAGCAACATGGCCCTTCGGCACTTCAGGCAGTGGCAACGACAGCCCAACGTTGGGTCATTCTAAGACCATCAGAGAACGTGGATAGCCATGCAACCCCCAACGTCCACTCGTCATCTCAGCTGCAGTTCAACGACGTTGTTTAGCCTCTCTCGCCCCTCGATTCTAGCTGGAGCAACAAGCCCACACCGTCCGCCGCCCAACCCAGTTTCGTTCGCATTCGCCAGTGACCACTGCACTGTCATTCTCTTACCCACGTCATGCCATGCCGTTTCCACCATGCTTAAGCCGGACACCTGCAAATACAAAGAGAAAAAGGAAGCAAATCAAATTGGAAACAGAGGGGGATTAAAATCCCTAAACAGAAGCTAAGTCAACCAAATCAGAGGCAAATTAAGAATGAATCGAAATCAGCTTAAGATCCAGGCCAAGACAGAAGCAATTCGGATAGAATTAAGGGATTTGTTCTTGTAGATAAAGTAAATTCATAGCTATATAAACCATGTATTTGTTCATGTAAAGGACACACAAAAAATTACAGACGAATACGTACAAAAAAGCATATTGATTTTGTAAGCAATTTGTATTCGGATTCAAGGTTGAAATAAAGATTGAAAGGATTCAAATTGAGGAAGAATTACCTCGAAATTGATGGAAAGATATCTTGTAAAGTATACGAATCAACAACATATTGGTTCAAAGTCTTGTTGGAGTAAGAAGCAAGTAAATTACTTCTTGTTGGTATAATTTCTCTCCTTTTCTCTTTGATTAATTTAATTTTGTTTTCTTTTATTTTAGTTTAAATTAGTTGCTATTCTTGTTTAGCTCATCTAAAAAATAAATATGAAATAGTTTTTTTTCTATTCGAATTTGAACCATTTTTGGGTTAATTTTCGGAAACAGTAGAAAATGGGTGTTCTTCATTTTTTTGAAGAACATCAAAAACATGTGGATGCTTTATTAAAAGTTTAGTTTGAACCATTTCAATCCTAAAAAGATGAAAAGAATGTGTTCGTGGAAGAATTACTTTTATACCCTAAACTTTTTGGGCCATTTACATTCATTAAAACTTTCCTTTTCACTTATTTTATTCCGAAAATGAAACTTTAAAACTTCACAAAGCGGTCATTGTTTTTCTTAAAAAAATTAGTTTTAAGTTTCAATAATTTTAAATTTTGTCATCTTTTTTAATTTTCATTTAAAATATGTTTTAAAAAAAACCTTTTTCGAAAAGTCTCATAATTAACTTTTAAATAAAACAGGTTAATACATTTTTAAGAATTCTTTATTTACTTTTTATTTAATTTTTTTCAATATATTTAATTCTGCAATTTAATTTGATGCTTTCTTAATTTATCTTTTAATTACTTCTTTGCTTGCTTGTTTAATTAAAGAAACCTATGTAACCCCCTCGACCCGGCCTAGCCGATAGACCGAACCGAACGAGTCACATGAAGAATATTGAAGTAAATCAGGAAAGTTTACCTCAATAAACGACCCTTTTTTATCTTGTCTAGATACAATTTAGATTCTTACGTGATCAATTAAAGCAGCGGATAAAACAACATCTTGATCGCATCTCACTTATTACCATATTTGATTTTAGGGACCATTTCGTAAAATCAACATCCTGCAAGGACCATTACCAAATTCGAGTTACCATCATAAAATTAAATTTGTTACATGCTTCTATGTAGAAACTCATCTCAGAATAACCATTGAAAATAATTTAATTGCTTACATGACAAGAAAGGACCAAAATGCAAAGAAACATAAACTAGGAATATTCCAAAAACTAAATTAGCAGCCACACATTTCGGAATAGTGGGCCCTGTATCAAAACGATTGTATCGAAACATTGTTGATCATTTTGAAACACGGGTTCATTTTGAAACCTTCAAAAGAACCGTTTCGAAATAGGGCTTCACAGAGCCAAAATGTATCGAAACATGCCTCCCCGTTTCGAAACCCCATGACACTTTTAGCCCCCCCTGTTTTGGAACAAGCAAGGGTGTTTCAAAACACTTGGACCTGCAATGTTCGAATTTGCTGATTTAACTCGATATTTACCTTTCGAAACCAACTCGACATGTGACTAAATATACTTGCAACTCAAATACATACCAACAATTAAGGATTCCAGGCAGAAATATCATCATAGCATCATTCTCAATATCAATAAGACTAAAGGCATGCTTCCTAAAAGAAGTAAGCACCAAAAAGCTCAAATCTCAAACCAAGCATAAATCAACACTTAAAAGGCCCTTTACATAACCAAATACGCAAATCAAACTTGCACCAAACCAGAAAAATACCAAACAACCAACACTTATAACATTGGACACCCCCATTGCCTTTATTACTCTAGTCCATAACCAAACTTACCTTCAGTCAAAGTCTTTCACCGATCCTTTGCAAGTGCCGCCTCCAAAGCTTAAAATGACTGCATTGATGAACAAAGAGAGCGTAAGAACTACATGCCAAAAATGATTTGTTTTCTTTCGGATCAGGATTTCATGTTTTCATATCATCAAAACAGAGATCCAAATGCATTAAAATGCATTTCAACACCAGCAACTAACACAAACTCATTGCACACCAAAACTACACCAATTTACCCATCCAAAACAACCGAAAACTCAATCGTTTGCTTCCTAAACCAAGGTCAGCCAACATACATCACTTTCAACCATTTATAAACATCAAAACCCATCTAAAAACAACCAAAACTCATCCTTATACCTCCAGTATGCATAACACCATCATTTCACCTAAAAAACCCAACTAAAATCATCAAGAAACTCAACGATCTCAAGGATTCCGGGACCTATATTATCAAAACCCTTTTTCAACATAATAATCAACTCAAAACTCAATTAAAACCAATCCAAAACAGAGCTTATCAAATTCAATCCGAAAATCAAGATTTTAATCATGTTTTTGCAAGATTTTGATCTCAAATAAAAACTATAATAAAAACTTACCCAAAAGCATCAATTAGAAGCCAAAGATCTTGGGAATTTCAATAAAGAACCGAGATTAAAGGTTGAGAACGGGATTTACCTCCAATCCTTGCCTTCCTTAAGGTTTGACAAGTTTTAGCCTCACAACACTTGAAAATCTTGAAGAGAAATCTTGAAATTGATTTGGAAATCAATTAGAGAGTGTTTGGGAGAAAATAATTCTGGAGAAATGAGTTGGGAAAATGGTTTTGTTGAAATGAGAGATAGTTACGTGAAATAAAATCTCAATTTCCCATTTTATTAATTTTTATTAAATAAAACCTTTTTATTTAATCATCTAAAAACCCTTTTAAAAAACATGTCCATTTACGGAAGGTTTAATTGCACCATAGATTCCTAAATATTCTATGATTTTTTGCTCCTCTTTTTTAAAATTACATTTTCCACAGTTTTGAAACTTTACATTTTGGTCACTACCCAAATTGTACCACTTCCGAAGCCAATTTTGTAAAATTGATTTGACCAACCCATTAAACATGATTTTAGATGATTTTAGCAATTTTTACCATATTTTATCCTTTCCAGATCCTTGATTTCCCTAAACCACTTAACTCGATTCAAACTGTTTCCGACCGGTCCAATCCAATGTCAAAAACATCTAGGCCCAAAACCAGGACGTTACACGACCTTTCAAGGGATGGAAGCTTATAATAAGATCTCCTAATCCACAAATGCATTACATGTATTTAGGAATCTGTATGTTAGAAGCATGCTAACTTAAACGCATTTTGCTTATTTTAAACAAGTATTCAAAGACTTTGATTTGTGGCTTCATGTTGAAGAGGTAGATCATATTAAAGATTTCTATTTGGTAGTCTTTTTGGCGCGTATCCATTTCTCAAGTCCTTCGGGCCACCAGTAAGACCTTTGGGCATGTTGTTGAGGCTTCTCTTAATGTCAGAACGAGTAGAAATCAGGACATCATCCTAAGGTATTTTGGTATTCTCTAAGCAAGATTCCACTTTTTAAGTCCTTTGGGCCATCAGTGAGACCTTCGGGCTTGATGTTATGACCTTTGGGCCATCAGTAAGACCTTCGGGCATGATGTTAAGACCTTCGGGCCATTAGTAAGACCTTCGGGATTGATGTTAAGTCCTTTTCGACATCAGTAAGACCTTCGAGCTTGGTGTTGAGCTTTCTCTCAAAGACAAGATGAGCAGAAATCGGGGCATCATCCAAAGTTATTTTGGTATTCTCTAAGCGATATATCATTTTATGCCAAGATAATCATAAATCGGGGCATCATCTCAAGGTTGTTTGGTCTTCAGCCTTCTAGGAAGCAGTAAAAATCTTATTGTAGTCTCAAAGCGATATATCATTTAATGCCAAGATGATCAGAAATCGAGGCATCATCTTAAGGTTTTTCGGTCTTACGTATTCTGGGAAGCAGTGAAAATCTTCTTGTAGTCTCAAAGCGAGATAGCACTTTATGCAAAGACAATCAGAAATCGAGGCATCATCTCAAGGATTTTCGGGGCATAAGAATTCGTCAAGTAAAAGTGAAAAGTTCCAAAAGAACTCGTGATTCCAATGCGTCAGACAGAGAAGTAGTGGAAATCTCTCAGTACTCGTGCCATAAGAAAACGTTGTGCCATTTTCAAAGAGAAGGGTTCTATATAGGAAGAATCCATATTTTCAAGACTTCAGAGTGAAAATTTCTATATCAGAAGAACTTGTAGCTCTAAGATTTCATATTAAGAGGTTATATATAGGAAGAACTCACAACTCTAACATTTTGAAGCGAAAGGTTCTATATAAGAAGAACCTTTGGTCAAAGATTTTAAAGAGAAGAGTTTTATATAGGAAAAGCTCGTAGCTTCAAAATTTCAAGGCAAAAAGTTCTGTACAAGAAGAACTCATATCCTAAAGAATCCGCCAAGAGAAAGCGAAAGGTTCTATATAGGAATAACTTGTAGCTCCAAGACTTGAAAGTGAAAAAGTTCTATATATGGAGAACTTGCAGCATGAAGAGGTGTCGCAAAGGAAAAGCTAAAGGTTCTATATGTAAAGAACTTGCAGTTCCAAGGCTTCAGACTGAGGAAGAGTGAACCAGTTCTATATAGGATGGACTCATGGATTCGCATCTCCAGACATGGAAGTAGGATAAAAATTAGTGAATCTTTGCTCTATTCTCGTTTCACTAAAATGAGAATAGAGCAAAGAAGAGCAATCGTAATCACTAATTTTTGTCCAAATTTATTATTATTATTGTTTAATAATATTATTAATTATTATTATTTTAAAATATGCATTAAATGCATGTTGATCTTCACGCCACACCCTATGCCCCAATGAGCCACCCATCATCTTAAATTCCCATCATCGCTCATTAGCTTCAACTTTTACCATTTTGATAATTATTCACCCTCCATCCTTGTCCACAATCGGACATTAACTCCCACCATTATTTTGGTTCATTACCAAACACAAGCCCGTCACCATATGCATTCACCATCTTTTTTTTTCATTACACCAAAAAACCGAAAATCACCATTGAAGATTCAAAAGCAATTCCTGAAACCCAAGCTTCACAACAATAAAATCCATCGCTATTTTCCCATCACCGTGAATCCATTTCCTAAATCACCCATACCCAATTAAAATCAGCAACATCAGACACAAAGCAAAAGAACGAAAATAAAACCTTCTTCTCTTAACAATTTCCCAGTGATTGGAGCCTCCAACCGCGAATCCCAATGGTGAACATAAGCATCTCGGTGTTGAGAGTAACATTTCTCCGACTTACTATGTAACACCCCAAATTTGGGCTTAGAAGTTTAGGGTCTGAACCGGACCAGTCTGAGAAACGGTTCGAATAATAAAAGAAGTTTTAGGGAACGCCTAGTTCGGGATGTTTTAAAAATATAGAAAAATATCTAAAAATCCTCATTTAATATATAAAAGAGAATGGTGAAATCAATTTTACAAAATGAAGTTTGGAAATATTACATTTTGATGTAGTGACCAAATCGCAGTTTTTGCAAAAGTGAAATAGTGACTGTTTTGTAAAGGATTGAAACTTTGAATCTTTAAGGAGCTAATTTACCCAAAATGTTTTTTCTCCAGATTTTTCCTTAATTTTTGTAATTTTATTATTTTTTTTAATTAAAGGAAATGAAGTTTAATTAAATGAGAAACTAACCTTGACTATTCATAACTACTTTTCACAAATTTTCCCTCTCTTCATTTTCTCTCAAATTCCTTTCAACCAAACACATTTCTCCAGCAAATTTACATTGATTTTGCACTTCAATTGATGTTCTTTCAATTCCTCTTTGATTCTTAATCAATTGCTCATCAAATCCACTTGATTTCCACATTAAATTTTCATGGAAACTTGCCCAAATCAAGGAGAAATCATCATTTAGAGGTAAGCTTGTTCTTATCCTCTAAATACTCAGTTGTTTACTGAAATTCCCAAGTTGTCAATCCTTTATTAAAGTTTTGTGAATGGTTTTAATGTTGGAAACAAGATTTTGGCTTAAAACTCAAGCTTTTGGAAGAGATCTTGAGGATTTTCGTGGATCTTTGTTAGGCCCTGTTTTGAGGATGTTTTCTAATGTATTTTGGATGTGAATTGATGTTACAAATGAGGTTTTATCAATCAAATCCCGAATAGGTTTGTTTTCCTAAGTTTTGCTTTCTAGAATGGTGGTTTTTGGGGTGGTTTTGGTGATCTGATGTTTCTGGAGGTATAAGGTCATGTTTATGTTGCTTTTTGATGTTAATTGATGTTTATAAAAGGTTAGAATTGATATATTTTGGCTGGGGTTTGTTTTGGGAGAGTTTGGAGGTGATGTCGGTTGTTTTTTCGTAGCCGAAAAGAGGTTCTTGGGTAGAGCAGCGAGTTTGGTTGTGTTGCTGGTGATTTTAATGCATGGTGATGCATTAACCCTCTGTTGTTATGTGTTTAAAATAGGGTAGAATGATCCGGAAGCAATAGAGGTGGCGTTGGAAGTTTCAGATGCTTGCGAGGCTTGTCGACTAGCATAGTTTTGTGTATCGGTGAGTGAGATCATGTTTTCCAGCTTTGGGATGGTTTTGAAAAGAGGTTTCGAAACTTAAATTTTGGTTTGAAAGGGCGGTTTAAGTTCGAAAGTAAGTAATGTGGAATTCTCTCTCAATTGTGCTATTATTGTTTTGGAAACTATCAAAATGGGTTTTGATGTGTTTGGTTTGTCAATGTGGTTTAATTTGTTGTTTGAGCATGATTTTTAAAGCATGATTAATGCTGGCTTTGAAAGTCATGTATTGAAGGATGCTCAAAGTAAGAGATCCTTGGTTTGACATGTTATTAATATGATTATGTTGCATGGAGATGCAAGATGATAAGTGGCTTTGATTAATGCTTTAAACAGTGAATTGATGATGGTATTTGATGTATATTGGCAAGTGATGTAAGTGGTTTTTGGTTACTTTAATCGGATATTGTTAGCCGGCTATAGGACTGGGTGCACCGTGAATAAAGTCGCCTTGGATGTTGAGGGGTTGTAATTGTACCGTAAACTCCATCCAAGAACCCCTAACAAGTGAGGTAATATCACAACGGTGGTTAAAAGTCCGTGTGTGGATCTAAGATCACAACGGTGGTTAAAAGTCTGTGTGTGGATCTTGTGTTATGTGTCCCTTGCTCTCGTTAGTGGAATTATACAACTATCGATGAGTGATGTTGAGGGGTTGTGATTGTACCATTAAACTCCATCTCGGGTGTTGAGGGGTTGTGATTGTACCGGTAAACTCCACCTTATGTTGTTCGGTAGTGTGTATGAAGCGTGTGGGACAACGCTTGTAATCTGCATATCCGATTGTGTCTTGTGTTGAAATGGTTTGTGAGCTATCACTTGAAAGCCAATATAATGTATTTGAATGTAATGAAGCGAGAGATGCTTGAAAATGATGCAAGGTTACATGAGAATATGTAAATGATGCAAAAATGCATGTGATACTTGTTAAGCATGAGCAAAAGTATATCTTCTATTGTTAATGATGCATATGTGCATAGAATTTAGTAGGTGCATTGAAGTCTGGTGAAGGCTTGATTTTAAAAAGGCACGTAATGCAAAATGTTGCTTTTGTAGTTCATAAGTTTGCATTTGTTGAATGCATGAGATAGATAGGAGGAACTTGGTTTTTAAAAGGCATTTTTGCTTTGAAATGATCTTTAAGCATGAGAAAAGTATGGTGTGAAGTGGAGGTGATTTCTAAGGAAATTGAGCTAAACTTTGCATGAGGTGTTCATGCATTGAAAGGTTAAAATGATAGTATTTATAAGAATGTGGTTTGGGGTGAGTTGTTTGGCATTCAAAGTTAAAGGTTGGTTTTCATGTTGAGCAATGCATGATTTAAAGCAATGTTGTTTCAAAGGAGGTCATCAAACAATGATTTGGTTTATTGAATTGTATCTACATTTAAAGAAGGTTTTATGATTCGCTGCATTGATGGTGTTTTGGTTTTGAGCATTGCTCACTAAGCATTATATGCTTACGCTCTTTTTTTTCCATCAATGCAGATATTTGAAGTTGGGACAGCAAGAAGCAAGGGATTCAAGAAGAGCTCCACTTGATAAGTATGTCTTGGTTTATAGCTATAGATAATAAAGGCAATGGGAGAAGAGTCTTTTATGTTGTTGTGTATTGAGATTGTGTATGTTGACCATGTTCAGTTTATGGTTTGAACCTTGTTGTTGATCGCTTTGCCATATTTGAATTTTCTTCTTCATAAGTTGATATGTTATGCTCTTTGATTAAAAGCAAGATCATGTGTTGGATGTGATGAATGAGTAGGTGTGCTTAATGTTTGTAATGTATCTAGTCTTTGATGAAATTTGATAGTTATAATTTTTATCTTGCTGATGATGTGTTATGAAATGGTTTCAATTATATTTGATGGTGTTTTGAAGTGAAAAAACAGATTTTTCTGTTGTTTCTGGGCAGGGTGTATCGAAACACCCTTGGTTGTTTCGAAACAAGTGCTTGAAATGGCTTGGGCGTTTCGGAACGGCTAGAGGTGTTTCGAAACACTTTGGCTACTGGAAGTGCCTGTTTCGGAACATACCCGCGTTTCGAAACGGTCAACCCCATTTCGATACATGCGTACGACACAGGTTTTTCTATACGGGTGTCAGTGTTTCGAAACGGGTGACCGTTGGACACAGTTTTTGCTAGCTTTACATTTTAGTCCTGAAAGTTGTAAATGCAATTGCTTGAGCTTGAGATGTCTTTTTAAGCTAAAATTTGGCAGAGAGGCTTGTAATATGTTTAATTGAGATTTGGTAAAACTAAAATCTTTGAAGTCTTTTTATTTTCCAAAATTTACATTTTGGTTCCTAAAAGTGTATTTCTTGCGATTGAGTCCTTAAACGTTTCCGATCGCTGTTCTTTTCTCTTCTAAGGTTCTTGGGATTTCACATAGGTTTAATGCGCATCTAGAGAAATTTAATAAAAGAAAAAAGGGTCGTTAATCAAGGTTGACTTTCGGGTTGACTTTGGTTTTCCCCGTGTGATCTTCGTAGTTCAAGTCTAGCGTCTAGGCCGGGCTAAGGGGGTTACATTTGTTGGTATCAGAGCTAAGTTGAGAATATTTGAGGCGATGATAAGTTTGTGGTAAGTTGTTATAGTAAGTGTTGGATGTGTATTCTGATGTGTGGTTGAAAGTTTGTTGAAAAGTACGTTTCTGAGTGAATTGTTGATGTTTTTATCATGCTTTTTGGTTATGAATCTTTTGTGAGCTAATGTGAACATGTGATGGTGATATGCTGGTGTTGTGAGTTGATTTTCTGAATAATGAAAATGTGATAGGTATGATATGTTGATATTATGTTGTTGAGGGTGAATGTTGTTTGATGAGAGCATGATTGAAGTTCGCTGATTGATATGCTCGATGTTGTGATATCCATGTTTTTATTGATTGTTATGTCGTATAAAAGGGGAGAATTCGGGATACCCATTGCCTTATTATTATAGCTATTGTGTTATGTTGAAGTTGGAGTCTTGAATCCTTGCTTGAAGCTGGCCTGATCGTTTTATTTGTTTTGTTATCATTGCTTTGTTAATAATAGCACAATGGGATCGATGAGAGAATGGCAGTTGGGTACGATGGTTTCTGCTTTAGAGCAGGTTGTTAAGGGGTGGAATTCACTTTTTGGTGGGAGTGTACCGCTTTGGTCGACAGTGCCTGGAGTTGAGGAAGTAAGGCGGAATGCGGAAGCTGGTTCTGTGATGAAGGATTCATCATCTGTGGTTCAGGAGATGTCGGGAACGTCTCAAGCTGTGGTAAAGGTGAGGCCTGTGTGCGTGCCGATTGTCGGACATGCGAGTTTGTCAAAGCATCGTTTATATGATTTGGGAGCTGTGGAGTATCACGGTTCGACACATGAGGCGTTCGAGGCTTGGTTAGCCAGAATAATTCCGATTTTGGATCAGGAAGGGTGTGACTACGCCTGTAAGCTGGGAAGTGTTGTGTTGTTAATGTTGGAGGATGCTTGTACTTGGTGGACATTTGTGGCGGTGGCAACGAATATCCACGATATAGATTGGGAGTTCTTTGTGTCTGCCTTTAATGGAAGATACCTTGGAGAGAAGTTCTCAGTGGTTAAACAACGTGGGGGTGTGGCTTCAGATTTTGCTGGTGAGAGAAGTATAAGCAAAAGAGCTGTGGGTACTGATATCAAGAGTGGTCAGCGTAAGAGGCTACGTGACAGAAGGGTTTGCTTGAATCGAACTTTAGGTTGTAGTGCTAGTGTGAGTCACGTGCTACATGACCAAGGAGTTGTAGCTCGGTTACCGATGTGTAACCATTGTGGAAGGCGTCGTATTGGAGTTTGTTGGAACTGTGGTTCTAAGTAGCATGTGAAGCGAAATTGTCCTCAAGTGATGGGATCAGCTTCAGTGGGTGCAAAAGGGTCTCAAAAGGGTCGTAAGCGCGGCCGAGGCAGAGTTCAGAGGTGGCAAGAAAGGCAGAAAGGTGTGAGGAGTTTGGGGTATGGATCTTTCTGGAATTGTGGGTCTGTTGGACATTTGAGACGAAATTTTTGGAGTTAGCTCGGGGAAGTCAGGGTTCTTTACCGCAGGGAGACGGTGATAACCTTAAAGTGTTGGTTGATGCTGCGGCGGTGCAGCCAGAGAATGATGGTTCTGCGAGGAAGAGAGTTTGTATGTTGGAGCTCCGGGGCAATGAGGTGATTATAGGTAACCTTTTTAAGTAATCTTTGCCCTAATTATCTTTGTTTAGTTTCGGTTTGGATTTCCTTGCGTAGTGGATAAGGTCTTATTGCTAGTAGGTTGGGGTAGTAGCCGGTGTTGTTTTGAAAACAACTTTAGTATGAAGAGGGTATTAGTGGGGTATTTTGTTGTTGGTGGATTGTTAGAATGGTAGAGCTGAAAAAGTTAGAAGTGAGGTAAGAGATTGTTCTTAGGCGGATCTTGAGGATGTTGTTGGTAAGTGTGAACAGACATACATGCACAGTTAAAACCATTTGTTATATTATATTATATATATATATATATATATATATGTTGGTACATGCATAAATGCGGCATGACATTAGAGATTTTGCATACATGTACACAGGCATTGATAGGGCATATTGGTGACCATGCATACGAATGTTCATACTTGCTAATAGCTAGTTGGATGGTGGGTTTTATGTGTTGTTTTGGTGCTAGAAGTAGTGGAAAGTAGTAAGTGAGTTGTCAGTAATAGTGAGTGTGATCTAGCATGTTGGCAGAAAGAAGGTGTTTTGGTGCTTAAAAAGTTTAGTGGTGTGGTGGTGAGGAGATTACCGGTTGAAGTTAGAATCGGTCAATGTAGTTGTGAATAGCTAATGGGTGTGGTAGTTTCTTTGTGTTAAATGATGCGGTAGGCTAGTGGATGTGTTTCCGGAGTGTTGAGTCGTCTTGGCGTTGATGGTTGCAATAGGAGGGTTGTTTATATAGGTGATGGTTCGTAGCAACCTTTGAGGAGTTGAGTGGAGGTTGTGTTGAGAGTTGTCTTAATATGTTTGTATGGAATGGGTGGTATCCAGGTAAGGTTAGTGTTATGGTCAAGGTTGGAGTGGAAAGGCAATGTAAGTTCAAGGGCCATTGTTGGTTGGCCGGGTTCTTGTGAGAAGTGGGTTGTTAGTTGAGTATAAGTAAATCTTTTCTAAGTCAGCTAGGGGTAAGTGGAACAACTGGTGGAGTTAAGGTTGGAGTCTTGTGGCATGGGTTTCGAATGTTGTGTGAGTAGTTTTGATGAGTTGTTATGGTAGTGATAACGGCGGATGTGAAGGAATGTTATCAATACATTGAGAAGTTTGAGTAAGCAGTTGTTGCTTAAAAAAATTGCTTGTTGTGGTAATCTTTGAAAGGAGTTGAGCGGTTTTTGCAAGGGGTTTTAGAAGCAGTGATGGTGTTGGGTCACATGGTGGTTGAAATTGGATGGGTTGTGTCACCCTGTGTGCGAGTTTTGTTGAGGGAGTTATGAGATAAGACGAAGTATGTTGTGAAGATTTGAAGGTTCTTCGGGTTGCTGGGGCAGTGATCAGTTCGAAAGTGTGAAAGGTTAAGCTGAGATTAACAACCGAGTGTTCTGGAAGTCTTGAACCGTAAGTAGTGGTGTTGGATTTGGGTATAGTGTGAGTTTGATTTGAGGAGGAGTTGATTTTTGTGGTGTTTTGGGTGGAGGATGTCAGTGGTGGTTAAGTCTCCTGTGTTACATTGTGTGTTGCTTTGGGAAGTTTGGTATCGTGCTCTTTTCGCAGGTTGAAATTTCAAGGACAAAATTTCCTAAGAGGGGGAGAGTTGTAACACCCCAAATTTGGGCTTAGAAGTTTAGGGTCTTAACCGGACCGGCCTGAGAAACGGTTCGAATATAAAAGGAGGTTTTAGGGAACGCCTAGTTCGGGATGTTTTAAAACTATAGAAAAATATCTAAAAATCCTCATTTAATATATAAAATAGAATGGTGAAATCAATTTTACAAAATGAAGTTTGGAAATATTACATTTTGATGTAGTGGCCAAATCGCAGTTTTTGCAAAAGTGAAATAGTGAATGTTTTGTAAAGGATTGAAACATTGAGTCTTTAAGGAGCTAATTTACCCAAAATGTTTTTCTCCAGATTTTCCTTAATTTGGGTAATTTTATTATTGTTTAAATTAAAGGAAATGAGCTTTAATTAAATGAGAAACTAACTTTGACTATTCATAACTACTTTTCACAAATTTTTCCTCTCTTCATTTTCTCTCAAATTCCTTTCAACCAAACACATTTCTCCAGCAAATTTACATTGATTTTACACTTCATTTGATGAGATTTCAATTCCTCTTTTATTCTTAATCAATTGCTCATCAAATCCACTTGATTTCTACATTGAATTTTCATGGAAACTTGCCCAAATCAAGGAGAAATCATCATTTAGAGGTAAGCTTGTTCTACTCCTCTAAATACTCAGTTCTTTACTGAAATTCCTAAGTTTTCAATCCTTTATTAAAGTTTTGTGAATGGTTTTAATGTTGGAAACAAGATTTTGGCTTAAAACTCAAGATTTTGGAAGAGATCTTGAGGATTTTCGTGGATCTTGGTTAGGCCCTGTTTTGAGGATGTTTTCAAATGTATTTTGGATGTTAATTGATGTTACAAATGAGGTTTTATCAATCAAATCCCGAATAGGTTTGTTTTGATTAGTTTTGCTTTCTAGAATGGTGGTTTTTAGGGTGGTTTTGGTGATCTGCTATTTCTAGAATTGATGTTTATAAAAGGTTAGAATTGATAGATCTTGGCTGGGCTTTGTTTTGGGAGAGTTTGGAGGTGATTTCAGTTGTTTTTGGTAGCTGAAAAGAGGTTCTTGGGTAGAGTAGCGAGTTGGGTTGTGTTTCTGGTGATTTTAATGCATGGTGATGCATTAATCCTCTGTTGTTATGTGTTTAAAACAAGGGAGAATGATCCGGAAGCAATAGAGGTGGCGTTGGAAGTTTTTGATGCTTGGAAGGCTTGTCGGCTAGCATAGTTTTGTGTATTGGTGAGTGAGATCATGTTTTCCAGCTTTGGAATGATTTTGAAAAGAGGTTTGGGAACTTAAATTTAGGCTTGAAATGCCAATTTAAGTTCAGAAGTAAGTAATGTGGAATTCTCTCTCAATTGTGCTATTATTGTTTTGGAAACTATCAAAATGGGTTTTGATGTGTTTGATTTTTCAATGTGGTTTAATTTGTTGTTTGAGCATGGTTTTTAAAGCATGTTTTAACATGATTAATGCTGGTTTTGAAAGTCATGTATTGAAGGATGCTCAAGGTAAGAGATCCTTGGTTTGATATGTTATTAATATGATTATGTTGCATGGAGATGCAAGATGATAAGTGGCTTTGATTAATGCTTTAAATAGTGAATTGATGATGGTATTTGATGTATATTGGCAAGTGATTTAAGTGGTTTTTGGTTACTTTAATCGGATATAGTTAGCCGGCTATAGGATTGGGTGCACCGTGAATAAAGTCGCCTTGGATGTTGAGGGGTTGTAATTGTACCGTAAACTCCATCCAAGTACCCTAACGAGTGAGGTAAGATCACAACGGTGGTTAAAAGTCCGTGTGTGGATCTTGTGTTATGTGTCCCTTGCTCTCGTTAGTGGAATTATACAACTACCGATGAGTGATGTTGAGGTGTTGTGATTGTACCGTTAAATTCCATCGCGGGTGTTGAGGGGTTGTGATTGTACCGGCAAACTCCACCTTGTGTTGTTCGGTAGTGTGTATGAAGCGTGTGGGACAACGCTTGTAATCCGCATATCCGATTGTGTCTTGTGTTGAAATGGTTTGTGAGCTATCACTTGAAAGCCAATATAATGTATTTGAATGTAATGAAGCGAGAGATGCTTGAAAATGATGCAAGGTTACATGAGAATATGTAAATGATGTATGAATGCATGTGATACTTGTTAAGCATGAGCAAAAGTATATCTTTTATTGTGAATGGTGCATATGTGTATAGAATTTCATAGGTGCGTTGAAGTCTGGTGAAGGCTTGTTTTAAAAAGGCACGTAATGCAAAATGTTGCTTTTTTAGTTCATGAGTTTGCATTTGTTTAATGCATGAGATAGATAGGAGGAACTTGATTTTTAAAAGGCATTTTTGCTTTGAAATGATCTTTAAGCATGAGAAATGTATGGTGTGAAGTGGAGGTGATTTCCAAGGAAATTGAGCTAAACTTTGCATGAGGTGTTCATGCATGGAAAGGTTAAAATGATAGTATTTATAAGAATGTGGATTGGGGTGAGTTGTTTGGCATTCAAAGTTAAAGGTTGGTTTTCATGTTGAGCAATGCATGATTTAAAGCAATGTTGTTTCAAAGGAGGTTTTCAAACAATGCTTTGGTTTATTGAATTGTATCTACATTTAAAGAAGGTTTTATGATTCGCTGCATTGATGGTGTTTTGGTTTTGAGCATTCCTCACTAAGCGTTATATGCTTACGCTCCTTTTTGTCCATCAATGCAGATATTTGAAGTTGGGACAACAAGAAGCAAGGGATTCAAGAAGAGCTCCACTTGAGAAGTATGTCTTGGTTTATAGCTATAGATAATAAAGGCAATGGGGGAGAGTCTTTTATGTTGTTGTGTATTGAGATTGTGTATGTTGACCATGTTCAGTTTATGGTTTGAACCTTGTTGTTGATCACTTTGCCATATTTGAATCTTCTTCTTCATAAGTTGATATGTTATGCTCTTTGATTAAAAGCAAGATCATGTGTTGGATGTGATGAATGAGTAGGTGTGCTTAATGTTTGTAATGTATCTAGTCTTTGATGAAATTTGATAGTTATAATGTTTATCTTGCTGATGATGTGTTATGAAATGGTTTCAATTATGTTTGATGGTGTTTTGAAGTGAAAAACCAGAATTTTCTGCTGTTTTTGGGCAGGGTATATCGGAACACCCTTGGCTGTTTCGAAACGGGTGCTTGAAATGGCTTGGGCGTTTCCGAACGGCTAGAGGTGTTTCGAAACATTTTGGCTACTGGAAGTGCCTGTTTCGGAACTGGTTTCGGAACATACCCGTGTTTTGAAACGGTCAACACCATTTCGATACGGGCGTACGACACGAGTGTTTCTATATGGGTGTCAGTGTTTCGAAACGGGTGACCGTTGGACACAGTTTCTGCGAACTTTACATTTTAGTCCTGGAAGTTGTAAATGCAATTGCTTGAGCTTGAGATGTCTTTTTAAGCTGAAATTCGGCAGAGAGGCTTGTAATATGTTTAATTGAGGTTTGGTAAAACTAAAATCTTTAGAGTTTTTTTATTTTCCAAAATTTACATTTTGGTCCCAAAAAGTGTATTTCTTGCGATTGAGTCCTTAAACGTTTCCGATCGTTGTGCTTTTCTCTTCCGAGGTTCTTGGGCTTTCATATAGGTTTAATGTGCATCTAGAGAAGTTTAAAAAAATAAAAAAGAGTCGTTAATCAAGGTTGACTTTCGGGTTGACTTTGGTTTTCCCCGTGTGATCTTCGTAGTTCAGGTCTAGCGTCTAGGTCGGGCTAAGGGGGTTACATACTACAATCCCACGGTGGAGCGTGTAGATCGACGGCGAAGAAGTCGACGCACTCAAGGGCTTACCCATTCCTGACTTTTGGTGTTTTCCAACAACCGAAGCCTCATGTCAATGATCCCAACGGTGGAGTGCTTCCACATGGCAAAGAGAACAATATATCTTGGAATCAAGTTGATCTAACGGTTGAGACCAATCTCATACTCAAACTCATCTTCTGCAATACAACTAAATCCCCACTCTTAATTCACACAAAGAAACATTAAACCCATCGATTTAATTTTCATTTGCATCACTATTATCATGAAATCAACCGAGCTTAAACAATGACCTCATTATAGTAATGTACTGGAGTTGATTTGTCATCGACATGATACTGGTTTTCAATTGATACATTATTGCGAATATTAAAGACGTGATACTGCAAAACAATAACATCAGCTTTTAAAGATAATTTATATTTGCACCCAAAAAATGTTAATATCAATTTTTAGATATTATTTATGTTTGCACCTAAACAATATTTTATGCAGATGAATAACTGAAAAGATACAACTCAAAATCTCTGCTGGAATTTTAGCCGAACACTATGTTCAGGTGTTTTATGGGAACTCAGCTCCTAAGCTTTTTAAGAATCCAGTTCTCTAGCATTTTGTAGACTCTGTAGAAGATGTGTAGAATGAATGTTGGGAAAAGGTATACACAATAAATATTGGGCAGGTTATGCCATGAATCTTTTGCATGCAAGTATACACTGTTTGCAAGTAATAGAGCTTGGTAAGCTGAGTTATCAATCCCACAGAGATTGACTTGAATTCGATTGTTTAATTGTTACTTGCTTTGGAAGAAAAGATATTTGTTTTGAAAGTTGTTTTGAAACTACATAAAAAAATGAAGTAAATTGTTGGCAAGGAAGGTGTCTCTAAATAAGTGATGATTGTTGGCAGGGAATGCCTGGATTCAACATGGCCCATGCCAGCCTTCATTGGCAAAATTGCCGTGGCATTGTTTGCCGAGCAGATTCAACATTAGCAAAGCCTCTCTCGATGGTCATTCCCTTAAATTGGCCAAGTAAAAACCCATATATCTCTATAGTGTATGTTTTTCTTTAACCAATTTGATTAGACCCAGCATATACTCCGAGGGGGTAGATTTCACTTCCGAAGTAAGTTCATCTACTTGAACAACTTCTCTTGAAGCTTCTCTCCCAAGTATTCAACAACTTAATCGTCGCTAACCCAAGTCTGTTAAGATATTGGGAGGCAATAGGTGTATTGTGCCAGCTCTCACTTTGCAGAGTGTTTAGGAAAAATTAGTATGCCAAATAAAAAAACTTTGCCAAAACAGAATTATTATAAAGAAAATAAGACATAAAGCCAATATTCAATCCAAAACATCCCCTACCAACTATGAAAATTAGTTCACGGTGAGGGGATTAACCAACACAAACATAATCATTTTCAAAAACATCATCATTAAAAAAAACTAAAGATAAATCGTAACCCCCTCGACCCGGCCTAGCCGATAGACCGAACCGAATGGGTCACACGAGGAATATTGAAGTAAATTGGGAAGGTTTGCCCCAATAAACGACCCTAATGTTTTTCTCTTTTATCTTGTCTAAATGCAATTTAGGTTCCTATGTGTTCTACAAAGCAGCATATCAAACACAACTCAAACACTCATTCATTTTTATCCAATATCGGGTTTTATTGACCATTTTGTAAACATAACAAATTCCAAGGGTTTTCCCCAAATTTCGGTTTACAAACCTTTAATTAGTCTAATTACATGCATCTCTATCGAAACTCAGCTCAAATTAACTACTAAAACTTATTTAATTGCATCCATAAAATTCAGGGACAAAAACGTAAAGATTTAGAACATTCAAAGATGGCATACAACAAAAATAACTACCAGCGTATCGATACCCTTAGAGAGGGTATCGATACACCATCGATGAGCAGACTCCCAAACCCAACAAAACAAGGCCCATACCAATACGCTCGAGCACCGTATCGATACACCCAAGACTAGTGGCTAAAATGCGCATCGATACGCCCCCGTGTATCGGTACACCCCCTCTATTTTTCGAATGCCATATTGATGCACTACCAAGTGTACCGATACACTACAGCTTGCACTCACCCAAAATGCTAGTTTAACACACCTAAAAACATCCCAAAGCATTCCAACATGCATTTAACATACATACAACTCAAAAAGATGTCAAACCTCTAATTCACATGGTAATAACAACATCAAAACATCACAATTATCAACAATGTGTTCTAGAGGCATGCTTCCTAAGAAAATCAAACATCCAAAAGTCAAATCTCAAAATCAAGCTTAATCCAACAATTAATGGCCATTTACAAACCAATATAGGCATGCCAAACTTGTACCAAAACAACCAACTCCAAAACATTGGACACCCCCATTGCCTTTATTACTCTAATCCATAACCAAACATGGATTCAAAAGAAGTCCCTTGGAATTCCTGTGCGAGTTTCTTCCTCCAATAACTTAGTTATCTGCATTGATGAGCAAAATAGAGCATAAGCATACAAGCTTAGTGAGGAATTCTCAAAAATCAAAACATCATCAATGCTTAAAACCCATTTTCACACTTTGAAAACCATCATGCCCTCTTTGGAAAACATGCACTTCAACATTAAAATCAGCATGTTATACATCATGCAACACGTATCAAATACTTCGTATCAATATGCAAAGTTGTAAGGTAAAACATGCATTCTCCATATTATGCATCATAACCATTTCCATAACAATTTAAACAATTATATTGGCTTACAAGTGATCAACAACTTTCTCATTTCTCAAAAAGCATATCAGATGCACAAATTACCAAGTGTTGTCCCAAACACTTCTACACTCTACCGGCAACTCAAAGCTCACACACGGGAGCTACCCTCCACCATTGTGAAACCCATGATGGAGTTTTTGGTACAATCACAACCCCTCAACACCACTCATCGGTAGATGTATAGCCCACAAACGAGAGACATGACACCATACAAGGTTTGCACACGGGAGCTATCTCCACTGTTGCAACCTTAAACTTTCCTCAATCGTTAGGGTACTTGGATGGAGTTTTCGGTACAATAACAACCCCTCAACATCCAAGGCGACTTGTTTATGGTGCACTCAATCCTATAGTCGGCTAACAATATCTGATTTCATTTGCAAATATAATCCACAATTAATGCATACCTCATTGTTTTTCCAAACATTCACAAAAAGACATATTCCAAGCATTAAACCATGCTTCAAAAACCATGCATAAACACATGCATACAAGGAACACTTACTTAGTGCATCCTTAAACCATATGGCATCATCAACCACGTTTTATAAACTCAAATCATGCTTTGAAACAGTAGGTAAACACAATTAAAAACA
Organism: Hibiscus tridactylites; assembly: GCA_958450335.1. NCBI lineage: Eukaryota > Viridiplantae > Streptophyta > Magnoliopsida > Malvales > Malvaceae > Hibiscus > Hibiscus tridactylites. Next base: position 59,583,296 of record OY288271.1, read on the forward strand.
AGTGCATCTATAAGCTCATAATAGCAAAATCCGAGGGAGAAAATCACATTACTTACTTCCGAACTTAGTAAAGCGTTTCAAGCTTACACTAAGTTCCCAAAACCTCTTTTAAGATGTTTCAAAGCTGGAAATCCCATTTCTGCTCACCAACTTGCGAAACCGCAATTTCCAACGCAAAACTCAAGTGTCCAAAGCCCCCCGAAACTTCGCCCAAAGCTTTCGAAGAATTCTCCCCTGTTTTTACCACATAAGAACAGAGGATTAATGCATCTCAGTGCATTAAAACCACCATCAAACACTAAAATCCCGCAGCTCTGCCCAAAGGCACCAAAATACCCATTCGAAACAACTGAAATAACATTCGATTAATCATTAAACTCAACCGAACCATAAACCAACACTTCCAACACATTTTAACCATGAATCAACATCCAAAAACAACATAATACCATCCGTATACCTCCAGCAACTCATATTTCACATAATACCCACAAAACCCAATCATAAACACCTTTAAAATCAAAGATCTCAAGGATTTCGGGATTAATATGCTCAAGACTCTTTTTCAACATCTTAAACCTTCCAAAACTTGATTAGAAAACATCTCAAATAAATCAAATTAAAAAAAATCCGAAAATCACATTAAACCATCTCTTTTATCAAGATATCACCATTTTATCAAAACCACAATAAAACTTCAATCAAAAACATAAATCAAGAGTCAAATATATTTGGAATTTCATTAAAGAACCTTGATTAGAGGGTTAGCACGAAAATTACCTCCAATCCTTGCTTCTCTTCTAATTTGACAAGTTTTGCTTTCAAGAATCTTGAAAAGATTTGAGAGAAATCACAAGAGAGAAGTTGAAAATCAAGAAAGAAAATGGAAGTGAAAGAATTCTGGAGAAAAGAGAGAATGTTTGGCTGAAGTGAAATGGAGAAAATGAAAACGAACGTCAAATTTGCATAACCAAAATAACCACATTTTATTAAATTAATAAAAACCACTTTTAATATTTAATTAACCATTTAAATCACATGCCAAATTAAAGAGAAGGCTTAATTGTCTTAAAGCTCCCTAAAGATTCTAAGAATTTGACTCTTCTTTGAAAAACTCCCTTTTTTCTACAGTTTTAAAACTTTACATTTTGGTAACCATCCAAAATGTACACTTCCACTACTCGTTTTGCAAAATTGATTTAACCAACCCCATAAATATAATTTTAGAGGATTTTAGAAATTTTGACCACATTTTTATCCTACCTGAACCTTGATTTCCCTGAACCACTTTAAACGTCTCGAACCGCCGACCTCCGGTTCCACTAGCTTGACCCGACGTACAAAACACCTAGGCCCAAAACCGAGGCATTAAATAAACAACTTGTCCCAAGGGAATAGGCAGATGGGTCTCTCGGTGCAGCCGGGCGTCACTCGTCAGTCACTCCAACGTCGTACTCCAGTCACTCTCCACCCGATCACTCTCACTTTGTCTATCCTCGTCTCCCTATATCAAAAGCTTGATTGGTTGGTCTTTATATAGGCGTGAGTGGGAAAGGATGAGATAAGCCTTTGCATTTGAATTTGAAATGATCAAGGGATAAGAGATAGAGCTATATCCGATCATTTTGACATCTTATTATCTCGGTGTGATAGCTTATCAGGCTAGGGCTGATTTCATCATGTCGATGTCACCTTGGCATCCAAGCTTGGCACAATGTTGCCAACTTCACTTGGCACCACCTTATCCGCTATTTTTTCGGAAGTTGATCCAATTGCGATCTTTTAGGAGATTGATCCTTTCCTGTTTTTTCAGGGGTTCATCATCTCTTCGCATGGCATCAGTGGCGTCTTACTACCAACAAGTGCTTGGCACACCGTAGGTCCATCTATGCCCACAAATCTTGGTATTCACATTGGCAGTCCTAACTGCGTTGCTTTCTTGTGTCCATTCCTCTGCCAAATCCTATTCCAAACCTGCAAAATAGCTACAAAACAACCCTTTACTCTGGCGTATGTAACCTACTAATTCCTTGATGAATATGCATGATCCTAGCAAATTAATGCAATTAAATGTATCCGAAAACAAGCAAAAGCATATCAAAATAGGCTTGAAAAATAATACTTTTGAGAAGGTAACACACCTTAAACCCAACTCATTGCTTGTCCTCAAGTAATGTAAAAGAAAGAAAAATAAAATTGGTGAAAATAATACCTTGACAAAAGTTTGGTTGGAATGCCAACAAATGTTGGCAAGCATAGTCTGATGCTAATGCTGCCCTCAAGAATCACAGTGCACAATGCCAAGCAGAAAATAATTCAAGTGCATCAATATAACTATAGTCTAAGTGCATGATTTGTATGCAAAGTATGGGCAGTATGCATCTAATTATCTTTTCACTCCCTTAGCCAAATTCTACTTTCTAAACTCAGATTCTTATTTCCATTTCTTCTCTTTGCCGATGGTGTTTTGCATTATCTTAAGCCTGCTTCAGGATATTGTTTAGCATGAGTGATAAGAGGGAGCATACCACAAATCTCCACCTTAATCTAGACATTACTAGGCTTTCTCTTCAACTCATACTTAAGGGTTTTGGACTTGAGAACTAAGAGGGAACATTCCACGAAGCCCCAACTAACTTATTATCCCTAAAAAAGAGGAGAGTTCATTTCATTTTTTACCATGGCAGAACATTGATGCCTTATTTTCTTTTACCCTAGCATTCTTTTTTTTTAATCTGAGCATGGTTTCAAATAGTCTAAGTTTGCTAGGGAACTAGATACATACCATGTGCTAAGTGTGAATCAATTTCCTACACTAGAGATCAATTAGCAACCAACTTGGCATACTGTCTACTAGAATGGAAAACTGAAGATTAAAAATTCATCATTTGGCAGAAAACTAGGATCAAAATAAGCTTTCTAAACCAATTGTTAACAAAATTCAAATTTCGGATGAGACACAATTTTCTTTTTCACTTTTTTATATGGTTCGATATGGAACTACTCTAAATGAACTACATGGTAAACAAAATATTTAAACGTGAAATGCATGGAATAATGTGAGAAAATGCACACCCTCAAACCCAAGATGTGCATTGTCCTCAATGCATGAAACAACACATATATACAAGAAAAATAGAAAAAAAAATGCCTGAACATGAAGATGCAAGAATGAAATGCAAAGGAGTTAAGTAGAAGAAGAATCCCCTTTAGAGACCTCTTCCTCCCGTTTGGCATGGGCTTCTTCTTCTTTTTTGGAACGGGTCTTCCTCGTGGTTAGGCTTCTACGTTCATGGGCCATTCTCTTCTTTCCTTTCCAGCCATGCTTTGAGGCGGCAGTGGAGGCTCCAATATCCTCTTTTTTCTTGGAAGGGTCTGCTAGCGTGTAACTGACGTAGATTTTAGCTTCTTGGAAGGAATGACCTCTAACACAGAGGAGGTATCGGTGCTGGCAGATTCAACATGCACTGGGGACATATGAAATGTGGCACTAGACTCAGAACTGGCAGAACTGACTAGACTGGACTTGCTAATTTGACTGGACTGGCTGACTTGACTGGACTTGCATGACTGTTTGAGTGGCTGGCCTAACAAGAACCTCCCACACGATGACATCTCTCTCCTTGGTATAGTGCATCAGTTTGGAATTTAACTCATCGGTTTCCTCCAACTTCTGGAGAATAATCTCCTGGCGAGCATAAACTTGAGACAACATTGCCGACGAGCTCGTTGGAATGGTTTCTGGCACATTGCTAGGCTCTCTGCCTTTGGCTTTGGCTTTGTCGTGGCAATCTTGACTTTTTCCTTCCCCTTCTCTTTTGGCTCTCCAGCCGTGAGATTCTTCCAAATAAAGAGAATGATAGTGGTCCCTTTAATGACCTGGCCACGATCCTCATACATCCTTGAAAATTCATGGCGCAAAAAATGTTAGAAATTAAGAAAGGGAAAAATAAACTCCCCTTACCCTTGGCAGCACATTTGTGGGTTTCCTCGATGATGATTTTGCCGACGTGTATCTTACGCCCCTTGATAACAGAGTGAAAAAGGATCAATCGATCCTCCAAAAATGTGTCATTGTAGGATGTGGGAATGAGACTGTGTTTGAAAAAATGATTCCAACCCCGCATATGAGGCTTCAATTCCAGCCTCTTGACAGTCCGATGGCTGGTGGACGAGATAGTCCAACTTGTGCCATGTTCGCACAAGTCTGCCAATATCTTCTTGCATTTCGCAGCGTTCATGGTTTCGACTTCCTCAAAATAATCATCTCCTTCACTAGGTAAAGAAAAGAGTGAGTTAATATAACCCTCATCAAATTGGACACACTTACCTCGAATCATCAAAAATTGAGAGTCTTTGGTCAAGTGCGCGTAAAAAACTTGCACAATAGTGACATAAACCTCTCCTTTCAGCTAGAAGAAACCACTCCACTTGTGCATGTCGACGATAGCTGTGAACTCTGATGGGAATCCAACATCGGTGTCCGATTGAAAATCGAAGTGCTTCTCAAAAAGGAACGATCTTGAAGAGAAGTTCATCTCGAACGTCTTGTGCAATTCATCATTGAAGAACCGCTTGAAAGGCGTAGATGATGAAACCATGGAGATGAAAAGTCTATTTGGAAGAAAAGAAAAAGAAAGATGAAAGGTTCTTGAATCTTTCTTGAAGAAAGATAGGAAGTGAGAAAAATCTAGGGGAAATCAGTTTTTAAGGTAAGGGAGAGAAAAAGGTAGAGTGTTTAATAAGGTGTTAATGGGGGTAGCGGAAAATAGGAGTAGATAATGGTGGGATATAGAGAGTTTTAATTGGGAAGAGATTAATTTTGAATGAAAAGTGATAAGTGATAAGGGCATGAAAAAGATTTGAAGTGATAGGGTGATCATGATAAAATTAATTATCATTAAAAGGGGCGGCTAAAGATAATTCTCCCAAAAATATTTTCTCATCTTAATCAAGCTAGGGTTTCTTTTTCTTCCTTTACACGAAAAGCCTACGCATGTCCTTTGCATGGGACATGGCATAATCACTGGCAAGTATGTCGACTTCCAGTCCATCTGGAAATATTCCTGGCATCAATTTCTGTCAAAATTCCAGCACACACTCAATGAAAAATCGTGTAACACCACAAAGGAATAAAAATTGAAAACAACAAAAAGAAAGAAAAAAAAGAAAAATCTAATTCCTAAAAGAAAATAAAAAACTATCCTAATATTTACAAAGACTTTCAGACCTGCGGGCGTTTCATTCTAACTCTGCCAAGAGGATAGCCTCATTGGCATTGTTTTGCTTATCGTCCAAGTAATGCTTTAGACGTTGGCCGTTAACTTTAAAAATCTCTCCCGTTCTTAAGTTCTTAATGTCCACGGCCCCATGAACATATGGTTTCACATCTTCGTAAGGACTCGTTCACCTTGATTTGAGCTTACCTGGAAAAGTTTAAGTCGTGACTTAAACAATAGAACAAGCTGACCTATTTCTAATTGTCTTGGCATGATCCGACAATCATGCCAACGTTTTGCCTTCTCCTTGTATATCCTAGCATTCTCATAAGCTTGCATCCTAAATTCCTCCAACTCATTGAGGTCAAGCAACCTCTTTTCTCCAGCAACTCTCCATACCATGTCAAGTTTTCGACTGGCCCAATAGGCTTTATGTTCAAGTTTCACTGGCATATGGCATGGTTTGCCAAAGACAAATCTAAATGGTGAAGTACCCAAAAGAGTTTTAAATGTAGTTTTGTAAGCCCACAAGGACTCGTCTAACTTCAAAGACCAGTCTTTCCTCGTTGGATATACAATCTTCTCTAAAATGTTCTTAATTTCCTTGTTTGATATCTTGACTTGTTCGTTCATTTGTGGATGATAAGATGTGGCAATTCGCTGCTGAATTCCATACCTGCACAAAGCTTTAAAGATTAAATTATATTTGAAATGAGTACCCTCATCATGAATGATCATTCGAGGGGCACCAAATCGAGTAAAAATGTGCTTATGCAAAAGCTTGGCAACAGCCTTTCTAACCCCCTTAGCCTGGCCTAGACGCCTGACCCGAACTAATAAGATTACACAGGGAAAACCGAAGCCAACTCGTTAAATCCGACTTCGATTAACGACCTTTTTTCTTTTTATCTTCTCTAGATGTACATTAAGATCCTATGTGATCAGGAACACACTTAGAAGAAAATGGCACAACGATCAGAGTTCGATTAGGGGTTCAATTGCATACATTTAACTTTTAGGGACTAAACTTTAATTTCTGAGAATTACAAGGACTAATCCAATTTTAGGATTGCCAAATCTTAATTAGTCATGAAACATGCCATCAAGTCAAATTTCATCACCAACAGATCATCCAAACTCAACCAATTGAACATACAACATTGAGGGACCATAATTCAACTTTTCAGAACCTTAAAAGATACTTTTAACATAAAATAACTAACAGGTATCGGTACACCTAAGCCCGTATCGATACGCAGGAAGGCATTAGCCAAAGTTGGGGAAAAGGTATCGATACGCTTCCCTGCGTATCGGTACGACCTTCAAATATTTTCCTAGGCGTATCGATACACGTGCAACTCGTATCGATACCCCTGTATTGAAAAGCCTGAAAATGCCTTCGTGTATCGATATTCAATCTCGAGTATCGATATGCATACCAGAATTGCACCTCCAGAAGCCACAATTAAGCATTAAACAACAACTAAACATGACCAAAACATCCATACATGTTATATCCAACTTTCCAAACACTTAGGCATCATCAAACGTTTGCAAAATAAGCATCAAGCATAGTAATCCATGAAGAGTATAGAACTACCTAAGCATTATTTTCAACATAAACCATAGCATAGTAAAAACACCAAAGGTAAGACCATAAACCATATAGAGGCCGTTTACAAGTCCAAAACCACAAACCAAACATGCTCAAGGTGTTCTACATCACCAAACAAATCCACGAGTAGAAATCCTTCCCATTGCCTCTTATTAAACTAAAGTGAAAGCACATACTTTGCTTAGCTAAAATCACCTGGATTCTCCTTGATTTCTTGCTGCCAACGATGCTCAATTCTCTGCAATGATAACAAATGAGCGTAAGCACAAATCTTAGTGAGGACCGCTATCAACAAAGCATTCATCAATGCATTTTATAAAACCAAATCATTGTTTTTTGTAAACGCATGCCTTCCTTTAAAACTTGCACTTTAAAACATCTATTCCACTTCCAAAACCACATGCTAATAGCATCATTAATTACATCAGCAAAAACCTTAGTGCATGCTTAAACAAAGCATCATATGCATTCAAGCATACTTCTCAAGCATCTTATGCTTTCTCAAATTAAAGTTCAACATTAACTCATTATATCAACATCATTATATTGGCTCACAAGTGATCAATAACAACCCATATCAAAACCAACACAATTGAAACAAACGGATACATGGATTACAAGCGTTGTCCCACACGCTTCAAACACACTACCGGATTCACAAGGTGGAGTTTATTGGCACAATCGCAACCCCTTCAACACCCGTGATGGAGATATATGGCACAATCACAACCCTTGGACATCACTCATCGGTAGTTTTATAATTCCACTAACGAGAGCACGGGACACAAACCACAAGATTCACACACGAGATTAAACCATCCATCGTTGTGATCTTAGCCTCAATCGTTAGGGTTTGGATGGAGTTTACGGCACAATCACAACCCCTCGACATCCAAGGTGACTTTATTAACGGTGCACCCAATCCTATAGCCGGCTAACTATATACGATTAAAGTAACCAAAACCATTTCCATCACTTGCCAATATAATCATTATTTATCATTAATTCACTGTTTTACAAGCATAAACTACAATGGCACTTTCACGAGCATCAACGTGCTTAAAACCAATTTCATAGATCATATGAACTACATGATCACTTACAATGTACATCCTTAACAAAATGGCATTTAAAGCCACCAACATCAATGCTCAAAACATGCTTTAAAACAATAATCAAATTCTATTTAAATCAAGTGCATTTCAAACCAACACATATCACAATCCGAGAGAGACTTCCGATTTACTTACTCTTGAGCTTAGCTAAGTGTTTCAAACTTACACTAAGCTCCCCAAATCCATGTTCTAAACGTATCAAAGCTAGAAATCCTTTTCCACTCATCGATACGTGAAACTTTGCTTGTCGACGCGAAGATCACTCGTTCAAAGCTTCCAAAAATGTCTCGCTTGCTTCCGGATCAAAACACAACACCATCAAAACACCTCAAAAGCTCAACCAAAATTATCCTAAAACTCAAGGATCTCAAGGATTTTGGGATCTATATTATTAAAACACTTTTTCTACATCATAATCATCTCAAAACTCAATTAGAATTAATCTAAAACAGAGATCATCAACAACACTTCGAAAATCAAGATTTAAACCTTTATTTTGCAAGTTTTTGATGTTAATTGAAAACTATAATCAAAACTCAGTTAAAAACAACAATTAGGAGTCAATAATCTTGGGAATTTCAATAAAGAACCTTGATTAGAGGTTGAGAACGGGATTTACCTCCAATCTTAGTTTTCCTTAGTGATTGACAAGTTTTTGCTTCACAAATCTTGAAGAACTTGAAGAGAATTCTTGGAAATGATTTAGAAATCAAAGAGAGAGTGTTTGGGAGAAAAGAAATCTAGAGAAATGGTTTTAGAAATGGGTTTTGCTTAAATGGAAGTTAGTTACGTCAAAAACTTCTCTATTTACTATTTATTAATTAAAATAAATTAAAATCCCTTTTAATTAATCATTTAAAATTCTTTTAAAACACTTGTCAATTTAAGGAAAGGTGTAACTGCACAAAAGCTCCCTAAAGATTCTAAGATTTTTTACTCCTTTTCTGAAATTTGCATTTTCCTCAGTTTTAAAACTTTACATTTTGGTCACTACCCAAAATGTACCGCTTCCAAAACTCATTTTATAAAATTGATTTGACCAACCTCTTAAAATGATTTTAGAGGATTTTATCAATTTTGTCATATTTTTATCCTTTCCCTAACCTTGATCTCCCTAAACCACCTAATACGATTCGAACTGTACCCGACCGGCCCGATCTGATGTCTAAAACATCTAGGCCCAAAACCAGGGCGTTACAGCCTTGGCATCATTTGTTGGCAGGGCAACAACTTCTACCCACTTTGATACATAGTCAACGGCCACAAGAATATATGCATTACCAAATGATTGGGGAAAAGGACCCATAAAGTCTATCCCACATACATCAAATAAATTCACAGGCATAATGTTCTGGAGCGACAATTGGTGTCTTTTAGAGATGTTCCCTGTTCGTTGGCATCGACCGCATGCCATGTCATACTCGTGGGCATACTTGTATAGCATGGGCCAAAAGAATCTTGACTGTAACACCTTGGCAACAATCTTCATCGCAACAAAGTGACCTTCATATGGTGCGACATGGCATAGATGCAATATGTTTTGTTGCTCATCCTCTGGCACGCACCGGTGAATCACTTGGTCGGCACACTGTTTGAAAAATATTGGCTCATCCCAAAAGTATTGCCTAACCTCTCGTAGAAATCTTTTCTTGGCATTGTATGCCAAGTCTGGTGGCAGAATATTGCTTACCAGGTAGTTGACTATGTTAGTGTACCATGGCATGGCATTAACTGCAAGAAAATACTCTTCAGGAAAATCATCTCTAATAGTAGTGGTCTTACCATCATCAATGTGATGCTCCAATCGAGAGAGGTGGTCAGCTACTAAGTTTATGTTGCCTTTCTTGTCTCTAATCTCTAAGTCAAATTCTTAAAGTAAGAGTGTCCATCGGATCAGTCTGGGCTTGGCATCTTTCTTTGCCAAGAGATACTTCAATGTCGAGTGATATGTATACACCACAACCTTATTACCAATAAGATAAGATCTAAATCTATCAAAAGCAAATACAACCGCAAGAAACTCTTTCTCGGTTGTAGAGTAATTCAGTTGCGTGTCATTCAAGGTTCTTATGGCATAGTAGATGGCATGGAAAACCTTACCATGTTGTTGTCCCAAACCTGCTCCAGCAGCATAGTTGCTGGTATCGCACATGAGCTCTAAAGGCTTATTCCAATCTGGTGCCACAACTATAGGGGCATTGATGAATCTCTCTTTACGTTCCTGAAATGCTCTCAAACAAGAATCGTTAAAAGCAAAGGTGCCATTATGTTCCAACAATGAGCATAAAGGTTTAGCAATTTTTGAAAAAATCCTTTATAAACCGCTGATAAAAACTGGCATGACCTAGGAAACTCCTTATACCTTTAACACTCGTTGGAGGTGGCAATTGCTTAATTACCTCCATTTTGGCTTGATCAACTTCTAGTCCTCTCTTGGTTACCTTGTGACCGAGAACAATGCCCTCCTTCACCATGAAGTGACATTTCTCCAAGTTCAACACTAGGTTTGTCTTAGTGCATCTCTCCAAGACTTGCTCCAAGATATAGATGCATCCCTCAAATGTATTACCAACCACTGAGAAATCATCCATAAACACTTCCATGTTGTGCTCAATAAAATCAGAAAAGTAGACACCATACAACGTTGAAACGTTGTTGGCGCCTTGCACAAACCGAATGGCATCCTTCTGAAGGCAAATGTCCCATGTGGACAAGTGAATGTGGTATTTTCTTGGCCATCATGGGCAATGGCAATCTAATTATAACCTGAATAACAATATAAGAAACAATAGAAAGCTTTACCTTCCAGTCTGTCTAACATCTGGTCGATGAAAGGCAAGGGGAAGTGGTCCTTTATTGTAGCCTTGTTTAACCTTCTGCTATCCATGCACACTCCATTCGGTGATGGTCCTAGAGGGAATCAATTTGGCTTCATTGTTTTGCACCACAGTCATGCCACCTTTCTTTGCAACGCACTACAACGACTAACCCAAGAGCTATCGAAAATCGGATAAATAAATCTAGCATCAAGCCATTTTATTGTCTCTTTCTTCACAACTTCGTTCATGCTTGGGTTCAGCCTCCTTTGACCTTCAATGGTCATTCTATGATATTCCTCCAAAATAATCTTGTGCATGCAAATGGTTGGGCTAATACCTTGAATGTCTTCCAAGGTCCAACCCAACGCTTGCTTATAATCCCTTAATATTTCCAGTAATCTTGCTTCATGGTCATTAGTGATATTAGTGGCAATAATCACTGGTAGAGTTGAGTGCTCACCTAGATAGGCATACTTCAAGTGTTCTGGCAATGGCATAAGCTCCAATTCTGGTGGTTCCTCAATTGATGGTTTTGGTTTCTTTATCACTCTGCCAGCCAACTGAAGTGGCTCAAAGTAACTCACATCTTCAGCCTCCAAGGCTGATTCCTCAGGTTCCTCAAATAGTTCAACTATGCCGCCAAGCATGTTGTCATTGAATTCTACATCCTAGAACAACTATGTCATGACCAAAGTATAAATGGCCTCCATCATCTCCTCGGCTTGACATTCATCCGGTTCATCTACAAATTTCAAAGCTTGAAACACGTTAAAAGTAACATGTTGGTCATTCATTCGCATGGTTAGTTCCCATTTATCAACCTCAATAAGAGCTCTACTTGTGGCAAGGAATGGACTACCCAAAATAATTGACACATTAGTGTCAGCTTCATAATCCAAAATGATAAAATCAGCTGGAAATATAAATGTGTCTACCTTTACAAACACATCCTCAATCTTACCCTTGGGATTTGCTTAAGATCACTCTGCCAACTGAAGTGTCATTGTGGTAGGTCTTGCTTCTATGCCAAGCTTCTTGAAAATAGATAGTGGCATCAAATTGATGTTGGCTCCTAAATCACATAATGCCTTACCCATGAATTTGTTACCAACTGTACAAGGGATAGTAAAATCTTTCAGCTGTGGTGGCATTGCATCCTTAAGTAAGAGCAACAGTTTCAAACTCTCCCACCTTCCTCTTTTTGGACAAGATGTCCTTCATGAACTTTACATAGTTGGGCATTTGCTCAAGGGCATCTATCAATGGAATGTTAATTTACAATTGCTTAAGCACTTCCAAGAAGCGCTTAAATTGCTGGTCATGCTTGTGTTTTTTTGGTATTGCTGGAAAAGGTGGTGGTGGATACACATATGTTGGCATTGTTGGCTTTTTTCGAGGCAGTGATGGCATCCACTTTGGCATCAATATGCTTTTTAGCCTCAGTCTGCTTGTCGTCATTGTTAAAATCATCGTTGGCACTGGAACTGACATCATATTGAGTTTTGGTACTGGCATGAGCGTTGGCATCATTGAGGGCATAGCCACTGACATCATCTGTTTTAGTTTTCTCCTTCTCAGATTCCCTCGGCTTGTCTGTTGGCATAAACTTAGCATCTTGGCTACCAAATGACTGCTTGCCAGCCGTTTCTGCCTCACAATGTTTACCACTTTGAGGATTTATTGCCTTGCATTTCTGATTTCCTTTGTGTCGAGCATCTTCAATGTTACTTGGCAAAGCTCCTAGTGGACGATTGTTGAGTGCATTCGCAATTTGTCCCATGTGGTTGCCAAATTCCATATTGTGGCTGCCAAACTATGAACTATGAAATCATTCTGCTCTGTGAACTTTGTAAGATTGTGTACCCCCCTCGACCCGGCCTAGACGCCCGACCAAGCCAAATGGGTCACACGGGGAATATTGAAGTAAACCGAGAAGTTTGCCTCAATAAACAACCCTATTTTTTTCCTTTTTATCTTGTCTAGATGCACATTGTTACCCTAAGTGTTTACACTCGTAGTGGAAGAAACATCAACTCAACCAGACATCGATTAGGCATTCAATTAATTACAAACACGCATTAGGGGACCAATATGTAAATTGCGCAAAATACAGGGACTTCATACAATTTTAGAACCATCCTTTAATTAGTCATGTTACATGACATTGTGTCAAATCTCAGCTCAATTCGATCATTTAAACACATTTAATTGCATCCACAACATTTAAGGATTGAAACGTAAAGGAACATAACTTCAAAAAATCTAATTAACTAACTTAACAGCTTCGTGTATCGATACACCTAGCCCTGTTTCAGAACAGGTATGGGTGTTTTAGAACATGAGCCTGTTTCGATACGGTCTACAAGATGTTTCGGTACACAAAATTCCAGTAGTCAGAATACTCGAGCATGTTTCGATACACCCTTCCCCATTTCAAAACCATATGCCCATTTCAAGCTTACCATTTTGATACAGCCTTAGGCGTATCGAAACACCTGGGCCTGTAATGTCACATTTTGCTAGTTTTTCACACTTTAATGTTCTCGAAACCACTCAAGCATGCTTCCAAAATAAATACAACATAATCAAACATCAATCCTCAATCATTCATGGCATATTCAACATCATATCATGGCAATTTGCATCAAAGGTAAACCATAGGCATGTAACCTAGTAAACAAGCCAAGCAAGATACCAAAATGCATAGCAAGGCACAAACCAATAACCAAAGGCCATTTACAAGTCTAAAACATCAATATAAACTTGCTCGAATAGGGAGTTTACACAAATCTCCCTAAAACACAAGGGATCCCCCCATTACCCTTGTTACTTATAGTTTAAACTGAAACATACATTCTCAAATGAAGTCTCTTGTGATCCCTTGCTCCAAGCTGCCTCCAAAACCTCAATTCTCTGCATTGGTGGACAAATTAGAGCGTAAGCACGCAAGGCTTAGTGAGGAGTGCTCAAAAACAAAACACCATCAATGCATTAAAACCATTTTCCAAGTCCACATTGAAATCTCATTTCAATTAACTTAAATCACCATTTGAAAACTATCATGCCTTTCAAACCATGCACTTTTCTTAACCAAAAATCATCATAATAGACCTTATGCAACATTTTTCATGAACCAACGGCATGTCCCATTGCTAACACTCAATTTAAGCCTTCACATGCATAACTACCATATGCAAAGCTTAAATACTTAAACATTTATAAACCATTTGTAATGCACTCAATCCTATAGCCGACTAACTATATCCGATAAATAAATCATTTTCATAACATCACTTGCCAATATAATTCACATTTAATCACATACCTCATTGTCTTCAAAGCATCATCATTAAATCATTTTCCAAAGCATTAAACCATGCTTTAAATAACAAGTATAAAAAGTATACTTACAAGGATCACTTACCATGTGCATCCTTCATCATCTCAATATTAAAAATAGCAAACCACATGTTAAACATGCTTTAACAGTAGGTAAACATGTATTCAAAACCAAGTGCATAAAAACCATTTCATAATAGCACAATCGAGAGAGAAATTCCTTATACTTACTTCCGAACTTAGACAAGCGTTTCAAGCTTACATCTAAGTTCCCAAAACCACCTTTAAAATATTTCAAAGCTGAAATCCACATTCTCACTCACCGACACGCGAAACCTTGATTAGCCGACGTGAAACTAAGCGTCTGAAGCTCTCGAAACCTCATTGATTGCTTTCGAAACATTCTCCCATGTTTTAACTACATAAGAATTGAGGATTGATGCATTAAAAACTCTAACAAGAAAACCTACCACGTTTCCTTGCCCAAAACCACCAAAACACACATCTGAAACAACTGAAAACATCATCGATTACTCTAGAAACTCAACCCAGACAAAACCTAACACTTCCAACCATTTATAATCATTGATTAAAATCACATTAACACCAAAAAAACCTAATTCTAACAAACTAATCAACTAGAGATCAAAATAGTTTCAAGATTACCATGCTTAAATCTCAAACTCAACATTAATAAACTTCCAAAACATGATAAAAATCAATCACAAATCAGTCAAAAAAAGATTCATTACGAAAATTACACCAAATCACCATTTAAAGCTTGATTTTGCCATTTTCTTCAAATCAATCATAAAACCTTGTTAAGAAACATAATCAAAGAGCTAAATATTTGGGAATTTCATTAAATAACCTTGATTAGAGGAGAATCACGAAATTACCTCTTATCCCTTGCTATTCCTTCAATTGACAAGATTTGATTGAAAATCTTCAAGAATCCATTGAAACAAGTTGAGAAAACTCCATGGAAATCATTTAGAAATAAAAGTGAAAGTAAAAGGAAAGTATCTCTGGAAGTTTTGAAGGAAATGGGTGGTTGGCTGATGAGAAAAAGAGAGAAATGGAAGTTACATCAAAATGAGTTTGCAAATCTTAATTCCCTTTTTAATCAAAACCATTTTTAATATTTTTAATTAGAAACATTTAAAACATGTCAAATTAAAGGAATAGCTGATTACAATTACTTTATCTCCCTAAAGAACCTAAATTTTGGCTCTTTTACAAAATAACCATTAAAAATAGTTTTTCCATTCTTACGATTTAGTCACCAAACCGAAATGGCCACCTTCAAAATGTCATTTTCCAAAATTGACTTCACCAAATCCTTATATACATTTAAATAGGATATTAGAAATTTTTCTCACATTTCTATCACTTACCAAACTATGTTTTCCCTGAACCAATCCCGAACCAACCTGGATCTCTAGTCTCGGTCCAACGGACCTTAAACCCAACCTACAAACTCCTAGGCCCAAAATCGGGGCATTACAGATTGCCTCCTTGATTGAGTCTTTCCCATTGCTGGAAATTATTTTGAACTCTATGCGCCATGGTTTTTTGACAGTGTACTGGCGTGACATTCTGGTTTTGCCTCTGGGCATTCTAGCGTTGTGCATTGTATTGGGTTGGAGTTAGAATTATAATAATGTCCAGAATTGCTAATGAAATTTACTAGCTCTGGGTTGGCAAGGCATTCATCCACATGGTGGTTCTCTCCAAAGATAGTGCAGAATGGCTCCAATGCTTTAATTGCTTAGGACTCATTGCTTTTTTGTAAAGTTCTCACCATGCTGGTGAGGTTGGAAATCTCGGCATGGATGGACGTTAGCTTATCCAACTGTATTTTCCCACTGGCTTTGGTTCCAGTCCCAAGTCTAGCAACATGATATTCAAAATCATTGGTGGCTATCTTTTCAAGGATGCCAACAGCTTGTGTATAATTTTTGTCAAGAAATGATTAGGCTGTTGAAGCATCAACAACAATCCTTGTATGTGCGTTCAATCCATTATAAAAGGTTGGTATTTGGGTCCAATTTGGGAACCCATGCATAGGACACCTTCTCAACAAGTCTTTAAATCTTTCCAGGCATCATACAAGGTCTCGTCCTCAGCCTACCTGAAGGTAATGATCTCACCATGCAACATGGACGTGAGCGTTGGCGGCTGAAATCGTGTTAAAACTTTTGGCATAGATCTTTCCATGAAGTGACTGAGCCATGTGGCAAGGAATTGAGCCATGTCTTTGCTCTATCTCTCAAAGAAAAAGTAAATAGTTTCAGCTTCACGGTATCCTCAGATACTCCTGGTTGCTGAAATAATTGACATATATCCATGATTTTCTTTAAATGTTTCCTTGGATCTCTAGTTAGTGCTCCATCAAACTGTACTACATTCAAAAGAGTTAAGATCATTACGGGTTTGGGTTCGAAATGTGATGCATGTAACAATTCCTGGTCATGCAGCGGTAAAAACAAAAATAAAATATAAGCAAAAAAGAAATAAGTAAAAGTTTTAAAACAATCAAATATGTTGTAATCCCCGACAACGGCGCCAAAATCTTGTACACTTTGTAGAAGATGTGTATAATGAATGCTGGCAAAAGGTATAAACAATAAATAATGGGCAGGTGCAAGGAGTCTTTTGCATGCAAGTATACACGATCTGCAAGTAATACATCTTGGTAAGCTGGGTTATCGATCCCACAGAGATTGACTTGAATTCAATTGTTTAATTGTTACTTGCTTTGGAAGAAAAGATGTTTGTTTTGAAACTAAAGAAAAGAAAAATAAAATGAAGTAAATTGTTGGCAAGGAAGGTGTTTCTGAATTAGTGATGACTGTTGGCAGGGAATGTCTGGATTCAACATGGATCATGCAAGCCTTCATTGGCAAAACTGTCTTGACATTGTTTGCCGAGCAGATTCAACATTAGCAAAGCCTCTCTCGATGGTCATGCCCTAAATTGGCCAAGTAAAAACCCATATATCTCTATTATGTATATTTTTCTTAAACCAATTTGATTAGAACCAATCTATACTCCAAGGGGGTAGATTTCACTTCAGAAGTAAGTTCATCTACTTGAACGACTTCTCTTGAAGCTTCTCTCCCAAGTATTCAACAACTTAATCGTAGCCAACCCAAGTCTGTTATGATATTGGGAGGCAATAGGCGTATTGTGCCAGCTCTCACTTGGCAGAGTGTTTAGAAAAATTAGAGTATGCCAAATAAGAAAAACTTTACCAAAAACAGAATTATTATAAAAAAACTAAGGCATAAAGCCAATATGCAATTCAAAAATCTCCCACCAACTATGAAAATTAGTTCATGGTGAGGGAATTAACCAACACAACCATAACTACTTTCAAAAACATCATCATAAAAAACAAAAGATAAACTACTTGTGCCAATGGAATAGGCAGAGGGATCTCTCGATGCAGCCTTCCAGGCTAGGCTCTCGGCCAAGAGGTTGAACCACCCTTCTTCGGTGCAACCGACTGTCACTCGTCGGTCACTCCAACACCGTACTCCGGTCACTCTCCACCTGATCACTCTAACTTTGTCATTCCTTGTCTCTCTATATTAAATGCTTGATCGGTTGGTCTTTATATAGGCGTGAGTGGGAAAGGATGAGATCAGCCTTTGCATTTGAATTTGAATTGATCAAGGGATAAGAGATAATGCTCTATCTGATTATTTTGACATCTTATCAACTTGGTGTGATAGCTTATCAGTCTAGGGCTGACGTCATCATGCCGGTGTCACCTTGGCATCCAAGCTTGGCACAGCATTGCCAACTTCACTTGGCACCATCTTATCCTCTATTTTTTCGAAAGTTGATCCAATTGTGATCTTTTAGGAGCCTGGTCCTTTCCTATTTTTTAGGTGGTTCATCATCTCTAGGCATGGAATTAGTGGCATCTCTCTGCCAAAAGGTGCTTGGCACACTGCTGGTCCATCTGTGCCCACAGCTTTTGGTATTCACCTTGGCGTTCCTAACTGTGTTGCTTTCTGTGTCCATTCCTCTGCCAAATCCTATGCCAAACATGCAAAATAGCCACAAAAACAACCCTTCACTCTGGCATAGGTAACCTACTAACTCCTTAAGGAATATGCATGATCCTAGCAAATTAATGCAACTAAATGTACCCAAAACAAGCAAAAGCATATCAAAATAGGCATGAAAACCAATACTTTTGAGGAGGTAACACTTTTATTCCTTCCAACCATAGAACAATGGAGATTTATTCTTATAAAGTCGTTGCTCGAGCTAGGTTGATTCATGACAATGGAGATGAAACGAAAAATTAAACCGATGGGTTTAATGTTTCTTTTGTGAATTAAGAATGAGGAGTTATTTGTATTGTAGAAGATGAGCTTGTGTATGAGATTGGTTTCAACAATGGCGATTGTGTCTATTGAAGATGGAGAGAAGAAAAGGAACTAAAATGAAAAATAAGTGGAAATTAGAAAGGTTGAAAAGTCAAACAAGTGGGGAAATTTTGATTTAAAATGCCATGTCATCACTTTGTTAGTAATTTAACGGAGAGTGGTGAAAAAAATTTGATGTGCAAAGTTCAGTTATTAAATTGAAAACTTTCAAAGTTGAGTAACCAAAATCAGAGTGAGAAGATAGTTCAGTGATGATCTGTATATTTTACCCTTATTATTGTTGTTGTTGTTGTACCGTGTTTGACCAAAAGATTAAATCTCCCTTTTAATTTATTTTCCCTTAATATTAGCATTAAATATGCATTTTTGACCTATTAGTATTCCCTTCGTTTCCATTTTAGTTGTGGCATGCATAGTCAATGCATTTAAATCTTTCCGCATTTCTATCATCATCTAGACAAATTACATTTTAATATATTATATTACATATTTATGATATAGTTATAACACATATTTCAATATATCACATATATAGTACTTATTTACGTATGGTTATATATATATATAAGTACATATATTTTACGGATTTATATCCTATACACTGGCGGTGGAAACTGAAAGTCTCCACAAGCACCTTACTTTTAGGGTTTAGGGTCTTAGTTTAGGGTGCAGAGTTTATGGACTTAGGAGTAGGGGTTTAGAATTCAGGGATGATGGTTAGAATTTAAGGTTTAGGTTTAGAATTTAGGGTTTAGAGGTTGGGGTTTTGTTTTTAGGGTAATATGGTTATGGTTTAAGTTTTAACTTATAAAACCTGTGTAATCCTCTTAGCCCGACCTAGACGCCCGACCCGAACTAAGAAGATTACACGGGGAATACCAAAGTCAACTCGTTAAAGTCAACCTTGATTAACGACCCTTTTTTCTTTTCATCTTCTCTAGATGCACAATATTAATCTATGTGTTCTGCGAGACCATTAGAAAGAAACATCATAGCGATCGGAGTTCAAATAGAAGTTCAACTGCATACTTATGACTTTTAGGGACAATTTTGAAAATTACAGAAAATACAAGGACTTCTCAGATTTCAAAGTTACCAATCCTTAATTAGTCATGTAACATGTCATCACGTCAAATTTCAGCTCAAACCAATTATCCAAACTCATCCAATTGATCAAATAACATTCAAGGACCAAAACGTAACATTTCAGGACTTTAGAAGATACTTTTAACCGAATGTTAACTACCCGTGTCGATACACCTGAGCCTGTACCGATACGCGGGAAGGGAGTGTCGATACGCTTCCCTACGTACTAGTACGACCTTCAAACTTGGCTTTGGTGTATCGATATGCGGACAATCCGTACTAATACCCCTGTACCGAAAAGCTTGGATTTGGTCTTAGTGTATCGATACACTTCCCTGTGTATCGATACACATACCAGAAAAACACATTCCAAACGCATTTAAACATGCTTAACCATATCCAAACAAGCTTAAATCATGCATACAAGTTATAATCTACCTATTCGACATATAAACATCATCAAACAGTAATTCATACTCATCGAACACATCAAACATGATGAAACATTAGCTATTCAAGCATGCTTACAAAAACAAGCTAAAGCATGGGCAAAATACTATAAGCCAACCATAAAACCAATTATAGGCTGATTACAAGTCCAAAATTAGTAACCAAACATGCAAAAGATAGCCAACATCACCAACAAATCCAGAAAGTAAGAATTCTCACCCATTGCCTCTTATTACACTAAGGGTGAACCACATATATTGCTTAACCAAAATTCTTGGAATCCCCTGGCTATTGGGCTGCCTTGAAATACTCAATTCTCTGCATTGATGAAACGAATGAGCGTAAGCATATAACTTAGTGAGGATCGATAGAACAACATTCATCGATGCATTACATAAAACCATTGCAACATCATTTGCAAACTCGTGCCTTTCTTTAAAACTTGATCAATTGGGCATTCAATGCACTTTTAAAACCACATGCATATTGCATCTTTAAAACAACAGCAAAATCCTTTGCTCATGCTTAAACCAAGCATCACATGCATTATTGCATCATTTACAAGCATCTCATGCTTAATCATTAATCATTAACATTATATTGGCTCGCAAGTGATAATTCTCAAACCACACTGAAACACATGACACAATCAGATACGCGGATTACAAGCGTTGTCCCACATGCTTCATACATACTACCAGACTACACAAGGTGGAGATCAATGGCACAATCACAACCCATCAACATCCGTGATGGAGATTAATGGCACAATCACAACCCCTCAACATCACTCATCGGTAGTTGTATAATTCCACTAACGGGAGTACGGGACACATAACACAAGACTCACACACGGGATTAAACCATTCACCGTTGTGATCTTAGCCTCAATCGTTAGGGTACTTGGATGGGGATTACGGCACAATCAAAACCCCTTGACATCCAAGGTGACTTTATTCACAGTGCACCCAATCCTATAGCCGGCTAACTATATTTGATTAAAGTAACCAAAAACCATTTCCATCACTTGCCAATATAATCATTTAACATCAATATTCCACTGTTTTACAAGCATAAACACAATGCCATTTTCACAAGCATAAACATGCTTAATATCAAATGAATTTATCACATAAAACCAAGGATCACTTACCTAGTGCATCCTTAACATAATGTCATTAAAATCTAGCATTAACCATGCTTAAAACATGCTTTAAAAACAGTAATCAAACCACATTAACTCAAGTGCATTTCCATCAAAACATAGTACATTTCTGAGAGATAGACTTTCGAATCACTTACTATTGAGCTTAGCTAAGTGTTTCAAACTTACACTAAGCTCCCAAGACCACGCTCAAAGCGTTACAAAGCTGGAAAATCCATTTCCACTCACCGATACGCGAAGCCTTGCTTGCCGACACGAAAATTACTCTTCTAGAGCCTCCAACAACGTCTCGTTTGCACCCGAATCAAGATCCTTTGTATTCACATCATCAAAACAGAGATCCAAATGCATTAAAATGCATTTCAACACCAGCAACCAATCACAAACTCGTTGCTCACCCAAACTACACCAATTTACCCATCCGAAACAACCGAAAACTCAATCGATTACTTCCTAAACCAAGCCCAGCCAACATACATCACTTCCAAACAATTATAAACATCAAAACACATCTAAAATCAACCTAAACCCTTCCTTATACCTCTAGCAAGCATTACTCGCACATTTCACCTCAAAAACCCAACTAGAACTATCGAGAAACTCAAGGATCTCAAGAATTTCGGGATCTATATCAACAAAACCTCTTTTCAACATATTAACCATCTCAAAACTAAATTAAAATCAATCCAAAACGGGGCTTAACAAAACAAGTTCGAAAATCAAGAATTTCATCTTATTTTTGCAAGATTTCAATCTCAAATAATTACTATAATTAAAACTCAACTAAAAACATTCATTAGAAGCCAAAGATCTTGGGAATTTCAATAAAGAACCTAGGTTGAAGGTTGAGAACGGGATTTACCTCCAATCCTTGCTTTCCACAATGAATGACAAGTTTTCCTTAGCAAAAATCTTGAAGAATTTGAAAGAACTCTTAAAGTTTGTTTAGAAAATATTAGGAGAGTGTTTGGGAGAAAAGAATTCTGGAGAAAATGAGTTAGAATTGTGTTTGGCTGAAAATGAGAAGAGAAAGGTAGTTACGTCAAGTGAAATCTCATTTTTTTTCTAATTTAATTAATTTTAATTTAATAAAAATCCTTTTATTAAATCACTTTAGAAAACACATGTCATATTAAGGAAAGGCTAAATTACCATAAAGATCCCTAAAGATTCTAAGATTTTGGCTCCTCTTTTAAAAATCACATTTTCCACAGTTTTGAAACTTTACATTTTGGTCACTACGCAAAATG
This sequence comes from Hibiscus tridactylites, assembly GCA_958450335.1. Classification (NCBI taxonomy): domain Eukaryota; kingdom Viridiplantae; phylum Streptophyta; class Magnoliopsida; order Malvales; family Malvaceae; genus Hibiscus; species Hibiscus tridactylites. The sequence continues at coordinate 59,605,760 of OY288271.1, forward strand.
TACCTCTTCCAAAACTCTTTTTGTAAAATTGATTTGACCAACCTCTTAAACATGATTTTATAGGATTTTATTAATTTTTACCATATTTTTATCCTATCCCGGTCCTTGATTTCCTTAAATCACCTAACGCAATTCGAACCGTTTCCGACCGGTCCGGTCCGAAGTCCAAAACATCTAGGCCCAAAACCAGTACATTACGTCCTAAATTATAACCATAAACTCTAAATTCTTACCACTATTCCTAAATTCTAAATCTCTACCCCTAAACCCTAAACTAAGACCCTAAACCTTAAAACTAAGGCGCTTGTGGAAACTTTCTGTTTCCACCGCCAATGTATAGAATAATAATCCACATTTTACTTACTTTTCAACTACTATATATTTCTCCTATATTATACTTTATATATTTTTTAGTTTTTTTATTACATTTTCTATATGCCTTGTTCATGCATTTATAAAATCTTCAAGGTTTCGGTATCCTATTGGATGTGTCGTCCCGGGTCTTTGGGTGTCATCTTATTTTGGTACCGTAAATTGTGAGATTTTATATTCGAATCGTATAACCATGAATGCATGAATTTTTTTAGGGATTAGATTTTAAATTAAATCAGGTTTTAGATTTTCTTTGCATTTACGATACGAACCCTTAGATACCAATTTTGGGCGTTGTGGGTGCTAATCCTTCCCCACATGCAATCGACTACCAAACTCTTTTTAAATATTTGGTTTTATTTTCCGGTGTGCGATCTACTTTTTTTAAAATGATCGGTGGCGACTCTAATTTTTTAAGAATACGAGCATTTTCAAAATTCCCCCCTTCAACCAATTTTTTTTTATAAAAAAAGTGGGATACTTGGTAATTTTTAGTCGCTAGGCGCTGCGAACCATAACGCGTGAGGTTGCCTGCAAATCGTGTGACACCCTTCGCAACCTGCGGCGAACTAGCAAGACTACAACAACATCACATCCAGTGATCACTTTACTACCCACATGATCGCTACGAGAGACATAGTGCACCTGAGACGTGACGATACACGTGATCCACATCAACACCGAGTCATGACAACTCACTAAAACACTTATCCCACTCAATTGACATGTGTCTCACTTCATCTAACCCTTTTATAAGGGGCCATGCACCCCAAAATAGAGGCCAGACTCCCCATAACATACACATAAGCTCCCATGACCAAAATCCGAGGTCTCCACGCTCCATGAGAACTCCCCATTCCGGGCACCACGAACACAAGAGAAACAAGAGCCACACACGAGCTCCGACCCAAAACAACCATCTCGTCCACCATCGGATCACCATGTCCGGTCCCTGGCCATTTTGATCATCAATAATATTTAATGAGTTTACTAAAGGATGGAATTTAGTTTTGAGTAATTCTTAAATTAGTCGATTTAATATTAAATTAAAAAATACTATTTTACAATAGTTGTAAAATATTAGTGATGACAATATTGTAAAAAAGAATTAAAATAATATTTTATTGGAATTATTAAACCAATTATTAATATATTTTCCCCTCTCATTTTAATCAAAAGAAGATGATCGTTATTATCTCTTAATGATGGAAAAACATATCTAAATTTTTCTCTCATTTTCTCCATTGAATTTGCCAAACACAATTTAAAGAAAATTGATTTTCTTTCTTGATTTTCATTTCTTTTATATCCTAAATTATTTCTAATTAACAAACTAGCAAGAGCTAGTAGTCTCCATCAATTCTTCTTAGATTTCACGTTCAAATGGAGAGGAAGTTTTCAACTTTCAATTTTCCTATCGATTGGGTAAGCTTTTGATTTTTAAAGGTTTTGTAATTATTATTTTTATTGAGTAGCTATCATTTCTATTGGAGTTTATGAATCGAAATGAATTTAATTTGATTTTCAGATGATAAATGGTGATTTTGATTTGATAGATAAAAATCAAAATGTGTTAATTGGATGGATAGTTGATTTTATGGGTAAGATGAACTCTAATATCAATTTTATGAAATTGATTCCGAAATTAATCTAATTGGTTAAGTTTAGATTTGATTTCTCAAATGAGGTGTTTTGTAGTATGGTTGATTAAATTATTGGATCACCTATTAGTGCGTACCAATTATATTCGATGAGGTGTCACTGAATAATAAAAGGAAATCGAAGGGGAAATAGACCCGAAGCAGGGCGAGCAGAGCAGGTGACTGTCGTGGTTCCTTGCGGTGCCTGCCTTGGAGTTTAGCGGCAATTGTTGCCCTTTTATGGTTTGTGAAAGCTGATGTAAATGAAATAAAAGGAGGGGAGTTAAAAGGGGTAAAACAAGTGGTCACTGCTGCCACCCCTATCTATATAAATAATTTGCTTAAGAAAAAGAAAGGGGATTAGAAGGTTTAGAAATGTATGAAAGCAGCAAGTTGCGTGGGTGAAAAAAAAAAGGGAAATGATTCCCTGTTTATGACGTGAATTTGTAAGGAAATAGGAAGTTGGGAAATAGGGAATATTCTAATTAAGTGGTTACCTTGGTGTGGTCCTATTAATATTGACCCTTGCATTTTTCAATGGAGGTTGGCAAGCGTTTGGACGCTCCGGTTAGACGTCGAGGCGTTGGCATCAAGACGATAGTAAGTTGGTTAGTGCAAATGTGTTTTGGTTCTCTAAAAAGGTTTGATTTATGATTTTGAGTGTTTAGTTTAAGCCTAGCAAGTCAAGCTAAGCTCGGAAGTAAGTTTTTCCTATTTCGCCTTTTGAATATCGAATTTATATGAGACTCGATTTACATGTTTTGGTTTAATAGCATGGTTTAGTTTACTTACTGTTTTATGCATCTTTTAAATAATATGCAATGATTTATCAAGTACATGGATGCTTAGAGCATTGAGAAATGGGTCCTAAATGGAATGTGGTTGTTGCCTTAGACAATGTGTTTTTGCATATAAAATTAGTTTGTTAAATGCATATGGAAAACAATAAGTAAATATAATAAAAAGAGTATATTGGATATGTGACATACAAAAATAAAGTATCAGATATAGTTGGCATGCTATAGGCTTTAAAGTGCACTATAATATAAGTAGATGACTCCGCAATCCATGAGAATACAGGTAGTACTATTCAAGTTGGTGGGTTGCGCGACTTGTTGGTAGACGTAGTCCTACTCGAGTTGGAGGCAAGGAATAGGTGGTTTAAAGGTATCTATTCAAGTTGGTGGGTTGCGCGACTTGTTGGTAGACGTAGTCCTACTCGAGTTGTTGGTAGACAATGATGTTTATCACGAGTCACACTAATTGCCAATATATGTGAAATAAAAAAAAAGCATGTGGTAAAGCTTTTATGCATATGGTTGTTATGACATGTTTTGTAAGAAAGAAAGTATAATGCTTATGATTTGATCAAGAATTTTTATTTAAATGCCTTAATGAAAAGATTGTTATGAAAGCATGAAGTATATGTTTCGAATAAGCGTGCTTTGTTTAAATGCTTTGGAAATGGTGAGTTTGATTTGCTTTAATACGGGTTTTAAATAATGATTTAATTTTGATAATGTATTGATGTTTTATCCTATTTGACCGCACTCGCTAGGCATTATATGCTTACGCTCTCTTTTCTTCTTTCAATGCAATGAATTAAGCAAGTGCAGAGTTGTGGTTCGAGCCAATGAAGGATCCCAAGAAAAGCATATTAAAGAGTATGTTTATGGTGTTATCATTAGTTGTAATAAGGCAATGTGGGATAATTATGTGGATGTTTTGTATAAGGCATGATTATATGGTTGGGGTTTATATTATGTTGGATGATGGCATTATTTAATGTGTATGGTGTTGATTATGTTATAATGCTAAGTACATACGATGGTTATGATCGAAAGTTTTAAAATAGTTTATATAATGATTGGATTGATTGCTTGTATTCTAAGTGTACATATGGTCGTATGCTTTTAGTTTTATTTGATCGGTAGCTTATGCTTAGGGACGGAGCTAGGATTTGGAGTTGGGGGGGGGGCAAAATTTTAATATTTGATAGTAGGGGGAAAATTCAAAAATAAATCAATTTGTAAAGAAATTTATATAGGAAGACAAAGCTGGAAAAAAAAATTCTCCAGGAATGGGGGGCGATTGCCCCTCCCTACCCCCACTTACCTCCATCCCTGCCTATGCTGAGATCTTGACTATTAGGTGCATTGAATATTGCTTTATGTTCTTAGGATGCATGCCTTTAGGTTCCTTGGTTTAATATGAATTGTGTTGGTTAATTGGCATGTAATTAATTGGTCATATATGTTTAATGATGGTATAGTTTTACAAGCATGTCAATATTGCTTGTAAATAATTTTGTATGTTCGATTTTGGATTCGAATCCCTAAGATGCATTTTGATGCAGCCTGTACCGATACACTTAGAGTTAGTATCGGTACGCGGGGTCATTTTAGTGACCAGTAATGAATGTGGGTACCAGTACGCCTTATTGTGTACCGATACTGATATTTACTTTGATGTTCGCTTGTACCAGTACGATATCTCGTGTACCGATACAGCCGATAATTAATCAAGTTATTAGGTTTTACAGGGTTATGTTTCTTTACATTTTGGTCATCATATGTTCATGCATCAATTGAAAGACTAATTATGCTTAATCGAAGGTGTATGATACCCTTAAATCTAAGATAGCCTTTGTGGGTTTGAATTTTTGCATCTTAGTCCCTAAAGTAATATTGTGCATAATCGAAGGTGTATATGTTATCCTGTTGAGCTAAAAATTGTCATGCTGACATGAAACGTGATTGATTGAATATTGGTAACTTGAAATTGGTATAAGTCCCTGTAATTATTTAGATTTGCATTTTGGTCCCTAAATTGCTCGTGTTTGCAATTGAGTGCATATTCGGTGTCCGTTTCGAATGAAAATTGAACTGATACTTGTATGAACACCATAGGTCTTAATAATGCATCTAGATAAGTAAAAAGAAAAAAACGATCCATAATTCGAGTAAGACAATTCAGGTTTTCTCCAACAAACCTAATGTGATCTTCTTGGTTCGGGCCTAACGACTAGGCCAGGTCGTGGGGGTTGCAGAATTAGAAGAAAAAACTCACTGATTCTTCCTTTGGGTCTTTTGTTGAAATCCAAGAGGTTCTATCGTAACATTTTGTTTATCTCTTGTATTAGAGGTGTTTCCTCCTTGGTTACCCCATCTGAAATTTAGATGTTGTCGCCACATGGGGTTGTAGATGTTCGAGTAGGGATTATTGTTGCGGTTGTATTTCCACACGTAGCATCTAGACTTTTGTTGTTGGGGGCGTTCACTAGAATGGTGTTCCCCATCCTAATGTTCACAAGTGTATTGAACCACTTTGGCATCTCGTGTGTTGGAAGATGGTTGCAAGTTCTTGAGCATGTTTCTGAATGTAGAGAGTTGAGCCGCCACACTTTGTGACTCATCGAATTGGAGTGTTCCAGAAGATTTAAGACTGAGACTCAATCTCGTAGTTGGGAATTGATAGTCATTATTGGCTATCTGATCAAGAATTTCAAATGCTTTGTCAAGATCTTTTTCTAACAATATACCATCCGTCAATGAATCAATCATCATTCTTGTGGGAGTGTTAATGCCTTTATAGAACGTTACCACTTGAAGTCAATCCTGGAAACCGTGAATCGGACACTTGCACAGCATGTCATTGTATCTATCCCAACTTTCTTACATGGACTCATAATCCCTTTTTCAGAATGCTATGATGTCTCTCCACAACTGGTTGTTCACGTTCGATGGATTGTATCGAAGTATAAAGTGTTTGCAAAGATCGTCCCAGGACGCAATAGATCCTGCTGCTACTCCTCTCATCCATTCTCTAGCACTATCTCTCAAGGAATAAGGGAATATTTTCAGCTTGAGCACATCGTCGGGCACTCATTGTTTCTTGAAGAATTCACATACTTCCAAGAATGATCGAATATGTTCTATAGTATTTTCCCTTGTTGATCCATTGAATTGGCCAATAGAGTTTAGCATGTTAAACATAACAGGTTTTAGCTCGAATTGAGCTGCATGTATCACTGGTACAACGATCCCTAGAGTTAAATCATCTAGAATGGGTGCAAAGTTATCTCGAATGAGTCTCCTTCGAACTACTTTTCGTACATTCTGATGTCCATTAGCAATAGCTCCTCCAACTGGTAGATCGGTGTTGCAGTTGTTATTTAGGTTTTCCAGGTCGTCGTCTCAAGGTGGATTCACCATTGTTTTTTTCTCTCGTTGTCTAGCACGCAAAAATCTCTTTATCTCTGGTTGAAGTGGAATAAGTGGTTTCTCTCGATTTGTGTGTCTAGTCATGCACTAATAACACACCTGAAAGGAAAAGTAAAATGAAACAAAAAAAATAAAAGTTAGAACTAAAAATTAAGTGCAATTACTAAGATAATATTACTAATTGCCAATCCCCGGCAACGACGCACAGAGATTAAAGTGACAAATGCAAAGCAATTGTACTTAAGAGTTGGTTGAATAGTATTGTTGTGGTGATGAGATTATAAACTAAATGCAATAAAAATAAATGGTAGCAATGATCAGTGGACAAATGGAAGTTGTAGCGAAAAATCTAATGATTATGGATGTTGAGTTTATTGCCTAAGAACTTATGCTAATAATTATTCGAATGTTATAGCGATGAGTTACACTTATCTACTCGACAGGGTTTTCTAATTAACTCCTAGATTCTCTCGATACCTAGAAGTTAATAACATGATGCTATGGCAATACATGAATGTGTAAACCTTAACAACTCATTATCTATTTAAGTTTCCCTTATTAGTCATTGAAATCTTAAACTTATGTCTAAGCCGGATTAGAACCTAAGTTAACAGCTTAAGCTCCAATGTTCACGTTTGTCTAACTTAACTCTCGAGATATTAAGTCAAATATCATTAATTTAAGGTGTCTCAATAGCTCTTGCAATAATTAAGCATTAAGAACAATGAATAGAATAGATAAGGAATTATTGTTATAACATTAAACAAATAATTAAAACATAATATCTTAAAAAGAATAAACCCAACAAAAGATTATTTAGCTCACGTCTGGGTAAATATCATCCATAATAAAAATAGTAAATTTCATGGCAGTTCAAGAAGCAAGAGAGAAAGAAAGTCAAGCATCCTCGAACTCTCCTCCAAGCCCTTGAACTGTGTTGCAACGCTCCGCACTCCTCAAGCCTCTCTTGATAGCTCTCGTCATGTGAAGACTCCTCTTGACCTCAACGATGGGGGTTCTCCGATAGTTGAAGACAAAGGGTTGTTGTCGAAGATCCAGCTCCATTTGAAGTGTTGCCCATGTTGTCTTTATATAGGCGGTAAAGCTAGGGTTAAGAAACCCTAAAGCATACGTAATCATTTAATGGGGATCTTGTTTTTTGCGTCATTCAATAAAGTCCATAAAGGAGATGGGTCCATGCATGAATTGGTCATCAAGAGTCAAGGTTTGTCTCCAACTCTGCTACGACACTGGTCTATCACGAGTGATGCTACTCCAATGCTCCTTCCTTCCATTGCTTTTTCTGCTTCCTGCGCACGCACCACTAAACATACTACATTTCCCATTAAAAGCATATATATTTAACATTTAAGCTCAAGCACCAAAACTCCATCACTACATGCAAACTACTCCTAAATGCAACTATATGAGCTTAAAAACATGCATTATGCCAAGTAAAAGGGTCTAAAATATAAGTTCTCAGCGTAGTCATCAATAGTATGCTTAGGGTATTTGGATTTGATTTAAGGGGTTTCATATCAAAATTGCATATTTGGATTTGCAATTCCATTTGGTGGGTACTGGTACGCTCTGCTTCGAGTACTGGTACACCTATATAAGTATTGGTACGACACCCTTGTGTTGCTACGGAAATTGACTTTCAGAATCTGAGGATAACGCGCGTACCGATATGAGTTTTCGTGTACTGGTGCGGGTAGTAGGTAAGTTTGTTTGGGACTTTTCAAAAGTTTTGTTTTCTTGCATTTTGGTCCCCTAATTCCATGTTTTAATTGGATTTATTGGTGTGCCCCTTTTAAGCTTAGTTTTAACATGGAAGCATATTTAAGGTTCAATTTTAAATTTTTATAAATAGTTTCTGTTTTCACCATAGAATTTTGGTATTTACGATATAGTCCCCAAATCTATAATATGGTAAAATTGAGTATGTTCGGAGTGTTCATTTTGGGTAAAATTTGATATTTCGTTTAATTAAAAAATATAGAGCTCGATAATGAATCAAGATTCAATGTTTTGCATTCGCGTAAGAAATTTTTTAAATATCCTCGTTTTTAGTTCGTTCGTATTAAGATCATTTCAATAATCAATGTGATATTCGTCACTCAGGTTTATTCCTTCTAGACCGTGTGATGGGTGTTACATGATCATCCTAAAAAAAGATACACTAAATCAATCATCATAAATACCACACAATTTAATAAGTATCTCCATTTAGAAAATGTAATCTCTAAGAGCATGGATGGCATCTTTTCCAGGGGCATCATATCTCTTGCACCAAAGGTCGTTGTGAGAGGCAAGAAGGTAACCTTGAGCAGTTACCGGAGAATACCATGACCCAAACATTATGATTTTTTGTAGTCTCCAAACTAGGGGTGCTTATCGAGCGAGTCGATCGCGAATTGAGTAGTGCTCGACTCGTGCTCGTTAAAAATCTCATTGATCGTTAAGCTTGATAAAATTTTGCTCGACTCATGCTCGTTAACTCAACTCGTTGCTCATTAAGCTCACCAAATTTTTTTATTTTTTTTAAATAATGTAGTAATAAAAGATAAAAAAGACTTTAATAAAAAAAGGAAAGACTCATTATTATAACTTAATTTCTTATTAATAAAAATTAGGCTTAATACAACTTTTTCCCCCTAAACTATACTCGTTTTCCCAACTTGCCCCCTAAACTTCATTTTGCCCACTTTTTCCCCTTAAACTTTTCAGCGTTACCCATATTCCCCCAAAAACTAACGCCGTTAAAAAAAAACACGACAACCAATCACAAGCCGCCATGTCGCCTCTTTATTTCTGATTTCTTATTTTCTAAATATTAAAGATAAAATACAGAAAATAAAAAAAAATTAATATAATAATAATAAAATAATAATTTCACCCCCCCACGGATTCTTCAATGCTACCCTAAGTCATGGTCGTCGTTCGTTCCTGGAAAACTTTTAGCATTCCAGCAAAGGTAACAATTCCGGCCAACGTTCCGTCTTCTTCCACAACCCACACATAACTTGCACGGTGTGAGAGTGCCTGAATCATCACCGCCACCAACGAGCTCCACGGGCGACACATAATGGTTTCCGATCTCCTCACCACCTTTGCCGAATACCCTCCCGACCTCCCCTTCTTCATCCCAACCCTGAACTCCTCGTCCTCAGACGACGAGGAACACGACGACGAAATCGACGAAATCCCCGAAGAAATCCCTGAATCTTCTTCCAACAATTCCAGGGCTTTCACTAGATTCCTCTCTTGCAACCTCTCTTTCACCAACCGAATCAAATCCTCCGGTGGTCCACCGCAATCGATATAAGCCATCAAATCACCGGCTGAGAGTGTAGCAACGGCCGCTGCAACATCCTCGCCACAAAATCAGATTTTGGAATACCCAAACTCACCATCTTGAGTAACAAGAGGATAATCAGAAGCACTGAGATTAATAAACCAATCCCAATCTCCACCTTCTTTCAACAAAATTGCAGCAGCGTGAAGCGTGTTAGCAACCATAGTAGGACCTCTATAAGTAACCAAATTAGCTTTCACGATCATCCGAACATTCCCAAATTTGTTAAACAGTTGATGATCTTTCACATACTTCTCCAGATCGAGCCTCTCTTCGGAGCTAGCTTCCCGGTAGAGATGAACCACGTACTGATTCAAAGGATGGTAAAGGGCTAAAAGGGTCCTTCTCAGCATCCAGCCGTCGCCGGCAGAGCCCGAAATGAGGTAAGCGAAGCGGGGAGGTAGAGGGAGAGTGGAGACAGGGATGGGTTTGAGTTGGTTCTCAATGAAAGGGGAGGAGTCGCCGATTACGGCGGAGGGATAGTAGACGAAAAGGAACGGGGAACCGCCGAAAAAGGTCAACGTTGTTAAAAAGAGTAAGAACAATGAAACGATGGAGCCAACAACTAATGGCAAGATCCATTTTCGCTCCATTGCTTGATTACTGTTGTGCTGAAACTGCGAGTAATAGGTTCTTAATTTCTTCATTCTTTTTTGAAGCTTTTGTTGGGTTTTCTCTCCTTTTTCTGTTGTTTGGATCGAAGGAAAGAATGATGGAAAATTTGAGAGCTGATCTAATCTATCTAAGAATGTTAAAATTGCTGCCTTGGGTTTATTTTCCTCAGGTGTGTTAGATACAGAAAGAACAATTTACCGCCGTGAAAAGGGGGTGAAATTATTATTTTATTATTATTATTATATTAATTTCTTTTTTATTTTCTGTATTTTATCTTTAATATTTAGAAAATAAAAAATCAGAAATAAAGAGGCGACGTGGCGGCTTGTGATTGGTTGTCGTGTTTTTTTTAACGGCGTCAGTTTTTGGGGGAATATGGGTAACGCTGAAAAGTTTAAGGGGAAAAAGTGGGCAAAATGAAGTTTAGGGGGCAAGTTGGGAAAACGGGTATAGTTTAGGGGGGAAAAGTTGTATTAAGCCTAAAAATTAACTTTTTTAATTCTCGGGAAATACAAAATGTTTTAGAAATATGAAACCAACATTTTATGGGTACATTATCTTAGCAATTCAATGAACTTTTCTAGAGTTTCAACTAAAATTTAAACTTCATGAAACATAATTTTTTAAAGTATCCACCAAAAAATTGTAAAAGAATGATAAAAAAATAATGTCTCGTTCACGAACTTATCAAGTCGAGTTGGGCCTTGCTTGACTCGACTCGCTAAGATCTCGAGTTGAGTTCAATTTCAAGTCAAATCAACTCTAATCGAGCGTTAACCGAGTTTTGACCAAGCCGAGCTCGAATTTTTTGCGAGCTGCTCAACTCAATAAGCAACCCTACTCCAAACTCCACATCATCTTCGAAAAGGGTCTATATGACCTAAATCCATCAAACTCGGGAGAATCCATTTGTAACATAGTGTAGTAGTGTAGATCTCGTAGGAGCATTTCCCAAAATGTGAATATCCACTCAGTGGCAAATCTAGAAATAGTTTAAAGACTAACTCATAAAAATTTCAAGATGTGAATATCCACTCAGTGGCAAATCTCAAAATTTCAAGATGCCACAACTTATAAGTTGTAAAAAGTTTAAAGACTAACTCATAAAAATTGAGAAAATTGAAATTAAATGTATGAAGTTTAGAAAATTCAGGGTGGGCACGGGCTTATGCATTCGCCGTTGTATCCGCTCATCAACTCGTTATCCAAATTCCAATGATAATATCCGATTTATCCATATTCCCACATCCCAACAATCACCACTTGGGTGAAAAAGTCTATTAATCCTCGCGTTGTGGGGAAAATTTCCATTAAAGGGTAATTCCCCGCCAATTATCCCTCCAAATTTGAGGTGTGCATCCATTTCTTGTCCTTCATTGGAACCCTACTTCTAGAGCATTCAGAGGAAGCACAAAAGCATTCCACAAATAAGCATCCCATTATTCTTTTTTGTCTACTTAAAAGTGCAGAAAATTTCTTCTCTTGTTTCATTTATTATGTGACAATAAAACTAGTATGATGAAGCTACAAATACATAAAAGTTCAACCCTTTCAATCCAAACTTAACCCCGATGATTTGTGTAATCAACATAGTATTCAATAAATTTGGGATTCCAATCTCAAAATCTATAAACTCTACTTCCCCTATCCAACCAGATACTCCTTCCGTCTCACAAACATGCATTTACTACAACCAGATACTCCTTCCGTCTCACAAACATGCATTTACTACAACCAGATACTCCTTCCATCTCATAAATCTTGTCTCTTTGACTTTTCACGTAATTTTAGGAAGAAAAAATTTGTGTAAGAGATGTGTTGTAAAATAATTAAAATGACTATTTTATCCTTGAAAAGTTAAAGTTTGTTTTATTGGAAAACTAAAAAAGGTAGAAAAAGAATTGCATCTAAGAAAAGTGGTTGAGTTTTTCAATAAGACAATTTTAAAACATAAAGGCTTAATACACTTTTTATCCCCTAAACTTTACCTGTTTTCCCAGCTTGCCCCCTAAACTACATTTTCCCACTTTTACCCCCTAAACTTTTCGTCGTTACTCATATAACCCCAAAAACAGACATCTTTTAAAAAAACATAATAGCCAATGAAAACTCGCCACGTAACCACTTTTATTTATAGGTTATTATTTTCAATACATTACAATTTTGAAAATAAAAAAAGAAAAAATAATAATAAAATATAAGTAAAACATTAAACTTAGTAAATCCCCAAAACTACCCATTTACCTTAAACCCAAAATCATTTTGAAACCTAAATTAGATTTCTTCTTTCATCTGAACAAAAATGACGAATGTAATTTAGGGCTTGAATCGATTTACGTAAAACAATTTTGAAAATAAAAAAAGAAAAAATAATAATAAAATATAAGTAAAACATTAAACTTAGTAAATCCTCAAAACTACCCATTTAATTCGAGGCTTCGTTTAGGGTTCGATTAATCTATATTTTTAGGATTCGTTAAGTTTTATGCTTTCATTTGACGAAACTGACGCAAGCAGCGATTGAAATTAGTGGTGTTGGAACCCTAAATCGTGAAAAGAGGGTAAAGTAAGTTATAATTGAAGTAAAGTTTCGTTCTTTACTTAGAGAAGTGAGAAGTAAGATTTCTTATCATTTGCTTTGTTTTTTACAAGTTGTTTAGAAAGACCTGTAATCTTAGAGTGGAGACAGAAAGACATTTGAGGGGATAATCGAAGCTGACGGGTAAGAAAATGAGTGTTTTGTTATTTTGCAGAGTCACATGGTGTATTAGAATTGTTTAGAATAATGTTGCATATTTTAACGTTGGTTACTGTTCATTGAATTGTTTAATTAGTGCTTGATGTATAATTAGTGGTTGTTGTAGCAATTTGACTTGTTTAATAAGTGGTGGTTATTGTACAATTGATTTTGTGGTTAATTATTAGTTACTTATTTTGGATTTGTTTTTTGGTTACTGTTATGTTGTTTAATTGACTTATTTAATTAGTGATTGTTGTAGCAAATAGAATTGTGTCAAAGATGGGTTACTGTTATTCTATTTTTTAGTTTAATCTAGTTTGTATTAAATGTCTATTTTTTGATATTTTTGTAGGTAAAATAGCATGGGTAGAGTATACTCTTGTAATTCATTTTGGGGTAGGTTTAATAATTTTCCTAAATTTTATTATGTGGGGGGGCAAAGAAATAGAAAATAAGATTGACCATGTCTACATATGTTACCCCATCATTGCTTCTTTTATTCAAGATGTAGGAATTTCCAAACAGAACATTGAATATTTAACCTATTTAGAACCATTTTTAGTTTGGATGGAGGTTTGCGGGTCTTGGGTACTGAAAATAGTAGTTAATTAGTTTTGAATAAGCATTTGTCAAAGGAAGGACACATACACATATATATTGTTGGAGATTTTGGTGCAAATGCATATATTGATGAAGATGGGCATGTTGTTGCAGAAAATGAAGCTGATGGGCCAGTTCTGGGACAAAATGAAATTGATGGGCTAGTTTTGGGAGAGAATGATTTAGGGTTTAATGTAGATAGTGATAGTACTTATTGTGAAGATGCTGGGGAAAGTGAAGACAGTGAATCAGAAGATATTAGGGCTGGAGGATGGCTGACTAATGAAGATGATGAAGAGATAACTCAATTTTTTTAGAACAAGAGAAGATTTAAAGACAAAAACTTGGGGGGTGAACAACAAGGACAATAACGGGCAGAGACTAGGTTTATTGGTACTTGTTTTCAAGAGAAAGAGGCAATTGTAGAGCATGAAAGTAGTGACACTGATTACATTGAATCAGATGATCGAGGTAGCTATGAAACTGACTCTAGAGGAGAGGTTTGTGTTAAGAAAGGTAAGAAAAAAATTTCATGAGACTAGTGAACTTCCTAAGATTGAATTGGGTATGATATTTGAGAGCTCAAACCAGTTTAAGGAAGCTTTGGGTGCTTATGTTGTTGCAAATAGATTTGATTTTAGGTACATTAAAAATGATTCTGACAGGACTAGTGCAAAGTGCAAGGGGGTAGGGTTTCCTTTCATGATCTATGCATCTTTTGGGGAAAAGATGGGGGTTTTAGGGTTAGAACATATGTGAACAAACATTCATGTTCTGTAACCTTTAAAAACAAAAGGGCTAATTATAAGTTTATTGGGAAACATTTCTTGAGTAAGCTAAGGATTTTGCCTAACTTGAAATTGAGGGACATGGACAGGCTTGCTAAAGAGGAGGTTAAAGTAGAATTGAACAAAAATGTGTGTCATATTGCGAGAATTCGGGCTACTGAAAAAATTAGGGGTTGGTTGCATGAGGAGTTTAATAAGTTATTTGATTATGTGTCTACATTGAGGGAAGCATATCCAAATGGTACATTCGATCTCGTTGTTCAAAAACCTACTCCATCTACTAATCCTATTTTCAGAAGATTGTATGTATGTTTTGGTGGTTTAAAGGAAGGATTCAAGAAACATTGTAGACTAGTTTTGTCTTTATGTGGGTGTTATCTTAAAGAAAACTTTAAGGGTGAAATATTAACTACTGTAGGTAGGGATGGTAAAAACCAAATATTCCCTATTGCATGGGCTGTAGTAGAGGTGAAGAATAGGGAAACTTGGGCCTGGTTTTTGGAAAACATCCAAAATGATCTGCAAATAAGAGATGGGGATAGGTTCATTATACTCAGTGACATGCAGAAGGTAATTTTTTTTCAACTGGTTTTTTTGAATTAATTTGTAAATTGTTTATGTAATCTGGTTTTCTAAACTGCTTTATAAACTGTTTCAGGGGCTCTTGAAAGAAGTACAATTGACCCTTCCAAAAGTTGAGCACAGATTTTGTGCAAGACATATGTATGCATATGAGAAAAAGGAGAACAATGGACGTGATATGCAACAACTATTTTGAGCATGCTTCAAGGCAACCATTGTGGCAGATTTCCAGAAGCATTCTGCAAGAATGGAAACTATGAAGGCCACTACTTTGTTAAGTTTGATGAAGAGAGATCCAAGACATTGGTCAACAGCTTTTCTTTCAACACATTCAAAGTGTGATGCAGTGGATAACAACTTTAAAGAGGCTTTTAATTCAGCAATCATTGATGCAAGGTACAAATCAACAATCTCTTTGCTTGAGGACATTAGGCATTATATGATGAATAGAACCCTTGTACACGAAGTGAGGTGTCAAAAATAAGAAGGCCTTTTATGCCCAAAATTCCTAAGTTAGTTGAAAACCATAAAGCCTCTTTTGCATTTTTGTCATGTCACTTGGAATGATCAACATGGGTATGAGGTATATTGTAATGGGCAAACATATGTTGCTGATCTACAAGGTCATAAGTGCACATGTAAATATTGGGATCTCACTGGTATTCCATGCTCACATTCTATATATGTCACACTGCTTAATTCTGAGCCACTTGAGAGGTATGTTCATGAGGCATGCACAAAGGAAACATACCAGTCATTCTATGATTATGCATTGCCAACCATACCTAGTGAGGATTTCTGGAAAGACACAAAAATGGGAAAAGTTGAACCTTCTTTGAAAAGAAAACACTCTAGAAGACCAAAACTAAAGAGAAAATGAGAGGAAGGAGAAACAAGCAAGGGGAATAAGCTTTCTAAAAAAAGAAGCAAGTGCACATGTAGATCTTGTGGGGTGTTTGGACACAACAATATAACTTGTCCTTTAAAAAACAAAGCTGTGAGTGTATTTTAATTTATTCTTTGCATTGCATAATCATTATTTTCTAACTGATGTCATAATTTGACAGTCTCAACAAACATATGAGTGTGCATCTTCTCAACCAGCAGCCACTCATCCCTCACAACCAGCATCCAGTCCCTCACAACCAGCAGATACTTCAACAAGGGCAACAAAAACCAAATCATCATGTGAAAGACAGTTGACTAAATCATCATTTGGACCAAGAGGAAGGACAATTATGCAAGGTATTGAACTATACACAAATGAAAATACAGGCATGCAGATTCTAAATGTAAGTCATACATCCAATATTAGTCATCGTTTTCAAATTTTGACTACATTCTAATATTATTTTATGTTTTTGTAGCATGGCAGACCATGTCAAATGATACTAAGGAGGCCTAACACCAGATCCTAAGTGAAGTCAGTAACTATGTCTGAACCTCTAATTCTAGCTCAGTCTGCACCATTGAGTCAACAATCTGAATCCAGTCACCCTGCACTAGTGAACCAACCTATAGTCATGTCTACAACACCATCAACTTCCAGTAACCACCACAACAAAATCCCTAAGTTAATCCCAAAAAGGAGGCAAACTTAAGCTTAAGCAAGCTTTGGGACTTTGTTATATTTTGAGATTTTTTGTGAACATCTAATATTATGTTCTAATTTGGGATCTTTTGTGTTATGCAAACTTTGCAAGTTATACTATTATGTAACTGTTCCAAAAAGTTTATTTTTTGTTGTGCAACCTTTGTATTAAGAACCTTTCTATTATGGAATCTTTGTGTTATATGATCTTTCGTGTTATGCAAAAAAGAACATATTTTGTATTATGTAAGTATTCAAAAAACTTATTTTGTTATGAAACTTGTGTATTATGAACCTTTGTGTTATACAACCAATATATACAAATCAATTCTTAACATAACATAACAATTTCTTCAGAAGTAATTTCAATCTGTCTTCTACAACATTAAACATTAAATTCTCATAACATTTTATCATTCACATAACATTCCATAGCATTGCATAACAATCACGAAAAATTTGTCTTCTGCAACATTAAACACCAAATTCTCAGTTCACTCTAAATGAAAAACATCATTACAACATAACATAAGAATGAAAAAAATAAAATACTCTTGTAGAACATTGCTTCATACTTCAATTTTCGTGTTTCAACTTTAAATTTCTCTTTCACCTTTTCTAACTTTTTCTCCAATCTTCTAACTTCATCAATATTCACTATCTTCTTCAATTCAGCATTCTCAACTCTAATTTCTTTGTTCCCAACCAGTAACTTGTGAACTTCATTCCTTAAATCTTCATTTTCATTGAAATTTGCATCATTATAGTCAATCCACCTAAACAAATTACATCTGCTCTACAAAAATATGAAAACAAATCAAATTAAGCCTTAATTCAATCATAATATTTCTAACAAATAACTAACATAGCCAAAAAAAACTACTTACATGACGACCTTTAGCATATCTATAGAATCTCCTACCCTTGCTTCGTGGAACAGTTGAAATGCAAATTCGGGCTTTTAACTCACAGTCAAATTGTACAACGTCTCCTACAACGATAAATTTTGAACTTTCGGTTGACATGCTTCAAAGACAATTAGGTATAGTCATGTCTGCAACACCATCAACTTCCAGTAACCACCACAACAGAATCCCTAAGTTAATCCCAAAAAGGAGGCAAACTTAAGCTTAAGCAAGCTTTGGGACTATGTTATATTTTGGGATTTTTTGTGAACATCTAATATTATGTTCTTATTTGGGATCTTTTATGTTATGCAGACTTTGCAAGTTATTCTATTATGTAAAGGATCCAAAAAAAATATTTTGTGTTGTGAAACCTTTGTATTATGGAATCTTTGTGTTATATAATCTTTCGTGTTATGCAAAAAAGAACATATTTTGTATTATGTAAGTATTCAAAAAACTTATTTTGTTATGAAACTTGTGTATTATGAACCTTTGTGTTATACAACCAATATATACAAATCAATTCTTAACATAACATAACAATTTCTACAGAAGTAATTTCAATCTGTCTTCTACAACATTAAACATCAAATTCTCATAACATTTTATCATTCACATAACATTCCATAGCATTGCATAACAATCACGAAAAATTTGTCTTCTGCAACATTAAACACCAAATTCTCAGTTCACTCTAAATGAAAAACATCATTACAACATAACATAAGAATGAAAAATTAAATTACTCTTGTAGAACATTGCTTCATTCTTTAATTTTCGTGTTTCTACTTTAAATTTCTCTTTCACCTTTTCTAACTTTTTCTCCAATCTTCTAACTTCATCAATATTCACTATCTTCTTCAATTCAGCATTCTCAACTCTAATTTCTTTGTTCCCAACCAGTAACTTGTGAACTTCATTCCTTAAATCTTCATTTTCATTGAAATTTGCATCATAATAGTCAATCCAACTAAACAAATTACATCTGCTCTACAAAAATTTTAAAACAAATCAAATTAAGCCTTAATTCAATCACAATATTTCTAACAGATAACTAACATAGCCAAAAAAGTACTACTTACATGTCGGCCTTTAGCATATCCATATAATCTCCTACCCTTGCTTCGTGGAACGGTTGAAATGCAAATTCGGGCTTTTAACTCACAGTCACATTGTACAACGTCTCCTACAACGATAAATTTTGAACTTTCGGTTGACATGCTTCAAAGACAATTAAGTATCCTAAAACTTGTAAAGACCAAACAAATGTTAAGATGGTAAAGAGTTGAACGAACTAACGAACCCTAAATCAAGTTCAACACAACAATTTCTTCCCCAATTTCGTGCAGAAGAAATAATATTTGTTTTGCGTAAAAACTGAAAAGGGGTTTTAGGGACCGGGTTAGAATATGAGATGCTTTTAATTAAGGTTAAAGGTTTTTTTTAATAATATTATATTATATTTATTTTATTTTATTTTAACTAAATTTTGATGTAATATACTGAAAATAAGAAGTTATAAATAAAAGGGGTTATGTGGCGAGTTTTCATTGGCTATTACATTTTTTTAAATGGCGTCTATTTTTGAGGTTATATGAGTAACGGCAAAAAGTTTAGTAGGCAAAATATAGTTAGGGGGCAAGCTAGGAAAACAATTAAAGTTTACGGGGGGGAAGTGTTTTAAACCAAACATATATGGGATAAGTTTTATGGGATAGAGGGAATATGATTTTCTAACTCAGGTCTTATTCATATGGAAAAGCTCCAACTCAAATCTTCCCACATAGTTATTACTAGGGTTACATATATTGGTAACCGTATTCTTCTTCCTTACATACCATTGCTTGAGTGCTGAATTTTCTTAACATCTGATATTTTCTTACTATGTAGTTCCACTTCATACTCTTTACTAAACAAGGAGTAAAAAAAGCAAATATATCAAAGTCTTAATCGATTAAGCCCTTTGAAACTGCACCATAATTTTGTAAAACTTACATGTATCTTGCTTTGTGTCCTGCAAAAGCTGCAACTTTCAATAATGTTGTTTGATATTGAAAAGAAGCCATTTCTCAGTTTCAAATTATCTACTTCTTAGATCTTTTGGCTGCATATCATCTCTAGTAACAAATATGTATATATCCAAGAAACTGGACCAATAGCAGAGATGAATAATGGGTTGCACATAAAAAAAAGAAGAAGAAAGAAAAGAAATAAATGGATGGGGACCATTTTCACGTTCTAATGTGCACCGCCTGAGCATGAAGCCAAACTTAGAATTAAATGAAGAAAAGGAATCCCAGCAAAAACCAAAATCATATATATATATATATATATATATATATATATATACATGCAGAAATCTCTCCTTTGTAGTGTTGCTAGGGTAAATGTAAATAGATTACTTCCAACTTCAGTATCTTTAGTTTCCAATTAATTCCGAACCCTTTAAACAAAAAGACCTGGTCTACTCTACTCAATTATTGGTGTATGCTAACATGCGCCTTTCTACTCAATTATATATATGTATAGAGAGAGAGAATAAATGTGCCCAAATCATTAGTCTCTTAGCCAGCCATTAATAAAGTTTAAAGATCAAAGGAGCTGAAGACATACAGATACAAATGGGTAAAAAGATTTCTTTCTTTTTTTTTGGATCTTTCATGGTTCGGTGATGAAGAAATGAATTCAACAGTATGAACAGTAGAAGGCGATGATTGGTTTGAGGGTTGGGAAAAGGGTGTGGCTGAGTTTTTTGCAGTAGCACTCATCAATGGCCAACTGGACTTAAGGCAAAAAGGGATACACAAGAATAACTGGGTACCGACGCTGCCGGTTGAGAGATGTGGATTGGTTTGTTTTGTAGTAAAAGGAAGAAATTTCAATCTTTACATCTTTTCTTTTGCAGCGCAGCTAAGCTAACAGTACACTCTCGTCCCATATTTACAAGGGCATCTCACTATTTGGAGCGTTTACAACAACCTGAACCATTATACAGTCTTAAAAAAATTTGAAAAAAACATATGAAATTATAGATAAACGTACCGGTAAAATTTAACTAAAACCATGGATAGACTGAGGGGTCTGGAGGGGGCGGTCGCCCTCCTAAAATTTTAAAATTTGTATACGATCTAGAAATTTTTTAGAAATTGTCTACATATTTTTTATTAAAAATTTATTTTCATCCCCTAAAATTTTATAAGATCCCCGCTAGAATTTTATAGGTTCGCCCCCTAACTTAAAGTCATGTGTTCGTCCCTAACCAAAACAGTACGGTAACCGTACTGGTAAAATTAACGACTAAACAAGAAGGCTACGATTACAACTTTTGATTAAACGATTAACCAAAAAAAATACGATAAAAATTAAAAGAATTTTTTTGAATTATGTGATCTGAATCTTATTAATCGCCATAAAAGGTAATACAATACAATGCATGTAACACCCAGATTTGGGGGTCGGGTAAAAATAATAATAAAATAATATTTCGGGTTTCGATTTTATAATTAAAATAATAAATTATTATTTGGGCTTCGTGTTTTCAATCAAACATTTTATGTTGGACTTAAATTGATTTGAAACTCAAATTCAATAGATTTTGGAATAGTGGGAGATGGCTATACTCATTAATGGCAAAAGTATAATTAAATGATCTTACAAAATAAAACCCATTTTTATTTTAAATGAGCTTATTCATCATCTTCTTCCCTCTTCATTCCCCACATCTCACGACAAAAGAACTCTCACCCTAAGGGTTACTATTCCATCATCTTACTTGCTCATTGTTGGTGATTTTTGAAAGGTAAATATGTTTTTGACTTGTCCTTACCTTCCTCTTCATGTTGGTACCCTTAGTTTTCAATAAAACCAAGTATTTTGGGTTTTGGGTTTTTCAATAAAACTTACATGTAGGTTTATGGATTTTTAACTAAGCTTTGGATTTATAGTTGTTAGATAAGTTGTTTGTAAACCATATGGTCCAACATATATGAATTTTAAAGGGTTTTATGATGATTCTCGGATTTGGGTTTAAGTGGGGTTTTAGGAGGGTTTAAAGGTTGATTTTGGGGCTGCTATGTGTTGGAAATTGAAGGCTGATGTTAGTGTGATGGTTAGGGGTTGTTTTGTGAGCTTTTAGGTGTGTTAAAAAGGTTGAAATCAATTGTTTAGGACCGTGTTTCATGGCTGCTCGGGAATGAAGGTTTTGGGGGTTGTTCTTAGCTTGAAGTCTTGTGTTTTGTTCTCGAATAGTGTTTCGGGTTTACTACCTTGATTTGTGAACTGATTTGAGGTTGTTTTGATTGTGTTGGGATGATTAGAAGCAAGGATTTGTGTTGGTGAAGCCTCGGGATCGAATCCGGAATTGTTGAAAGCTTGATCGGCTAGTGTGTTGAGCTTGGAATAGTCGGTGAGTGGCTAAATGTTTTTAAATGGCTTCCAAGTATTGGTTCAAGCATGTGGACTAGGTTGGGCTTGGTAGACCCACCTAGAGTTGGGATTAGAGTGGTAGCCTAATCCCAAGCTTTAAGTTAAAGACTATGGTTGATCTTTAAATGTTGTGTATGCCTCATGTTTACTTGTGATTATGGTGGCTATGTATATTGTGTTATACAAGTTGTTGAGGCATGGCATTGATGCATTGATATATGCATGTGTTTGTGCATGACGGTGAGTCATGGTGAGTACGTGCTAAGCACGAAAGTTGATATGAATGATGTTGTGAAAAGTTATGAGATGTTTTAGTATTGGCACTAGTATGCTTGGGTACAATGATCGATCATTAGGATGTGTAGTGTGCACGCGTGAGTCAAATGTGTGCGTGGTCTTGGTGATGGTAGTCATCAAGATGGAGTACGGGTTCTCCCGGAAATTCTTCTTATATATGTTAGTCGGTGATGAGTGTAATCTCATCGATGGGGCGTGAGGATGAGTGGAATCCCCTCCGCGTGAAACGGTGATGAGTGTAATCCCACCGTAAGGTAATGGTTGTGTTGGATGTGAGTTCCAACGGTTATCCGCGTATTCGAGTCATAGCTAGGTGCCAATATGACTTGATATATATGTTGTAAATATGGATTTGTGGGATGTGTTGCTTATACATTGATATATGTATTTCCACATGTTATGTTTATAACTTGATGAGCTTGGCATAATATGGAGTTTATGTTCATGCATCATGATTATTTTGGCTCTTGTGGTTCGAAGGTAAGATCATGTATTCTACCTTGGTTGATGTTCGTGCTTGGACCCTGCATTGTCGAGGTTTGTTTTATGAGCTTACCCTCGCTAAGCTTTATGCTTACGCTCTCTTTTGTTCGACAATGCAGATCCGTAGTCCGTGGGTTGCTTGTGCAGATGGACTTTTAAGTTATAAGGTGTAATAGTCAGGCAATGGGATATGTGGTGTTGATTTGAGTTTTTGATGTATGTTGATGTTTGGCTTTAGGATAATGTTTAGACTCCTTGATATGTTGTTGTTGGTGTGGCTTGTTGATGCCATGTTTGAGATTGTAAACCATGTTTAAGTTGCTTACCTTGAATGCTTAAATGTATGTTCTTGTTGAAGCATGCATCTTGAATGCTATGAATGCTCTTATGTTGGATGTTGATGCTTCCTATCTACGTATGGCTTTTGTATGTTTGAAGTGTGCTAGGTATGCTTGTTGTGTTTGGTTTTGCTTTAGAGTGATGCTTGTTGGCTGTTGGAAGGTTTTAGTTGTGTTTTGGAATAGTCTTGTGCCCAAAAACCAGCTAAAACCAATCTGCAGACAGAGGGCGTATTGAAACGGTTAGTCCCATTTCGGTACGGTCCCTGTGTTTCAGGCCAGGCGTTTCGGTACGCTAAGGGAACATTTCGATACGATTTTGCCACTAGAAATCTGAGATTTTAACGATAAATTGAAGTATCGAAACGGGCCTTGGCGTTTTGGAACGGTCTTTGTATCGTTGACTACGAGAAGTTGACCGTCGAGGGCGTTTCGATACGGTCCACCCCTGTTTCGAAACGGTCTCCTCAGGTTGACTTTTGCCAGTTGACTTAGTCAAGGCGTATCGAAACACCCTATGGGCGTTCCGATACGACCTGCAGTTTAAGTTTAAAATGGGTTGTTTTGTTGGGCTATTTGGTTGTTTACCTCGTTTGTTTCTTCCGCAGTTGCCTTTCTCACATAGGACTTAATAATACATCTAGATAAGATAATAATAAATGAAAAAGTTTTCTCAGGTTATTAACCGAAGTGAAACCTTAACAGGTTTCGCCTAGGTTATCCACGTGTAGCCCACTCGGACCGGTCAAGCGTCCGGACCGGGACGAGGGGGTTACACTTGTTGGTATCAGAACCTAAGGTTTCCGAGACCTTGGGCAGGTAAGTGAGGTAAGTTAAGTTCTTCTATTGAAATTGCACGGTGTTTGCTTGCTATGTAAGTATGTTTGCTTGTTTATCAAGTATGCTTTGATGTATGCTTGTTTGATCGTGTATGTATGTTGTTTGAAGCATGTTAAGTAGAGTCTCATTGCTTCTATTACATCGGGAAAAGGATTTTTAAGTGAGGGAACATACTTGAGCCACATGGAACCCTTGCCTTGCTAACCCTATCTTTTTGTATTGTTGTTGTGTTGTAGTTATTATATGTGAGCGCGTATGTCGTGGCCTAGAGGTAGACCGAGGTTAGTTCGTCAGGAACCACGTGTTGCGGCTCCTGTTAATGAGCCGGTGGCTGGAGTAGAGGCTCATGTGGAAGAGCCTACTGTTGGAGTTGGAGCTCCTCCACCACCACCACCTCCTCAACCTTAAGTGGGAGGCGAGGCTGGAGTTGAGGGAGCGGGACCTCAAGTTGGTCAGGGTGGCCAAGGTCCTGCTAGAATAGATATGGCTCCGCTAATCCAAGCTATAGCGGGAGCGTTTCAGGCCGCAGTTTCCGAAGCTCAGGCTGCAGCTCAGCCGAGAGGTGATGATGCTAGTTTACTGTTAGAAAGGCTTCGTAGCCTAGGAGCAGAGGAGTTCAGAGGATCTAGACCTGAGAGATCAAAGTTGTGGTTGGAGAAGACAGTATGTATCTTAGCTCAGATGGGATGTGTTGGAGCTCATAAGTTAGGCTGTGTGATTTCGTTGCTTCGGGTGATGCTTACACCTGGTGGGTCACCATTACTACTGGTGTGCCTGAGGCTGAGATTGATTTGGACTTCTTTGAGACTGCATTCAAAAAGAGGTATTTGGGGCCGAGATATCTTGATGAGAAGAAGCGGGAGTTCATGGCTCTTGTTTAGGGAGATGCTTCAGTGACTGACTACGATATCCGTTTTGTCCGTTTGCGTCAGTACGCTCTAGAGTTGGTTCCTACTGAGAGGGACCGTTGTAACTGATTCAAATATGGGCTTCATGAGGAAGTTAAGAGGTACACCTTAGCTTCAGATTATTCAGATTTTGATGTCTTGGTCGCTAGGGCCAAGGACATTGAGCATAGCTTGGGGCTAACCAAGTGTTCAGGAGGATCTAGTTCTGGAAAGAGGCATAACAACTTCGATCGCGGTGATGCCAAGAGGCATCGGGGCGGTGGACATCAGTTTGACCATAGGCGTGGTTGTGGCCACCATGGTAGAGGCCACCAGGGCCATAGAGCTGGAGGGCATTTGCCCGAGTGTACTCGTTGTGGGAGACAACATTCAGTATAGTGTTTGTGTAACTTCCACGCTTGCTGGAACTGTGGTTCGAGAGACCACTTCAGGAGAGAGTGTTCGCATCAGGCGACACAGGCACGGAATCTTGCTCATGCTCCTGCGAGAGCGATAGATTATCAGAGAGGTCGTGGGTGCGGTCGTGGTTACTTCCAGCCAAGGGCTGATGCACCTAGGATAAAGGCACAGAGGAACCTTGCTCATGTTGTGGTAGTACAGCCAGAGGCGGGTGGACCAGCTAGAGTCTATGCTCAGAGAGAGGAGGGAATGACACAAATGTGATAGCACGTAATTTTGAGTTACAGTCCTTGTCATTGCTTTTCTTAGTTGATTAGGGTTCTACGCATTCTTACATTTTGAGTGAGCATGCAAGGAAGCTAGACATACTTGTTGAGATCTTAGATGTAGGAATGCATGTGACTAGTTCTTTCGGTGAGAAAGTTGTAGTTAGACGGATGTATAGGAGGTGTTCGTTGAAGAATCAGGGTCATGTGTTTCCAGTTGATATGATGGAACTTTCGTTTTATGGTTTTGATATTATTTTGGGTATGGATTGGTTGGTTGAGCACAGAGCTAGTGTAGATTTTGAGACAAAGAGAGTTGCGTTGAAGCTTTCTGATGACTACGAGGTAGTAGTAGTAGGCGAGAACATTAAGTTCTTGTCGAATGTTGTGTTAGCTTTAGAGGCTCATAGGTTGATGGATTCCGGTTGTGGGGCTTATTTGGCGTACGTGATGAATCCGAATATGAGTGAGGTGAGACCGAAAGATATCAGAACAGTTTGTGATTTTCCGGATGTGTTTCCAGAAGAGTTACCGGGTTTGCCTCCTGACAGAGATGTAGAGTTTGTGATTGAGACTGTTTTAGGGTCTACTCCAGTTTCTATAGCTCCGTACCGTATGGCTCCGAAAGAGTTGAAAGAATTGAAGAGTCAGCTTCAGGAGTTGTTAGACCGTGGTTTTATTAGGCCTAGTAGTTCGCCTTGGGGTGCTCTCGTGTTGTTTGTGAAGAAGAATGATGGCAGCATGCGAATGTGTATTGACTACAGGCAGTTAAACCAGTTGACAGTGAAGAACAAGTACCCGTTGCCTTGTATAGATGACTTGTTTGACCAGTTGAGGGGTGCCTCAGTGTTCTCGAAGATAAATTTGAGATCAGGGTACTATCAGTTGAAAGTAAAAGAGTGTGATGTTCTGAAGACAACTTTTAGGACTAGATATGGTCACTATGAGTTCCTTGTGATGCTGTTTGGGCTCACGAATGCATCGGCAGCTTTCATGTATATGATGAACAGAGTTTTCAGAGACTATCTAGACCGTTTTGTAGTTGTTTTCATAGATGGCATCCTTGTGTACTCAAGATCAGAAGAAGAGCTTGATGAGCACTTGAGACTTGTTTTGCAGAGTTTGATGAGTAATCAGTTGTACGCGAAGTTGAGCAAATGTGAGTTCTGGATTTGAGAGGTTATGTTTCTTGTCCATGTTGTGTCAGCTGAAGGTATCCGTGTTGATCTGACGAAGATTGAAGCTATTGTTGAGTGGAAACAACCTAAGTCAGTGATAGAGATTAGGAGTTTCCTAGGATTAGTCGGTTACTATAGGAGGTTCGTTGATGGTTTCTCTAGAGTGGCTGCTCCGTTGACTAAGTTGTTGCAAAAAGGAGTGAATTTTGAGTGGTCAGATGCAAGACAGAAGGCTTTTGAGAAATTAAAAGAAGCTTTGACGAATGCTCTAGTGTTAGTACAACTAGTTTCAAGGAGAGAGTTTGTGATCTATAGTGATGCTTCCTACATAGGTTTGGGTTGTGTTTTGATGCAAGAAAGAAGAGTTGTTGCCTATGCTTCGAGACAGTTGAAGGTGCATGAGAAGAACTACCCTACTCACGATATAGAGTTAGCCGCAGTCATGTTTGCGTTGAAGATTTGGCGTCACTACTTGTATGGTGAGAAGTTCATAGTTTACACCAATCATAAGAGCTTGAAGTATTTGATGACTCAGAGAGAGTTGAACTTGAGACAGAGAAGATGGCTTGAGCTGTTGAAAGATTATGATTTGACCATCGAGTACCATTCGGGTAAGGCAAATGTAGTAGCCTATGCGTTGAGCAGAAAAGTTGCAGTTGAGTTGCGAGCTATGCTTGCTAGATTGAGTGTATCCGGTGATGGTGGTTTGATCACAGAGTTGCAAGTGAAACCTTCTTTGATTCAGTTGATTAGAGAGAAAAAGTTGCAAGATGTGTCTTTAGTTCCTCATGTTCAAGACATAGCCGAAGGTAAACCGACCGAGTATAGCTTCAGTGGTAAGAATGTGTTATGCTTTAGAGACAAAGTTATTGTACCTGAAGATGTTAAGTTGAGACGTACGAATTTGAACGAAGCATATTCGAGTCCTTTTTCTATGCATCCGGGTAGTACTAAGATGTACCGTGATTTGAAGAATGATTATTTCTGGGTTGGTTTGAAGTAGGATGTTGCCGAGTATGTGAGTCGTTGCATGGTTTGTCAGAGAGTAAAGGAGGAATATCAGGTTCCTTCAGGTTTGTTACAGCCTTTGAAGATTTCGGAATGGAAATGGGAGAGGATCACTATGGACTTTGTGTCGGGGTTACCGTTGTCTCCTTCGAAGAAGAATTTTGTTAGGGTGATAGTTGATAGATTCACTAAGTGTGCCCATTTCTTAGCAGTGAACACTACAGATTCTTTAGACAAGTTGGCGAATTTGTACATTCGCGAGATTGTGAGACTTCATGGAGTTCCGAAGTCTATTGTTTCAAACAGAGATCCGAAATTCACTTTGAGGTTCTGGAGTTGTTTGCATAGTGCCCTAGGTAGCCGTTTGCATTTTAGTACTTCGTATCATCAGTAGTCATATGGACAATTATAGCGAGTGATACAGATTTTAGAGGATATACTTCGTTGTTGTGTGATTGACTTCCAGGGTTCTTGGGAGAAGCACTTGCCCTTAGTAGAGTTTGCTTACAACAACAGTTACCAGGCTAGCATACAAATGGCTCCTTATGAGGCTTTGTATGGTAGACGATGTAGGACTCCAATCTGTTGGGCTGAAACGGGTCAAAAATTGTTACCTATGCCAGATTTGCTTAAGGGAACTACTTAAAAAGTGAAGTTGATCTGTGACCGTTTGAAATCAGCTTCCGATCGTCAAAAATCTTATACAGATTTGAAGAGAAAATAGATTGAGTTCTCAGTGGGTGAGAGGTGTTTTTGAAAGTATCTCCGTGGAAGAAGGTAATGCGATTTGGCCGGAAAGGCAAGTTGAGTCCGAGGTTTATTGGTCCATATGAGATAGTTGAGCGGATTGGGCCAGTAGCTTACCGTTTGAGATTGCCTTCTGAGTTAGAGAAAGTCCATGATGTCTTTCATGTGTCGATGCTTAGGAGATATAGATCAGATCTGTCTCATGTTATGCCCGTTGAGGAGATAGAACTGAATTCGGATTTGTAATACAATGAGGAACCAGTTGAGATACTTGCTTCTGATAGCAAGGTGTTGCGTGGTAAGACCATAGAGTTGGTCAAGGTGTTGTGGAGACATAGAGGTGTGGAAGAGGCCACGTGGGAGAGGAAAGCTGATATGCTTGAACAATTTCCGTACTTGTTTCCGTCACGTAATTTCGGGGACGAAATTCCTTAAGTGGGGGAAAGTTGTAACACCCGGATTTGGGGGTCGGGTGAAAATAATATTAAAATAATGTTTCAAGTTTCAATTTTATAATTAAAATAATAAAATATTATTTAGGCTTCGTGTTTTCAAAACAAACATTTTATGTTGGACTAAAATTGATTTGAAACTCAAATTCCATGGATTTTGGAATATTAGGAGATGACTATTCTCATTAATGACAAAAGTGTAATTAAGTGGTCTTACAAAATAAAACCCATTTTTATTTACCTTTCAAAAAAAACCCCATTTTTATTTTAAATGAGCTTATTCATCATCTTCTTCCCTCTTCTTTCCCCACATCTCACGACAAAAGAACTCTCACCCTAAGGGTTACTATTTCATCATCTTACTTGCTCATTGTTGGTGATTTTTTAAAGGTAAATACGTTTTTGACTTGTCCTCACCTCCCTCTTCATGTTGGTACCTTAGTTTTCAATAAAACCAAGTATTTTGTATTTTAGGTTTTTCAAAGATTTTGATAAAGGTTGTAGCTTTATGGATTTTTAACTAAGCTTTTGATTTATAGTTGTTAGATAAGTTGTTTGTAAACCCAACATATATGAATTTTAAAGGGTTTTATGATGATTCTCGGATTTGGGTTTAAGTGGGGTTTTAGGAGGGTTTAAAGGTTGATTTTGGGGCTGCTATGTGTTGGAAATTCAGGGCTGATGTTAGTGTGATGGTTAGGGGTTGTTTTGGGAGCTTTTATGTGTGTTAAAAATGATGAAATCAATGGTTTTGGACTGTTTTTCATGGCTGCTCGGGAATGAAGGTTTTGGGGGTTGTTCTTAGATTGAAGTCTTGTGTTTTGTGCTCGAATAGTGTTTCGGGTTTACTACCTTGATTTGTGAACTGATTTGAGGTTGTTTTGATTGTGTTGGATGATTAGAAGCAAGGATTTGTGTTGGTGAAGCCTCGGGATCGAATCCGAAATCGTTGGAAGCTTGATCGGCTAGTGTGTTGAGCTTGGAATAGTCGGTGAGTGGTTAAACGTTTTTAAATGGCTTCCAAGTATTGGTTCAAGCATGTGGACTAGGTTGGGCTTGGTAGACCCACCTAGAGTTGGGATTAGAGTGATAGCCTAATCCCAAGCTTTAGTTAGAGACTATGGTTACTCTTTAAATGTTGTGTATGCCTCATGTTTACTTGTGATTATGGTGGCTATGTATATTGTGTTATACATGTTGTTGAGGCATGGCGTTGATGCATTAATATATGCATGTGTTTGTGCATGACGGTGTGTCATGGTGAGTACGTGCTAAGCACGGAAGTTGATATGAATGATGTTGTGAAAAGTTATGAGATGTTTTAGTATTGGCACTAGTATGCTTGGGTACAATGATCGATCATTAGGATGTTTAGTGTGCACACGTGAGTCAAATGCGCGCGTGGTCTTGGTGATGGTAGTCATCAAGATGCAGTACGGGTTCGCCCGGAAATTCTTCTTATATATGTTAATCGATGATGAGTGTAATCTTATCGACGGGGTGTGAGGATGAGTGGAATCCCCTCCGCGTGAAACGGTGATGAGTGTAATCCCACCGTAAGGTAATGGTTGTGTTGGATGTGAGTTCCAACGGTTATCTGCGTATTCGAGTCATAGCTAGGTGCCAATATGAATTGAAATATATGTGTTGTAAATATGGATTTGTTGAATGTGTTGCTTATACATTGATATATGTATTTCCACATGTTATGTTTATGACTTGATGAGCTTGACATAATATTGAGTTTATGTTCATGCATCATGATTATTTTGGCTCTTGTGGTTCGAAGGTAAGATCATGCATTCTACCTTGGTTGTTGTTCGTGCTTGGACCCTGCATTGTCGAGGTTTGTTTTATGAGCTTACCCTCACTAAGCTTTATGCTTACGCTCTCTTTTGTTCGACAATGCAGATTCGTAGTCCGTGGGTTGCTTGTGCAAGGAGAGGGCCTCCAAGTGTTCTTGTGGTGCTATCTTAGCTTTCAAGTATGGACTTTTAAGTTATAAGGTGTAATAGTCAGGCAATGGGATATGTGGTGTTGATTTGAGTTTTTGATGTATGTTGATGTTTGGCTTTAGGAGCATGTTTAGACTCCTTGATATGTTGTTGTTGGTGTGGCTTGTTGATGCCATGTTTGGGATTGTAAACCATGTTTAAGTTGCTTACCTTGAATGCTTAAATGTATGTTCTTGTTGAAGCATGCATCTTGAATGCTATGAATGCTCTTATGTTGGATGTTGATGCTTCCTATCTATGTATGGATTTTGTATGTTTGAAGTGTGCTAGGTATGCTTGTTGTGTTTGGTTTTGCCTTAGAGTGATGCTTGTTGGCTGTTGGAAGGTTTTAGTTGTGTTTTGGAACAGCCTTGTGCCCAAAAACCAGCAAAAACCAATCTGTAGACAGAGGGCGTATCGAAATGGTTAGTCTCGTTTCGGTACGGTCCTTGTGTTTCAGGCCAGGCGTTTCAATACGCTAAGTGAACGTTTGGGTACGATTTTGCCACTGGATATCTGAGATTTTGACGATAAATTGGAGTATCGAAACGAGCCTTTGTGTTACGGAACAGTCTTCGTATCGTTGACCACGAGAAGTTGACCGTTGAGGGCGTTTCGATACGGTCCACCACTGTTTCGAAACGATCTCCTCAGGTTGACTTTGGACAGTTGACCTAGTCAAGGCTTATAGAAACACCCTATGGGCGTTCCGATACGGCCTGCAGTTTAAGTTTAAAATGGGCTGTTTGGTTTTTTACCTCGTTTGTTTCTTCCGTTGTTGCCTTTCTCACATAGGACTTAATAATACATCTAGATAAGATATTAATAAATGAAAAAGTTTTCTCGGGTTGTTAACCGAAGTGAAACCTTAACGGGTTTCGCCTCGGTTATCCCCGTGTAGCCCACTCGGACCGATCAAGCGGCCGGACCGGGACGAGGGGGTTACAATGCATCAAAACGAGAAAAAAGGATATGTCCACTAAAAATCTCTTACAATGGTGCAGAGAAAAGCAGACACTTCCATCGAGATTAGTATACCAAAATTTATACACATTTTTGAATCTCCTTGTCTCTATCCAAACGAGACGCTTTACGGGTGAAAAAGAAATGGTGAGCAAACCAAGCTATCAAGTATATTGCTCCACTACCCAGGTCTGATTACATCGGCAACCAACCATCAACTGAGTGAGGATCCATCTTTCTAAGACCATCTGCAGAACCATAATCAATGATTAGCGTCGTGAAAATCTTTGTACAAGCATCAACTGACCGCTAAGGTATGCTGAAATCATACCACAAAGACAGATGAAACGAACCACAAAAAATCAAAGAAAAACGTCTCACAAAGACATAGAAAACGTGTACCACAAAGGTAGAGATTCTTATTAAAATATGAAAAGACAAGAAAAACAAAAAAATAATAAATTTGGTGGTCGACAACCAATACTAAGATTAATTGCTGACCACCAATCAATAGAAAAAAAAAGTAAAATTGTAGGCGGCAAAAGGTTGAGAGAGAGTGGTTAGGTTAAAATATTTATTGTATTATTAAAAAATAAAAATATTTTTTTTGATGACACATATTACTAATATCTATGCAATTAATATAGCTTACAAGTATTTGCTGTAATGATGTTACACGTAGTAGATTTTGTGTTGTTTTGAGAACTTTTTGGGTTGTATCCATAAATGGAAGTGCAAATGGATGCTTAGACTTGGAATTTGCTTTTTAAATTCTTATCTTTTAACTGATATGTATGTTGCTTGAAGATAGTTTTGTTTTTATTTCCGTGTCATGAATGTCCCTGCTATGGTGAACCCACACCCGACTTTCTCACTTTCATGTGACCACCTTAAACAAACTTTTGTTCCAAATTTATTAAGTCTAAGGAGGCATATGCGTGCTCCGAAGTCATATAAATACCATCGCATTTCACTTATAGCTGCTCCAATCAATAAAATTGTAGACAAAACCTAAAAATCCTTTCACTTTTGCTCCAATCAATATAATTTTAATTAACATTATATGATCCAAGGAGTTCCTCTACTTCAAGTTTAAAATTAGCTATGACTGATGCATTCTCATTTATTATCTTAAGTTTTCTTGTGATTTTGATGCCCATCTTTTTTTTTCTATACTAGTTGTTCAACATGTTGTTAAACCATCCCCAAAACCAAAACTAAAAACAAAAGTTTTTGTCAAAAAAAATAAAAGTTGGTGATGCTCTTTAGAGGTATTCATTCGAAAAGGGTCCAAAAGTGAAATAATTTTCAAGTTTTGTCTACAACTCTATTGATTGAAGCAGCTATAAGTGAAAGGTGATGGTGTTCATATGGCTTCAGAGAACACATATGCCCCCTTAGATTTGATAAATCTAAAACAAAAGTTTGATTAAAATGGTCGCACAAAGGTGGGGGAAGTCGGGTGTGAGTTCATCAGAGGTTAGGTCGGACGGACGATGAGTGGTTGAAAAGGAGTTGAGGTTTTTCTTTTGGGGTGAAAAATAAACTTTTAAAAGTTTAGGGGTTAAATTAAAAATAAATCTTTTTCATTAACGTGCACATCGTTAGGGTAACGGAAACAAACGTTTGAGTGACCAGAAGTTTACACAATGAAAACGTAAGTGACCCAAAAAATCGAATTTAAAAATCGGTGACCAAAAGTGTACATTGACAAAACGTAAGTGTTTATTGCAGTAGTTTACCTTAGGAAATATATATATTTTTGTACTGAATAAATCAGTTGACCATTTAGGCGATAACTGGTTCACAAAATGTGAAAATTTTCATTTTGATAACCGTACTGATATCGTTTCGGTACAATTAACCGTCCGTGAACATCGTTGCTAATGATTCTATTTCCTCATATTTAATTAAATTCGTATGCAAAAAGATGATCATCTTTAAATTTCCCTTATATCATTTTATTTGCAAAATTTTTAATTCGATTACAAATTTTTGTGTATAATTATAGGGATAGGATCCAGTTACACAGTGTAAAACTCTCCAAGTTTTATACATTTTTTGGATCATTGGATGGGTGAAACGGATGAATGAGATTAACATTTGAATATGTGAAGATTATCACTTGGGAAAAAAGTAAGGAGTTAATCTCAGCCATCCATTTTCCCATCCAACGATCCAAAAAACATATAAACTTAAAGAGTTTTACACTGTGTAAGTTGATCCTAACCCATAATTATAATATGTAATATATAATCATAGATACTTTACAATAGGGAGTTCATAAGAACAAAGTTACATTTCCATAAAACTGACATTGAACTTTTATACGATGATGTATCAAAGGTGTTTAAAATGGAAATAGAAAATACCAAATTGGTGAAAGTGCAAATTCAGAAGAAACAACAAATATGGATTCATATGATTTACATTCAAGTTGTAGTTTAGCACAAATTTAGAATACCTTAAATTTAGGGTAAACTACTCGGGTGACCACTCAATTATTGGGTCTGGCATGTTTTGACAACCGAATTACAAATATTCAAAATTCGACCATCTAACTATTTAATTGGACCGATTTTGACCATCAGCCGTTAAAATCTAACGGAGAACTGACGTGGCAGTTAAAGAAAATTTGTATAATTACACATTTAGTCAATGTTAGTTACATGTTATATCAATTTAGTCATAATTTTAATTTAATTAAATAAAATTAATCAATCAATTAGATGATGACACATGTCACCATCTGGTTAAAAGAAAATTAAAAAAAATAAGAGTGTGCATAGCATGAGTTGAACTTAGAATCTCCTACGTAAAAAACTCAAGCCATTACCACTACACCAACATATTCGTATTGATATAAATTGCACCCTTTTATATATATGTGCCCTCTTCCTTGCACCAAATTACCATCCATGTTCTCCGCAGGTTTTAAGTTATTGTTTAAGTTTCTTGTTTTGATCTCTTAAGCAACACACATGCTATAAGATTTTTTGTTTCTCAATAGAAAAGAAAAATGAGGAAGCTCAAAACTTATGCGGTTAGCCAGGTTCTTGGCTTCTTCTCGTAACTATTACACAGAATATTGAAGAGATTATTAGGATTTTGAAAATTCTTTATAGGGAGATTAGATCCTGTCTTAAAAAAAAGCTTTTTTGTTAATCTAGTAGTTAACTTGCCTTAGAAAACAATGGTTAGACACAAGACAAAAGTCAGTGATATGTGCATATCAGAAAGGCACAATGAAGCAACAGATTCCTTTGGGTCAGTCTTAACTCTCAATAGCTCACATTATTTTCCTTTTTTATTTTTCAGCTTTGTTTTTTATTTTTTGCTTTTATTTTTTTCTTCAACATTGCGTTTTGCTATTTCATTTTCATATGTTTTGCTTCAGCATTGTTTTACTTATTTTGTTTTTGGTATGTTTTTCTTTTGTTTATTTCTACAAACACAAAGCGTGGAAAAGAATCAATATTTTTGGAATTTGAAGGAAAAGTCGAATCTTGGCAGGTTTGGGTTCAATTTTTTAGGGTTGGCTGCTTAAATAATAAATAACAAGAGCCTTTTTGAATTTAGAACTAGAGTCTATTTGTTTGCCTGTAATTGGTTTTCCTAAAAAGGTTTTCATAACTTTTCGCTGTTTGGTTCATAGAAAATGAAAAAGTGAAAGGAAAATCAACTACAATCAATGGAAAACAGACCTTGTTTTAGTGTAAAATGACTTACCCATAGATTTTCGGTAAGTCACTTTCCATCCTTCCATTCTCCCTACAAATACTAACCTAAACCATAAACCTTAAAACCTAAACCCTAAATACTAACATAAAAACTAAACCCTAAATACTAACATAAAACTAAACCCTAAACATTAAATCCTAAACCTCAAACATTAAACAATAAATATTAAACCATAAATCATAAACCATAAACCCTAAACCATAAATCCTAAACACTAAACACTAAACCCCAAACATTAAATAATAAATATTAAACCCTAAACATTAAAACCCTAACCCTAAACACAAACCCTTAAACCTTAAATCTTGACATAAACACTAAACACTAACACTAACCCTAAACCATAAATATTAACATAAACACTAACAACAAACCCTAAACGTTAAACACTAACATAAACCTTAAACCCTAAATGATAACTTAAACCCCAAACCCCAAACATTAAACACTAAATGTTAAACACTAAACATTAAAAATCTTAACCCTAAACACAAACCCCTAAACCTTAAATATTAACATAAAGACTAACACAAACCCTAAATATTAACATAAACACTAAACCCTAAACCATAAACATTAACATAAACCCTAAACCCTAAATGAGAACTTAAACCTTAAACCTTAACTTAAACCCTAAACACTATAGCCTATATACTAAACCATAAACACTAAATTCTAAACCCTAAACCATATATACTAAACCCTAAACACTAACATAACCCTAAACCATAAACACTAATCCATAAACACAAAACCCTAACTGATATATCATAAACATAAACCTTAAACCTTAAAACAAAACCATAAACACTAACATAACCTTAAACCATAAACATTAATCCATAAACACAAAACCCAAAATAATATATCATAAACCCTAAACCCTAAACCAAAATCATAAACCCTAAATGTTAAACCATAAACACTAAATGCTAACATAAACACTAACATAAACCTTGAACCCTAAATGTTAAACCATGTATATTAAACCCCAAACACTAACATAAACCCTTACCCTAAACACAAACCCATAAAATATAAATGCTAACATAAACACTAAACCATAAACAATAAACACTAACATAAACACTAAACCATAAACAATAAACACCAACATAACCCTAATCCCTAAATACTAATATAAACAATAAACCCTAAAACCTAAACATTAAACCTTAACATAAACCCTAAACTTAAATGTTAAACCTTAAACACTAAAATAAACCTTAAACAATAACCCCTAAACCCTAAATGCAAACATAAATACTAAACCTTAACCACTAAGCACTAACATAAACCTTAAACCATAAATGATAAACCCTAAACACTAACCATGGAATCTAAATGCTACCATAAACCTTAATCACTAAACCATAAACCCTAAATGTTACCATAAAACCTTAAATCCTAAACCCTAAACCATAACCACCAACATACACCCTAAAACTTAAACACTAACATAAAACCTAAACCCTAAACATTAATCTAAACCCTAAATCTATACCTTAAATACTAATCCCTAAATGCTACCATAAACACTAAATACTGGTCTAAACCATAAATCATAAATGATATCTGAAACCCTAAACACTAACCTAAACATTAAACCATGTTTTGGTTGGAACTTGTTTTTACCATTATCGATGCTTGTTTGTGGATTGTTCATGAAATTTTCAGGAAACTCTACCAAACAGTGTAAAATGAATTGTACAACATCATCCAAACACCGGAAAATGGTTTCTGCAATTAGTTTTCCAACAACAGTAGTTCATTTTTCAGAATTCATTTTCCGGAAACAGTTTTCAGTGAAACGAACAGACCCTTAAAGAAACCCTTTTTCAATCATTATAACCTACCATACTTTTTTTAGATTTTCCATCTCCCCAAGTCTCCACATGTCAAGTAACCCTCTTCCACACTCCTTCCACTACCTCACTTTCCCGCACCCTACATTAAGGGTCTGTTTGTTTCACTGTAATTAGTTTTCCTAAAAACGTTTTCATAACTTTCCGCTGTTTGGTTCATGGAAAATGAAAAAGTCAAAGGAAAAGCAACTACAGTCCATGAAAAACAGACCTTGTTTTAGTGTAAAATGACTTACTCATTAATTTTCGGTAAGTCGCATTCCTTCCTCCAATCCTCTCTACAAATACTAACCTAAACCATAAACTTTAAAACCTACACCCTAAATACTGACATAAAAACCAAAACCCTAAATACTAACATAAAAATTAAACCATAAACATTAAATCATAAACCACAAACCCTAAACATTAAACAATAAATATTAAACCCTAAACATTAAAACCCTAACCCTAAGCACAAACCCTTAAACCTTAAATGTTAACATAAACAATAACCACTAACACTAACCCTAAACCTTAAATATTAGCATAAACACTAACAACAAACCTTAAACATTAAACCCTAACATAAACCTTACACCCTAAATGAGAACTTAAACCCTAAACCCCAAACCCTAAACATTAAACAATAAATGTTAAACACTAAACATTGAAACCCCTAACCCTAAACACAAACCCATAAACCTTAAATATTAACATAAACACCAAGCATTAAACACTAACACAAGCCTTAAACCCTAAATATTAACATAAACAATAACAACAAACCATAAACCCTAAACACTAACATAAACCTTAAACCCTAAATGAGAACTTAAACCCTAAAACCTAAAACATATATGCTAACCCCTAAACCATAACTTAAACCCTAAACACTAAATGCTAAACACTAAACCATATGTGATAAACCCTAAACACTAACATAAACATAAACTATAAACACTAATCCATAAACACAAAACCCTAAATGCTATATCATAAACATAAACCATAAACCCTAAATATTAATATAAACAATAAACCCTAAAACCTAAACACTAAACATTAACATAAACCCTAAACTTTAAATGTTAAACCTTAAACAATAACATAAACCCTAAACAATAAACAATAACGCCTAAACTTTAAATGTTAAACCTTAAACACTAACATAAACCCTAAACAATAAACATTAAACCTTAAACCCTAAATGCTAACATAAATACTAAACCTTAAACACTAAGCACTAACATAAACCTTAAACTCTAAATGATAACTTAAACCCTAAACACTAAACCATAAACACTAACATAAACCCTGGACCATAAATGATAAACCCTAAACACTAACCATAAACTCTAAATGCTATCATAAACCCTAATCACTAAACCATAAACCCTAAATGTTACTATAAAACCTTAAATCCTAAACCCTAACCACCAACTTAAACCCTAAACCTTAAACACTAACATAAACCCTAAAC
Organism: Hibiscus tridactylites; assembly: GCA_958450335.1. Taxonomy (NCBI): domain Eukaryota; kingdom Viridiplantae; phylum Streptophyta; class Magnoliopsida; order Malvales; family Malvaceae; genus Hibiscus; species Hibiscus tridactylites. Next base: position 59,644,543 of record OY288271.1, read on the forward strand.
CCTAAACCATAAGCACTAATCTAAACCATAAATCTAAACCTTAAATACTAATCCCTAAATGTTACCATAAACACTAAATATTGGTCTAAACCATAAACCATAAATGCTATCCTAAACCCTAAACACTAAACACTAACCTAAACATTAAACCATGTTTTGGTTGAAACTTGTTTTTACCATTATCGATGTTTGTTTGTGGATTATTCATGAAATTTTCAGGAAACTCTACCAAATAGTGTAAAATGAATTGTACAACATCATCCAAACACCGGAAAATGGTTTCTGCAATTAGTTTTCCAACAACTGTAGTTCATTTTTCAGAATTCATTTTCTGGAATCAGTTTTTAGTGAAACAAACGGACCCTAAATACTTTCTCTTTAAAATTCCTTAAACTTTCCATCTTCCACATCCTAATTCCCTCACTTTCCATCTTCACCTCAACATTGACTTTGACTGAAACCTTAAAAGAATGAAATAAAAAAATAATTTCTCCTTTGAAGAACATTTATGTCGCTTCTTCTTCCTCATTCTTCTAATTTGCAAAACCTTAGACTTTGTATCTTCTTCCTCTTAATTTTTCAAGTCGAGCAAACTAAACTCACAATAGGCCAAGTCAAGCATGTTACTCGAGCAACTCATAGGAACCCCATAGGAACCATTCAGTTTGCGAAGGAACCATTCCAAGATGATACTGTCAAGGAACATTTTTCACGGTTCAAGGACCGACTTTTAATGGCAGAGCAAGGGTATTAGTTCACACCCATAACTCAGACCGCCTTTGATGTTGAAACCCTAGCCGTCATCCCCCAACACGACTGAGAGGAGTTTGAGAAGCAGCCTGGTGATATCAATATTCCTTGTGTGAAGGAATTTTACACACGTTTGGTAGACCCCAAGGCTAAAACTATTTTTTACAGGGGCAACACGTTCATTTTTCTGAGGAGGTGATCAATGACTTCTATGGGTTGGTGCCCACTCCTGACGAGCACACTCCCTTTGTCGTTGTAGCAACCAATGAGACCTATGACCAAGTGCTCAAAGATCTTTGTGTTCCTGGAAACGAGGAATACTACAAACTCTCGAGTAGTGAAAAGAATCCAGTTAAAGCCAGATGCCAAGCTTTGGATTCACTTTATGAACACGAGGCGTATGCCAATGGGCCACCATTATTTAATCTCTGGAAAACGGATGATGTTGCTAAATTCTGTGATAATTGGTCACCGCATCAACGTGGGGAAATTATTGTATAACACGCTTGTCTATATGGCAAAAGGTAAAAATGCGAGCCCGCTTATTTTTTCAAGTCTAATAACTGCTCTCTGCCGCCGCTTGCATGTTCATGAAAATGCTCAAGATGAAAAGATACAACATAAGTGTAATCACTAATTTTGTCCGAGGTGTTAAACTCGCCCTATTTTCTTTTTACAATGGGCTTTGATATTTATGTTGTTATTAAAAAACTGAAAAAAAAGGAAAAAGGAAAAAATAAAAAAAAACACTATATAATTTATTATTAAATATTATTATCTTATCCTCATATATTTATTATCATCATATTACCATACTTATCATCCATTATGTTATTACTTATTACCTAGTATTATCCTATCATATACTATATATTATTATCATTATTAGTATTATTTATTCTATTATTTTTATCTTGCTATCCACTATACTATTACCACTATTCTATTTATCATTATCATTATTATTTTGATATTTGGTTATCTTATTATTATTATATATTAATGTTGCAGTTCGTATTATATTTACTATCATTCCTAATATGATTATCATTGAAATAAATCTGAAAACACAAAAAATTATATAATAAATAATATAAATAATCCTTAACATAAATATTAAAGTCCATTGCATTATCAGAACCCAAAAACATTATACATATATTAATGGCCTGTTCTGGCCCAAATAAACCCTAAGCCCTAATCTGACATAAACCCTAATATGCTAAACAGAACCCTAATGCCCCTCTTATGTTTGCAGCCGCCCTCGTTTCCCACCGTTGGATCTGGGAACCAGATCCAACGGCCCAGATCACTCAGATGTAGGAAACCCTAGCAGGGTCCTCTCCCGGGTTGGCGCCGCGGCACAGGAGCCGTTAGATCAAGGTTGGATCGAATGGCCGAGATCGAGCCTCTCCCAAGCGCGTGGATCCACGCGCGCCGCTTCAGCTTCCCACGCGCCCAGCGTGAACTCCACGCACGCTCAGATCGAGTCCCTCCAGCTTCCGACGGTCTGGATCGCTCCACGACCGGCCACGTCTCGAGCCCTCTGGTCCCCCCCTCCAGCAGTCACATGCAAACAAAGGGCCATAACCGAAAATATCAGAAAAATGCACAACAAATCAAACGGAAACGGCAAGCCAACAAAATGCAGAAATCAGAGGCAGGAATCGTACAAATCAGCAAGCAATCAGCAGACAAATTCCAGCAATTATATGTATTTTAGAATAGGGAAAATAGGATTTTTCGGGCTATATAAACCCGAACACACAGATTGTAAAAGGGGGGATTTTTTAGAGAGAAAAATTGTAAGAGAGAGGATTTCCGGATTCAAAAAATTCAGAGAGAGAGACATTGTAATCGCATTTCCGATATCAATACGAGCAGAGATCTCAGTTTTCAGAGGTACCATAGTCTTCATTTCTCATTTACGAATCAAAATAAAAAAAAAAGCAACAAAAAGCAGAAAGGGAGGAGTGTTTTTACCATTCGCGTCTTCCCATCTTCCCCTCGGCGACAAGCCCTCCGGTCCATCTTAGGGCCGTGCATGGTGAGCCGACGGCGATGGTAACATAAAAATCGGAAATCGGTAGGAGTTCCCTCGGTTTTAAGGTTTGTTTTTTGGCTTTCGGTTTTCGAAAGGTAAAGGTTTTTTTTTTGCGTTTTCGGGGTTTCGTAAAAGTAAAAAAAAAAAGGGTTTTTAGGGTTCCGGCGCCGGAAACGGCGACCGGAACCCCTTGGCGGCGCCGGGTTTTCAGACGAAAGGGGGGTGGGGGGTTCTCTCCATTTTAGGGTTAAAAGAAACAAAGAAAAGGGCTTAAGATTTTTAAGATAGGTTTTATAATGTTTTTTATCTTAAAATAGGGTTAATCATGTTTTAAGCCCCTCCGCGTCACCCTTATTGCGTGAGGGGGGCTTCCGTTTTTCAAAACCCTTCCCGCAGCCCCTATATGTTTTTCAGCGTTTTCAATCTCGTCCCAAGCTTGGTTTCAATTGATTTTTGGGCGTTAAAATCCCTGTTCTGGTCCCTGTAGTTTTTCGAGTCTTTTTAATTTAGTACCATATTGCACTTTAATTGTTTTTTAAATGGGTTTATTTACAGTTTTGCTCCTCGTCAGTTTGCCCTTTTTACCATTAATTTGGAAGTTATATTATGTTTGTATTTTATGCAATTTGCCCCCTTTTCATCGGATATATTAACTCGCATTGTTGTTATGTTTGTTATGCATATGATCTTCGTTTTTTTATGAGCGCCCCATGCTTTTTATTTTAATGTGTTCGTGTTATTTTAAAACTTGTTTAAGCATGTTTAATATAGTTTTGCCATGTTGTTATGATGTACATATATGATATGTGATGTATGCGTTTTTAATAAGTGTATCTTTATCTGCTTTCATGTGGTTTGAATATACTTTTTGTGACATACATTTTAATTGTCATTGCATGTGATTTTTTTTAGTATTTTAATTTGTATGTTAATGAATTTTAATTATAAAACGGAGATACCTATTAATTCGCGTATTCGGGTCGACATACCTAGCTTATTGGATGTCCCGCGAATGTTCGGATTAATTCGAATCGTCTAAAGGTAAATATGTAATTAAAATGAACAAGACCATAGCACCATATTTTACCTGCTTGCATCATGCATAAAGGTGACGTACGAGATTCGAACCCTAGACTAACACGGCAGTCAGTCTTATATGATGTCGGTTTAGTCTTTGGTCCGATGTACCGTCATCCTTTTTAATTAAATGTTTAATTAAGTCGAAACCACCAGTTCGAAAAGCTCGCATTATTAAAGTCCGACTTTCGATCAAGAACCCCTAATTAAAGTCTTCTTAAATTTTAAATAATTTCCATCAATTAAAGGCAACAATTGTTTTGGTACCGATTTCCGGGCGTGATGGGGACGCTAACCCTACCCCACACGTAACCAACTCCCGAACCCTTTTAAAAGAATCTCTGGTTTTGTTTTCTTACGGTGTCTGGCCTACCATAGTGGCCGGTGGCGACTCCAAACCGAGAAAAAGATTTTTTAAAAGGTTGTTTTCCCGAAACCCGAACCGAATTATTTTTTAAAACTCCCCTTTTTAAATTAAATTGAATATTTTTCAAAAGTAGCGGGACGAAAAAAACCCCGTTACAGCTTGGCGACTCTGCTGGGGACAAATTTTGTTTTTCAAAACAAAAAGAGAGTTAGGCCAAGAAAATAATTGTTGCTTTTAATGATGGAAATTTTTGAAATTTAATTTGACTTTAGCGAGATGGTTCTTCCTCGAAAATAAGACTTTAATTACACGAGCTTTGATTATTGGTGGTCTTGAATTAATTCTTCATTTAATTTTAAAGGAATCACCGACATGTGTTGCATCACGCATTAAGCTCTATACCCGAGCTTTGCCCCTTAAGTGGGAGTGAAACACCCATACCCACGTGAGTCTCCCTCCACGGGTCGGTAATTCACTTCCGGAATCCACGCCTTTGACATGTGAGCAGCCCTCCACGTCACTAGGTCGTGCTTTCCCTCGAACCGAAACCAATTCGCAAGCTTGTAATGGGCCAGAATTGGGGTTCTTGTTACCTTAGTAGGTAATAAGATAGGTTCGGGTACCCTTGTTAGAACCGAACCACATGTGTGAGAATTTAAGAAGCCTACCCCGATTAGAGCCATGCGAATAACCGTAGAATTAGAATTCATGCTATTAGGTCTTGTTTTGTTAACCTATTTTGGTGTTTTCTATCGATTGGTTTTATTCAATATTCATTATTGGTGTTACTAACCCAGTTGCCTTTTTGTCTTATTTTGATTATTTTTGCATACTCATCGCATTTTCATACGAAGTGTTGATTCGAGAACAGTCTAAGTTGAAAACTTTCACAATGGGAGAAAGAATCCATAACAACGGAGTTTTCGAGACCCTAATTTGAAGGAAATGGACGAGAAAAAAAGAGAGAAAAAAAATCGTACCTTGTGTATCTATTTTCTTACCTCGTTGTAACGAGATTTGATCTCCGTTATGGAAAGTTGTTTAATGAGGATGTTCGTCGAATCAATGTTTCCTTGCATTCGATTGTGTTTAATTTTTTGCCTTCAATCATTTGTTTCAGTTATGCATACACATTTCATGCATTACACCATTAAGTCTTGGAATTAATTGTTCGAGGTCATGTCAGCATTCGTAACTACCGAAGATTTCGAACCCACACTTTACTCGCCATCAAAGAAGCAAATGGAGGAGAGTTTTGCTAAGTTGGAAGCTGATTTGAGAGGTCAGTTAGAGCGAGCCCAGCAAGAATTAAGGGACACCATCATCAAGTCCCAACAAGATATGATGAACGAGATATCTCAGCTGCTACAAGCCAATTTGAAAGGAAGGGGTGCTGTCGAAAACCCTAGTTAGGATAAGGGAGGCCCCTCGTTTTCTCCCGGTTTTGTTACCAATACCCCTAAGCCCTCGCAAGGAGCGGCTACTCAAGGAGATGGGGCAACATCGCATCAGGCGGGCGCCTCTACCCATGTTCCATCGGGTTTGATTTTTAATACGGAGAATGTCGGGGATAGTGTCCCGGACTTGGATGAGATCGAGAACTTAAACAAAGTGAAGGCCGAGTTCTCAAAACAACTAGAAGAGACCCGAAAAGACCTCGAGGAGAAATTCCGAACTAAAGAAGGAGAAGAGGGGGCATACGGGATGAATGCCAGAGACCTCAGTTTGGTTCCAGATCTGACAATTCCGCCTAAGTTCAAGACACCGGAATTTGAGAAATTTGACGGGACAACTTGCCCTACTGCTCACATAACCATGTTTTGTAGAAAGATGACGGGTTTCATCGACAATGAGAAGTTACTAATCCACTGTTTTCAGGACAGCTTAGTGGGGCCCGCGGTGAGGTGGTATAATCAGTTGACTCGTACTCAGATCAGGTCATGGAAGGATTTGGCCAAGGCTTTCACCGATCAGTATAGGCATATAACCGACATGGTTCCGAACCGACTCATGCTACAAGGTTTGGAGCAAAGGCACAATGAAAGCCTACGTGAATACGCCCAGCGTTGGCGAGATGTGGCGGCACAAGTTCAACCCCCACTTCGTGAGAATGAGATCTCCCCTATGTTTGTCGATACCTTGAAAGGGACCCTCTATGACCGCATGATAAGCAACCCTATCGGTAACTTCTCAGATATGGTTATGACCGATGAGCGAATTGAAGCAGCTATCAAGAGTGGTAGAATTGATGGAGGCGAGAATGCCCGAAAGCAGTTTAAGAAGAAGGACCATGATGTGAACAACGTCGGTACTTACGAGGCTTTTAAGCACTTTACAGTCTCAGCACCTCAAGCCGCAGTCGGGAGTGCGCAAGGCCCGAACCGAAGAGAGAATAGGGCTCCCAAGAAGGAACAAGAGAGAATGACCTTCACCCCTCTACCGATATCGTACAAGGAGGTGTACAAGCACTTATACGAAGCCGATCTGGTTCGCCCGTATCATGTTACTCCCTTCCAGCCGCCTTACCCTGCATGGTACGATGAGAAGGCACACTGTGAGTACCACGGCGGAGTACCGGGACACACGATAGAAAATTGCGCACCATTCAAGAAGCTCGTGCAAAACTTGATTAACACCGGGGTCCTAGAGTTAGAGGAGCCCAATGTGATGACCAACCCACTTCCGAAACATGAAGGTCGAGGCGTGAATGCTCTTGAAGAAGTTGATGCGAAGAAGACAAGAATGGAAGTGTCCGAGATCAAGTCACCCCTGAGTTGGGTATACAAGCAGTTGTGCGCAGCTGGTTTAGTTGAGAAAAGCCCGAATGGGGCATGTGATGGCCTTGAATCCTTCTGCGAGTACCATCAGACTACGGGGCACGAGATTCAGAGTTGCCCGGAATTTAAGCAGTTGATCCAGGAGTTAATGGACAATCAGGAGGTTGAGTTCCTCGAGGAAGTTTGAGGGGTGGGATGGACGGCCAATTTAATCAAAAGTTTAATGCATCCAAGCTTGTTTGCTTTCATTTCATTGCATTTTAATTTTTCCCAGAAGTGATGTGTGGAATCCACTTCGCTACCCTTTGCCCGAAGGTAGCAAAGATTTTTGTAAGGGCCTCAGACTGCACGTTTCTAAATTTCAATGAAAGGGTGCATTATGTTTCAATTGCCTTTTCATTTTGTGTGTATATTTTGCCTATTGAGTCCATGTATATCGATTGCACAAGGGACATTGGCCTTGACCCCAAAGGTTGACTTCAAGCCGCCTTTGTCTAGTGGAAATCGAAAGCTTTGAAGATGATGAATATGTGGCTTAAGCTCCAAGTTAATTTGGTCACCTAATCAAACACACATAGAATTATGACCTTCGGAGGAATAACCGGAAAAATTTCCGTGCTAAAAAAAATCGAGAACACTAAGCCTAACAATGTTCGGAGCCTGGTAATAGGCATTTTCGGATACAAATGTAGAATTTTTGGGGCACTCCGCTGTAGCAAAAGACCAATAAGGTTGCTATGCACCATCCACTTTAGCTACATGAGTGATGGTAAAATCGTGACAATGCCGAGTAACTCGGGGTATCGTTGTATGCTCCATCTTTATTCTCGAGCCAAAGGAATGTGATGAGTTGACTTCCCCACAATCATAAAGAATTGATAAAGGCGAAGCCTATTGAAGATAAATCTAATTTTTGGGCACTCCGCTGTAGCAAAAGACCAATAAGGTTGCTATGCACCATCCACTTTAGCTACATGAGTGAGGGTAAAATCGTGACAATGCCGAGTAACTCGGGGTATCGTTGTATGCTCCATCTTTATTCTCGAGCCAAAGGAATGTGATGAGTTGACTTCCCCACAATTATAAAGAATTGATAAAGGCGAACCCTATTGAAGATAAATTTAATTGATTAAAAACCGAAATAACTTGGAGAGTATGTCATATTTTCAGACATCGACTCAGCTTTCGAGGTCTCCTAGACACATGATGCTTGAGGCAATCATTGGTAAGCCATAACAGTGTCGTTCGTGCACTTGATATTCAGGGTATTTGATCTAGCTTGATATATCCATGATTTGAAAAGAAAATCTAGTTTTCGAAAACGCATCTTATTTTGAAATTAGAAGATGCAGTCTAAATCTTTTTGTGAACACAAATTAATCTCCCTTTGCTTCAGGGATAAAGTTTAGAATGCAATGCCATGAACACAAATGGTAGGTCATCAGTGGCCATAATGAGAACGGTAGTAGATTCCTACATACTGCAGTTCAAGGACTTGAAGCGAATTTTTGTCAGAATGCTTCGATTTCTTCAAAAGATGAGAAGTGGACCTTGATGAACTCAAGAGAAAAAGTTCAGGTACTTGGGGGCATGTGCTTCCCTTATTGTTAAGAAAAGAGAAAAGTCGTCATGTTAAGACGAAGAGAATAGTTGAGCACCCAGATTGAGTAGGGGGCAATGTTTTGAGAGCAAGCACTATGAGAAGTGTTATGACCGGTCTGACCAGTGAAAGTCAGCAGTCGTCTTTTGAGAAGAGACCAAAAGATTGATATCTGGAAAAGATAAGAAAGCCCGAAGAAATCGAGAAAAAAAGAAAAGAAGAAGAAGGTCAAGATTGACCAATCTGAAGAGTGGAAGCGTCCGAGCACTCCTTAATGAACTTAAGAGAAAAGTTCAGAGACTTGGGGGCATGTGTTCCCCCGATGTTAAGAAAAGAGAAAATTCGTCACATTCAGTAAAGACGGAGAGAACGGTTGAGCACCCAGTTTAAATAGGGGGCAATGCTTTGAGTATGTGCACTGCGAGAAGTGTTACGAGAAGAGACCAAGAGATCGAGATTTGGCAAAGATGAGAAAGCCAAAAGAGATTGAGAAGAAGAAGAGACAAGAAGAAGGTCGAGATTGACTAACTCGGAGAGTAAAAGCATTCGAGTATTTTGATGTCATAATTCATGCATCACTTGTAGTTAGGCATCCCTAGGATTAGGGGCATGTTAACTCACATAATCATATTATTTTTACCTATTTCGACAGGTGTTTTAAAGCTTTCCCCGTAAAAGGAAACCTGCCTATCTATTCGGGCTTTCAGGGAATAGAATCTGCCTATCCGTTCGGGCTTTCAGAGAATGGAACCTGCCTATCTGTTCGGGCATTCAGAGAATAGAACCTGCCTATCCGTTCGGGCTTTCAGAGAATGGAACCTGCCTATCTGTTCGGGCATTCAGAGAATAGAACCTGCCTATCTGTTCGGGCTTTCAGAGAATGGAACCTGCCTATCTGTTCGGGCATTCAGAGAATGAAACCGGCCTATCTATTCAGGCTCTTGGAGAATAGAACCCGCCTATCCGATCAGGCCCTTGGAGAATGGAACCCGCCTATCCGATCAGGCTCTTAGAGAATAGAACCGACCTATCTATTCAGGCTCTTGGAGAATAGAACCCGCCTATCCGATCAGGCCCTTGGAGAATGGAACCCGCCTATCCGATCAGGCTCTTAGAGAATGAAACCGGCCTATCTATTCAGGCTCTTGGAGAATAGAACCCGCCTATCCGATCAGGCCCTTGGAGAATGGAACCCGCCCCGATCAGGCTCTTAGAGAATGGAACCAGCCTATCTATTCGGGCTCTTGGAGAATAGAACCAGCCTATCTATTCAGGCTCTCGGAGAATAGAACCTGCCTATCTGTTCGGGCTTTCGGAGAATAGAATCTGCCTATCCGTTCGGGCTTTCGGAGAATGGAACTCGCCTATCTGTTCGGGCTTTCGGAGAATAGAACCCGCCTATCCGTTCGGGCACTTGAGGAATGGATCTTCTGCTAATTATCTGTTTGATCGGACCTCGAAGGGTTGAAGAGTGTTGAAATGAGAAAAACAGCTTCAAACCTCCGTGACCGTTGCAATTTTCCCGTACCGACTTTCGAACCGCCAGTAGTTCAAGTGCATGGTGACTCGGAATCCAAACAGGGAAGTCGGACAAAATTGGTGCTTATGGTCTTTGCTTTATCCTTGTTCTACAAGTATAAGCAAAGGGGGGCAACTGTAATCACTAATTTTGTCCGGGGTGTTAAACTCGCCCTATTTTCTTTTTACAATGGGCTTTGATATTTATGTTGTTATTAAAAAACTGAAAAAAAAGGAAAAAGGAAAAAATAAAAAAAAACACTATATAATTTATTATTAAATATTATTATCTTATCCTCATATATTTATTATCATCATATTACCATACTTATCATCCATTATGTTATTACTTATTACCTAGTATTATCCTATCATATACTATATATTATTATCATTATTAGTATTATTTATTCTATTATTTTTATCTTGCTATCCACTATACTATTACCACTATTCTATTTATCATTATCATTATTATTTTGATATTTGGTTATCTTATTATTATTATATATTAATGTTGCAGTTCGTATTATATTTACTATCATTCCTAATATGATTATCATTGAAATAAATCTGAAAACACAAAAAATTATATAATAAATAATATAAATAATCCTTAACATAAATATTAAAGTCCATTGCATTATCAGAACCCAAAAACATTATACATATATTAATGGCCCGTTCTGGCCCAAATAAACCCTAAGCCCTAATCTGACATAAACCCTAATATGCTAAACAGAACCCTAATGCCGCTCTTATGTTTGCAGCCGCCCTCGTTTCCCACCGTTGGATCTGGGAACCAGATCCAACGGCCCAGATCACTCAGATGTAGGAAACCCTAGCAGGGTCCTCTCCCGGGTTGGCGCCGCGGCACAGGAGCCGTTAGATCAAGGTTGGATCGAATGGCCGAGATCGAGCCTCTCCCAAGCGCGTGGATCCACGCGCGCCGCTTCAGCTTCCCACGCGCCCAGCGTGAACTCCACGCACGCTCAGATCGAGTCCCTCCAGCTTCCGACGGTCTGGATCGCTCCACGACCGGCCACGTCTCGAGCCCTCTGGTCCCCCCCTCCAGCAGTCACATGCAAACAAAGGGCCATAACCGAAAATATCAGAAAAATGCACAACAAATCAAACGGAAACGGCAAGCCAACAAAATGCAGAAATCAGAGGCAGGAATCGTACAAATCAGCAAGCAATCAGCAGACAAATTCCAGCAATTATATGTATTTTAGAATAGGGAAAATAGGATTTTTCGGGCTATATAAACCCGAACACACAGATTGTAAAAGGGGGGATTTTTTAGAGAGAAAAATTGTAAGAGAGAGGATTTCCGGATTCAAAAAATTCAGAGAGAGAGACATTGTAATCGCATTTCCGATATCAATACGAGCAGAGATCTCAGTTTTCAGAGGTACCATAGTCTTCATTTCTCATTTACGAATCAAAATAAAAAAAAAGCAACAAAAAGCAGAAAGGGAGGAGTGTTTTTACCATTCGCGTCTTCCCATCTTCCCCTCGGCGACAAGCCCTCCGGTCCATCTTAGGGCCGTGCATGGTGAGCCGACGGCGATGGTAACATAAAAATCGGAAATCGGTAGGAGTTCCCTCGGTTTTAAGGTTTGTTTTTTGGCTTTCGGTTTTCGAAAGGTAAAGGTTTTTTTTTTTGCGTTTTCGGGGTTTCGTAAAAGTAAAAAAAAAAGGGTTTTTAGGGTTCCGGCGCCGGAAACGGCGACCGGAACCCCTTGGCGGCGCCGGGTTTTCAGACGAAAGGGGGGTGGGGGGTTCTCTCCATTTTAGGGTTAAAAGAAACAAAGAAAAGGGCTTAAGATTTTTAAGATAGGTTTTATAATGTTTTTTATCTTAAAATAGGGTTAATCATGTTTTAAGCCCCTCCGCGTCACCCTTATTGCGCGAGGGGGGCTTCCGTTTTTCAAAACCCTTCCCGCAGCCCCTATATGTTTTTCAGCGTTTTCAATCTCGTCCCAAGCTTGGTTTCAATTGATTTTTGGGCGTTAAAATCCCTGTTCTGGTCCCTGTAGTTTTTCGAGTCTTTTTAATTTAGTACCATATTGCACTTTAATTGTTTTTTAAATGGGTTTATTTACAGTTTTGCTCCTCGTCAGTTTGCCCTTTTTACCATTAATTTGGCAGTTATATTATGTTTGTATTTTATGCAATTTGCCCCCTTTTCATCGGATATATTAACTCGCATTGTTGTTATGTTTGTTATGCATATGATCTTCGTTTTTTTATGAGCGCCCCATGCTTTTTATTTTAATGTGTTCGTGTTATTTTAAAACTTGTTTAAGCATGTTTAATATAGTTTTGCCATGTTGTTATGATGTACATATATGATATGTGATGTATGCGTTTTTAATAAGTGTATCTTTATCTGCTTTCATGTGGTTTGAATATACTTTTTGTGACATACATTTTAATTGTCATTGCATGTGATTTTTTTTAGTATTTTAATTTGTATGTTAATGAATTTTAATTATAAAACGGAGATACCTATTAATTCGCGTATTCGGGTCGACATACCTAGCTTATTGGATGTCCCGCGAATGTTCGGATTAATTCGAATCGTCTAAAGGTAAATATGTAATTAAAATGAACAAGACCATAGCACCATATTTTACCTGCTTGCATCATGCATAAAGGTGACGTACGAGATTCGAACCCTAGACTAACACGGCAGTCAGTCTTATATGATGTCGGTTTAGTCTTTGGTCCGATGTACCGTCATCCTTTTTAATTAAATGTTTAATTAAGTCGAAACCACCAGTTCGAAAAGCTCGCATTATTAAAGTCCGACTTTCGATCAAGAACCCCTAATTAAAGTCTTCTTAAATTTTAAATAATTTCCATCAATTAAAGGCAACAATTGTTTTGGTACCGATTTCCGGGCGTGATGGGGACGCTAACCCTACCCCACACGTAACCAACTCCCGAACCCTTTTAAAAGAATCTCTGGTTTTGTTTTCTTACGGTGTCTGGCCTACCATAGTGGCCGGTGGCGACTCCAAACCGAGAAAAAGATTTTTTAAAAGGTTGTTTTCCCGAAACCCGAACCGAATTATTTTTTTAAACTCCCCTTTTTAAATTAAATTGAATATTTTTCAAAAGTAGCGGGACGAAAAAAACCCCGTTACAATAAGAAGGGCATTATGCCTGCTCATGTACCAGGGTTGAAAGGCCTTAATCCCGATGTTGCAGCACCAGGCATGTCCATGACAAATCTGGTCGCTGGGTACCTCCAACCATTCTTCGCTTATGTTTGAATGCACTCTTCAAAGAGTTGTTGCCCGCATCCCCTATTTTGTTTCCCCCTTTTCCTAAACAACTCCTTGTTGAGGTCCCTCTAACAGATCCCCCTACACCATAAATAATGAAATTTGAAGAACAACAGCCCCCTTTTCCACAAGAAGAAGATGTTGCTTTTCCACCCCTACTCAGCCATATGCTACTCCCAAAAGGTGAGGAAATAAGAAAGCTAGTTACAATTTTCAGTCACTATTTTCTGATGAAACTCCATATGATGTCGCAGCATCCTCTAGACCTACCAAGGTAGCCAAGGCCAAGGGAAAAGAACATATGTTCCCTAAAATATCAACACTAGCCAGTCGTATTCACGTCCAGAGTGATGAAGATATCTCTGCTGCAACATCGAACTGACCCGTTACTCCAATGCCTCCATCACACGCTCATGTTCCACCATCCGTGACACCAAAGACTCGAACCAAGGTCACAACTGGTTGAGTCAAGTCTACGCTACCTTCAGAAGTTGAGGAATTGCTTAGATGAGTTATCTACCTCTTCTGAATCCAAGGACTCCTCCGACTCAATTCCTCCACAATCTCCACTGATGCTCTTGCGCAACCAGCACCATTGTCTAGCGAACCACCACCAGCTACCCCTCACTCCATTCCACGATTCAAGCGCACGAGGAGGAAGACAACACCTTCCCATCAACAATAAACTCCAAGTTAGTTTTTCTTCATTTCATCTTGCATTTTCATTCCATATAGATGCATTTAGGAAAATGCTTCTCGCATATTTGGGGGAAGTTTTACTCATAGTTAGTTTTCTTTTTATCTGCATTTTTATGTTGTTATGGCAATGATATATCGAGCATGCTGTGTAAATTTTTGATAATATCCAATGATGAATATATCTCTAGGTTGCACTCTTAGTAATATTGATGAAGCTCTCGAGAATTGAACTTAGGGTTGATGTTGTTGTAGCTATACTTTGAAAACGTTTGCATGCTTTCAATACTTAAAGACTCTCTGATGTCGTAGTGTAGTTGAAAAAGGGAAAATGGACGTAGCTACTCAATGTCAACATAAAGGCTTAAATCCATGAACTCCCATAAAAACTACTTCAAAAATATAAAATGACGAAGGCATGGCTATTTAGGGACACTCTGATTTGCTTTGCTAGCTCAGTACATTAGGTGACTTGTGTTTGCTCCATTTAACTTTCCCTAGTAGGAATGGTAGCATTAACATATGAGTGAATGAAAGCCTTAACGGAATGACTCTACTCGATGGGCTCGTGAATGAGGTGTTTGTTCCACTTCATTTTCAGGTATATATGGGTAGTTGTGATAAGATGAAGCCCCAATGAAACTGCTTATTAAAGAAAAAAAATTAAGGGAGTAAAAAGAAGAGCTCAAATTATGAAATGCCAGGGCATAGTAGAAAGCATGACTAGAAAGTTTCTAATGCCATTAAATATAGATTGGATGCAACAACACACACATTCACCTGCTGTAGGATTGATCTTGGGAACAAGTCTTTTAAGCTTTGATATATTACACTTGTACGTTTGATTTTCTGAAGATTGAAATAATGATGTAGCATGTCTGGATTGTTGATGCCATAGTTTCTTTTTAGTTTGCATATCATTGCTTAAAGACAAACAAAAGCGTAAGTTCGGGGGTATGATAACTTCGTAGAAAACCTATGTTTTATGCCATTTTTCTTGAATTATTGTATATATTAAAGCTCATGTAGTTGCATTTAGGATCATTCTACATACATTTAAGGAGTTTATTATTGAGCTTTACTTGTTTAAATATTAATTCTTTTAATGGGAAGGGTAGTACGCTTTGGCGGTGCTTGTGCAGGAATCTAAAATTAATTGCACAGTCGAAGCATTCTCTCATGATGAGTTACAAATGCCATAACATTACTGGGAAGCTGGAGACGAATAAATGTCGAGAGAACAACACTACAAAAAAAAGGAACATATACCGACGGACACCACATCGTCGGTACAACACAAAAAACCGTCGGTA
Source organism: Hibiscus tridactylites (assembly GCA_958450335.1). NCBI lineage: Eukaryota > Viridiplantae > Streptophyta > Magnoliopsida > Malvales > Malvaceae > Hibiscus > Hibiscus tridactylites. The sequence continues at coordinate 59,659,981 of OY288271.1, forward strand.
TATGTCCCAAAACCCTTTACCGACAGACAGAAGACATATTCCGACGGAAAAGTAACCGTCGCTAATATGCTTGTCGGTATAGATCTTGAACCCTATACTAACGGTCCAAACCGTAGGTATACATATGAACTACCCCGACATTTTAGTACATATATTCCGACGGAAATAATCCGTCGCTATATCTAATCAATATATAACGACGGGTATCTACCGACGGACGTCCGTCGCTATAGATGTTACTTTATACCGACGGTGTGTCCGTCCCTATATGTTCTACTTGTACCGACGGTTTGTCCGTCGCTATAGGTTCTACTTGTACCGACGGTTTGTCCTTCGCTATAGGTTCTACTTGGACCGACGGTTCTATCCGTCGGTATAGGATTTGTTGTATTTTTTATTGAATTTAAATATTAATTATTTCTATTGTATTTTTTATTTTAAATATTAAATATACTAGTAACATTATAACAATAATTGTATGGATTTTTCAATGAAAAGTATATAATTGAATGTTTAAATAATTATTAAAATTACCAATACTAGTATTTTAAATATTAAAAAGTTTGTATTTTAATATCGAATAAAACATCTACGAGTGTATTAAAAGTAGAAGAAAAGTGGAACAAAATATTTGTTTGTCTCAATACCGTTTATAATAAAAGCTAAAAATACTTCAAAGAGTCTCCTCTACTGTGTGCTCGGATCATCTATATTATGCTGATTTTCTGAAGGCATGGATCGACTGTTAACTGCCACTGTAGCACTACCAGCATCAGCAGCTGCCTATTAAAAGAAATAAAAATAATGACTTTAAGTAAGAAAAAATGAAAGGAGTAATAAGAAAGTTAAGTATTTTGTATACCTGTGTATCAACTATCTGAAGTAAAGCATTCATATCAGGCACATGTAAATCTGGACGTTGTTGTCGATAGATGTGTTCAAACTCTCTTTCTTCTACATTAGTTGGAATTGGTGGTGTAGATCCGTCACATTGCTCCCCATGAAAAATCCAACGAACGTAACCCTTGAGAAAGCCATCACATATTAAGTGATCAAATGCATCTCTTCTAGATACTCTGTAAGTGTTTACACAATTAACACATGGACACCAAATTTTTCCATCTTCAGTTCTCTCAAAGGCAAAGTTCAAAAAACTAGTAACCCCTCTAATGTATTCTTCACTTGCCCTTGATCTAAGATTGATCCACGTCTTATCCATCAACGATACCTGTATTACCAATGAACTAATGACATATTAAATTTTATTTATTTTTGCAGTGATTTCAAACTATCTAATGTCCATCACGTGTAGTTCTAATGTCCAAGAGGTAATGTTCAAAGCAAGCCTACTGAGCTATAATATTTATCTTGTATAGTGCTACGCATAAGTTCATTCTTATTTCAATAGTATCAAGCATCTTATACTACGGTTGTAGGTGATAATGCAATATTGATTTCTTGAAGGTCTTCGTAGCTGTAGACTTGTTCAAAGAATATTAAGAAATCTTTAAATAATTATACAATGAAAATATATAACTAATAGAGAGATCAAATATATAATTGATATCGTTTAAATAATTAAATAATTTAATTAACAAAATTAATAGATGAATGATCAAATTAGAACGTAATCCGTACTTTAAACAGTGATTCATGTAGTTTACCCAAAGAAAAATACATTGCATACTTTACTAACTTTATCAGTTTCTTTCTCAATTTTCCCAACTCCCAAGTCCCAAATTCAAATTCAAAACTAAGCACCCGCTGCCCAACAGCGTGTGGACGTTGACTCTACCTCCATTCTCTAATAATGCTAAACTTCACATTTACATTTTTTTCTTCTAAATCCCAAGACAATTCAAAACCCATATATTATTACAAATCAATGAAATCAGCTTTGAAATCTTCTCCCCCTTTCTACCCCAGAATTTTCTTTCTTTTCATATTGTTGGCCATATATATTAGGTGCAATTTTTGACTGTTTCTTGGGTTTCTTCATCAAAGATATCGCTCTACAGTTTGCTTAATCTACTGATTCAGAGCTTTCAAAGCCTTAGATCATGTCTACCTTAAGCAAGAATCCACTTAGACAAACAATAAGTCAGTAACTATTAATCCAGATGAATGCACTTATTTATTTTCCTATGATTGCAAGTTGATCATATTCCCATATGATACATGAAAGTAAATAGCTCTTATGCAACCTCTCATTCTAACTTTAAAAACTTTTACAAGATAAACCACTTAGACAAACAATAAGTCAGTAACTATTAATCCAGAAATGTAATATACGATCAACAACTAGAAAGTAGAATGGGAAAAAAATAAATTTTTTACAAGCATACAATTTACCAAAACGAAGAGAGAGATAACTCTAAAGCTCAACAATACATCCAAAACGCCTAATTCAAGACCTGGTGATTCCATTACAAGTAGCAAAGGAGGGGAAACAAATTAAGATAAAATTTAAGCACAACCCAGTTGATAAAACAAAGAAACAAGAACAGGTAGAAGAAAAAAAGTATTAATTTCGAATGATTTACCAGAACGAAGTCGTTCTCACAACCGGGCTTCTTCGGAGCTAAATTATCGCCGTGTACTATATCACCGGCTTGAACAGAACACGGCCGACCGACAAGTGAAATCAGAGCTGTTACTAGGAACACTACGCAAAAACACTGCAAATCAGAGGAAAAAGAAAACAGTCAGAGAATGTTTTGAAGTGGGGAATTAGGGATTAGGGATTTCAATTTTGAACAACAAGAGATAAATCGAAGAACAAACCTGTGGCTGTGGTACCGACGGCCGTCACGAGCTCAAGGGAGAAGCACGGCAGATGCAGCTGTGGGGAATTAGGGATTTTAATTTTTCCCAATAAGATGGTGTTTTTTTAATTTAAAATACACCCTATACCGACGGACATAAAAACCGTCGGTCAAACCCCACACTATACCGACAGATATAAATATCTATCGGTAAAACCTACATTTATACCGACGGACACGACAAACCGTTGGAATATATATTGTCTATACCGACGGCTATTTTAAACCGTTGGAATATATATTGTCTATACCAACGGATGGGGTATCCGTCGGTACAACATGTGGTTTTTAGCGATGGTATTGTTGTCCATCGGTATATATACTCTATATCGACTGTTTTCGTCCGTCGGTATAAACCACCGTCAGTATATGTACATTTTTTTGTAGTGCAAGGTTAGCCCTTGTGCATTCCATTTTACATGAAAGACAAATAAAAGTCGGCCGCTACATACGGGATGGAATACTTGAGTGTGCCCTCCGACTGTCGGGTCCCCTCGTCTTCCCATACCTTATCACCACCATCTGTCGGGGCCACAATGTACCGGAGATTGATGAAGATGTCAAAGTCCAAGGAAAGGGGTGGACGCAACGAAACATTTTCAGCCTCATGGAGTTGAAAGCTGCCACCCCGCTGTCATACTTCAATCCCTCTGCCACGGCACACCAGACGACAAGACCCAGTTCCCCAGAACCTGCCACAACAGAACAACAGCAAACGACAGCAGCACCTCCACCAGAAACCTCTGCCCAGATTCTATCGACGCTGAAAAGAATGGAGGAACGACAGCTCGAACTGATGGGCTACATGAGGGATTTCACAGCAACAACGATAAACTTTATTCATAATGATTTAAATTTTACCCATGTGATGTTCCCTTCCTTCCCAGACCACTTCTTTGCTACCCCAACACCTACCCCTGCTGCAAGTCCGAAAACCCCCTCTGCTGCCTCCACACCTACCCCTGCCACGATAGGAGTGGGCGGCAGGCAGTCCGCCACAGCCAGAGGAGAAAAGAGAAAGGACCCCCTCCCGGAAATTGACCCCAAATATTGGGAAGGGTTCTCATCCTATTCAGTTTGACAAGATTCTGATTCCGAGCCCTTAGTTGCCCGAGACATCTCCAAGGACTTCCCGCCAATGAAAAGGAAGAAGATCAACGAGGCTGTCGAAGGACCCTCCGGCCAAGGTAGATCTGCCAGCAGCAGCAGTAGCAACAGCAACTCTGACGATGATGTCGAGGTTTTGGACAAGCCCCCACACATCTCACCAACACGTATCCAGCCACCTCGGGAGGCAAAGAAGAAAACATCATCTGCCTCTCCCAGCACCCTGCCAGCCCCTACCATGAAGGTCACTGCCCGCCGACAGCTCTAGATCAGCAGCAGCAGTGACAACAGCTCCTCAACTTAAGTTTCTATCTTATATTTTGATGTCTTTGTTGTTTTACTTCTTTTTGTGATGTAATTTATTTTTCTGTTTTTTATCTTTCATTTTGTCAAGCATTGAGGGCAATGCAACCCTCGAGTTTGGGGGTGGCATCCCTCCATTAATGAAGTTGTTAGTTGTGTCTTAAATTCGTGTCTAATTACTAGTTATTACTTTGTTTATTTTTGTGTTAAAAAACAACAAAAATTTGGCTTAAGTCTTTGAACTAAACTTACCTGTCGCGACATACTCTGTCGTGACAGTGCCTTTAGGAAAATTTAGGAAATGTTTAGAGCCTTGCTATAATTCTAATCTGTACAACACTCTTTGTGACTCTTATGCTATCTAGACTTCTGTAGTGCACTGGAATAGGAATGTGTACCTACTTGAAATTGCCCCTAGAGGTGCCTACCACTAGCTCTAGGAAAACAATAAAAGAAAAAATATTAAGACTCATTTGCTTGCAAAACTGCCATGCACTGATTTTAGGAGATTTCTCTTTGAGCTTAAGTTAGAAAAAACTAAAGGAGCATAAGAATTGCCTCCATAAGAGATGCAGTTAAATCTAGAGTCAGAAAAAAAACTAAAGGAGCCTAAGAATTGCCTCCATGAAATATTAATTTGGCATAAACACAAGTTTGTAAGCATGACCATTCTGGTACACTAAAGGAGTCTAGACACATCATTATTCACAAAACCTGCACAAACTATACAAGAATTATAGCATGGTTCCGAATAAATCTAGAATTGCCCGACAAGGTATTGCTCTTGATAGGGAATAAGTGGTAGGTAATGAAAGGTTCACTGAATTAAGCCAAACCAAAAAGTTTTTATTTTTGCTTGAGGGCAAGCAAGAACTTGAGTTTTGGGGTGTGCTGAGTGTATAAAAGTTCTATATTTTACCCCTCACTTAACCCATATTCCTGCTGCATTCAATCATAATTCATTGCATTTAGGTAGATTTTTGCATATACATCACAAGTAGATAAAATGGCACAGTTGCTACTGATTTTGGTCACTTTTGCAAGCATCTGCTGTGACAGACTCAGGGCAGCAAGGGAGCAAAGCTGGATCACAGGACTGGAGTCAAGGAGAAAACGCTGTCGTGGCCACTGTCGTGGCAGCCATGACGACAACATTGGTGAAAGGGAAAAGTGAAGTGAAGCTCAACAGATAGAGGAATTCAAGCTGGTCTGTCGTAGACCACTCCTATATTTTTCTGAGCCCTGGGACAGAATGAAGGTCAAGCCCAAAGTTCAAGGAAGAAACCCAAAGCAAGAAAAGAGGACGAATTAAAGGCATCTACTTAGAAGATTTAATCTTTAATAGAGTTGTACTTTAGTTTAAACTTGTATTCTTGCCTTATTAGAAAACTTGGACCCAATGCCTATATAAAGGCATGTAATTCGACCTAGGGAAGGAGATCTTATTCTTAGCCGTCTTCCCCAAAACCCTTGTCGTTTTCCCTTTTCTCATCATGTTCTAAACTTCCCCTAGGGCTAAGGGTTGATTCTGTAAAGTAGTTGCAAGGATTGTACTGTTTTAGGAATTTTTCTGTTCAAAGCAATAAAACTTCAAGTTTATTTATTTTGGTTTTCATATCTCGTAAGAGTATCGAGAGAGCATTGTGAGGTTATCCATTTGTTTGATATTGGGAGATTCAAGCATATGAACGGAATAAATACGTGTTTTTTCCAGTTTATGGTTAAACCATCTCGGCTTAGGGATAAGTACGAGGTTAAGTGGCTAAGGAAGAATTCAACAACATTGGTGTTCAATCTTCGATTCACGACGGGAGGTATCATCTAAGAAGTATTCATCAACAACACTTGGGCCTAGGGATAGGACAAGTCATAGCAGGAATTCTTGCCAAACTTGAAGTACAGAGTTGTGTGATCGCTGCCGCGACAACAACAGACTTCTGCCGTGACAGGTGCTGCCACGACAGGGACGACGACAGAACATAAGTTTCTCTTCAGTGCAACACTTGCACTACCGAGCAAATCAATACCAGCCTATTTCTTAAACTTGATTCCTCTATCTTTTATATTACTTGTTTCCCAATATCACTTTACAATCATTTTAAACTATTTCTCTCTCTCGTGCAGCAACTCTAGGTTAAAGATATTTCCAGTCATTGTGGAGACGATATCCGATACTCCAAGTATCACTTTACTACTTGCGTCATGTACACTTTCACTATTTGCGATATGACTTTTGACACACAACAATGCCCATCTTTTTCTTTCTCTACTAGTTGTTCAACATGTTGTTGAATCATCCCAAAATCAAAACTAAAAACAGAAGTTTTTGTCGAAAAAGAAGAAGAAATAGAAGTTGGTGATGCTCTTTAGAGGTATTGATTCGAAAAGGGTCCAAAAGTGAAAGGATTTTCAGGTTTTGTCCGTAACTCTATTGATTGAAGTAGCCATATGTGAAAGGTGATGGTGTTCATATGGCTTCAGAGCACACATATGCCCCCTTAGATTTGATAAATCTAGAACAAAAGTTTGTTTGAAGTGGTCGCACAAAGGTGGGGAAGTCGGGTGTCAGTTCATCAGAGGTTAGGTCAGACGGACGGTGAGTGGTTGAAAATGGATTAAGGTTTTTCTTTTGGGGTGAAAAATGAACTTTTAAAAGTTCAGGGGTTAAATTAAAAATAAATCTTTTTCATTAACGTGCACATCGTTAGGGTAACGGAAACAAACGTTTGAGTGACCAGAAGTTTACACAACGAAAACGTAAGTGACCCAAACAATCGAATTTGAAAATCGGTGACCAAAAGTGTACATTGACAAAACGTAAGTGATTATTGTAGTAGTTTACCTTAGGAAATATATATTTTTGTACCGAATAAATCAGTTGACCATTTAGGCGATAACTGGTTTACAAAAATGTGAAAATTTTCATTTTGATAACCATACCGATATCGTTTCGGTACAATTAACCGTCCGTGAACATCGTTGCTAACGGTTCTATTTCCTCATATTTAATTAAATTCGTATGCAAAAAGATTATCATCTTTGAATTTCCCTTTTATCATTTTATTTGCAAAATTTTTAGTTCGATTATCAATTTTTGTGTGTATAATTATAATATGTAATATATAATCATAGATACTTGACAATAGGGAGTTCATAATAATAAAGTTACATGTATCAAAGGTGTTTAAAATGGAAATAGAAAATACCAAATTGGTGAAAGTGCAAATTCAGAAGAAACAACAAATATGGATTCATACGATTTACATTCAGGTTGTAGTTTAGCACAAATTTAGAATATCTTAAATTTAGGGTAGACTACTCGGGTGACCACTTAATTATTGGGCATGACATGTTTTGAGAACCGAACTATAAATATTCAAAATTCGACCATCGAACAATTTAATTGGACCTATTTTTACAACCAGCCGTTAAAATCTAACGGAGAGGTGACGTGACGGTTAAAGAAAATTTGTATAATTACACATTTAGTCACTGTTAGTTACATGTTATATCAAATTAGTCATAATTTTAATTTAATTAAATAAAAATTAATCAACCAATTAGATGACGACATGTGTCACCGCCTGGTTAAAGGAAATTTTAAAAAATAAAAGTGTGCTTAGCATGGGTTGAACTTAAGATCTCCTACGTAAAAAACCCAAGCCATTACCACTACACCTAGGGATGTAAAAAGCTGACCCGACCTGAAAACCCGACTGAAACTTGCTTGAGTTAGAACCTGATTTGACCTGAAAATTTAATGACCTGAACCCGATCTGTAATCGATTGTTGTTGACCCGAACCTGAATTCGACATGTTACTGTAGTGACCGAACCCGACCTACGTCCGACTAAAAACGACCCGAACTCGAATTGGACTTGTTACTGTGGACCTGAAACCCGACCTGCACCCGACTGAAACGAACTCGAACCCGAAGCTGACCTAGCAGATAACCGATTTTACCCGACTGAATTGACCCGAGATCCGATATTACCCGACCTGTTTTGAACCCGACATGTTTTAGACCCAACCTGTTTTGAACCCGACTTGTTAATTGACCCGACCTGCTTTGAACCCGATCTATTTTTAACCTGAACTGATATTGATCTGACCTGATATTTACCTGATATATAGTTGAAGAAGTCTACGATTTGATAAATTTAAAGTGTTGATAAATGAAAAGTATTAATTTATTAAATTAATTTAATACTAACTCGTTCCATATAAATTAGTTGTGAAGTTTAATAAAAATTAACATACTTAAATTTAATTTATTAAAAATATTCAAAATTTAAAAGTTTTATTAAATTAATAAGTTGTGATGGATGAATTTAAAATAAATTATTTAAAATTTTAATCAATTTATTAATTGTGATCAATAAATTTAAAAAATCTTTTATTAAAAAATTTAATTATAACTATTAAAATAATAAAAAATATTTTTTAGTTTAGGGAGAAGTTTTTTTTTTGAATTAATGGGGGGAAAGTTTTTTTGATTGATAGGAAATTATGGGGGGATTTTGGCACCATATCAAACAAAAACAAGGGGGGATTTTGCCGCCAGATCAAATGTGTGTGGTGGGGGGATTTGCCGCCAATATGAAACAAAATTGAGAGGGGAAGTGAGATTTTTTTTATTTAGGGGTTAATTATCCTTTAGGTCCTTCCTTGATTAGATGGTTAGAGTTTAAGTTTTTTAGGTTTTAGTTTATTTTTTTTAGTCTTAACTTTTGGTCTAGTTTCTTTAAATTTTATTTAATTAGGCCATGCTTCATAAATTAATTAATTATTAAGCTTTTTGGTTTGCTTTAAATTTGATTTGGTCCTCGTATAAAGATTTGGTAAGTAATTAGGTTTAATAATTTTATTCATTTGTGATTTGGGCTTTAATTAATAATTTAGTTTTAATTTATTTTTAGATTCGTCCTTTTATGTTTCTATTTATTTTGTTTGTTAGATTTATGGGTTTATGTTTAGGGTTTAAGGGTAAGTGTGTCAAGTTGATTGTTTGGGGCTATGAGATTAGTTTAGGTATTATGTGATTAGGCTTGCACTCTAATTATTAGTGAATAGTGTATGTAAGATTTAGATATTCATGTTTGGGGTTTAGGGGTAAATGTGTCAACTTAATTATTTGAGGTTGTTTAGTTGTGTGGAGCTCGATTCGATCAACCAATATTGCTCACCAAGTGGTGGAGAGGTGGATTTTTGGGTGGAAGGGTTGTGGAAGCTAGAATGAAAATAGACACAATGATTTATAGTGGTTCGGCCTTCTAACAAGCACCTACATCCACTACCTTAGCTTCCCACTAAGGATTTCACAATCAATCCACTAATTGATTCGTCCCCTTTTCTAGGATTAGGAGGAAACCCTTACAACCGATCAAGCTTCTACCCAAAGCCTTGATCAAAACCCTCTTTACAAAGAGAAACAAGAAAACAAACTTAAACCCTCTAATAGGTGTTTGTTTGCACAATGAAGCACTCACCCAAAACCTAAAACACTTGAGCAAATTTGACAATTTTGGCTCACTAGTGTTTGTCTATACAAGAATTGACAATTTAAGTGCTAAGACATTTTCTTGATCATTTGATGTTTGACAATATGAGCATTAGCCTTCTCTTGATGCTTGGAGGTCCCTTTTATACTCCCAAATGAGTTTGTAGCCGTTACTAGCCGTTGGGGATGAATTGGAGCCGTTGAGGCCTTTATTTCCCTTCATAAATGCTGTTTTGCAGCTACCAGTATCAATACACGTGGAACGGTATCGATACGACCTTCTTGAGGAAATAGCCATTGGGCTCTTGCCAGCATAGTCGTATCGATACGCTTGAGGGCGTATCGGTACGGGTCCATATTTGAATGGCCGTTGGGAAATAGCCGTTGGGGTAGTTGAAATGGGATCGGTACGCTGACGTGGCGTATCAAAACGACCCGGTACGTATCGATACACAAAACCCTCGTATCGATACGAGTCTTGACAGTGGCCAAACAGAGGCAAAATGGTATTGGTACGGGTACAACTGTATCGATACTGGGACGTTGAAAATACAAGTTTGGCTGTTTAAAACATGAAAAATCTTTTCCAAAAACCTCTTAAAATACCTCAAACATAAATTCAAGTTGTTTGGACTTAAAACCAAGTTTTAAATTCTTTTCAAATTAGTCTAAAACATTTTTCAATTATTATATCAAAACATTAGTTCTACAATCTCCCCCTTTTTGATATAATAAAACTCACTTGAAAAATTGTTTGGGATTCTCCCCCTTTACCTTTAAAAATGTGAATAAGAGATTAAGGAAATGCAATCAAATAAAGCTCCCCCTTATTCATTTGAAAATTCAATTTTTCAAACCATACCATTTCTCCCCCTTTTTGTTATATCAAAAAGAATTTAAACATTAAGTTCAAAATAACAATAGAGGTAAAAAAAATTTTGACACAAATAAGAATTTGGTTTAAAAATGGCTCCCCCTTACTCAAAGCATCATTAAAAATGTTAGTCCAACATTTATGATCATCTAGTTGAATAATCTAAAAATAAACAAATGAAAGCAAAAACAACTAAAATTTTACCAACACTTGAATTCAAGGGAGGATGTGAAGCCTTCCTTCTCCAAGTGTTCTTCCTTGTGTGCATGGAGCTCCCCCTCAATGTTTGACTTGTTGAACATCTCCATCACACCTACAATAGACAATCAAGTAATTTTTGGTATCCAAATTGCTTTGGATCCATAAACGTTAGTTGCACAAATTTTAGTCCCCTTAGGAATCCATTTTTCAATGTCATCCTTTTTAATTGAAGTACTAAGTCCTTTTGGGACCCAAATACTTCTAAAACATTTTCCTTTAATAAATCTAGGGGCACTAAATTGTCTAACATAAAAGTTTGATTTTCCAAAATTGTTTTTCTTTTCAAGCTCTTTGGAAATCAAATCTTTTTCTTCTTGAACTTTTTGAAGCAATTTTTGTAAATCAAAACATTTTAATTCAAACTCTTCAAGTTTTGCTTCAAGTTCAAGTTTGGTTTTAGAAAGCAAATCATTTTGAATTTTTAACTTTGAAACCAATTTATTGTTTTTCAAAATGTGGCTTTTAAAATCTAAAACCAAATCATCATAGGCATCTTGTAATTCATCAAAAGTGTAAGAACATGAAGTAGATGAATTAGAAGTTACCCTTGAATCTTCTTCGATGGCCATAAGGCAAAGGTTGGCTTGTTCATCGTCGGTGGAGTCCTCATCACTCCAAGTAGCCACATGTGCCTTCTTCTTATGGCTTGAAGTGCTTGCCCTCTCCTTTCTCTTAGGTTCTCGTTCAAGCTCTCTCAAGGCTTTCTTCATGTACGGGGCACACTTCTTGAAGAGATGAACTATCTCTTCATCTTCATCCTCCTCTTCACTTGTGTAGACATGATGGCAAGTGGAGGATTTGAGAGCCATGGCACTTGCATTGATGCCAAGCCCTTTGATTTTCTTCTCTCCCATAGCTCTAATTTCTTCCCTCTTCTTCTCATCCTCTTTGTTCTTCTTCATGATTTGATGAGTAAGGAGTGACCCCATGAGTTCATCAAGCTTCAAAGTCTTCAAATTTTTGGCTTCGATGATGGCGGTCCTCTTTGAGTCCCAAGACTCGGGAAGTGAGTAGATGAGCTTTCGAACAAGCTTTTCTTCCGGGATGGCTTCTCCAAAACCTTTAAGACCATTGGTGATGGTGGAGAACCTATCAAACATCTTCTCGATGTTCTCTTCCGGATCCATTTTGAAGTTCTCATACTCCAAGGTTAGGAGCCCAATCTTGGTCTCCTTGACTTCATTTGTCCCCTCGTATGTGACTTCAAGCTTGTCCCATACCTCCTTGGCACTCTCACAAGAAGACATCTTCTCATAGATGGATGGACCAAATGCACAAAATAAAATGTGCAAGGCTTTGCAATTTAGCTCCATCTTCTTGCGATCGTCGGCACTCCACTCCGCTTTACTTCTTTGAGGCACGAACGGACCATCTTCAACTACATCCCATAGCTTGTAATCTTTTGATTTGATGAAGAACTTCATCTTTGTCTTCCAATGGGCATAGTGGTCTCCGTCAAAGAAAGGCGGTTTGTAGATTGATTGTGCCATTTGAGCCGGTTGATGAAATAGTGATCGAGCTTGCCGGATCTTCTCAATAGGATGTGAATCCTTTTCGATTGAGCCAAGCTCTGATACCAATTGTTTAGTTGTGTGGAGCTCAATTCGATCAACCAATATTGCTCACCAAGTGGTGGAGAGGTGGATTTTTGGGTGGAAGGGTTGTGGAAGCTAGAATGAAAATAGACACAATGATTTATAGTGGTTCGGCCTTCTAACAAGCACCTACATCCACTACCTTAGCTTCCCACTAAGGATTTCACAATCAATCCACTAATTGATTCGTCCCCTTTTCTAGGATTAGGAGGAAACCCTTACAACCGATCAAGCTTCTACCCAAAGCCTTGATCAAAACCCTCTTTACAAAGAGAAACAAGAAAACAAACTTAAACCCTCTAATAGGTGTTTGTTTGCACAATGAAGCACTCACCCAAAACCTAAAACACTTGAGCAAATTTGACAATTTTGGCTCACTAGTGTTTGTCTATACAAGAATTGACAATTTAAGTGCTAAGACATTTTCTTGATCATTTGATGTTTGACAATATGAGCATTAGCCTTCTCTTGATGCTTGGAGGTCCCTTTTATACTCCCAAATGAGTTTGTAGCCGTTACTAGCCGTTGGGGATGAATTGGAGCCGTTGAGGCCTGTATTTCCCTTCATAAATGCTGTTTTGCAGCTACCAGTATCGATACACGTGGAACGGTATCGATACGGCCTTCTTGAGAAAATAGCCGTTGGGCTCTTGCCAGCATAGTCGTATCGATACGCTTGAGGGCGTATCGGTACGGGTCCATATTTGAATGGCCGTTGGGAAATAGCCGTTGGGGTAGTTGAAATGGGATCGGTACGCTGACGTGGCGTATCGAAACGACCCGATACGTTTCGATACACAAAACCCTCGTATCGATACGAGTCTTGACAATGGCCAAACAGAGGAAAAATGGTATCGGTACGGGTACAACCGTATCGATACTGGGACGTTGAAAATACAAGTTTCGCTGTTTAAAACATGAAAAATCTTTGCCAAAAACCTCTTAAAATACCTCAAACATAAATTCAAGTTGTTTGGACTTAAAACCAAGTTTTAAATTCTTTTCAAATTAGTCCAAAACATTTTTCAATTATTATATCAAAACATTAGTTCTACAGAGGTTATGAGATTAGTTTAAGGATTAGGGGATTAGGCTTGTACTCTAATTACTAGTGATTATAAGATTTAAGGGTTGAGGTTTATGGGTATTTTTTAGGGGTATACATATATACATACAAATATGTATGTTCTAGTATATATATATATATATATATAACAATATATGCATACTAAAACTTACATACATATATATATATATGTATGTATATAATTTTTATACTTATTGTTATTTTTATTCTAAATTGACATCTACTTATTGTTATTTTAATTACTCTAATTTTTATACTTTTAATTTGATATTTTTGTTCATTATAGTCCCCAAAATTTTATTTTTATTCTAAATTGACCCCTTTTCATTGTTTTCTTTTAAATTTGTCTAATGTTTTATAATTTTAGTTTGATATTTTTGTTCATTATAATCCGTGAAACTTTATTTTTAATCCAAATTGACCCATTTTCAGTATATTTTAATTACTCAAATGTTTTATAATTTTAATTTGATATGACTTTAAATAATTAACTCCAAATCAATGACGATTGACGAAGGCCAACTTAAAGTCTATCGACTACTTATACGGTTGTACCGAACTCAAACTCAATATGAATTTCAATCCTAAAAATACCCCGACCTGAATTACTCGACCTAAAATTACCCGAGCTGAATTGCACCCGACCTGAAATGCAACCGACCTGAAATGAACCCGACCTGAAATGGACCCGACCTGAAATGGACCCGACCTGAAACGGACCCGACCTGAAATGGACCCGACCTGAAGTGTATCCGAACCCGAATTAACCTATCAATTATCTGCTTCGGACCCGACCCGTTTTAACTCGACCTGAAATGGACCCGCACCTGACCCGAGTCGAGTCAAAATAGAAAAATGACCTAAAATGACCTGTACCCGATATTACCCGACCTGACAGTACCCGACCTGAAACCCATCCGATTACTTGTTTTTACATCCCTAACTACACCAACATATTCATTTTGATATAAATTGCACCGTTTTATATATATGTGCCCCTCTTCCTCGCACCAAATTACCATCAATGTTCTCTGCATGTTTTAAGTTATTGTTTAAGTTTCTCTCATATTTGGGGGAAGTTTTACTCATAGTTAGTTTTCTTTTTATCTGCATTTTTATGTTGTTATGGCAATGATATATCGAGCATGTTGTGTAAATTTTTGATAATATCCAATGATGAATATATCTCTAGGTTGCACTCTTAGTAATATTGATGAAGCTCTCGAGAATTGAACTTAGGGTTGATGTTGTTGTAGCTATACTATGAAAATGTTTGCATGCTTTCAATAATTAAAGACTCTCTGATGTCATAGTGTAGTTGAAAAAGGGAAAATGGACGTAACTACTCAATGTCAACATAAAGGCTTAAATCCATGAACTCCCATAAAAACTACTTCAAAAATATAAAATGACGAAGGCATGGCTATTGAGGGACACTCTGATTTGCTTTGCTAGCTCAGTACATTAGGTGACTTGTGTTTGCTCCATTTAACTTTTCCTAGTAGGAATGGTAGCATTAGCATATGAGTGAATGAAAGCCTTAACGGGATGACTCTACTCGATGGGCTCGTGAATGAGGTGTTTGTTCCACTTCATTTTCAGGTCTATATGAGTAGTTGTGATAAGATGGAGCCCCAATGAAACTGCTTAATAAAGAAAAAAAATTAAGGTAGTAAAAAGAAGAGCTCAAATTATGAAATGCCAGGGCATAGTAGAAAGCATGACTAGAAAGTTTCTAATGCCATTAAGTATTGATTGAATGCAACAACACACACATTCACCTGTAGTAGGATTGATCTTGGGAACAAGTCTTTTAAGCTTTGATATATTACACTTGTACGTTTAATTTTTTGAAGATTGAAATAATGATGCAGCATGTCTGGATTGTTGATGCCATAGTTTCTTTTTAGTTTGCATACCATTGCTTAAAGACAAACAAAAGCGTAAGTTCGGGGGTATGATAACTTCGTAGAAAACCTATGTTTTATGCCATTTTTCTTGAATTATTGTATATATTAAAGCTCATGTAGTTGCATTTAGGATCATTCTACATACATTTAAGGAGTTTATTATTGAGCTTTACTTGTTTAAATATTAATTCTTTTAATGGGAAGGGTAGTACGCTTTGGCGGTGCTTGTGCAGGAATCTGAAATTGATTGCACAGTCGGAGCATTCTCTCATGATGAATTACAAATTCCATAACATTACTGGGAAGCTGGAGACGAAACTTCTATCATTTCGAGTTATTAAACGCGTGGCCCCTGTAACACCCCAAAATCCGGTCTAGTCGAAATTGGGTTCCGGTGATCGGAAACTTCACATCGGTAAAGTCTAAATATAGCATTTGCCAGTTAATTATTGATATTGAACCCTAATTGAGTCAAATTATTGAAAATGGCTTTTATTGAATAGTATCGAAAACATTTTAGTGGCTAAATTGTGGAGGTCGTGAGGTTGGAGTCAAAACTATAAAGAATTGAGAATTGAGGGACTAATCTTGTGATTAGCCCCTTTTCATTAAAATTCCCATACGTTGGAATGTCTGGAGAGTTTCCTTCATTGGAAGGAAACCTACACAAATTAAAAAGCTAAGTAAATAGCTTAAACAAAGCTTCACCGAGACTTAGAATTAAGCAAGCTCCTCCCAATCCTCTATCTTCATCATCTTCCTCCAAGCTAGCACCTCCAT
Source organism: Hibiscus tridactylites (assembly GCA_958450335.1). Classification (NCBI taxonomy): domain Eukaryota; kingdom Viridiplantae; phylum Streptophyta; class Magnoliopsida; order Malvales; family Malvaceae; genus Hibiscus; species Hibiscus tridactylites. The sequence goes on from OY288271.1 coordinate 59,676,223, forward strand.
TGGAGAGCAAGCTTTAGTTTGGTTTTCTTCGATTTATTGATAGTAAAACATTTCTATCGATCAGATAAGCTCTAATCATCAATTTATTAATGGATTCTATGGATAAACTAAGCTTAATCTAAGCTAGGTTTTGGCCATCCATGGCTATGGTGTTAGCTATTGATTAACCTAAGTTTAGATATTGATTTCGGTATCAAAATATTGTTCTAACGACTCCCTATTGATTTTTCCTAGCGCGGGAGATCGATCTAGATTATCCATCGACACCATCGGTAGCTAGGAATAAGAGCGTTGTCATCCGAGAATCATAGGAGCCTCGAATTAGCAAGGTGAGTGTAGTCGGAGTCTCAAGATTAGGCGAGGAGTCTTCCTGAATCTCTTATTGTTGTTTTTGGTTATATCGCTAACAATATCATTGAAGAGGATGCATTGGCTTGTTAATCAGATTCATTGGTAAGTGTCAGTAAGTTTGTTCATAACCATCAGACATAGATATTAACATTGAAATTAAGAAATATTGATATTGAGTCATGTTCACTATTAGTAACTTTTAAGACATTGGTTATTGGAATTATCATTGATTATTGACATTGGTTAGTGGAATTATCATTGATTATTGACATTAGTATTGAAACCTTGGATTTGAATGGACTTTGGATACAATTGACATGCTATAGAATTCATGAGCTCGGTGTACGGGTGAACTACGGTCATAGAGCTACGACCTATATTGATTTGGCGAGGCGGGGGGATGGTTTTGGTTTTGGTCATATTGGTGAGGCAGAGGAATTTGACAATTCATTGATTTGGCGAGGCATAAGAATTCGTGTATCCACTATCTTGATTCAATCCAAGGATTAATAATGAATTTGATATGTTAAACATTGTATATTGAGGCATTGCATTGACATTGATGAGCATGAGATTATGTAAAAACTTCATACATTTTTATTCATATTTTTGTGACTACCTTACTAGGCAATGTATGCCTAACGTGTCTCATCTCATGCATTTCAGGTTGAGGAATCGACCCATTTTGAAAATCGGACAAGTTGCGGCAAGGCAAGTCATTACAAGCCAAGTAATGTAAATTGTCTTTAAGAACTCCTAGGAAGGTGGCAAAGTAGTTGAACTAGTCTCATATGCCTATTTTGTTATGTCCAATATGTGTAATAGTTGAAAAGTGGTTAAGAGCCTAAAAATGACCTTTGGTTTGGCTATAACTTGAAAAAAAATGGTATATTTGGCTCATAAAGGTCAAAACCTAGTAAACGTATTCACATGATCAAATTTGGTATGCTAGTAGTTTATAACATTAAAAAGTTGTGTAAAGTTTCATTGCATTTGAACACTGTTTGGTAGGTCAATTCGATTAAAAACTAGCAAAAATTTGTCATTACAAGTCAGATCGTATCGGTACGGGTAATGGCGTATCGAAATGGTTAAGATTAATTGGACCCTAGGAACATAGCGTTTCGATAAGGTTTGAGGCCGTTTTGGAACATTTTGCTACTAGAATTCACTGTTTCGATATGGGTCTTTAGTGTACCGAAACAGGTCAAAGTCAAGGTCAAAGGGAGTCAACCCGTACCGATACAGGGCTTGCTCGTATCGATATGGTTTAAATGACAAGTCAACTTAGGTTAACCAGCGATCACGTGTTTTGAAACAACCTTAAGGTATTTCGATACATGGTTAGTTAAGTTAGTTAAAAGGCATAATCTGGCAGTTTGCGAAGTTTTCAGTTTGATCACTAAGCTTTGGATGTTTGAATTAAATGAGCAAATGAACTCCAATTTGTATGAAATTTTAAAGACTTGTTATTACTGTAATGAATTTCATTAAGGTATAGTCAACTACATAGAAGGATCTCGAAGTTGTCAAATTTACAATTTGGTCCTTAAAATTTGTAATAGTTATAAATTGGTCCTAATTTGATAGTTATTGTTTCGTAAGGGAATAATTGGTTTAAGAAGCATGTTGGTATTAATTTAATTTTAATTCATTAATTATTGTTTTAAATGATGATAACAAAAATGAAATTTTATTACACCGATCACTGTATTGTTCGCCGGTATCACCTTCCGACCCGATCCCCAACCATACCGGGAAAGGGGTGTTACACCACCTCTCCTTTTTGAGCCATTACACAGGTGGAAAGTGGAGATCGTTTTTAGTGGATCACATGCCATGTTATGACAGAAAACCCTAGTATAGTCGCCTCTATAAAAAGACAACGACATCATTTAATGTAGGCAGAGATTGGAGGAAATAGGCCCTTTGTGTTTTAACATCCGTTTGTTCTTCTTAAACATTTGCTTCAATTTGCTTTTTGCTATAACATTATTTTATTGTTCTTTCCATCATATCCTTATTTCTTTATTGTTGATATTCTTTTGTTTGATTACTTTGAGTTTATCACTCCAATCTCTATGGATACAATACTAGATATTCATCATTATATTACTTGTGCGATGGGTATACTTGCTCTAATTGTGCTTACTATATTTCGAGCATCAACTGTTCACACTTCTCCAGACACCTCCTCGAAAGCTTCGGTACTTACCAAAAAATTCAAGCTTATTTCTTACTCCAATTTACCAACCTCAAATTTGTACTAGCAAAATTCACATCGAAAAAATAATCTAACTCCTCGCTCGAAACCAAACATTTTAAACCATAAAACTTTCAAAACTCGAGTCACTTCGCTCGAAAACCCGAACATGGTTCATACTTGGAAAGGTTCGTTCCAAGTTACGAATCATATTGAAGTCCATCAAAACAACTATGAAACATCATTATGAAATATTTGAACAACTTCAACACTAAAGCTTGCATAAACGTCTTATCCACCAAATTTTGAATTTCAGACAAACATAAGCCACAAATCTCGAATCTTTGAATGAATACTGAAACTTTTTCAAATATAGAACCAAGTCCTAACAGACTGAATCACTAGTGACATTTAAATCAGAAAAAGTAAAAGACATTAGAGTTCCAGCTCGAAAGAGTACGCTTATATTCTAGGGGCATATATTCACTAGACAGCATACAACATACGACCGGTAAACTACCCAAAAATGAATCAACCTAAAAGCTCTTATACCCCTAAATGTATCACCTTAGACCGGTAAGGACGATCCGACCTAATCTAAGATGCCACATTTGGGTCGTAGGAGCCACCCGCAAATACAAATACAATTAATTAAAAAACTTCCGTTAAACAAATGCAATTTAAAATCAGATTCAGAAACCATCAGACTCAGGCTCACAAAGTGACAAGCTATAGTGACCTACATGCCCGCCTAAACATACAAGAATCATACTTCTTAAGCAATGGTGCTGGAACTCTCAGAACTGATATCGATATCATGAACAATGCTCAACCTATTGGCATGCGAAGATTAAAAGATTTAATGGGCTAGAGAGCCTAAAAATACAGAAATAACAAAATAAATAAATATAAATAAACTAGTATAATCGATAGAAATTAAACGAAGCATACTAATGTGCACATATAATTAAATCATTCAAAGTGAAAAGGGCATAACCAAACTCGAGCCAATCAACTTGGAAATCTTTAACATACATAATGTGAAAAATGTAAAACATACCTGAGTCATAGGTATAATCACAAAATGCCTGAATCGCGGGTGAAATATAATAGCGCTAAATGCAAATGAGCCATCATCGATATACCGAAACAAAATTACAGAATAACATAACTAAATATTCAAAATTATTAGAACTACAGAACTTGCCAACCTATCATATACCGAAACTCAAGACCTTGGAACTTACCAAGTTTTTCATATCGAGTTTCAGGGTCACGAAACCTACCAAATATCAAGTGAGACCCACTCGAGTCAAACCACGGCTGTCAAGCCTTAATAAGAAACCTAAGATCCCTAGAAAAAATAAAGGTTGAGCCTTACTCGCCCTTAATGTACACTTTGAAGCCAAATGGAATTTATAAGCATACACCTATAACATCCTAATGGTTAATCAAGGGTAATTTATAATCATAAACCTCACAAGGGTAATTTAGTAATTTAGAAGATAGACAATAACTTAGCCATTCAAATCGAAGGTTATTTTGGTCAATTACAAAAAATGATAGTTTGGTCATTTACCAGTGAGGATATTTTGGTCATGTCGTTAAAATACATAAATCATGGCTAATTTAAAGGTTCAAAGGTCAAATACAAATTATTAGAACATTCTGGCGGTTACGAAATTCTATTAGTTGATACAGAAGTCCTAACGAGTCAAAACAACTTACAATAGATTAAATATAATATTTCAAGATCCAAAGTATCATAATCCCTATTTCGACATCAAAAACTAAACTAGACCTGAAATCTCATAATTCTAAGTTAAATTTAAAGTTTTGATACCTCGAAACTTTCTCCTAAACTGTAAAACCAATATTTCATTTTGATATAACAAATAATCTAAGGACTAAATTGCAAAGTAAATAAAATTTTAAGTAATCAAAATACTTTCATTTGACAAGAAAAATTATACTTAAAATGTTTTGAAGTCAAAACTTAAACCCTATAATTTTTTCTAAGTGTTTCAAAGACAAAATACACAAAATTGCCCAGGCGTTTCGAAACGCCACAAAAGTGTTTCGATACGTTTTGCCACTAGAAGGATCCGTTTCAATACGGACTATTCCGTTTCGATACATCCTTCATCTAGGCTTTTGATTTTTAAGTGTAGTTTCGAAACGGCTCATACCCGTTTCGATACAAGGGTTAAGTATTTTCAAAATTGAGCATTAAATGAACTAGTTGTTACTTGTCAGAAACGAACTTTTGAAAATTTGGTTAAGTGTTTCGATACACCCCTATGTTGTTTCAAAACAGAAGTTTACAGTTTCAAAACTTTTTGATATAGCCTATTTCCATTTCGATACGACCCTCTTTTTGCACTTTACTGTTTCGATACAGCCTATAGATGTTTCGATACGGGCCCATTTTACACACAACAACTCTTTCTTTTTTTGGTGTCCGTTTTGATACAGAGTCTCGTGTTCCGATATGGGTAGTTGCAAAACAGCATTTATGGAGGGAAGAGAAAGCCCCAATGGTTCTATTGATGATCTCAGCTACCCAACCAGCTAGAAATCAACGAGAAGTTATAAAAGCAAGCCTAAAAAGCACCAACAATATTGATTGAACCTTCAAGCAACATCAAAGCATTTATTCCAAACCCTTGAGCCTATTAGAGTCAAATTGTGTACCCAGCTTGTAAAATTCTCAATTTTTCATCTTTCTTTCAAGTTTGGGGAGTGTTGGTTTGTAATTGGGCAATATATTAGTCTTGTGAGAGATACATTTCAAATTGCCTTTTGTTCTTTGTAATTGAGAGTCTTGTCATTCAATCTTTGGTTAGAAAGATTGTATTTGTAAAGGTTGCCTCCTTAGCCTAGAAAAGGGAAAGAACAAATTAGTAAAGAGTTTGTTAAAAATCCTTAGTGGGAGCTAAGATAGTGGATGTAGAGCTTGTTTAGAAGCTTGAACCACTATAGTTGCCTTGTTCTTCATTTTTAATTGTTCCTTTTGCTCCCTTCAATTCTTAAAGTGCCAATTCACCCTCAGCTTGGCCATATCAGTTTATTCGATCCACTCAACAATTGGTATCAGAGCCTATCTCTTTAAAGGCTTCACAACCACAAGAGGAGATACTAGAAGAGTGTTGATCAACTTCCAAGTCGAGCCATGACATCTACCTCTAGGCCAAGCATGTACGAATCTCAATCTACCACCAAACCACCATTCTTCATTGGGGATAACTATCCCTCTTGGAAGAACTGAATACGTCTCTTCATTAAATTGAGTGATTACCTAGTATGGGATGTGGTAGAAGATGGACCAACCATTCACATGAAGAGAGATGAAGAAGGAAGGTTTGTTCCAAAGAAGAAGGTCGAGATGAGTGAAGATGGTAGAAAGAAATTGCAAGTGAATGACAAAGCCTTGCACATGCTATTTTTTGCTCTCGGACCGGACATCTACTCCAAAGTGTCCTCAATTACAAGTGCTAAAGAAGTGTGGGACACTCTTGAAACCATATATGAAGGAAAAAACGATGTAAAGAAGACGAAGATAGGGATCCTTAATCTTAGTTATGAGAACTTCAAGATGGAGGCGGATGAGACATTAACGAAGATGTTTGATTGCTTCTCCGTCATCGTCAATGGTTTGAAGGGCTTCGAAGAGATCATCCCTGAAGATAAGTTAATCCGAAAGCTACTCTACTCTCTTCCCAAATCATGGGTTGGGAAGAGAACGACCATCATCGAAGTAAAAAATTTGAAAACTGTAAAGCTCGATGAACTAGTTGGTTCTCTCCTTACACATGAGATCATGAAGCAAGGGAGAGAATAAGAGAAGGGAAAAGAAGAAAGAAGAGTAGTCAAGCAAGAGGTAGAGAAGAAAAAACAAGGATTTGCTCTGAAAGCTTCTTTACCACAAGAAGAGAGCACTTCTAGTGGGGAAGATGAATTTGAAGAGTTGGCTATGATAGCCAAAAGATTCTCAAGGTTCATGAAGTCTAACCGTGGTAGAAAGTTTTCAAGAAGAAAAGACTTCAAGAACAAGAACAAAGAAGGAGAAAAAAACCAACTCATTTGCTATGAGTGCAAGAAGCCATGTCACATTCGTATCGATTGCCCTCAACTAAAGAAGAAGAGCTTTGAGAAGAAGAAGAAACTCAAGGCTCAAGTAGCAACTTGGAGTGATTAGGAGTCATCATCCGAAGATGAGGAGCATGAAGTGGCCAACCTTTGCCTCATGGTTCTTGAGGAGGAATCTATGGTAAACTCTAACTCGTCATCTCTTACTTATGATGAATTATATGATGCATATGATGAGTTGCAAGAAGTTTACGATGAACTGGTTGGTAAATACAAAGAGTCTATTTTGAGAAACAAGAAAACTATTTCCGATTTAAAATCTCAAAATGAGTCTCTTTCAAAAACCAATTCCGAATTGGAAAAGAATATATTATACTTGGTAAATCTCACTAATGAACTTGAAAAGAAAAACATAGACCAAAAAATTTTCTTTCCAATTTCCAAGATTATCACACAAAGGAAATGGATAATTTCAAAAATTCTCTTACTATTGGGAAACATGCTTTTGAAAAGAGATGTTCTTGAAAAACCCAATATGTTAAGAGAAAACCATTTTACCCCAAACAAAGAGATTTTCAAAAGTATTTTAAATTTAAAAGAATTAGGAGCGTATGGGTTCCTAAGAAACTCATTGTTTCTAATAATGTAAATGCAATTGCTTCTTGGATTCCTAAGGGGACCAAGCTTTTTGGAGCTAACTCTCATGGACCCAAATCATTTTGGGTACCAAAAATCAAAGCTTAATCTCATTGTTTGTAGGAGGAGCAATGCTTCAAGGTGAAAGCTTCAAGTAAGAACACGTGGTTCCTTGATAGTGGTTGCTCGAGACACATGACCGAAGAATGGAGATAAGAGTAGATTCTTGGAGCTTAAACCAAAAAGTGGAGGATGTGTGACATTTGGTGACAACTTCAAAGGGGACATTGAAGGCATAGGCTCCATTGGTAATCTCTCATCTACATTCATTGAAAATGTTTTATATGTCAATGGTCTAAAACATAATCTTTTAAGCATTAGTCAACTTTGTGATAAAGGCTTTAATGTTCATTTTGATAAAAATGAGTGTAAAATTGTGAACATTAAAACAAATAAAATAATGCTCATTGGTCATCGCATAGGAAATATTTATATGGTGCATTTAGATGAAATACATTCATCCCATACATGTTTAGTTGCACATGATGAGAATGATGCATGGTTGTGGCATAGGAAACTAGGGTATGCTAGCATATGTGTTTTAGAAAAATTAGTTTCCCAAAATCTAGTTAGACGTTTACCCAAACTAAAATTTTCATTAGATAAAATATGTGATGATTGTGCTAAGGGTAAACAAAGAGAACCTCATTTAAACCCATTAATGATGTTTTGACTAGTAGAGTGTTACAATTAATTCAAATGGATTTATTTGGGCCTATTAGGACTATGAGCTTGGGTGGTAAGTCATATGCATTTGTATTGGTAGATGACTTTTCTAGATACATTTGGGTTCTATTCTTAAGTACTAAGGATGAGGCTTTAGAAAATGGCTAGGACAATACTTTGTGAAAACATTCTACCTAAGTATTTTTGGGCGGAAGCCACTAATACGACTTGTTATATTATTAATAGAGTAATGATTAGGCATATTTTAAAGAAAACACCTTATGAGATTTTAAAATCCAAAAAGCCTAACATTAACTATTTCCACCATTTTGGTTGTAAATGTTTTGTTTGAAACAATGGAAAAGACAACTTAGGTAAATTTGATGCTAAAAGTGATGAAACAATATTTTGGGTTATTCCCTAAACTCTAAATCCTACAGAGTATTTAATAAAAGAACTTTGGTTGTTGAAGAGTCTATACAAGTTGTTTTCGATGATAACCTCCTTCTGAGGAAGGAATCTTGTGATGATGATGATGTAGGGATCATTGAAGCCATTGATGGAGGACAAACATCAAAAGTGAATGAGATTGCAACTAAAGAAGATGAAGCACAAGATCCACCTCTTGAAGCCTTGAAGGACTTGGCTCTTGAGGAAAAGGAGGTGACATACCCAAGGGAGCTCAACTATGTCAAATGTGGTGAAATCTTGGGTGATCCATCCAAGGGGGTAACTACTAGATCCTCTCTCAAACTTATGAATCATGCTGCATTTATCTCATGCATATAGCTTAAAAATATCAAAGAAGCCTTTAAAGATGATTTTTTGATATTGGCTATGCAAGAGGAACTTAATCAATTTGAGAGAAGTAAAGTATGGACATTAGTTGCTAGGCCTAGTAATCAATCTACTATAGAAACTAAGTAGGTATTTAGAAACAAACTAGATGAGAGTGGTAACATAGAGAGAAACAAGGCTAGGCTTGTTGCTCAAGGTTACACTCACGAAGAGATAATTGATTTTGATGAACCATATGCACTCGTAGCTAGAATGGAAGTTATTAGGATGCTTCTTGCATTTGCATATTGTCATGATTTCAAACTTTTTCAAATGTATGTAAAAGTGCTTTTCTAAATGATTTTATAAATGAAGAAGTGTATGTTGAACAACCACCCAGTTTTGAAGATCCAAACATTCCAAACCATGTTTTTAACAAAAGCTTTATACGGTTTGAAACAAGCTCCTAGAGCTTGGTATGAAAGACTTTCAAACTTTTTAATTGAAAAAGGTTTTGAAAAAGGCAAGGTGGATACTGCACTTTTCATTAAAAGATATGGCAATGACATCTTAGTAGTTCAAATATATGTTGATGATATTATTTTTGGTTCTACTAATGAATTTTATTGCCAAGAATTTTCAAAGCTAATGTAAGGTGAGTTTGAAATGAGCATGATGGGAGAGCTCTCTTTTTTCTTGGGGCTCCAAATCAAGAAAAGTAAAATGGCACCTTCATTAATCAAGCCAAATACATAAAGGATATGCTCAAGAAGTTTGGCATAGAGAATGCGAAGCCTCAAGTTACTCGTATGATCTCATCAATTAAGCTTGACAATGATGAAGGAGGTAAGTGTGTTGATTCTAACCTTTATCGTTCTATGATTAGATCTTTGCTTTACATTATCACAAGTAGACTCGATACCATGTTTAGTGTTTGCTTGTGTGTTAGGTTTCAAGCTAGTACTAGAGAATCACAACTAGTTGCCATTAAGAGAATCTTTAGATACCTTATAGATACACCTTGTTTAGGCCTTTGGTATCCTAGAGACTCTTCTTTAACCTTCATGCCTTCTCCGGTGCGAATTATGGGGGATGTAAGATAGATAGGAAAAGTACCTCCGGAACGTGTCAATTCTTAGGTAGTATGATCGTATCTTGGTTCTCTAAGAAACAAAATAACGTGGCCTTATCTACCACCAAAGCGGAGTACATATCCTTAGGGAGTTGTTGTGCTCAAGTTCTTTGGATGAAGTAACAACTCTTAGATTATGGTGTTCAAGTAGATACCATACCAATTAAGTGTAACAACACTAGTTCCATTTGTCTCACTAAGAACCACATCCAATACTCTAGAACCAAACATATAGAAAGTAGACATCATTTCATTAGATATCGTAGCTTGAAAAATGATGTAGTTCTAGAATATGTTGGTACAATGAACCAATTAGTAGACATATTTATCAAACCTTTAGATAAAGAACGTTTTTGGACCCTTGTGAGAGAGTTAGCTTTAACCAGCCTTCCTTGACCCTGATAGGTCCCAAATGGTACAAAATGTGCTTGAAATTATTTGATGCTTATGCTTGTGTTGATTTGCCTCCTTTTGCATCTATGCTTGTTGCTAGGGGGAGTGTGCATCAGTTTTAGTTCATATAACATGCTCATACATCATTTACATGCATTTAAGCTCGATCTAAGTTGGCTCTTTGTACATGAAACTACCCAAAATGTATTTTCTAGCAAGGGTGTATTGAAACAGGTACATCTATTTTTTATACATGCTCACTCTAAGATGATTCCAGTAGTGAATCGTATCGAAACGAGCTCTTCGCGTTTCGATACAGGTTCTAGGTGTTGTTCTGAAACAAGGTCAACTTGTATCGAAACGAGTCTGGTACCGAAACGGCTCGAAAGTGTTTTGATACGCTCGTTCCAATACGCCAAGTGTTATATCGAAACACATGTGTAGACTGCTTTAAATAACATTTAAAGAGTATCAAACTTTAATTAAAACACCAACTCTCCTTTTCTCTCAAACCCTAACCGAAAACCCTTATATAAACTTCTTAAATCTCTTGATTTTTCATAACAAAACCTAATTTTTTTAGGGTTTTCAATCTACACATCAAGGCTAGAGCTTTGCAAGCAATTTGGTGCATTAATCATCCCTCATTCATCCATTATCCTATATCAAGGTATAAACTCTTGTTCTTTTATTTTGAATTTTCGTTTAATTTTATTGGTTGTTTTTAATTACTTTTTGTATAGAACATATACATATAGTATGGGTTTTCAAGTTTTTGCAAAAAAATCTTCAAAACCTGAATTTTTTTATTTGAATATAAAATTATACCATATATTTTTAAATCTATTTTTCAAAATTATTTTTACCAAAAAGTTATTTTATATTTATATATGTTTTTAAACTATATTGTATATTTTTAACACCTTGATTATCAGATTGCATATTGGATTGAATTTAGTTTATTTACGTATACATATGTTTTTGTGTCTTGATTTCCTTCCAGATTACGTTTATGGGTTCTAGGAAGAGAGTATGAACCAATGCGGCTGGTGGAAGCTCTAACATCGATGACGATTCCACTCGTCCCAATCTCACTCTACTCTACCAAAAGAGTCTTCGAAACAAAGATGTCCATACTAACTTCAAGCTCTTTCAAGATCATGTTATCCGTCGTGAGCGTATTGTCTTTATACCCTTTTTGGATTTCGAACGTTTTCAATTTCGATATCTCACTTTATTGAGGCGTTGGAATTTCATGCCCTTTTTTAGCTTACCCGGTACTTTGTAACGTAACATGGTTCTTCTCCTCTATGCCAATGCTCGTTGTATCTCCAATGCCGATCAAGTGGTTTCCATTGAGCCCTATCTAATGGGGAAGAAGTTTATAGTTGATCCGGAAACCTTGGTCATTTTTTCGGGTTTGAAGATAAGGGAATCTTGGATGAGAACTCATTGAGACATACTCTTGGCGGCTCCGTCGCGGTCCTTGATGCTCATGATCGCATCCTTCATCTCATGGTCTCGTGGTGGTTTCGTCCTTCCAGAGGAACGTCGACCAAATCTTTGTCAAATCATGTTTGTTGAGATGGTGCATCTTGTTCGAAACCGCAACTCTGATCTTGTCACTTCCTTCACTTATGGAACCGCCTTGAGTTACTTGTTCTCTAAGGTGGGATTGTAACACTCTCAATCTTACCCTAGAATTAATTGGATCAATTGGCTAAACAATTGATTCGATTGAACCTATTAACCCCTAATTAGAATAGTTAAGGACCTAATTGAAAGAATGAAAAAATTAAGAGACTAAATTAAAAAAGGCTAATTCAAATTAATTAACAAGTTGGCTGATTGCATGCCAAAATCCTACATTCTTACATTACCCTTGATTAGTCTTAATTAAGGAATTAATATATGGATAATTTAGTAAATTACAAAATCCACCAAGTTAGAATAATCATCTTCAACCTCTATCCATTTCTTCACTCAGCCAAAAATCAAAGAGAGATTAGAGAGAGAAAATATTGAGAGAAACACTAAGAAACCAAAGGATTCAAGCTTGCATGTTGATCATCCAACCATAGAATTAAAGCTAAGAAACAAAGTAAGTGTTTTATACAACTAGTGAACCGATTGATGTGTTTAAATTGTGTATATGTTCTATTTTGATGAATTTAGATGTTGTTGATGTTAATTTTATGGCTGAATTTGTGTTACATGATGATAAATTAGATGGATTTAGCATGGGTTATAAGATAGAAAGTGTAAACAAACCACTAAGAGGTGTTATATGCTAACCGATTGCACTAGGTGACTGTTTTGATAAATTTGATAATTTGAGGGACTAGATTTTGTTATCAGCTAAAATCACCTAGGGAAAATTGTTAAAATATGATGTATTGAATTATTGGTAAAAGTAATTTAATGATAAATTGGCTAGATAATGAATTAGGATAAAAACTAGTCATCTGGATATGCAAAACTGCCATAGGGATTGTTTTGGTGATATTGAGAGTTTTAGGTACTAAATTGCTCTGAATTGAACATTGGAAATGATGAGTAAAAATAGGATAATGGTTATAATGAATGAATGATAACTTGAATTGGCTGATAAGTTGCTTGCTTGATTTTCTAAAGTGGTTAAATAGCTTAAATGAAGAATCTAGACTATGCTGGAAAAATGATAAATTAATAGACTGATATACTCTGTTTAGGGACCATACTTGACTTGAAAGGACAACGAAAAACAGGTTAAACTTTGGTTATAAAGGATAAAATGAACTAGTAAGGGACCTAGGCTTAAAAGTGCACTAAAGTGAGCTAAAAAGCAATCTGACAGATTAGTCCCTGGAAAAATGCCATGTCTATAAATACAAAATTGTATTAATCTAGAAATGGGAAAATATGAGTCTTATATGGTTAAAAAGTTAATTTAATAAGATTTCTAACAAGGTAAATTAATCGAAATTCCAACGTATGGATTAAAAGTTATGATCAGATTAGTAACAGGTATACAAGCTGCCAGAACTGGAAAACAATTTTGAATGAATGTTGTTTGTGCTTGTTTGAATGAGTCTATATGATGGATGTGAATGCGAATATGCTTTGTTTTTGTTTATATGTGAATGGTTTGACCAATAACTTAAGGAAAACCTAGAGGAGGCGAGGCTTGACCGCTGAAATAGAAAGAACAAGGGCATATTCATCAAAGAGCAAGATTAGTAGAAGTGCTTGGAGTCTTGTGAGTGTAGTTAAACTTATGTTTAGGACTAGTGTCCTAACCAATGTTATATGTTTAAATTATGTTTTTAGATAAAAGTATAAAATGAGTATAATATGGATTTGGTAATTATGTTAAGGGAAGAAGGTATAAAAGGAAATATGATATCATGATCCATGTTGATAGCTAGTTGTCTTTGCTTGATACTTGATGTAGTTTGCCTTTACTATGATGGTTATATGATTGATGAAATGAGCATGAAATGAATGTTATGCTACTACCTTTGGATGTTAAATGATGCTTGAAAATGTTTACATGATAGTTATATGTAGGAAACTATGAAAATATGAATAAGAGATAGGTTCTATATACTAGCAACATGAACTATGGTATATGAACTTGTTATGTTTGATTGATAAACACTTGTATTGTGTTTTCTCAACTTAAAAGACATTGAAAGCCCTTGGTTGACTAGTTGGTCTTAGGTAGAACGACATGCCTTAGAGTCTAGAGCTCCTCTAATTCAATACTATGTGTACTCTCTGTTTTGGTGTTGTTAACACTTACTGGTTTTGATGCTTGGTGCATCCTCTGAATTGGCACTTTGGTTATCCTAATGTTGATGTAGAAGACACCTTGATGCTTTGTGCATCCTTTGATTTGGTAATTTGTACCCATTGAGACTTGATTACCTAGTCCCACTAATCTACCAAGCCAAAACTACTAAAAGTACTTGAAATCGGATTCATTGCATGTTCAATGGAAGTATGATATGTTACTGGAATGAAATAGCATTGAATTGTGTTTATATGTTAAGAAGGATTGATATACTAATCATATATGTTAAATGTAAAAGATATATAAGGGTAATTGACCCTATTCGAATAAGATGATATGAATGTGATCCATGCTTGGATGTTTGAATCATGGTTTTTCATTGTGTTTGATAAATAGCAATCGGTTATTTGAAAGTGTTTTATGATTTACATGTTCTAATTTGATCTTGATATGCTTTTTGTACATGTTTATATGATGTTATGTGATGATCTAAGACTAATTAAGTGAACTATTTGATCATGCTTGAGACTAGCTAGGTGTTACTCAATGGTTTGAACCCTAGCTAAGTAACCTTTGCCAAATGAGATAAAACACCTAAAAGAATTAAATGAAAAATGATAGATATAGGAACTAACTCATTAAGTACTTAAAGTACTTATCACTCTTGCTTTCCATCCTTCCCAAATCACATGTTAGATTGTTTGAAGTACCATTCCCTGAGCCGAGTATGCACAAGTGACGATTTCAAGTATGCCTTGCTTTATTTTGTTAGCACTTCTGATTGGTGGCCTAGTGTTGTGTGTTGAGTGTGTAAAAGTTCTATAATTTACCCCCTATTTAACCCATATTTCTGCTGCATTCAAGCATAATTCATTGCATTTAGGTTAGATTTCAGTTATAAATCACAAATATATTAAATGACACGGTTTCTACTGAAATTGGTTGCTTTTGCAGGTAGCTGCTGTAGCAGATGGAGGACAGTGGAGAAGCAGACGCTGGGCAGTGAAGAAGCAGAGCTGGAACTGGATGTGCAGACGAGGAGGACGATGCTGTCATGGCCGCTGCCGTGGCAGCTAAGGACGACAGCAGTGGTGAAGAGAAGAAGCAAAATAGGCCTCGATAGAAAGAGAAAATTAAGCCGGTCTGTCGTGGATCACCCTTATATTTTTCCAAGCCCTAGATCAGAATGAAGGCCAAGCCCAAAGTTCAAGGAAGAAACTCCAAGAAAGAAGGAAGGATGAATTAAAGACATATGCTCTGAAGATTTAGTCTTTAATAGAGTTGTACTTTAGTTTAAACTTGTATTCTTGCCATATTAGAAAACTTGAACCCAAGGCCTATATAATGGCATGTATTTCGACCTAGGGAAGGATATCTTCATCTCTAGCCTTCTTCCCAAAACCCAGCCATTTTCCCCTTCTCAACATGTTCTAAACTTCCCTTAGGGCTACGGGTTGATTTGTAAAGTAGTTGCAAGGATTGCATTTGTTTTAGGAATTTTTCTGTTCAATAAAATAGACTTCAAGTTTGCTTATTCTGGTTTTCAACATCTTGCAAGAGTATCGGGAGAGCATTGTAAGATTATCTATTTACTTAATATCGGGAGAGTTAAGTATACGAAAGGAATAAGTACGGGTTCTTTAGTTTAGGGTTGAACTATCTCGGACCTAGGGATAGAAAGAGGTTAAGTGGCTAACAAAGAATTCAACAACATCGGTGTTCATCCTTTGATTCACGCCGGGAGGTATCATAAAAGACTTGTTCATCGACAGACTTGGACCTATGGATAGGCCAAGGCATAGCAAGGATTCTTGCCAAGCTTGAAGTACAGAGTTGTGTGATCGATGCCGCAACTAACAACATACTGCTGCCGCGACATGTGCAGCCGCGATAGGCGCGACGACAGAACAGATATTCCTAGACTTCGCAAAACCTACACTACTGAGCAATTCAATACCGGCCCATTCTCTCTATCTTGAATTTTTTACCCTTTTATCAGTATTCTTTATTATCTCGTGACAAACATTTAAACTATTTCTTTTTCCTCTCGTGCAGTAATTCCAGGTTGAAGCTATTGGCCCAGTCCCTGTGGAGACGATATCTGATACTTACGTATCACTTTACTACTTGCGTCGTGTACACTTGCACTACATTGCGATAGACACGTTTACACGCAACAAGTTTTTGGCGCCGTTGCCGGGGATTGGCAACATATCTTTACCCTACCTTTTACTGCATTTTTTTTATTTTTCTGTTTTATCTTGATTGTTCAACCTGTGCTTTTCACAAGGTTTTCTGTTTATGCGCAGATCGAGACGAGGAGAGGAACCTGAGTATCCATTAGACCCTGAAATAGAACGCTCGTACAATCTTAGGAACCGACTTCGCTTCGTGTTAGCCAGAAATGAATACCTCGAAGAACGGTTAGAGGCCATGAACAACCAAGGGAATCCCCAGGATGCTGAAAATCCTGCCGGAGATGGAAGGAACGGTCCACTTGCCGATCCTCTTGTCGTTGCTGCACACCGGTCATGCCGAGACTACATGCTCAATGATCATGTGGAACTGGAAACAACCCTGCCATACGTAGATGTTGGCAATTTTGAGCTGAAACCTGTTATGTTCAGCATGATTAACAACGCTGGCCAATTTAGTGGTGCTGCTACAGAGGATTCTAGGGAGCATCTGAAAACGTTTCAGGAAATCTGTGGTTCGTTTAGACTACCAGGAGTTAATCCGGAGATACTGAGGCTTCGGTTATTTCCTCATTCATTGAGGGACAGGGCGATAACTTGGTGGAATAAACTAACGCCGGGTTCAATACGAACTTGGGCAGATTTAACTCGTGAATTTTTGTCTCGTTTTAATCCTTCACACTTATCTGAGCGATTACGTAAAGAAATTGCTACTTTTCAACAGGAAGATGACGAGCCAATGCACGAGGCCTGGGACGAGATTTACCACTCTTCTAAGGAACTGCCTGATGCATGAATTCCCCGTTTGGAACCAGGTAACTAAGTTTTTTAATGCTGCCAACTTACAGACTCATTTGAGAATTGATTCAGCAGCGAATGGATTGCTATTGGACAAAGATCCAGAAGATGCAATGGCAGTATTGAAAAATCTGGCGAAGAATGAGGAACAGTTTCCTACAGCAAGAAGAGGGGGTAAACGAGTTCTAGCTGTAAAAGATTATGAGGCCGATAGTTCTCTAAAATCACAGGTGGCATATCTCACTAAGGCAATGAAAAAGCTCTTGAAAGAATATTCACAACCTGCCTACTCTGCTGAAGAGGTATGCGAGACTTGCGATGGGAACCACAGTTCGGAAGATTGTCCGCTACAGTTAGAAGAAGGGATGTATGTTGGGAAATACAATAAACAGAACTACAATTCCAACAACTACAATCCCAACTAGAGAAAGGATCCCAAGTTCTCTTGGAGCAATCCTAATAATGCCCTGAATCCTCAAGCACAGAATACTCAGAATCAGGGAGGACCTAGATTATTGACTCGGCAGCAACCGCAGCAGCAGCAACAGCCACCAACTGCCACGACTAGTATACTGGAACAAACTTTGGCTACGTTTATGTCTCAAATTGGAACCTACATTGAGAACATGAATCATTTCGTTAAGAAGACAGAAACATTCATGGATAAAACAGGGATGTGGATGACCAATCATGAAGCTACTCTAAAATCATTGGAGACACAGATGGGTCAGGTTTCCCAGCATATTAAACCGAGGCAGAATGGAGGTTTTCCTAGCGATACTGAAAACGCTAGACAACCCACACATGAGCAGTGCAAAGCCATCACTACTAGGAGTGGGAAGAAATTACCAGGGCCAGAGAAGGAAGCTGAATTAGTTAAGGAACCAACCTTGGAGTCACCTGCCGAGAACGCTGCCCCGACATACGACAAACAGCCTGTTGCTGATGAACCTGTCACGACAGTAGAAGGGACAGAAGAGAAAGATGAAGAACCTAAGCCTCCTCAGATCCGAATGCAGTGGGAAGGACATATTGCTGATTATCGTCCTCCACCTCCTTTTCCTCAGCGGTTACAAAAGTTGAAACAAGAGTCCCAGCTTAAGAAGATCTACGATATTTTTAAGCAGGTCCATATCAATATTCCACTGCTAGATGCTATAAAGGAGATGCCTGGTTATTCCAAATTTCTCAAGGATGCCATGTCGAAGAAATCTAGACTTGGGGAATTTGAAATAGTTAAAATGACAGAGGGATGCATGAGTATTCTACACAAGCATCCACCTTAGAAGAAGAAGGATCCTGGGAGCTTCATCATACCATGCATTATCGGAGATAAATTTGTGGGTAAGGCACTTTGTGATCTTGGTGCTAGTATAAATTTAATGCCCAAATCTGTTTTTCAGAAATTGGGTATTGGAAAAGCTCGGCCCACAACAGTAGTACTGCAGCTGGCAGACCGCTCTTACGTTCACCCAGAAGGAAAAATTGAAGTTATTCTGGTAAGAGTGGATAAATTTATTTTTCCTACTGACGTTCTTATCATAGATTGTGAAGCAGATGAAAACGCACAAATCATCCTGGGGCGACCCTTCTTAGCCAAAGGAAGATCACTGATTGATGTGGAAAAAGGAGAACTCACTATGAGAGTAAGCGATCAAGAGATCAAGCTGAATGTTCTCCAGGCAATAAAACATGCTGATGCAGAAGAAGAATGCAAGGCTATCACTGAAGTTATCCTTGACCAACCCTGCATCAGGTCGGGCTGCCACGACATCAAAATTGGCCACTGGCCCAGCAGCCATTTAGAAGACTGTCACGACAGCACCGATGACAACAGCTCCTCAGAATCTGATACATCTGATACTGAAGATCAAGATGACGTAAATTGGATAGGCAATCGTCCAGGTATGTTATCCGAGCCCTTAAATTATACCTCGGATGACCATATAGTACAAAAGCCATCAACTGTAGAGCCCGCTGTTCTAGATCTTAAACCCCTACCAGGGCAGCTAAAATATGTTTTCCTTGGTTTAAATGATACGTTGCCCGTAATCATCTCTTCCAAGTTGATGCAGGAACAAAAACAACAGCTGATAAGGATGCTGCAGCAGCACAAAAAGGCTATTGGATGGACGATAGCTGATATCCAAGGCATCAGTCCGGCACTATGCATGCATAAAATCCTCTTAGAGGATGATCATAAGCCGATCCTTGATGCACATAGACAATTGAACGATGTTATGCGAGAGGTGGTTCGTAAGGAGATCATAAAATGGCTAGATGCTGGAATAATCTATGCCATCTCGGACAGCAAGTGGGTGAGCCCGGTGCAGTGCGTTCCCAAGAAAGGAGGAATAACCGTGGTAACCAACGAAGAAAACGAGCTAATCCCAACCAGGACTGTGACCGGTTGGATTGTTTGTATGGACTACCGGATGCTTAACTAAGCTACCCGGAAGGACCACTTTCCCTTGCCTTTTATTGATCAAAAGCTTGATAGATTAGCGGGAAAGCCTTACTATTGTTTTCTTGATGGTTACTCAGGTTATAATCAAATAGCCGTCGCATTGGAAGATCAAGAAAAGACGACATTCACATGCCCATACGGTACTTATGCTTTTTGGAGAATGCCATTTGGACTTTGTAATGCACCATCGACCTTTCAAAGGTGCATGATGGCAATATTCTCTGACATGGTGGAGGATTTCCTGGAGATATTCATGGATGATTTTTCTGTCTTTGGAGACAATTTTGAAAGTTGCCTAGGCAACCTACAGAAGGTGCTCGAAAGATGTGAGAAAGCAAACTTGGTATTGAACTGGGAGAAGTGTCACTTCATGGTGGATGAAGGGATAGTCGTAGGCCATAAAGTAAGCTGTCGCGGCATAGAAGTTGACAAAGCTAAGATCGAGGTAATTGAAAAGCTGCCGCCACCCACCACAGTCAAGGGAATCAGAAGTTTCTTAGGGCATGCTGGTTTTTATCGGAGGTTTATCGCGAACTTTTCGAAGATCACCAAACCCTTATGCCATAGTCTGGAGCAGAACCGTCCCTTCGACTTCAACGCTGAATGTACTGAGGCATTTAAGGTTCTGAAAGAAAAGCTGGTAACAACCCCAATAGTACAACCATCATATTGGAAACTGTCATTTGAGATTATGTGTGATGCTAGTGACTATGCTGTCGGGGCAGCACTTAGGCAGAGGAAAGACAAGCTCTTTCATGTCACATACTACGCCAGCAAAACACTAAACGACGCCCAAGTAAACTACACCACAACAGAGAAGGAACTGTTAGCTGTGGTGTTCTCTATTGACAAGTTCCGTTCATATATACTTGGAACGAAGGTCATAGTCCACACAGACCACTCTGCATTGAAGTATCTGTTCAGAAAAAAGGATGCAAAGCCTAGACTAATACGTTGGATTTTGCTACTGCAAGAGTTCGACCTTGAAATCAAGGACAAAAAGGGGACAGAGAATCAATTTTCATATCACTTGTCAAGGTTAGAGAAGGGAAAGAGCCTACCGGCAGACGAGACACACATACTGGAGACCTTCCCTGATGAGCAGTTGTTCGCTGCCACAAGCACTGTCGCGACAGCCATGGCGGCAGGTAAGTTTTCTGAACTCCCCTGGTACGCTGATTTTGTTAATTATTTAGTTAGCGAAATAACTCCTCCTGACCTTAATTATCAAGCTAGGAAGAGGTTCCAAAATGATGTTAAGCATTATTATTGGAACGAACCTCTTCTTTTCAAATACTGTGCAGATTAGGTTATTAGGAGATGTGTACCACATGATGAACAAGAAGCTATACTACATCACTGTCATGCTTCACAGTACGGAGGACACTTAGGAGGTAACAAAACCGCTGCCAAGGTTTTGCAGTCAAGATTTTATTAGTCGTCACTGTTCAAGGATGCCCAGACATTCTACAAAAACTGTGACAAGTGTCAACGGACTGGAAACATCTCAAGGAGACATGAGATGCCGCTGCAAAACATTCTTGAAGTCGAGATTTTCGACGTTTGGGGGATAGATTTTATGGGACCATTCCCAACTTCGTGTGGAAACTTATATATCCTCCTGGTAGTGGACTATGTGTCCAAATGGGTTGAAGCGATCGCTACTCAGAAGAACGATGCCAAGACAGTTCAGAGGTTTTTGCATAAAAACATATTTTCCAGATTTGGTGTCCCCAAGGCGATCATCAGTGATGAAGGGAGGCATTTCGACAATAGGGTTATAGCTGCTACCTTGAAAAAGTATGGTGTCAAACATCGGATCGCAACAACATACCACCCTCAGACCAATGAACAGGCTGAAATATCCAACATGGAGGTTAAGAACATCCTTGGAAAGATGGTTAAGCCAACTCGGAAAGACTGGTCTCTACACCTCAGCGATGCATTATGGGCCTACAGAACATCATTCAAAACTCCATTGGGAATGTCACCCTATTGGCTGATTTATGGGAAAACATGCCATTTACCTGTTGAGATTGAGCACAGAGCATACTGGGCCATCAAGGCAGTGAATATGGACTTGGAAAAAGCGGGACATAAAAGGCTACTTCATATGAATGTGATGGAAGAAATTCGAACAATGGCATATGAAAACGCAAGAATCTATAAAGACAAGATGGTCTGGCCCATTCCAAGTAGTGCAGGTTTTTCCCCATGGTGCCACCACAATCAGATCTTTGAAAGACGGGCACCAATTCAAAGTCAGTGGACAAAGATTGAAGCATTATCAGGGGACTGAAGCCCCAAGAATGCAGAAAGTGGTTACTTTAGGAGATGCCCCTCATGGCATCCCTAATATAACCTAATTTTATTTTTATTTATTTATTTATTTATTAAGTAATTAGAATTATTTTATTTTTTAGGAACTAAAGTTTTTATTTTTATTATTTTTAGGAAATAAAGGAGACAAGGAGAAGAGGAGAAGTGAATTCAGCCCACCATATTTCCATCAGCCCAAAAAGCCCAACTTTGGAGCCTGCCGTTACAGCTGCCGCGAAAGACGCGGAAAATCCAGCCTGTCAACACACTGTTGCGGCAAACACAGAAACGTGTAATAGACGCGCAGCAGACACGGAAACGCGTGACAGACGTGTCAGAAACCGCGTAACAGGTGGCCCCGTTATTCGCACCTGCCGTTACAGCTCCAACGAGCAGCAAACTCTCCTTCTATATAAACCCCATTTTACTATTCATTTTCACTCACTTCTACTCTTTCTACTTATTTCCTCTAGAATTTTTACTTGCTTTCATTTTCTTCCACAGTACTTAAAACATGAGCATTAGAAACACCCGTCGAAGCTCTACCTCGGGATCTGCACCAGCAGCATCAACTCCAACATCCTTCCAGATCCATGTTACGTGGGAGGAGAAAGGTTTTATTTACACTTCAAAAATGGAGAACCTAAGGCTGCAGTCGTTCATAGCCCGCAAAATTAGAGCCCTGCAGTGGCAGATATTCGCGGAGCAGCCAGAGGAGATGAACGTGACTCTCGTCCGGGACTTTTATGCTGCCATCAGCAGCAGGGACGCAACAGCAGTTATAGTCCAAAAGAAAGAGGTACCATTCGAGCCCGAATACATCAATACACTCTACGAGTTCTATGTGGGGAAGAATGAAGATGGCCACCAAAGATTTCTCGAGAGTCTAGAGCCTTCCGACTACGATGTTGTGATGGCAGAACTCACAGACGAGGGTACGGAGTGGAATACTGATATGAAAAATCCAAGGACAATGAGAAGAGTCCAACTCACCCCGGAGGAAAAGCTTTGGAACACTTTTATCAAGAAACGGATTATGCCCTCCTCTCACAACACAACAGTCGACCAACCAAGGTTATCCCTCATCCATTCCATATTACATGAGAGGCCAATTAACGTTGGCAGATATGTTCAAGAGGGCATATTGGATTGCGCACACCGGCCGTCTGGACCACTCTTCTACCCATATCTCATCACTGCCCTCTACCGCGGCCATCATGTACCGGAAGTTGCTGAAGATTTACGAGTTAGAGGGAAAGGCTGGACCGACAGGAACATACTCAGCCTAATGGAACTCACTACTGCCATGCCTCTGTCGTCTTTCGACCCTACTTCCACAGCAGCAGAGCCGACAGAGCCCATCGACACGGAGCCTGCTGCCATAGAACCCAGGCAGCCTACTGCAGTAGACCCTCTAGCAGACACCTCCACACAAATACTAGATGCCATACAAAAACTGGAGGAACGGCAGCTCGGCCTCATGAGTTTCATCCGAGACTTCACCACCGCTACGGTACATTTCATCCACACCTCTCTTAATTTCCCCGATGCTCTATTCCCTACTTTCCCCAATCATTATTTTGCTGCCCCCACCCCTTCCCATACCCCTACACCTGCTGCCACGCCAAAAATGCCATCTGTTGCGTCCACACCGACCCTGCCACAACAGCTGCAGGAGGCAGCCGCACAGCTGACACATATGCCCGGGGGACCAAGAGAAATGAGCCTGAAGACGACCTTGATAGGTATATTGATGGTTTCTCTTCTTCTAAAATCTGGGCGGCATCCGACAACGAGCCCTCTGTCAAGAGGAACTTGTCCAAGGAGTTCACACCAGAGAAGCGACAGAAAACAGTAGTAGATAAAGAAAAATCTGACAACGGCAGTAGCAGCAGCGAGAGCAGCAGCAGCTCTGAGGTTCAGGTAGTGCAGAAACCTCCTCATATCTCCCTTATCCGTATTCAACCTCCAAGGGAGGCCAAAACCAAGAATACTTCTGCCTCTCCCATCCGCCTGCCAGCACCAGCCAAGAAGGTCACTGCACGTTGGCAGATTCAACTCAGCAGCGACGACGACAGCGCCTGAAATTTTAAGTTTCTTATCTTATATTGTTGTCTGCCTTTTATTATATTTTTTGATGTTGTTTTTATTTTTCTTTTTCATCTATGTCATCTGCATTGAGGGCAATGCAACCCTCGAGTTTGGGGGTGGCATCCTTCCATTAATGGAGTCTTTTAAGTTTAAAAATTTCTGTCTCTTAGTTTATTTTTGCTTAAAAATGATGAAATTTGGATTAAGTCTTTGAACTGAACTTCCCTGCCGTGACAACCTCTATCGTGGCAGTGCCTTTAGGATAGTTTTAGGAGCAGTTTAGAGCCTTACTATAGTTCTAAATCTTAAACATCATTTGTGACTTTTATACTGCCTAGAACCCTACTAGTAAACTAGAATAGAAAGCTTAGCACTTGAGTTGCCCCTAGAGGTGCCTAACACTGGCTCTAGGAAAAGAAGTTAAACAAAATAGACTCAATACACCTAGAGGTGCCCAAAACCTGCTCTAGGAAGTTAGCTAGAGGTGCCCGAAACTGGCTCTAGTCAAACTTAAGGTTGAGAAAATAAAATCGAGTCTGAATAAAAACTAAAGGAGCCTAAGAATTGCCTCCAAAAAGATGAAAATTGGCATAAAAATTCAAGTTAGAAGCTTAACTATTCTAGTAAACTAAGGGAGTCTTGGCATATAACTGTTCACAAGCATGCACACACCACACGGGAATTATAGCAAGGTTCTGGATGAATTCTGAATTATCCAACAAGGTGATGCTCAGAATAGGGAATGAATGGTAGGTAAGGAAAAGTTCATTGTTTTAAGCCAAACAAAAATTTTGTTTTTCTTCTTTAGGTCTGAATTGCTTGAGGGCAAGCAAAAACTTGAGTTTGGGGGTGTGTTGAGTGTGTAAAAGTTCTATAATTTACCCCCTATTTAACCCATATTTCTGCTGCATTCAAGCATAATTCATTGCATTTAGATTAGATTTCAGTTATACATCACAAATATATTAAATGACACAATTTCTACTGAAATTGGTTGCTTTTGCAGGTAGTTGTTGTAGTATATGGAGAACAGTGGAGAAACAGACGTTGGGCAGTAAAGAAGCAGAGAACTGGAACTAGATGTGCAGACGAGGAGGACGATGCTGCCATGGCTGCTGCCGTGGCAGCTAAGGACGACAACAGTGGTGAAGAGAATAAGCAAAATGGGTCTCGCAAGAAAGAGAAAATTAAGCCGGTCTGTCATTGATCACCCTTATATTTTTCCAAGCCCTAGATTAGAATGAAGGCCAAGCCCAAAGTTCAAGGAAGAAACTCCAAGCAAGAAGGAAGGACGAATTAAAGACATATGCTCTGAAGATTCAGTCTTTAATAGAGTTGTACTTTAGTTTAAACTTGTATTCTTGCCATATTAGAAAACTTGAACCCAAGGCCTATATAAAGGTATGTAATTCGACCTAGGGAAGGATATCTTCATCTCTAGCCTTCTTCCCAAAACCCTAGCCGTTTTCCCCTTCTCAACATGTTCTAAACTTCCCCTAGGGCTACGGGTTGATTTGTAAAGTAGTTGCAAGGATTGCATTTGTTTTAGGAATTTTTCTGTTCAATGAAATAGACTTCAAGTTTGCTTATTCTAGTTTTCAACATCTTGCAAGAGTATCGGGAGAGCATTGTAAGATTATCTATTTACTTAATATCGGGAGAGTTAAGTATACGAAAGGAATAAGTACGAGTTCTCCAGTTTATGGTTGAACTATCTCGGACCTAGAGATAGGACGAGGTTAAGTGGCTGAGGAAGAATTCAACAACATCGGTGTTCATCCTTCGATTCACGCCGGGATGTATCATCAAAGACGTGTTCATCGACAGACTTGGACCTAGAGATAGGCCAAGGCATAGCAGAGATTCTTGCCAAGCTTGAAGTACAGAGTTGTGTGATCGCTGCCGCGACTAACAATATACCGTTGCCGCGATAGGTGCTGCCGCGACAGGTGCGACGACAGAACAAATATTCCTAGACTTCACAACACCTACACTACTGAGCAATTCAATACCGGCCCATTCTCTCTATCCTGAATTTTTTACTCTTTTATCAGTATTCTTTATTATCTCGTGACAAACATTTAAACTATTTCTTTTTCCTCTCGTGCAGTAATTCCAGGTTGAAGCTATTGGCCCAGTCCCTATGGAGACGATATCCGATACTTTGGTATCACTTTACTACTTGCGTCGTGTACACTTGCACTACATTGCGATAGACACTTTTACACGCAACATTGTGCCTAGTCATTCAGATTGCATACATTTGGCTTATCATAAATATGTATATAAGATGTATGTAGAATCTTAAAGTATGGACTGAAATGTAATGAGCTTTTGGTATGTAAATAGGTGTAACCCCCTTAGCCCGGCCTAGACGGTTGACCCGAACTACGAAGATTACACGGGGAAAACCAAAGTCAACCCAAAAGTCAACCTTGATTAACGACCTTTTTTTTCTTTTTAAACTTATCTAAATGCATATTAACCCTAGGTGAACTCTTGAGATAAGCAAACTCAAAAATCACAGCAATTGGAAAACAATTAGGGACTCAATTGCACAACTTACGAATTTAGGGAGCAATTTGTAAATTCTGGAAATTGCGAGGACTTAGCCAATTTTTGAGTTACCATTATGAAATTAGTCATATTTCATGCCTCTCTGTCAAATTTCATCTCAAACGGACACTCCGAACACAAGCAATTGCATAAGCAAAGTTCAGGACCAAAACGTGAGGTTTTCAAAACATATAACCATAAGATTCAGTGCCCAACGGTCGAGTGTTCCGAAATGGGGAAGTACCGTTTCGAAACGCGGGACCATTCCGAAACCTGTTGCGGAACAGGGCTTGACAGTAGCAAATCCGTTTCGGAACGGCTCTACCCGTTTCGAAACGCCATGGCCATTTCAAGCCACCTGTTCCGAAACAGTAGCACCCATTCCGATACGGGCTGCCCAGAAATGCAGAATATTTCTGGTTTATCACCCTTTCGACCCAACAAACACATACATAAGACCTCCTTATCATGCCAACAAGTCATCAAACATTAAAGGAACATTTAAGCATCATCAAAACTTAATCATGGCATCACTTAAGGAAAATCCCAAATCTATAGGCATGCATCCTATAAAAGAAATCATGCAATCATCAAATTACCAAACCAAAACCAAATGGCCATTTACATGTTCCAACATCATCAAAGACATTAAACCAAACTTAGAGAGTCCAAAACATCTCCCAAAAACACAATCTAGGTTCCCATTGCCAAATACCAAAAGCTAATAGTGTTGTGAAAATAATCACCATACATGAGCTTAAACTTTCACTTGGATCCTTGACCTCCTTGCTGCCCTTAAGAACTTCAATGCTCTGCATTATTGGTTCAAGAAAGAGAGAGCGTAAGCACATATGCTTAGTGAGGAAATGCTCTAATAAAACAACACAATAATGCACTTTATTAAAACACCTTTCCAAGGCCTTTAATTTCAAAACAACATTTATCATGCATCTATGCATACAAACCAAGCATCTCATGCTTCAATTCAACAACATGTCATATTGGCTTTCAAGTGATAATCCACAACAATTTTTCAACTCAAAACACAATCGGATACGCGGATTACAAGCGTTGTCCCATACGCTTCATACACACTACCAATATCAAGGTGGAGTTTACCGGTACAATCACAGCCCCTCAACACCCGTGATGGAGTCTACGGTACAATCACAACCCCTCCACATCACTCATTGGTAGTTGTATAACATCACTAACGAGAACACGGGACACACAACACAAGATCCACACATGGACTTTTAACCACCATTGTGATCTTAACCATCTCGTTAGTGTACTTGGATGGAGTTTACGGTACAATCACAGCCCCTCAACATCCAAGGCGACTTTATTCACGGTGCACCTAATCCTATAGCCGGCTAACTATATCCGATTCAAGTACTTTTAAACCAACACATCACTTGCCAATATACATCATTTAACATCATCAATCCACTGTTTTAAAGCATTTAACAAAGCCATTAACCATCATGCATCACTATGCATCAAAACCACATTTATCAATGTCAAACCAAGTATCTCTTACCTTGAGCATCCTACAACACATGGCTTACAAAACCAGCATTAAACATGCTAAAATATGCTTTCAAAACAGAATTTAAAACATGCAAAATAAACACATTGCATTCAACCATCTCATGGTTCATCAAAAAGAGAGTTTCTCCGAAAGCTTACTCTTGAGCTTAGCTAAGTTGTTTAGACTTAAACTAAGCTCCCATAACCTTCAAACATTGGTTTCAAAGCTGAAAATCAAACTTCACTCACCGATTCTGTTTCGCAAGCTTGCCGAAACACCGATCAAGCCTCCGGATCAACACCACAAGGATCCGAAGATATCTCCCCTGTTTTAAACACATCAAAGCAGAGGATCAATGCATCATCATGCATTAAAATCTTCAGCCACAACACCTAAACTCGCTGCTCTCACCAAAACTCACATTTCGGCTACCAAACACAACCGAAATCACATCCAAACACCTCTACAACATTACCCAGCCAAGATCCATCAATTCCAATCATTCTTAGACATCAATTAATGTTGAGTGTGTAAAAGTTCTATTATTTACACCCTTTTTAACCCATATTTCTGCTGCATTCAAGCATCATTGCATTGCATTTAGGTTAGTTTTCAGCAAAACATCACAAATATGTAAAAGGCACGGATTCTACTAAAAATGGCTGATTTTGCAGGATGCTGCCATCGTAGACGAAGAAGGCAGGCGCAGGGCAGAGAAGCAGGAAAGCTGAACAGGACAAGCAGACGACGAGGACGAAGCTGCCAAGGAGTTGTCGTGACAACAAGGTGACAACAGCCTTATGAAGAGGAAAAGTAAAGTGGACCTCGATAGATAGAGAAAAACCTGCTCGTCTGTCGTGTGAAAACCAAACAATTTTCCAAGCCCCAGATCAAAAGATATGTCAAGCCAAAGCTCAAGGAGAGGAAATCCCATGAAACAAGGAGGCGGCTGAAAAGTAGGATACTTAGAGATTAAGTCTTTATTAGAATCTTACTTTTAATTAAAGTTGTAATCCTTGTTATCTTAGAATACTTGAGCCCAAAGCTTATATAAGGGCATAGATTTTAACCTAGGAGATATCATAGATCCAATACCCTAAAACCGATAACCAAAACCCCTCCGCCGTCTACCCGTCGTCGACATGTTCTAAATTCCCCCTAGGGCCACGGGTTGTTTTGTAAAGTAGTTGCAAGGGTTGTTTTGTTTTAGGATTTTCCAAGTTCAATAAAATAAACTTCAAGTTCTCTTATTTTGGTTATTAACATCTTGCAAGAGCATCGAGAGAGCATTGTGAGGTTATCCATTTACTTAGCATCAAGAGAGTTAAGTATACGAAAGAAATAAGAGCAAGTTCTCTAGTTTATAGTTGAACTATCTTGTGCCTAGGGATAGGGCAAGGTTAAGTGGCTAAGGAAGAATTCATACACATCGGTGTTCATCCTTCGATTCACCCGGGAGGTATCATCAAAGATGTGATCATCGAAAGACTTGGACCTAGGGATAGGCCAAGGCAGATCTGGGATTCTTGCCAAACTTGAAGTACGGAGTTGGTGTGTTTGCTGCCGCGACAGCCAACGGACAGCTGTCGCGACAGGTGCTGCTGCGACAGGCGCGACGACAGAACTGGAGTTCCTAAGCATTGCAATACCTGCACTACCGAGCAATTCAATACCAGCCCATTCTCTCTATCTTGATATTCCAACTCTTTTATTCACGTTTTTCTTTATTATTTTCGTGACAATTCTCTAAAATATTTCTTTACTTCGTGCAATGAAATAAGGTGAAGCTATTAGCCCAATCCCTGTGGAGACGATATCCGATACTTCGTATCACTTTACTACATGCGTCGTGTACACTTGCACTACAATTGCGATAGACTCTTTTACACGCAACAAGTTTTTGGCGCCGTTGCCGGGGATTGGCAACATAACTACACCTTTCTTTTATTGCACTTTTCGTTTTTGTTTTTGTTTTTATTTTTCTTTTAATTTTTCTTTTAATTTTTCTTTTTCTATTTTTCGTTAGTACTTTCAACTCTTGCTTTTCACGAGGTTTTCTTGTTTATGCGCAGATCTAAAAGAGGTGAAGATCCTGAGTATAAATTAGATTCGGAGATCGAACGTTCCTTCAATCTCAAGAAACAACTTCGCCACCTTTTAGACAGGAACGAATACCTTGAGGAACAGCTAGAGAAGATGGCCCGTAATCCGCCCGCTGGTGGAGGTATACCGCCTGTCGGCGACCCGCCTGCGGCAGATGGACGACGGTCATGTCGTGACTACATGCTGAACGATCATGTAGAGCTGGAGACCACGCTGCCGGATATTGAAGTTGATAACTTTGAGCTTAAACCTGTCATGTTTAGTATGATCAACAATGCTGGGCAGTTTAGTGGCGCTATGACAGAAGATGCTAGGGAGCATCTCAAAACGTTCCAGGAGATCTGTGGTTCGTTTAGACTGCCATGAGTTAGTCCGGAGATACTGAGGCTTCGGTTATTTCCCCATTCATTGAGGGACAGAGCTAAAACTTGGTGGAATAAACTTACACCGGGTTCAATCGTAACTTGGGCAGATTTATCTCGTGAATTCTTATCTCGTTTTAATCCTTCGCATTTATCTGAGCGATTACGTAATGAAATTGCTACTTTTCAACAGGAAGATGACGAGCCGATGCATGAGGCCTGGGACAGATTTACTACTCTTCTACGGAACTGCCCAATGCATGGATTTCCCGTCTGGAATCAGGTAACTAAGTTCTATAATGCTGCCAACCTACAAACTCGCATTCAGATTGATTCTGCAGCAAACGGACTATTATTGGATAAAGATCCAGACGAGGCATTGCAAGTCTTGAAAAATCTAGCTAAGAATGAGGAGAAGTTTCCGACAGCTAGAAGAGGGGGTAAACGGGTACTTGCTGTCAAGGACTATGAGGCCGACAGCACTATGAAATCACAGGTAGCATTCCTTACTAAAGCAATGAAACGATTATTGAATGAAGATGAATTACAAGGATTTGCTGTCGAGGAAGTTTGTACCATCTATGAGGGAAATCATAGTCGGGATGAGTGCCCAATCCAAATAGAAGAGGGAAAATATGTTGGAAATTACAAGCCGAATTACAATTCCAACAATTATAATCCGAATTGGAGGAAGGATCCCAAATTTTCCTGGAGTAACCCTAACAATGCCTTGAATCCGCAAGCACATAATCAGAATCAGGGAGGACCTAGATTGCTGACGCGACAGCAACTGCCGCCGCACCTGCTGCCGCAGCAACAACAGCAGCCACCACCTGCCACGAGCAGTATATTGGAACAAACTCTGGCCACTTTTATGTCTCAGACCGGTACATATGTGGAGAATATGAATCAGTTTTTCAAGAAGATAGAAACCTTTATGGATAAAACAGAGATGAGGATGACAAATCATGAAGCTACCTTGAAATCTCTAGAGACACAAATGGGTCAGGTTTCTCAACATATTAAGCCGAGGCACAATGGAGGATTCCCTAGCAATACTGAAAATGCTAGACCGCCCACACATGAGCAATGTAAGGCAATTACTACTAGGAGTGGGAAGAAACTACCAGGGCCGGAAACAGAAGTTGAAACAGAAAAGGAACCTGCCTTGGATAAACCGGCCGAGGAAGTTGCCCCGACAGGTGATAAACAGACTGCTGCCGATGAACCTGTCACGACAGCAGAAGCGACAGAGGAGAAAAAAGATGATTACCGTCCTCAGATTCGCATGTAGTGGGAAGGGCGTATTGCTGATTATCGTCCTCCACCACCTTTTCCTCAACGGATACAGCAAGCTAAGCATGAATCTCAACTTAAAAAGATTTATGATATTTTTAAGCAGGTTCATATTAATATTCCGTTGTTAGATGTTGTTAGGGAGATGCCCGGTTATGCTAAATTTCTCAAGGATGTTATGTCGAAAAAATCTAAACTTGGGGAATTTGAAACGGTAAAGATGACAGAAGGTTGCATGAGTATTCTTCATCGGCAGCCACCCCAGAAAAAGAAGGATCCGGGGAGCTTCATCATCCCTTGTGTAATCGGCAATAAATTCGTGGGTAAGGCACTTTGTGATCTTGGTGCTAGTGTTAATTTAATGCCAAAATCTGTTTTTCAGAAATAAGGTATTGGAAAGGCGCGGCCCACGACAGTAACTCTGCAACTGGCCGACCGCTCTTACGTTCACCTAGAGGGAAAAATTGAAGATATTCTGGTAAGAGTGGATAAGCTTATTTTTCCTGCTGACTTTCTTATCTTAGATTGTGAAGCAGATGAAAACGCACCAGTCATCCTTGGGCTATCCTTCTTAGCCACGGGAAGATCACTGATTGATGTGGAGAAAGGAGAACTCACCATGCGAGTAAACGATCAAGAGATTAAGTTGAATGTTCTCCAAGCGATGAAACATGCTGATGTGGATGAGGAATGCAAGGCTATCATTGAAGTGACCCTTGATCAACCCTGCATCAGGTCGGGCTGCCGTGATATAAAATTTGGTCACTGCCGTGACAGCCACCTACAGGCCTGTCACGACAGCAACGACGAAAGCGACTCCTCTGAAACCGATACATCTGATACTGAAGATCAGGAGGAGGTAAACTGCTTAGGCCATCGTCCAGGTAAGTTATTCGAACCTTTGAATTATACTTCGGATAACCATTTAATCCAAAAGCCATCTACTGTTGAACCACCTGCCTTAGAACTTAAGCCCCTGCCAAGGCAGTTAAAATATGCTTATCTTGGTTCCAATGACACACTGCCCGTAATCATCTCTGCTAAGCTGCCACAGGGACAGGAACGGCAGCTCATCGGCATGCTAAGGCAGCACAAGAAGGCGATTGGATGGACGATAGCAGACATTCAAGGCATTAGTCCGGTGTTATGCATGCACAAAATCCTTCTAGAGGAAGATCATAAGCCGACTATTGATGCCCAAAGGCGGTTAAACCATGCGATGAAGGAGGTAGTGCGCAAAGAGATAATTAAATGGTTAGATGCTGGTATTATTTATGCCATCTCCGACAGCAAATGGGTATGCCCGGTGCAATGTGTTCCCAAGAAAGGAGGAATGACCGTGATAACCAACGAGAACAATGAGTTAATCCCAACCAGGACTGTGACCGGTTGGAGGGTTTGTATGGACTATCGGAAGCTTAACAAAGCTACCCGAAAGGACCACTTTCCTTTACCCTTTATTGATCAAATGCTTGATAGATTAGCGGGTAAACCTTACTATTGTTTTCTTGATGGATATTCAGGTTACAACCAAATTGCTATCGCACCGGAGGATCAAGAAAAGACGACTTTCACATGCCCCTACGGAACATACGCGTTTAGGAGGATGCCGTTTGGACTCTGTAATGCACCTGCCACCTTCTAAAGGTGCATGATGGCCATATTCTCCGACATGGTAGAGGACTTCCTTGAGATTTTCATGGATGATTTTTCCGTCTTTGGAGACGATTTTGAGAGCTGCCTCGGCAATCTTCAAAAGGTACTTGAAAGATGTGAAAAAGCTAATCTTGTTCTAAATTGGGAAAAATGCTACTTTATGGTGGATGAAGGGATAGTCCTTGGCCATAAGATTAGCTGCCGTGGGATAGAAGTCGACAGGGCCAAGATAGAAGTCATTGAGAAGCTGCCGCCGCCGACCACAGTCAAGGGTATTAGAAGTTTTTTAGGGCATGCTGGTTTTTATCGGAGATTCATTGCAAATTTCTCAAAAATCACCAAGCCTCTATGCCATCTCTTAGAGCAGAACCGACCCTTTGACTTTAATGAGGAATGTATTGAAGCATTCAAGGTTCTGAAGGAAAAACTAGTGACATCCCCCATAGTACAGCCACCAGACTGGACACAGCCATTTGAGATCATATGTGATGCTAGTGACTATGCTGTCGGGGCAGCACTTGGGCAGCGTAGAGATAAGCTGTTTCACGTCATATACTATGCCAGCAAGACGTTGAATGACGCCCAAGTGAACTACACCACCACAGAAAAGGAGCTATTAGCTGTGGTGTTCTCCATCGACAAGTTTCGTTCTTACATACTTGGGACGAAAGTAATAATACACACCGACCATTCTGCCCTAAAGTACTTGTTCGCAAAGAAGGATGCAAAGCCTAGATTGATACGGTGGATCTTGCTATTACAAGAGTTCGACCTTGAGATCAAGGACAAAAAGGGGACAGAAAATCAGGTGGCAGACCACTTGTCAAGGTTGGAGAAGGGACAGAGTCTACCAATCGACGAGACAAACATACTGGAGACCTTCCCAGACGAGCAGCTCTTTGCTGCCGCAATCGCTGCCGCGACAGCCATGGCGGCAGGTAAGTCTTCTGAACTCCCCTGGTATGCTGATTTCATTAATTTTATAGTTAGCGGAATACTTCCTTCTGATCTTAATTATCAAGCCAGGAAGAGGTTTCAAAATGATGTTAAACATTATTATTGGGACGAACCTCTTCTTTTCAAACTATGCGCAGATCAGGTTATAAAGAAGTGTGTACCACAAGAAGAGCAAGAAGACATTCTCCATCACTGCCATGCTTCACAATATGGAGGTCACTTAGGAGGCAACAAAACTGCTGCCAAGGTGCTGCAGTCAGGGTTCTACTGGCCGACACTGTATAAAGATGCACGGGACTTTTACAAGAACTGTGACAGGTGCCAGCGGACAGGTAACATCTCGAGGAGAAACGAGATGCCACTGCAGAACATTCTAGAAGTCGAGATCTTCGATGTTTGGGGGATTGATTTTATGGGACCCTTTCCATCTTCATGTGGAAATCTATACATCCTCCTAGCAGTGGATTATGTCTCTAACTGGGTTGAAGCCATCGCCACTCAAAAGAATGATGCCAAGACAGTCCAAAAGTTTTTGCACAAAAATATTTTTTCTAGATTTGGCATCCCTAAGGCGATTATCAGTGATGAAGGGAGACATTTTGACAATAGGGTCATTGCTGCCGCCTTGAAGAAATATGGTGTCAAGCACAGGATCGCGACAGCATACCACCCACAGACCAATGGACAGGCTGAGATATCCAATAGGGAAGTGAAGAACATTCTTGAAAAGATGGTTAAGCCAACTAGGAAAGATTGGTCTTTACTTCTGAATGATGCATTATGGGCATACAGGACAGCTTTTAAGACTCCATTGGGCATGTCTCTATACCGTTTAATTTATGGGAAAACCTGTCATCTGCCTGTCGAGATCGAGCACAAAGCATATTGGGCAATCAAGGCAGTGAATATGGACTTGGACAAGGCAGGCCAGAAAAGGCTATTAGATCTGAACGAGATTGAGGAATTACGGACAATGGCCTACGACAATGCAAGAATTTACAAGGAAAAGACTAAGAAGTGGCATGACAAGAAACTGCTGCCACGACAGTTCTGCCCAGGGCAGCTTGTGTTGTTGTTCAATTCTAGACTAAAACTCTTCCCAGGAAAGCTAAAGTCTAGATGGTCCGGCCCGTTCCAAGTGGTACAAGTTTTTCCCCATGGTGCCATCACGATCCGATCATTAAAAGACGGGCACCAATTCAAAGTCAATGGACAGCGCCTCAAGCACTATCAGGGGACTGAAGCCCCAGGAATACAGGAAGTGGTTACTTTAGGAGATACCCCACAAGGCATCCCTAATTTAACTTAATTTTTATTTTTATTTATTATTTATTAGGAAATTAGGTTTATTTTATTCAAATAATGTTTTTTCTATTTTCTGCTTTAGGAAATAAAGGAGTCAAGAAGGAAAAGGAGAAATAACCCAAGCCCACCATCCATCCATCAGCCCAACAGAGCCCATTTATTGAAGCCTGTCGTTTCGGCTGCCGCCGCAGACAGATAAGACAGGCTGTCAACAGACTGACACGGCAGACGCAGAAGCGTGTGGCAGACGCGTAACAGACGCATAAATGCGTGTCAGACGCGTCAGACACGCCAAATCCCATCCGTCGCCCCGTTATTCACGCCTGCCATTACAGCATTAAACGGGCAGCAACTCGACCGCTATAAAACCCCGTTTTCATTTTCATTTTTTCTCACTTCTGCCTATTCTTTCTTGCTTTCTCCTCTAGTTTTTATTTGTTTTCTTTACTTTCACAACCCTTGCAACTAATATGTCTTCTAGACAGACCCGCCGCAGTGCTGCCTCAGCCTCTGCTTCAGAGGCAGCGTCGCCCTTCACAACCAAAGAATTGTGGGAGGAACGAGGATTCATCTATGTCCGCAAGGCAGCCAACATGGGGCTCCGACCATTTATCGCGAAGGCGATAAAGAATTTGCTATGGGAACAGTTCGCAGCACAACCCGCAGAACTGAATGATACATTAGTCCGGGAGTTCTATGCTGCCATCGACAGCAGAACGGCAACATCCGTCACCGTCCGAGGAGTAAAGGTGCCATTCACAGCTGACAGCATCAACCACATGTATGGCCTATACTTTGGCCCCGATGATGATGCCCACCAGAAATTTTTAGACACCCTCGATTCTGCCGCCTATGGTGCTGTCATGGCGGAGGTGACGGAAGAAGGAACGGAGTGGACAACAAGCAAGAAAAACCCAAACTCCGTAAAAAGGGGGCAGCTGCTCCCAGAAGCAAAGCTATGGAACGCTTTCATCAAGAAGCGTATCCTACCGTCTTCCCATCACACGACGGTGAACCAGCAGCGGCTCGCCCTCATCCATTCAATCATGCACGACCGGCCTATCAACGTGGGCCGTTATATGAGGGAGAGCATTTTGGATTGCACCTATCGAACAGCCTCCCGCCTCTGCCAGCCGTTCACAATAACTTCCCTATGCCACTGTGCTGCTGTCCCCGAGGCATCCACCGACAAACTAGTCCAAGGTCGAGGCTGGACCGACAACAACATCACCAGCCTCATGGAGCTGATAGTGGCAACCCCTATCTCCTCCTTCAACCCAGCGGGCTCCCCAGCAGAATCATCCGAGGAGCCTGCCCCTGAACCTGCCGTCGCCACCACCCCGACAGACCAATCTGCCCACATCCTTGTTGCGTTACAAAGAGTGGAAGAGAGACAAATGGGATTGATGACCTTCTTCCGGGATTTCACCAATTCGATGGTAAACTTCATTACCAACACTTTAAATTATCCCGATGTTAATTTCCCTACTTTTCCTGCCCATTATTTCCACATCCCCTCCCCTGTCCACACACCTACACCACCTGCCTCCCCCTATGCACACTCTGCTGCTTCCACCCCATCACCTGCCCCGACGGCAGCCGGCAGTTCAACGGCCGAAACCTCTGCCAGAGGAACGAAGAGACCTGCCTCAGATGACAGCCCTCTGATCAGGAGGAATTTGGAGAGAGAGTTTACGCCTGTCAAGAGGCAGAAGCACGTGGCAGACAGGAATCTGATGCCCAAGGCTAGCACCACCACCAACAGCACTTGGGACAGTGGCAGCAGTTCCGATATCCAGCTTGTGGAGCAACCTGCTCAGCCTGCTCCACAGCCCAGACGCCGCCGTCAAATCCTTGTCAGCAGCAGCAGCGAGGACAACGATTGAAAATTTAAGTCTTTTATTTTCCTTTTACTGCTGCCTGCTTATATCTTTTGTGATGTACTTGCCTTCATGTTTTTGTTTTTCCTGTCATTTTGCATTGAGGGCAATGCAACCCTCGAGTTTGGGGGTGGCAACCCTCCATCATTAATGGAGTCTTAGTACATCTTTTTATTATTGTTGTGTCTTTTATTTAAGTTCTCTTAAAAAAATCAGAAAAGATTAAATTGTTGGCTTAAAACTGTGAAGTTAACTTACCTATCATGACAGCTCTGTCGTGGCAGCATCTTTAGGACAGTTTAAGGAGAAGTTTAGAGCCTTTCTATAGTTCTGAAAATTTTAAAACACCATTGTGACTGTTATATTGCTTAGATTTCTTTTAGCCAAACTAGAATAGGAGGCTTAGTGCTTGAATAGCCCCTAGAGGTGCCTAACACTGGCTCTAAGAAAGAAGTTTAGCAAAAGAAAATTCAAAAAACTAGAGGTGCCCGAAACCGTCTCTAGGAAGCTAACTAGAGGTGCCCAAAACTGGCTCTAGAAAAATTTAGCTTGAAAATAGAAGAAAAGAAGCATGAAAATGTGCCTTCTAAAAAAATAAACTTGGGCATAAAAATTCGAGTTAAAAAGTTGAATATTCTAGTGAAACTAAGAGAGTCTTGGCATATAACTGTTCACAAGCATGCACACACTGCACGAGAGCTATAGGGAGATTCCGGACAGATCCTAACCTTTCCGACAGGTTGCTGCCACCACAGAGAATGAGCGACGGGTAAGGGACAGTTCACTTTTTGACAGCCAACACAAAAATATTCATTTTTCTTTTAGGTTTAATTGCTTGAGGGCAAGCAAAAACTTGAGTTTGAGGGTGTGTTGAGTGTGTAAAAGTTATATTATTTACACCCTTTTTAACCCATATTTTTGCTGCATTCAAGCATCATTGCATTGCATTTAGGTTAGTTTTCAGCAAAACATCACAAATATGTAAAAGGCACGGATTCTACTAAAAATGGCTAATTTTGCAGGATGCTGCCATCGTAGACGAAGAAGGCAGGCGCAGGGCAGAGAAGCAGGAAAGCTGAACTGGACAAGCAGACGACGAGGACGAAGCTGCGAAGGAGCTGTCGTGACAGCAGCCTTATGAAGAGGAAAAGTAAAGTGGACCTCGATAGATAAAGAAAAACCTGCTCGTCTGTCGTGTGAAAACCAAACAATTTTCCAAGCCCCGGATCAAAA
This sequence comes from Hibiscus tridactylites, assembly GCA_958450335.1. Classification (NCBI taxonomy): domain Eukaryota; kingdom Viridiplantae; phylum Streptophyta; class Magnoliopsida; order Malvales; family Malvaceae; genus Hibiscus; species Hibiscus tridactylites. The sequence goes on from OY288271.1 coordinate 59,715,057, forward strand.
GATATGTCAAGTCAAAGCTCAAGGAGAGGAAATCCCATGAAACAAGGAGGCAGCTGAAAAGTAGGATACTTAGAGATTAAGTCTTTATTAGAATCTTACTTTTAATTAAAGTTGTAATCCTTGTTATCTTAGAATACTTGAGCCCAAAGCTTATATAAGGGAATAGATTTTAACCTAGGAGATATCATAGATCCAATACCCCAAAACCGATAACCAAAACCCCTCCGCCGTCTACCCGTTGTCGACATGTTCTAAATTCCCCCTAGGGCCACGAGTTGTTTTGTAAAGTAGTTGCAAGGGTTGTTTTGTTTTAGGATTTTCCAAGTTCAATAAAATAAACTTCAAGTTCTCTTATTTTGGTTATTAACATCTTGCAAGAGCATCGGGAGAGCATTGTGAGGTTATCCATTTACTTAGCATCGGGAGAGTTAAGTATACGAAAGAAATAAGAGCAAGTTCTCTAGTTTATAGTTGAACTATCTTGTGCCTAGGGATAGGGCAAGGTTAAGTGGCTAAGGAAGAATTCATACACATCGGTGTTCATCTTTTGATTCACGACGGAAGGTATCATCAAAGACATGATCATCGACAGACTTGGACCTAGGGATAGGCCAAGGCAGATCTGGGATTCTTGCCAAACTTGAAGTACGGAGTTGGTGTGTTTGCTGCCGCGACAGCCAACGGACAGCTGCCGCGACAGGTGCTGCTGCGACAGGCGCGACGACAGAACTGGAGTTCCTAAGCATTGCAATACCTGCACTACCGAGCAATTCAATACCAGCCCATTCTCTCTATCTTGATATTCCAACTCTTTTATTCACGTTTTTCTTTATTATTTTCGTGACAATTCTCTAAAATATTTCTTTACTTCGTGCAGTGAAATAAGGTGAAGCTATTAGCCCAATCCCTGTGGAGACGATATCCAATACTTCGTATCACTTTACTACTTGCGTCGTGTACACTTGCACTACAATTGCGATAGACTCTTTTACACGCAACCATTAACATCCAAAAAGAACCTAATCACGTCCTTATACCCCCAGCTATAGCAGAACATCAAAATCATCCCAAAAACCACCATTAACTCAAGCAAAAACTTAGGAAAATCAACCTATTCGGGATTGCATTGATTAAACCTCAATTACACATCATTTATTCATCCAAAATACATCAAGAAGGCATCTCAAAACAGAGCCCAATCATTTAATACGAATTTATTCAAAATTAAATCCAAATCTTGCATTTAAAGCCAAAATCAAGATCACAACATCAAAACCTTTAATAAAACTCAAATTAAGGATTGAGAACTTGGGATTTCAATAATGAACTGAGTATTTAGAGGAGAAGGACGTTCATACCTCTAAATGTGGATTTCTCCTTGTTTAGAGCCAAAATTCTTGAAAATTCAATAAGCAATTGATGAGGATTTGGTGTAGAAATGATTAGAAATCATTTAGAGATTGGAATCTCAACTTTAGATGTGAAAATCAGAGGAAAAATGGTTGGGGAAATGTGTTTGGCTGAGGGAAAATTGAGAGAAAAAGAAATGGGAAAATTTTGACAAAAGTTAGTTATAAAACCAAAATATCTATTTTCCCTCCTTTCCTTTTATTAAATAACATTAAATAAATCTTTAATATTTAAGAAAAATCTGGAGAAACCCTCCCTTGGGTAAATTAGCTCCTTAAAGATTCAAAGTTTCAATCCTTTTAAAACAGTCTCCAACTTTTCAAAAATTACATTTTAGTCACTAACTTGAAATGTCATATTTCCAAACCCCATTTTGTAAAATTGATTTCACCACTCTCTTATATATAATAAAAGAGGATTTTTAGATATTTTTCCATATTTTTAATGCATCCCGAACTAGGCTTTCCTTAAAATCACCTTTTATACTCGAACCGTAATTTAAACCGGTCCGGTTCAGACCCTAAACTTCCAAGCCCAAAATTGGGGTGTTACAACACTCCCCCCTTAAGAAATTTCGTCCTCGAAATTTACCTGAAGGAAAAAGGTACGGAAACTGCTTCAACATGTCATCCTTTCGTTCCCACGTGGCTTCTTCAGCACCACAATGCTTCCACAACACCTTTACCAACTCAATGGTCTTGCCTCGAAGAACTTTACTATCCGAATCCAGAATCTCCACCGGTTCCTCATCATAGGTCAAATCCGGATTCAACTCCACTTCTTCTACAGGCATCACATGAGAAGGATCCGATCTATACTTCCGAAGCATAGAAACACATCATGAATCTTCTCTAGCTCTTGCGGTAACCTCAACTTGTACGCAACAGGACCCACACGCTCAATCACCTCGTATGATCCAATGTACCTAGGGCTCAACTTACCCTTTCGGCCAAACCTCATCACCTTTTTCCAAGGCGAAACCTTCAAAAACACACGGTCACCCACCGCATACTCAATCTCCTTACGCTTCAAATCCGCGTAAGACTTTTGCCAATCAGAAGCTGCCTTCAAACGCTCACAAATGAGTTTCACCTTCTCGGTGGTTCCTTTCAACAAAGCTGGCATCGAAACTAACTTCTGACCCGTTTCAGCCCAACAAAGAGGAGTCCTACACTTCCCCCCGTACAAAGCTTCATAAGGTGCCATTTGAATACTTGCCTGATAACTATTATTATAGGCAAACTCCACCAAAGGCAAATGTTTCTCCCAAGAACCCTAAAACTCAATCACACAGCACCTCAACATATCCTCCAACACCTGGATTACACGCTCAGACTGTTCATCCGACTGCGGATGATAAGATGTACTGAAATTCAACCATGTACCCAAAGCCTGATGCAAACACTGCCAGAAACGCGATGTAAACCTCGGATCCCTATCCGACACAATCGACTTTGGCACACCATGCAGCCGCACAATCTCAGCAATGTACAGCTCCGCAAGCTTATCCAAAGTGTACGTAGTATGCACAGGCAAGAAATGCGCACACTTCGTCAGGCGATCCACAATCACCCATACCGAATTCTTCTTCGATGGCGACAAAGGCAAACCAGACACGAAGTCCATGGTAATCATTTCCCACTTCCACTCAGGAATCCTCAATGGTTGCAACAACCATGAAGGGAACTGATGCTCAGCCTTAACTCGCTAACATACCATGCACTTGCTTACAAACTCAGCAACATCTTTCTTTAAACCCACCCAATAGTACTCATCACGAAGATCACGGTACATCTTAGTACTACCAGGGTGCATAGCAAAAGGACTACTATGACCTTCAGTCAGAATAGCACGCCTAAAATCAGCATCATTGGGCACTACTATCCGACTCCCAAAGCATAACACTCCATCATCATTAAAGCAGAAATTCGATGGCCTATCCTCCGCAATATCCTGAACATGTGGCACCAAGGAATCATCCAACAACTGCTTTTCCTTTATCAACTGAACCAAGGATGGTTTCACTTGCAACTCAGCCACAAGACCACCATCACGCGAAATGCTCAGACTGGCAAACATAGCCCTCAACTCCACAGCTACCTTCCTACTCAAGGCATCCGCTACAACATTAGCTTTACCCGGATGGTACTCGATAGTCAAATCGTAATCCTTAAGCAACTCCACCCAACGTCGTTGCCTAAGATTCAACTCTTTCTGAGACATCAGATACTTCAAACTCTTATGGTCCGTGTACAAAATACACTTCTCACCATACAGGTAAAGTCTCCAAATTTTCAAAGCAAAAACCACCGCAGCTAACTCAATGTCATGCGTAGGATAATTGCGCTCATGCACCTTCAACTGACGCGATGCATAAGCCACCACCTTACCTTCTTGCATCAACACACATCCCAAACCAACGTAGGACGCATCACTATACACCACAAACTCTTTCCCTGATTCAGGTTGAACCAAGATAGGAGCTTGCGTTAAAGCTGCCTTAAGCTTCTCAAAAGCCTGCTGTCTCGCTTCCGTCCACTCATACTTTGTAACCCCCTTAACCCGGCCTAGATGGTTGACCCGAATTAAGAAAGTCACACGGGGAAAACCAAAGTCAACCCGAAAGTCAACCTTGATTAACGACCCTTTTTTTTCTTTTTAAACTTGTCTAGATGCTCATTAACCCTAATGGTGATCACACAAACATCATATTCAGAGATCACAAACATCAGAGATCAAACAGGGACCCAATTGAACAATTTTATAACTTTAGGGACCAAATTGTAAATTCTATAAATTATGAGGACTTAACCCGAAATAAAGTTACCATCTTGAAATTAATCAGGTTTCATGCTTCTCTGTCAAATTTCAGCTCTAACGGACATTCCAAACTCATACAATTGCACAAACATGATTCAGGACTAAAATGCAAACAATCCAAAACATTCAACTGCCAATGTCAGCCCCCAACGGTCGACCGTTCCGGAACAGACAAAGCCTGTTTCGAAATGCGGGGTCGTTCCGCAACGCGTACCGAAACACGGGCTGGCAGTGGCCTTTCCGTTTCGGAACGGTCTCTCCCGTTTCGGACGCCTGGGCTGGTTTAAGGCACCTGTTCCGAAACGGTAGGCACTGTTCCGAAACACCCTGCACAGAATGCCACATGATGCACACTTAAACATGCAATTAAACATCCAATCATGCTCCAAATTCTACCAAACTTTACCAGCATGCAATTCAACATGTAAGAGACATGCTTGCATCAGCAATTCAACATATTAACATCATGAATGAAAAGCCCCAATTCTAATGGCATGCTTCCTACACAAGCAAACCACTCAAGCATAAAACTTCCAAAACAAGCATATAATGGCCAATTACAAAACCAGCAATCTCAACAACATTTAACATACTTAGGGAGTTCAAAGCATCTCCCAAAACATACTCATAGGTCCCCCATTGCCAAATTACCAAAAGCTAAAATGTACTTTAGAAAACCTTCCATACATTGAGCTCAACTTCCACTTGATTGCTTGCCTTCCTTGCTGCTCTTAGGTACACTAATGATCTGCATTATTGATTTAAGAAAACGGAAGAGAGCGTAAGAAAAAGCTTAGTGAGGTATGCTCATAAAAACCTTTCAATAATGCATTTATAAAACACTTTATAAATCATGCTTCAAATCATACTTTACTCATGTTCAAAAGCAGTTTAAACAAGCAATACATGCTTCCACATCATTTCATATCATATTGGCCACAAGTGATAAGTTTCATCATTTTAAAACAAGTTCAACATAAGACTCACACATGGACTTTTAAACACCATTGTGATCTTATAATAAACAAGAACCACGCAAGGACTTTTAACCACCTTCGTGTTCTTCCCAAGGACTTTTAAACACCTTGGCCCCAAGGACTTTTAAACACCTTGGCCCATGGACTTTTAAACACCATGGCAAGGACCACACAAGGACTTTTAACCACCTTTGTGTCCTTAACAAGAACCATCCAAGGACTTTTAACCACCTTGATGTTCTTAAGTAACAAGGCTCACTCAAGGACTTTTAACCACCTTAGTGACCTTACAAGAATCATCATGGACTTTTAACCACCATGAAGTTCTTAGAATCCACAAGGCTCACTCAAGGACTTTTAACCACCTTAGTGACCTTAACCTTTTTCAAAACATCACTTGCCAATATACATCATATTCATCAATTAGCTCACTGTTTTAAAGCATTTACTCAAGCCATATTCATCATGCATTCATAAGCATCAAACCACATTTTAACCATGCTCAAAAACAAGGAACTCTTACCTTGAGCTTCCTTCATCATATGGCTTACAAAATCAGCAAATACCATGCTAAAACATGCTTTCAAAACAGAATTTAAAACATGCAATAAACCACATTGCATCACAACAAAAACCATGGCCACCACTTAGAGAGTTTTCCGAAAACTTACACTTGAGCTTAGTAAAGTTGTTTAGACTTAAACTAAGCTCCCAAGACATTGGTTTCAAAGCTGAAAACCCGTTTTCACTCACCGATTCCACTTCGCCTCTTGCCGAAGCACCAATTCAAGCTTCCGGATCAACAACTCTTGGATCCAAAGATGCCTCCCATGTTTTAACACATCAAAGCAGAGGATTAATGCATCATCATGCATTAATAGCTTCAATGAAAGCACCTAAACTCGCTGCTCTCATCCACACTCCATTTTCGGCCACCAAACACAACCGAAAATGCCTCCAAACCACTTCTCAACAAAGCCCAGCCATAAAACATCAAAACCAAACATCCTTTAAGATCACCTAACATCTAAAAAGAGTCTAACAACATCCTTATACCTCCAGCAACATCAGATCCACAAGATCACACCAAAAACAACCTAGAATCATAAGCTAAACTTAGGAAATTCAACCTATCCGGGATTGCATTAATCAAAACTCAATTCCTCATCAAATTATCATTCATTAATCATCATTTTAACACCTTAAAACACTGCTTTAACAGATCCAACGAAAATTCATCAAAAATCACCAAATCTTGCATTTTAAGCCAAGATCCATTAAACAACTTAAAAGCCTTTAATAAAACATCAATTAAGGATTGAGAATTTAGGAATTTCAGTAAAGAACTGATAGTTTAGAGGAGAAGGACGTTCTTACCTCCAAACTTGAGTTTCTCCTCTTTAGAGCCAAAAAGCTTGAAAATCCAATTAGCAAATTGCAAGGTTTTGTTATAGAGATGATTAGGAATCCAAAGAGAATTGAAAAGATAGATTTGAGTGACAAAATCAGAAAGAAATCTCTGGAGAGAAAGTGTTTGGGTTGAGAGAAAATGAGAGAAAAGGAAAATTGGAAGAAAATGGAAAGTTGGTTACAAAATAGTAAAATGATTTCCCTCCACTTTTCTTAAGCTTAAAAATCAGAATTATACATTAAAATATCTTAGAAAAATCTGGAGAAACTCTTTTTGGAATAATAGCTCCTTCAAGATTCAAAGTCTCAACCCTTTCTAAAACAGTCACTCAACTTTCAAAAATTACATTTTGGTCACTAGCCAAAATGTCACCCTTCCAAAACTCATTTTGTAAAATTGATTTCACAGTTCACTTATATATATTAAAAGATGATTTTAGAACATTTTTCCATATTTTTAATGCAACCCGAACTAGGCTTTCCTAATTTCACCTTTTTAGATTCGACCAGCACTTTGACCAAACCGGTCAACGCTCAAAACTACCAAGCCCAAAACCGGGGCGTTACAACTCTCCCCCCCTTAAGAAATTTCGTCCTCGAAATTTACCTGAAGGAAAGAGATAAGGAAACTGCTTCAGCATGTCTTCCTTCCGCTCCCACGTGGCTTCCTCAACACCGCGATGCTTCCACAGCACCTTCACCAATTCAATGGTCTTGCCACGAAGAACCTTGCTATCCGAATCCAGAACCTTCACCGGTTCCTCATCATAGGTCAAATCCGGATTCAAAACCACTTCCTCCACAGGCATCACATGTGAAGGATCAGATCTATACCTCCGGAGCATAGAAACATGGAACACATCATGAATCTTCTCCAACTCTTGAGGTAGTCTCAACCGATACGCAACAGGACCCACACGCTCAACCACCTCGTATGGTCCAATGTACCTAGGGCTCAACTTACCCTTCCGGCCAAACCTCATCACCTTCTTCCAAGGCGAAACCTTCAAGAACACACGGTCACCCACCGCATACTCTATCTCCTTACGCTTCAAATCCGCGTAAAACTTTTGCCGATCAGAGGCTGCCTTCAACCGCTCACAAATGAGCTTCACCTTCTCAGTGGTTCCTTTCAACAAAGCTGGCATCGAAACCAACTTTTGACCAGTTTCAGCCCAACAAAGAGGAGTCCTACACCTCCTCCCATACAAAGCCTCATAAGGTGCCATCTGTATACTCGCCTGATAACTATTGTTATAAGCAAACTCCACCAAAGGCAGATGCTTCTCCCAAGAACCTTGGAACTCAATCACGCAACATCTCAACATATCCTCCAAAATCTGAATAACTCGCTCAGACTGACCATCCGACTGAGGATGATAGGATGTACTGAAATTCAACCTTGTACCCAAAGCTTGATGCAAACACTGCCAGAAACGCGATGTGAACCTCGGATCCCTATCCGACACAATCGACTTAGGCACACCATGCAGCCGCACAATCTCAGCAATGTACAGCTCCGCAAGCTTATCCAAAGAAAACGTAATATGCACAGGCAAGAAATGCGCACACTTCGTCAGGCGATCCACAATCACCCAAACCGAATTCTTCTTTGTTGGTGACAAAGGTAAACCAGATACAAAATCCATGGTAACCCTTTCCCACTTCCATTCAGGAATTCTCAACGGTTGCAACAATCCTGAAGGAACCTGATGCTCAGCCTTAACTCGCTGACACACCATACACTTGCTCACAAACTCAGCAACATCCTTTTTCAAACCCACCCAATAGTACTCATCACGAAGATCACGGTACATCTTAGTACTACCAGGGTGCATAGCAAAAGGACTACTATGACCTTCAGTCAGAATAGCACGCCTCAACTCAACATCATTGGGCACTACTATTCGACCCCCAAAACACAACACACCATCATCATTAAAGCAGAAATCCGAAGGTCTACCCTCCGCGATATCCTGAACATGAGACACCAAGGAATCATCCAGCAACTGCTTTTCCTTGATCAACTGAACCATTGATGGTTTCACTTGCAACTCAGCTACAAGACCACCATCACGCGAAATACTCAAGCTAGCAAACATAGCCCTCAGCTCAACAGCTACCTTCCTACTCAAGGCGTCCGCAACAACATTAGCTTTTCCAGGATGGTACTCAATGGTCAGATCATAATCCTTGAGCAACTCCAACCAACGCCGCTGCCTAAGATTCAACTCCTTCTGAGACATCAGATACCTCAAACTCTTGTGATCCGTGTACACAGTACACTTCTCACCATACAGATAATGTCTCCAGATCTTCAGAGCAAAGACCACCGCAGCCAACTCAATATCATGCGTAGGATAGTTGCGCTCATGCACTTTCAACTGCCGCGATGCATAAGCTACAACCTTACCCTCTTGCATCAGCACACATCCCAAACCAACATAGGATGCATCACTGTAGACTACAAACTCTTTCCCTGACTCAGGCTGAACCAAGATAGGAGCTTGCGTCAAAGCCGCCTTCAGCTTCTCAAAAGCCTGTTGTCTCGCTTCCGTCCACTCATACTTAACATCCTTCTGCAACAACTTTGTCAAAGGTGCAGCAATCTTAGAAAAACCATCCACAAACCTCCGGTAGTATCCTGCCAAACCAAGGAAACTACGAACCTCATGAACAGACTTAGGAACCTTCTAGTTCATCACCGCCTCAATCTTCTGAGGATCAACACGAATCCCCTCAGCAGAAACAACATGCCCAAGAAACACCACCTCCTTAAGCCAGAACTCACACTTGCTCAACTTAGCATAAAGCTGATTCTCCAACAAAGCTCGCAGCACAATCCTCAAATGCTCTTCATGCTCCTCCTCAGTACGCGAGTACACGAGGATATCATCAATGAACACCACAACAAACTTGTCCAGGTATTCATGAAACACATGATTCATCATGTCCATGAAAGCAGCAGGAGCATTTGTCAAACCAAACGGCATCACCAGGAACTCATAATGCCCATACCTTGTCCTGAAAGCTGTCTTAGGCACATCCACATCCTTCACCTTCAACTGATAATACCCTGACCTCAAGTCAATCTTAGAGAACACAGCAGCTCCCCGAAATTGATCAAAGAGATCATCAATCCTCGGCAAAGGGTACCGATTCTTGATAGTCAACTTATTCAGCTGACGGTAATCAATGCACATTCTCATAGTGCCATCCTTCTTCTTCACAAACAAGACCGGTGCACCCCAAGGTGACACACTCGGCCGGATGAAACCACGATCAAGCAACTCTTGCAACTGCGTCTTCAGCTCCTTCAGCTCCTTAGGTGCCATTCTATAAGGAGTAATGGACACCGGAGTTGTATTCTCATACAGCTCAATTCCAAACTCCACCTCGCGATTAGGAGGTAAATCAGGCAACTCCTCAGGAAACACTCCAGGAAACTCCTTCACAACCCTGATATCTTGCACCCTCAACTCCTTAGAGCTAGGATTCATCACAAAAGCTAGATAAGCTTCACAGCCTTGCCTCAGCATCCTGCTCGCCTCCAAGGTAGACACCACATTGGCAAGAAACTTCACATTCTCACCAACCACAACAACATCATAATCATCCGCAAGCTTAAGCGAAACACGTTTATTTTCACAATCCACAACAGCACGATGCTCAGCAAGCCAATCCATACCAAGGATTACATCAAAACCATAGAAAGGCAACTCCATAAGGTCAACGTGGAAAACATGTTCTTGCACAACCAAAGGACACCTTCTATACAACTTTCGAGTCACAACAGTCTCACCAAAAGAACTAGTAACACGAACACCAACATCCAAAGACTCAACAGGCAAACCAAGCATTTCAGCATGCTCACGCAAAATATATGAATGCGTAGATCCAGAATCTATCAAGGAAAGTAATGACAAGGATTGCAAAGTAAAGGTACCTGCAATCACATCCGCATCATTCCTCCCTTCACGCTGAGCATACACCCTCGCTTGACCACCACCTTCAGGCTGAATAGCCACAACATGGGCCACTCCTCGACCACCTTCCTCCCTCCTCTGGAAATTACCACGGCCGCGCCCAAGACCTCTCTGCGGTGCAACAACAACAGGAGAACGCACTTGGCCACCAACCAACATAGGACAATCTCGCCTCAAATGATCCGCAGATCCACAATTCCAGCACCCATTACCAGCTGCCGCAACAGGAGCTTGCACCTCTCTCACAGCACGAGGACAGTCACGCTTCATGTGACCACGGGAACCACAAATCCAACAAGCACTCGGATCAGCTCTAGCATTGCCTCCTCTAGCAGGTGCACCACCACCTCTCTTAGATGAGGACTGATACTTCTGATCACGTCCCCTCTTGTTCCGTCCACCACCGGAACTAAACTCAGCAGCTCGCTTACCAGAACTAGCTCCAGCACCTCTAGCAGATAAACCCAAGTTCATCTCAATATCCTTGGCTCGGCCCACCAACACATCAAAATCATCATATTCAGTGGCCAGCACATACATCTTCACGTCCGTCACTAAACCATAACGGAACCTCTCGCACCTCGCCCGCTCATCAGGTACCAGCTCAGGTGCATACTGACTGAGTCGCACAAACTGCACTTCATACTCAGCCACACTCATGCTCCCTTGGGTAAGAGACATGAACTCACGCTTCTTTTCATCAAGATATCTCACACCAAGATATCTCCTCTTGAACACATTCTGGAAGAATGTCCAAGTGATGTCAGCCTCAGCCATCCCAGCTATAGTGGTCGTCCACCACGTATATGCATCATCCTGCAGCAAGGACACAACACAACCCAGCTTTTGCACATCCGTGCAACTCATCTGTCCCAAAATCCTCTTGGTACTCTCTAACCAAGCCTCAGAACCTTCAGCTGACATACCCCTGAACTCAGTCCCACCAAGACTGCGTAAGCGCTCCAAAGGTAGTCTAACTCCAGCATCTCCCTGATGCCCAGCTCCTTGAGCTCCAGCTACTGCTGCTCGAAAAGCACCCGCAATAGCTTGCACCAACATCGACATGTCAGGCATAGCTTGCCCCTGACCAACCTCAGGTCCAGCAGCTCCAGCACCAGCTACAGCTTCAGCTCTTTCTCTCTCAGCACCACCACCACCAGGTGGAGGAGGAGGTAACACCGCACTACCCGTGTTTTCCTCATTCTCGTTCTCATTAGGAGCCGTAGCTCGCACATTACCTCTCAACTCTCTACGTGGTGCCATACTTCAACCATGCAATCACAATGCAAATAAACAAAGTCAGGCCCAGCAAGGTAAGCAATCCAAGTATTCAAGCTCAATTTCATTTAAAAATCAACATCATCACTTAGCTTTGAATTGGCAATGGGTACCCACAACATGCTACATCACAGCATACAACTCAATTGCATCAAAATCACAAACCATTTAACATGCTTTCAATCAATCAAGCATACATAGCATACATACTTCAATCATGCAAACACACATTCCCAATTACTCGAGAACTCAGCTCTGATACCACCAAATGTAACCCCCTTAACCCGGCCTAGACGGTTGACCCGAATTAAGAAAGTCACACGGGGAAAACCAAAGTCAACCCGAAAGTCAACCTTGATTAACGACCCTTTTTTTCTTTTTAAACTTGTCTAGATGCTCATTAACCCTAATGGTGATCACACAAACATCATATTCAGAGATCACAAACATCAGAGATCAAACAGGGACCCAATTGAACAATTTTATAACTTTAGGGACCAAATTGTAAATTCTGTAAATTATGAAGACTTAACCCGAAATAAAGTTACCATCTTGAAATTAATCAGGTTTCATGCTTCTCTGTCAAATTTCAGCTCTAACGGACATTCCAAACTCATACAATTGCACAAACATGATTCAGGACTAAAATGCAAACAATCCAAAACATTCAACTGCCAATATCAGCCCCCAACGGTCGACCGTTCCGGAACAGACAGAGCCTGTTTCGAAACGCGGGGCCGTTCCGCAACGCGTACCGAAACACGGGCTGGCAGTGGCCTTTCCGTTTCAGAACGGTCTCTCCCGTTTCGGACGCCTGGGCTGGTTTAAGGCACCTGTTCCGAAACGGTAGGCACTGTTCCGAAACACCCTGCACAGAATGCCACATGATGCACACTTAAACATGCAATTAAACATCCAATCATGCTCCAAATGCTACCAAACTTTACCAGCATGCAATTCAACATGTAAGAGACATGCTTGCATCAGCAATTCAACATATTAACATCATGAATGAAAAGCCCCAATTCTAATGGCATGCTTCCTACACAAGCAAACCACTCAAGCATAAAACTTCCAAAACAAGCATATAATGGCCAATTACAAAACCAGCAATCTCAACAACATTTAACATACTTAGGGAGTTCAAAGCATCTCCCAAAACATACTCATAGGTCCCCCATTGCCAAATTACCAAAAGCTAAATTGTACTTTAGAAAACCTTCCATACATTGAGCTCAACTTCCACTTGATTCCTTGCCTTCCTTGCTGCTCTTAGGTACACTAATGATCTGCATTATTGATTTAAGAAAACGGAAGAGAGCGTAAGCAAAAGCTTAGTGAGGTATGCTCATAAAAACCTTTCAATAATGCATTTATAAAACACTTTATAAATCATGCTTCAAATCATACTTTACTCATGCTCAAAAGCAGTTTAAACAAGCAATACATGCTTCCACATCATTTCATATCATATTGGCCACAAGTGATAAGTTTCATCATTTTAAAACAAGTTCAACATAAGACTCACACATGGACTTTTAAACACCATTGTGATCTTATAATAAACAAGAACCACGCAAGGACTTTTAACCACCTTCGTGTTCTTCCCAAGGACTTTTAAACACCTTGGCCCCAAGGACTTTTAAACACCTTGGCCCATGGACTTTTAAACACCATGGCAAGGACCACACAAGGACTTTTAACCACCTTTGTGTCCTTAACAAGAACCATCCAAGGACTTTTAACCACCTTGATGTTCTTAAGTAACAAGGCTCACTCAAGGACTTTTAACCACCTTAGTGACCTTACAAGAATCATCATGGACTTTTAACCACCATGAAGTTCTTAGAATCCACAAGGCTCACTCAAGGACTTTTAACCACCTTAGTGACCTTAACCTTTTTCAAAACATCACTTGCCAATATACATCATATTCATCAATTAGCTCACTGTTTTAAAGCATTTACTCAAGCCATATTCATCATGCATTCATAAGCATCAAACCACATTTTAACCATGCTCAAAAACAAGGAACTCTTACCTTGAGCTTCCTTCATCATATGGCTTACAAAATCAGCAAATACCATGCTAAAACATGCTTTCAAAACAGAATTTAAAACATGCAATAAACCACATTGCATCACAACAAAAACCATGGCCACCACTTAGAGAGTTTTCCGAAAACTTACACTTGAGCTTAGTAAAGTTGTTTAGACTTAAACTAAGCTCCCAAGACATTGGTTTCAAAGCTGAAAACCCGTTTTCACTCACCGATTCCACTTCGCCTCTTGCCGAAGCACCAATTCAAGCTTCCGGATCAACAACTCTTGGATCCAAAGATGCCTCCCCTGTTTTAACACATCAAAGCAGAGGATTAATGCATCATCATGCATTAATAGCTTCAATGAAAGCACCTAAACTCGCTGCTCTCATCCACACTCCATTTTCGGCCACCAAACACAACCGAAAATGCCTCCAAACCACTTCTCAACAAAGCCCAGCCATAAAACATCAAAACCAAACATCCTTTAAGATCACCTAACATCTAAAAAGAGTCTAACAACATCCTTATACCTCCAGCAACATCAGATCCACAAGATCACACCAAAAACAACCTAGAATCATAAGCTAAACTTAGGAAATTCAACCTATCCGGGATTGCATTAATCAAAACTCAATTCCTCATCAAATTATCATTCATTAATTATCATTTTAACACCTTAAAACACTGCTTTAACAGATCCAACGAAAATTCATCAAAAATCACCAAATCTTGCATTTTAAGCCAAGATCCATTAAACAACTTAAAAGCCTTTAATAAAACATCAATTAAGGATTGAGAACTTAGGAATTTCAGTAAAGAACTGATAGTTTAGAGGAGAAGGACGTTCTTACCTCCAAACTTGAGTTTCTCCTCTTTAGAGCCAAAAAGCTTGAAAATCCAATTAGCAAATTGCAAGGTTTTGTTATAGAGATGATTAGGAATCCAAAGAGAATTGAAAAGATAGATTTGAGTGACAAAATCAGAAAGAAATCTCTGGAGAGAAAGTGTTTGGGTTGAGAGAAAATGAGAGAAAAGGAAAATTTGAAGAAAATGGAAAGTTGGTTACAAAATAGTAAAATGATTTCCCTCCACTTTTCTTAAGCTTAAAAATCAGAATTATACATTAAAATATCTTAGAAAAATCTGGAGAAACTCTTTTTGGAATAATAGCTCCTTAAAGATTCAAAGTCTCAACCCTTTCTAAAACAGTCACTCAACTTTCAAAAATTACATTTTGGTCACTAGCCAAAATGTCACCCTTCCAAAACTCATTTTGTAAAATTGATTTCATAGTTCACTTATATATATTAAAAGATGATTTTAGAACATTTTTCCATATTTTTAATGCAACCCGAACTAGGCTTTCCTAATTTCACCTTTTTAGATTCGACCAGCACTTTGACCAAACCGGTCAACGCTCAAAACTACCAAGCCCAAAACCGGGGCGTTACATACTTAACATCCTTCTGCAACAACTTCGTCAAAGGTGCAGCAATCTTTGAAAACCCATCCACGAACCTCCGATAGTACCCCGCCAAACCAAGGAAACTACGGACTTCATGAACAGACTTAGGAGGCTTCCAATTCATCACTGCCTCAATCTTTTGAGGATCAACACGAATTCCATCAGCATAAACCACATGACCAAGAAACACAACTTCTCTAAGCCAGAACTCACACTTGCTCAGCTTGGCATAAAGCTGATTCTCCAACAAGGCATGTAACACAATTCTCAAATGCTCTTCATGCTCCTCCTCAGTACGAGAGTACACGAGAATATCATCAATGAACACCACAACAAATTTATCCAAGTATTCATGGAACACTCTATTCATCATGTCCATGAAAGCTGCAGGAGCATTCGTCAAACCAAACGGCATCACAAGAAACTCATAATGCCCATACCTCGTTCTGAAAGTTGTCTTTGATACATCCCCATCCTTCACCTTTAGCTGATAATACTCTGACCTTAAGTCAATTTTAGAGAACACATCCGCTCCCCGAAATTGATCAAAAAGATCATCAATTCTCGGCAATGGATACCGATTCTTGATAGTCAACTTGTTAAGCTGACGGTAATCAATGCACATTCTCATAGTGTCATCCTTTTTCTTCAAAAACAAGACCGGTGCACCCCAAGGTGACACACTCGGCCGAATGAAACCACGATCAAGCAACTCCTGAAGTTGCATCTTCAGCTCTTTCAACTCCTTAGGTGCCATTCGATAAGGAGTAATGGACACTGGAGTTGTGTTTTCATACAGCTCAATTCCAAACTCCACCTCGCGATTAGGAGGCAATCCAGGAAACTCCTCCGGAAACACACCAGGAAACTCTCGCACAGTCCTGATATCTTGCACACGCAACTCTTTAGAGCTAGGATTCATCACAAAGGCTAGGTAAGCTTCACCACCTTGCCTCAGCACCCGACTCGGTTCCAACGTAGACACCACATTGGCAAGAAACTTCACATTCTCACCAACCACCACCACTTCATAATCGTCCGCAAGTTTCAACGAAACTCGCTTATTCTCAAAATCCACAACAGCTCGATGCTCAACAAGCCAATCCATACCAAGGATTACATCAAAACCATAAAAAGGCAGTTCCATAAGATCAACATGAAAAACATGATCTTGCACAACCAAGGGACATCTTCTATAAAGCTTTCGTGTCACAACAGTCTCACCAAAAGAACTAGTTACACGCATACCAACATCCAAAGACTCAACAGGCAAACCAAGCAATTGAGCATGTTCACGCAATATGTATGAGTGTGTAGATCCAGAATCAATCAAGGAAAGTAATGACAAGGATTGCAAAGTGAAAGTACCTGCGATCACATCCGTGTCATTCCTCCCCTCCCTCTGAGCATACACTCTGGCCTGGCCACCACCCTCAGGCTGAACAGCTACCACATGAGCCACATTCCTTCCACCATCCTCCCTGCGCTGGAAGTTACCACGGCCGCGCCCACGACCTCTCTGTGGTGCAACAACTCCAGGAGCACGTCCCTGACCACCACCGGCCAACAGAGGACACTCCCTCCTCATGTGATCCGCCAAACCACAGTTCCAGCATGAATTACCGGTCACCACAACAGGAGCCTGCACTTCCCTCGCTGCTCGAGGACAATCACGCCTCAGATGACCACGCGATCCACATGCCCAACATGTGTTCTGATCAGCTCTCGCCCTGTCTCCCTGAACAGGCGCACCTTGCCCTCCACCACCACGCTTAACCGAAGACTGATACTTCCGATCACGTCCTCTCTTGTTCCGTCCGCCACCGGAACCATACTCAGCAGCTCGCTTGCCTGCACTAGAACCAACTCCTCTAGAAGATAAACCCAAATTCAACTCAATGTCTTTTGCTCTACCAACCAGCACATCAAAGTCAGTGTACTCAGCAGCCAACATATAGGTCTTCACTTCCGTCACCAAACCATAACGGAAACGTTCACACCTCTCCCGCTCATCAGGGATAAGCTCAGGTGCTTACTGACTGAGTCGGACAAACTGCACCTCGTACTCAGCCACTGACATGCTCCCTTGAGTAAGAGACATGAATTCCCTTTTCTTTTCATCCAGGTACCGCACACCCAGATACCTTCTCTTGAACGCGTTCAGAAAGAATGTCCAAGTCACATCTGCATCCTCCATTCCGGAGATAGTGGTTGTCCACCAGGTATACACATCGTCATGCAACAACGATATTACACAGCCCAGCTTCTGCACTTCATTGCAGTTCATTTGTCCCAAAATTCTCTTGGTACTTTCCAACTAAGACTCATAACCTTCAGCAGACAAACCCCTAAACTCAGTCCCTCCCAGACTGCGCAAGCGTTCCAGAGGTAGTCTAACATTAGCATCTCCCTGATGCCCAGCTCCATGAGCTCCAGCTACCGCCGCCTGAAAGGCTCCAGCAATAGCCTGAATCAGCAATGTCATGTCAGGAGCAGCCTGCCCCTGCCCAACTTCAGGTCCAGCGACCCCAGCACCAGCACCAGCACCAGCTCCCTCACCCCCAGCACCACCACCACTAGGTGGAGGAGGTAAATCCACCACATTTTCAGCATTTTCTTCATTCTCATTTTGAGCCATAGCTCGCATATTAATCCTCGTCTCTCTACGAGGTCCCATTTACTAAACAATGCAATCACAAATGCAATAAACAAAGTCGGGCTCAGCAAGGTAAGCAATCCAAGTTCTCAAGCTCATTTTCAATTAAAACAAATCATTTCATTAGCATTGATATGGCAATGGGTCCCTCTAACATGCTTCACCACAGCATACACCACAATTGTAACATGCTTACAATTCATACATCATACTTTCACTCAACAAGCATACAAAGCAATCATACACTTATCACCCACATAACCATTCCCAAATACTCGAGAACCTGGCTCTGATACCACCAAATGTAACCCCCTTATCCCGGCCTAGATGGTTGACCCGAACTACGAAGATTACACGGGGAAAACCAAAGTCAACCCGAAAGTCAACCTTGATTAACGACCCTTTTTTTCTTTTTAAACTTATCTAAATGCATATTAACCCTAGGTGAACTCTTGAGATAAGCAAACTCTAAATCACAGCAATTGGAAAACAATTAGGGACTCAATTGCATAACTTACGAATTTAGGGACCAATTTGTAAATTCTGGAAATTATGAGGACTTAGCCAATTTTTGAGTTACCATTATGAAATTAGTCATATTTCATGCCTCTCTGTCAAATTTCATCTCAAACGGACACTCCGAACAAAAGCAATTGCATAAGCAAAGTTCAGGACCAAAACGTGAGGTTTTCAAAACATATAACCATAAGATTCAGTGCCCAACGGTCGAGTGTTCCAAAACGAGGAAGTACCGTTCCGAAATGCGGGACCGTTCCGAAACCTGTTGCGGAACAGGGCTTGACAGTAGCAAATCCGTTTCAGAACGGCTCTACCCGTTTCGAAACGCCATGGCCATTTCAAGCCACATGTTCTGAAACAGTAGCACCCGTTCCGATACGGGCTGCCCAGAAATGCAGAATTTTTCTGGTTTATCACCCTTTCGACCCAACAAACACATACATAAGACCTCCTTATCATGCCAACAAGTCATCAAACATTAAAGGAACATTTAAGCATCATCAAAACTCAATCATGGCATCACTTAAGGAAAATCCCAAATCTATAGGCATGCATCCTATAAAAGAAATCATGCAATCATCAAATCACCAAACCAAAACCAAATGGCCATTTACATGTTCCAACATCATCAAAGACATTAAACCAAACTTATGGAGTCCAAAACATCTCCCAAAAACACAATCTAGGTTCCCATTGCCAAATACCAAATGCTAATAGTGTTGTGAAAATAATCACCATACATGAGCTTAAACTTTCACTTGGATCCTTGACCTCCTTACTGCCCTTAAGCACTTCAATGCTCTGCATTATTGGTTCAAGAAAGAGATAGCGTAAGCACATATGCTTAGTGAGGAAATGCTCTAATAAAACAACACAATAATGCACTTTGTAAAAACACCTTTCCAAGGCCTTTAATTTCAAAACAACATTTATCATGCATCTATGCATACAAACCAAGCATCTCATGCTTCAATTCAACAACATGTCATATTGGCTTTCAAGTGATAATCCATAACCATTTTTCAACTCAAAAAATAATCGGATACGCGGATTACAAGCGTTGTCCCATACGCTTCATACACACTACCAATATCAAGGTGGAGTTTACCGGTACAATCACAACCCCTCAACACCCGTGATGGAGTCTACGGTACAATCACAACCCCTCCACATCACTCATTGGTAGTTGTATAACATCACTAATGAGAACACGGGACACACAACACAAGATCCACGCATGGACTTTTAACCACCACTGTGATCTTAACCATCTCGTTAGTGTACTTGGATGGAGTTTACGGTACAATCACAACCCCTCAACATCTAAGGCGACTTTATTCACGGTGCACCCAATCCTATAGCCGGCTAACTATATCCGATTCAAGTACTTTTAAACCAACACATCACTTGCCAATATACATCATTTAACATCATCAATCCACTGTTTTAAAGCATTTAACAAAGCCATTAACCATCATGCATCACTATGCATCAAAACCACATTTATCAATGTCAAACCAAGGATCTCTTACCTTGAGCATCCTACAACACATGGCTTACAAAACCAGCATTAAACATGCTAAAATATGCTTTCAAAACAAAATTTAAAACATGCAAAATAAACACATTGCATTCAACCATCTCATGGTTCATCAAAAAGAGAGTTTCTCCGAAAGCTTACTCTTGAGCTTAGCTAAGTTGTTTAGACTTAAACTAAGCTCCCATAACCTTCAAACATTGGTTTCAAAGCTGAAAACCAAACTTCACTCACCGATTCCGTTTCACAAGCTTGTTGAAACACCGATCAAGCCTCCGGATCAACACCACAAGGATCCGAAGATATCTCCCCTGTTTTAAACACATCAAAGCAGAGGATCAATGCATCATCATGCATTAAAATCTTCAGCCACAACACCTAAACTCGCTGCTCTCACCAAAACTCACATTTCGGCTACCAAACACAACCGAAATCACATCCAAACACCTCTACAACATTACCCAGCCAAGATCCATCAATTCTAATCATTCTTAGACATCAATTAACATCCAAAAAGAACCTAATCACGTCCTTATACCCCCAGCTATAGCAGAACATCAAAATCATCCCAAAAACCACCATTAACTCAAGCAAAAACTTAGGAAAATCAACCTATTTGGGATTGCATTGATTAAACCTCAATTACACATCATTTATTCATCCAAAATACATCAAGAAGACATCTCAAAACAGAGCCCAATCATTTAATACGAATTTATTCAAAATTAAATCCAAATCTTGCATTTAAAGCCAAAATCAAGATCACAACATCAAAACCTTTAATAAAACTCAAATTAAGGATTGAGAACTTGGGAATTTCAGTAAAGAACTGAGTATTTAGAGGAGAAGGACGTTCATACCTCTAAATGTGGATTTCTCCTTGTTTAGAGCCAAAATTCTTGAAAATTCAATAAGCAATTGATGAGGATTTGGTGTAGAAATGATTAGAAATCATTTAGAGATTGGAATCTCAACTTTAGATGTGAAAATCAGAGGAAAAGTGGCTGGGGAAATGTGTTTGTCTGAGGGAAAATTGAGAGAAAAAGAAATGGGAAAATTTTGACAAAAGTTAGTTATAAAACCAAAATATCTATTTTCCCTCCTTTCCTTTTATTAAATAACATTAAATAAATCTTTAATATTTAAGAAAAATCTGGAGAAACCCTCCCTTGGGTAAATTAGCTCCTTAAAGATTCAAAGTTTCAATCCTTTTAAAACAGTCTCCAACTTTTCAAAAATTACATTTTAGTCACTAACTTGAAATGTCATATTTCCAAACCCCATTTTGTAAAATTGATTTCACCACTCTCTTATATATAATAAAAGAGGATTTTTAGATATTTTTCTATATTTTTAATGCATCCCGAACTAGGCTTTCCCTAAAATCACCTTTTATACTCAAACCGTAATTTAAACCGGTCCGGTTCAGACCCTAAACTTCCAAGCCCAAAATTGGGGTGTTACAATAGGTATAACTATGGATGTATAAACATATGGTTGATAGCCATTTTTTTGTAAATATAAGATACTAGTTTGAAGTTATGTTTTATGATTTTAACCTAATCGAATATATATATATATATATATATGTATCCTTTAGCTTGTACTAGTTGTCATGTTGTATATATAGAACATGGTGGTTTAGTAGTAATTCGAATGATATATGTTATGAATTGTTTGGTTAGCTATTGGATTAACGATATATGATTATATTGATAAAACCCCTCTATGTTATCCGAATGAGTGAAGTATGAACATGATTGGTATCTTGATGTTATTGTTGAATTGAATAGGTTATAGTATTATGCATGATCTTATGCTTATGTGTAATGGTTGAATTAATGTGGTTTGTTAGACTGGTGAACTTCATCGAATATTGTAAGTAGTTAAAAAGGATCGAAAATGGCTATAAAACATGAATATAGGCTTGTAAAATGCATCTAGTTGTTCGTTGTTGTTTAAGTGATAAGCAAGAATGATTTTCTTGTGGTGAAAGCACGTATAATTGGTTTCTTGTTAAGTAAGTATGTTCATGTGAATGGTAGTATGAATGTATATAAGTTTGGTTAATAGCTACATGAATGATATGATAGTAAAAAGGTTTTTGTTAGCCCCCATTCTGATATGTAAAGTTTAAAAGATTCAATGGTTATATGTTAAAATTCTTCCTGCATTTGTTCCTAAGTGTCCTCTGCGCGTCGTAATGCTCTACACTCCTAACCGTGTGTGGAGTGTTATAAGGATCGATTGCTCTCTTGACTTTCTGGAACCTCTCAAGGATCCCATCGATGAGGGCACACTTCTCCATTACAAATTTCATTTCATTGATGGAGAATGGATTCGTGTCGAGCATCCTCCTCAAGTTGCAGCCCCCGAACCTCAACCTCAAGTTGCTCCACAAAACAACAAAGTTATCATGACTTTCCTTACTAAGCAATTCAATGGCTTGTGAACCAACATGGACTCCGGTTTTTCCACTCTTGACACTCGCCTCACTTTCATGGAGGGACGTATCCAAAGTGTTGAGAATCACCTCACATCGGTTGAAACTCAACAAACCTTTATCGACATGTATTTTACCGGCTTCTATGGCCAATAGAGACAATTTCGAAGGAGCTCTGCCAATGATGAAGATGAATATAATGATGAGCCTTAGATCTTTGCATTCCATTGCATATCATTTAGTTTAGGATTTCCTTGTTTTTGCACCTATCTATGTTTTTGTTTTAAGACCTATGCTTTAATTTATTGTTTTTAGGTATTAAGTTTGGCTCGTATGTTTGGATATTATGAACTTATTTTGCTTTGGTTTATTATGCTTAATGAAATTATGTTGCTTTAATTATGCTTTGTTTGGATCTTGTGATATATTGCTTTATCTCGTGATTATATTCCTTCATTGATTTTGATCTAACAAAAAGGGGGAGAAGGGTTACGCTAAAAATTTTCAAAATATTTTTCAAAACCTATCTTCAATTTAAGGGGAGTTTAAAATTGATTTGGTTTTGTTATATCAAAAAAGGAGGAGATTGCAAAACCAATATTTGATTTTGATATAACAAATAATCTAAGGACTAAATTGCAAAGTAAATAATTTTTTAAGTAATCAAAATACTTACATTTGACAAGAAAAGTTTATACTTAAAATGTTTTGAATTCAAATCTTAAACCCCATAAATTTTCTAAGTGTTTCAAAGCCAAAATACACAAAATTTCCTAGGCATTTCGAAACACCCTTAAAGTGTTTCGATACGTTTTGCCACTAGAAAGATCCGTTTCGATACGGACTATTCTCGTTTCGATACAACCTTCAGATGGGCTTTTGATTTTTAAGTGTTGTTTCGAAACGACTCATACCCGTTTCGATACAGGGGTTAAGTATTTTCAAAATCAAGCATTAAATGAACTAGTTGTTACTTGTCAGAAACGAACTTTTGAAATTTTGGTTAAGTGTTTCGATACACCTTTATGTTGTTTCGAAACAAAAGTTTACAATTTCAAAACGTTTTGATACAACCTATTCTCGTTTCGATACGATCCTTTTTTTGCACTTTACTATTTCGATACAGGCTATAGTGTTTCGATACGAGCCCTTCTTACACACAACGTCTCTTTCTTTTTTTGGTGTCCGCTTTGATATAGGGTCTCGTGTTCCGATACATGTAGTTGGAGAACAACATTTATGGAGGGAAAAGAGAGCCCCAATAGCTCAATTGATGATCTCAACCACCCAAACGGCTAGAAATCAATGAGAATGTATAAAAGCAAGCCTAAAAAGCACCATCAATATCGATTGAACCTTCAAGCAGCATCAAAGCATTTATTCCAAACCCTTTAGCCTATTAGATTCAAATTGTGTACTCAACTTGTAAAATTCGCAATATTATTATCTTTCTTTCAAGTTTGGGGAGTGTTGGTTTGAAATTGGGCAATATATTAGTCTTGTGAGGGATACATTTCAAATTACCTTTTGTTCTTTGTAATTGAGAGTCTTGTCATTCAATATTCGGGTAGAAAGATTGGATTTGTAAAGGTTGCCTCCTTAGCCTAGAAAAGGGGAAGAACAAATTAGTAAAGAGTTTGTTGAAAATCCTTAGTGAGAGCTAAGGTAGTGGATGTAAAGCTTGTTTAGAAGCTTGAACCATTATAATTGCCTTGTTCTTCATTTTTAATTGTTTTCTCCTTTTAATTCTTAAAGTGCCAATTCACCCCCTCTTGGCCATATCGATTTATTCGATCCACTAAACAATAAACAATATCAATTATTTTGAACAAGGGTTCTTTAAAATTCCTAATCCAATTTCCAAAGGCCTAAAACCCAATATTTATATTGTATCACTCTTACAACAGCCATTTCAAATACAAGGATGGATTTCTACCATTGAACAACATAATTAAACATACACATAAACCATGCATCGAATTTATAATCTAATCAAACATACAAACTTTATTCATACGAATTCAAAGAGGTATTTAAGTATTACCTCGACTTAGAGCTACAACGGTCGACCTTAAATGCTCCTATGATCCCTCACAATCCAATATTAGACATCTCACAACCCTAAAATTCAAAGTAATTCGAATTACATCAAAAACGATACTTAAACGTGATAAACATGCTTGATCATAATGGCAAATGTTAAAAAACAACTTATCAGGTTCAAATTTGGTGAAACGGGTTGCGGAATCGAACGCATGACGTCAAAAACCCCACAGGTTAGGTCCTAAAGAAAAAGTTAACTCGGGTTAAAAAGTCAACGGTCAACACCTCGTTCAAACTCAACACCAGGTAAAATGCCAGCTAGTCAACGGGTCAACTAGTCAAGGGCTCAAATGGCTTGGCTTGACGGCTCGGTCAATGCAGTTCGTGGCTTGGTAAAAAATGGCTAAACAGTCCAACTTCAATGCAACTTGATGGCTTCCACCTACTATAAGATGAAGCCCGCACATGACCGACAGTGCATACGACGCGTGCGGCGATTTCTAGTGGCGGGAAAAGTCCGGCGAGCTCCAGACCAACTTTTACAATGATAATGAGTTCACCGGTGATGTTGGTTTGCGACGAATAGCAGTAGAGAACCATGTTTTGCAATATTTGAACCTTCACGAGCCTTATTCCGACAAATGACAACGAGAACAGTGGTGAAACAAAGCTTCAATCATTCCTCCTCTCTCTAAAATATCTCACTCTTTTTTATTTATTTCTTTTTCCTTTTCTAATCAGACACACAATAACAAATCCACTTTAATGTCTCTAAAACACCGATGAGTAAATTACTCACATGACCATTTAACTCTTAAAAATCTTACTCTTTAAGCATTAAACTTCAACTCTTTTACATTTTAGTCACCAAAACCACTAAAATTGAGCTTTAAAGTCTTGATTCCTTTCAATTTAGTCTTTAATTAAAATAATCAAAACTCAATTACCTTACCCGAATCACTAATTCGAAAACTGGGCCATTACATTTCATTCAAGCTCTTTGAGCATGTGAAATATAGTCAAGTTTTTTTATAACAAGCAACACACGAAATTTAGTTTCTTTTAATAAATGTGCATATAAATATCAATAATTCTTCGCATGATTATTGACCAAGATGGTTTAACCAATTATGTCAACTATATATATATATAGATAGATAGATATTTTTGAATTTCTAAACTTATGGTTTACCATAACATGTGATTCAATCTCACTCATACATGTGTAGTACAATCCGTACGAGTGCAGACAATTTTTTTCAAGATTTTCTTATTGCATTGAGTTATACTCATAATTTAGATATATTCAACGTCCATTCATTAATAGTCTCAATATAATATCAATTTCTACGAATGTCTTTTAAACTCAATAAGTTTCTTTACAACTTTGGTGAGTATAATGCATTCTAAATTTGAAATTCAGTTTCATTTGACAATAATATTTGTTCTTCTGGAGCCTCCTATGATATCAATATTTCCAAATATAGTACTCATATTTTTCTCTTGTATTATTAAATGGAAAAAATATTTCTTATGCTTAAAAATAGTATTAGTAGTTACAATGTTTGTTAAGCATATATCTTCACCATTTATCGCAGGTTGAAAAGTATTCATATTCTGTAAAAAAAATTTAAAAACATTATGAAAAATACTAAAATATATAGATATGCAAGAAAATATAAAACATAACAACTTGTAAAGTAAATTGACATATAAAATAATAAATTAAAAGATCAATTATTCTCTTTAAGTATTATGAGAAAATAAATTAAAAGGTAAATTATTTTTTTTCAGGGTTATTAGAATCAACAATCATCTTCGTTATTTTCCCAAAAAAATTTATTTTTCTTTCCTTTATCATTCATGATTGTGGATAAAGGTCTACAATGTTTCGGCGTATGACAAGTACAAGATCAATAATTTGTACCATTGCAATGATAACATAAAAGATTTCATTTTCTTAATATAAATTTTATCACTATTGTTACCGTTATAATCTCTCTTCGAGTGAGTATAAACATTCTTAAAATGATCATCTTATTCATATTTATGTTCATGGCCTCAATCGCGACCACAACTACTAATGTAATATTTATTTATTTTTTCAACTATAAAATGTCGTATTCACTGTAAAGAACGAAGTAGAGTCAGTGGGACGAAATTTATGATTTTTTATTAGTAACTCATTATTTTGCTCAGCCACAATAAGATAAAATATTAACTCATAATATTTTACGATATTGTGTCTGTAGGAAAATATTATTTGCATGAAAAATTGAGTATGTTTTTATTAACATATCCTCATCAGTGATACATTGATCACCTAAATTTAGTTGTTAAGTAATTTGAATCAAATATGAGTTATGTTCATTAATTGAATAATGATTTATCATGTAAAATATAAATTTATAACAATCATACTGTTAAATTAAAACTATTCAACATAAAATTTATTTTCTTGTAGATACAAAATCACCATGATTTATCACACCTTAAAATTTTAGTCTAAAGAATAAAAATAAAAGTAGTGTTTACCGATATTGATTTTTCTGTCGAGAAAAATAGAGACAATGCAAATTACCAAGATAGCTTCCATAATCTTTTTATGTCATGTCTCTTTCCAAGCCATTATATTATGTAAAACTCAAAACACGGTTAAAAATATCAACTCTCATAATCTTCAATTTTCTATAATTAATATCGTGTTCACTACTTGTTATGCCATAAACATTAAGCAAACTAACATAATATAATAAATAAACAAATCCTTTGTGCAATACTACATAAGTAGCTTTGTTCACCGAGGTGAGTGATTCATGAATAGAACAAGTAGTTTTGTGAAGAAAAAAAACTTTTGGGGGTCAAAATAAGGTTAACGAAAGTATACATGGACAAAAGTAAATAATTTTAAAACTATTGAGAGCCAGATGCACTATTTTCCATCTTTCTAATTGTAAAATATAAACTTATTGAAGTTGTGCACAATATCTTTTTCAAATCATCTATTCATAGGCATAAGAGATAAATATCATATGAAACTTTAATTCTAATAAAGATTATAGATAAAATAAATCAATGTCCTAGATAAAATTCTTATCATGATAGATATTCATATATATATATATATATATATATATATATATATATATATATATATTCATAACAACTTATACTTGTTATAAATTAAAATAAAATTATAATGTAAACTATTCAAAGTTACATATGAACAATATTTTTACTATTTTAAATCATTTCTTACTTAAATACAAGAACATATTTATTTTTATATTAAAACAACAAATAATTAATAAGTCCAAAGAATATTTAATTATATTTTTTTTTGAAAATTGATACCACTAATTTTATTAAACGAGAAAATATCTAAAATTACAATGAAAGTTTACTGCTGAGTAAATAAACAACTAAATTTAGATACAAACCCAGAAGAAACAATTAGCAGCTCTAGATCACAACATGACCATACAATGAATAGGTAAGAACTTAATCCAAAGACTCGAAACAAAAGACGGATACAAACACCCTCAAATCGACGATGATGGGTAAAACCATCAACAAACAACATTAACAAATGCATATTACAATGATCGTACGTTGACAAAAAGGTCATTACCACAACTCAATCGCGAATAAACGGTAAATGTATTCGCGTATCCAAATCTGGTTCAAGGGTCCGAGAAGGGGGATCAGCAACATAATGAAAGGAACACCATCTTGATCAGTCGTGGCGTCGTCAAATTCAACCCTAATTAAAAATCAAAATAAAAAAACAAAAAACGTGCCAAAAGACAGAGAAATACGTACCAAAAGGTAGACTAAATCGTGCCACAAGAGCAGAATAGTTTATTAAAAACAAAAAATAAAACAATAGATCCGGCGGTCGGCAACCAATACTAAAACCGGTGCCGCCGTCGACAATTAAAAGATAAAAAGAGCAAAAATAGACAGCGGCGGCAAAAGATTTTCAGAGCAAAAGTTTTAGGTTTTCATTGCATTCTTGTTTTTTCTTATCTTTAATTATTGTGTATATTTAATTATATTTTGAGTTACACTTTCTTTGTAAATTAAATTGTTGAAATTCATAGATTAACAATATAACATATTTTAAATATTTTATTACATGTAATGTAATTAATTAAAAAAAAAAGCTAATTAAATGTATAAATACACATACAAGATATGTATAGAAAGAAACTAGTTATACTAAATATGACATCACTAATTGAATAACACCACCTTAAATAAAATAATGATAATAGTAATAAACTAATAATTACTTATCTATAAGTATTTTTTTAATAAAAAATAGGCAAATCTAGTTAAAAAGCTACTAACTTTTTTTACTTTAAAAAAATAATTAGTAATCTATTTTTGTAACAAAACTATCTACCCTTTCAATTTTTTTAAAGAAAAACGAATTGTTTTCTATCTATTAAAACTATTAAAAGTATTTAATTTATTAATTTAACTTCCTGAATAACCTCCAACATATAAAATTTTAGAAGAATCCAAACGAATTTGAATTTAAATTGGTATATAAGCTACACTAATTTAAATCCAAACCATTTTCGTTGTAGCCGAGTTGGAGGAGAAAACTCAGGGGGATCAAGGTTGTCTTCCATGGCGAACATAGCAAAGTACGCGCCAATCAATGGAGGAACAACAACAATCCCTGCAGCAGATTTTAAGAATCTTTCTTCAATCATCAAAACAAGAAGAATAGTTGCTTTCTTCATGTTTGGCTTCGTCGGTTTCTTTTATTTTTTAGCTTTCCCCCCTTCTTCTCCATGGGTCACCAACATCTCCTTCTCCAGGCCTTCACCTACTTCCTCTGCTTATTCTTTTAGATCTCAATGGCGACCTCTTAATTCGATTTCTTCTTCTTCTAATAACAATGCAACTCAGTTTCCCAAACCCATTGAGGAGCTACTTTCTGGGAAAAATACCAACAAAACCCAATCTCTCAACAAAAAAAAGCGATTCCCCAGTTGGAAAAACACAACTTTTGGGTCTCCCACCGGTCGTTTAAACAACACCCAGAGTTCAGTTTTGCATGCAAATCAATCCACCGTTTCTCCTCCTCCCCAGGCTGAAAACAAAGAGAATTCTGATAAAGCTCATGTTTTCAAGTCTAACCAGAATGCAACGCTCTCTGGAAAAACCCCAGAGACGGGTAATCAGAGCACAAATTCTTCACCAAAATCTGGATCTTCCAACAAGTTACGTTCTGGGAAGGTGCAAGAGGGTTTGGGGTCCATAACGCAGAAACAGGGGAATGGGGGTGGTTCAGGGTTGTCAGACAAAGAGGGGAATGGGGGTGGTTCAGGGTTGTCAGACAAACAGGGGAATGGGGGTGGTTCAGGGTTGCCAGACAAACAGGGGAATGGGGGTGGTTCAGGGTTGCCAGACAAAGAGGGGATGGAAAATTTAATCAATTCTTTGATGAATTGCGATTTGTTTGATGGGAAATGGGTGAAGGATGATTCCTACCCGCTTTATAAACCTGGGTCTTGTTCGTTCATCGATGAGCAATTTAGTTGTCTTGCCAATGGAAGAGCCGATGAAGGCTATGAGAAACTGAAATGGAAGCCTAATGGCTGCACTTTACCAAGGTACTCTCATCATATTTCATTGTCCCTTGGGAATCTATTTGATTCTGTTCATTAATTTTGTTTTCTTTTTAACCAAGCTGATATTATGATGTGTTGTTTCGTTTAAAGATTGAATGGTGGTCACATGTTGGAGTTATTGAGGGGGAAGAGGGTTGTTTTTGTTGGGGACTCTTTAAATAGGAATATGTGGGAATCTCTGATTTGCATCCTGAGAAACGCTGCAATAAAACCAGAAAATATTTATGAAGCCAAAGGAAGACATAATTTTCGGCATGAAGTTTCGTATTCTTTTGTATTCAAGGTACGATTTCCTTTTGCTATTTAAATTGCTCATCTTTGATGCATAATTTTGATGGAACTTGTTTTGTTTTCCTTTGGATGGTGATGAATAGGATTATAACTTCACTGTAGAGTTCTTTGTATCTCCTTTCCTGGTCCGAGAATGGGAAATACCGGACAAAAACAGCGCGAAGAAGCAGACACTGCGGCTTGATCTTGTTGGGAAATCGTCTGATGAATACAAATCGGCAGATATCCTTATTTTTAATACAGGCCATTGGTGGACTCACGAGAAAACTGCCAAAGGGTTGGTTCATCATTTTCACCGTATATGGCTGTTATTATTGGGTAGTCTAATGTTTTTCTTCCTCTTTTATTCTCCAGGAAAGATTATTACCAGGAAGGTAGTCATGTCTACAATAAATTGAATGTTCTGGAGGCCTTTCGAAAAGCTTTGACAACGTGGGCTAGATGGGTTGACACAAGTGTAAACCATACCAAGACTATGGTGTTCTTCAGGGGTTATTCCACATCGCATTTCAGGTAGAAATATGGCATTGCTTTGAATTTCATGCTATGAGTCAGTCAGTCTTTGACAAATGATTCATGGGTTTGTGCAGTGGTGGACAATGGAATTCCGGAGGTGCCTGTGACAGCGAAACGGAGCCGATCAGGAACGAGACGTATCTAAGGCCATATCTGCCAATGATGGTGGTGTTAGAAAGAGTGCTGAAGGGGATGAAAACGCATATCACCTACCTCAACATCACCCGGTTGACAGATTTCCGTAAGGATGGCCACCCCTCAATCTACCGCCAAGACCCAACCAAAAAGCTCACAGAGGACGAAAGAGTAGCGCCTCTAAAATACCAGGACTGCAGCCATTGGTGCCTTCCCGGTGTGCCAGATTTATGGAATGAGCTTTTATACGCCGAGCTGCTCGTAAAAGAAAACAAGATGCGGCAACATGAAAGAAGAGCTAGGTAAAATTAAAAAAAAAAAATTACCACATGAGCTTAAAATATTTTTCTTTCATTTTGTATTTTTAGAAACAATGAAAAGAAAAAGAAGGAAAGAAAATGATGGTAAAAAAAAACTAGTTTTTATTTTTTCACTACTGAATTACGGATGTAAATAATAGAATTAATGTATATTCTTGGAGAGGTCAAGTTTATGCTTGTAATACTGTTTGTTTTGTTTATAGTATTAGAATAGGCATAATGCCAAAAAAAAATATTTTTAATATTTGATTGAATAGTTACTTAGACACTACTCTTTTTTATCTACTTTAACCCTTAACATACAACACTTGTTGCTGAGAACTAAGGTAGACAGTGGCGAATCCATGAAAATATTATTGACTGGCCTAATATAAACAGAATAACAAATTTATCTAACATAACCCGTTTATATAGTTTTCAATTTAAAAATAGAGTAACAACTAAAAATAATATGATTAATTGTTAACGAACATACATGACTAAGTGTAAATAAGTTATCAATACCTATTTACAATGATGTAAATAAGTATCAATGGCTTTTAAATTTATGTTTTTTACTGTTATTTATAAGGATATATTTTATTGAATATTAGCTTCAGTAGCTAATTTTTTGCTTATTTTGGATATCATAAGAAATTATCACTTATTCAACAATTTAAACTAGTTTTATTTAAAGTTTCCACCCATGCATATTTTAACTGTATTAAACAAATTAAAATTTAAGGGAAAAGAATTGGAAAAAAATGTTATTGTGGAGACTTGAAACCACAACCATTGGACTAATATACTTATGGCTTAGCCATTTGGACTAAAGCCAATCTTTACTTATAGTTCACACGAGTTTAATTTAAACCATATGGTAAGGGTTGAATAAAAATATAAAAACTATGATTTGACTCTCAGCTACCATATTTTTGACGGGAGTTGTTTGTTCGAGTGGGGAGAGAACCCAGAAGGTTCTAAACCGTTTCACACCTCACAGCCACCGTCCGATCTCTTTCTCTGGCCGGCCGTGGCGTGCACCGCCACTGCTATCTGAGTTGTCGTCGCGTACCGATCAAGCCGCAGATGTCACTCGCCCAGTCTCTGCGTCGTCCGTCGTGGAGGTCGAGTTGAAGGCCCAGCAAAAACCCATTGCTTGCCGTCACTATTTCTGTATTTTCCGGCGTATTCTAGTGTCAGGTTATGAATTGAAGGCCACCACCGTTCTCAGGGAACCAGGGCGAGCAAAACCCTGGTGGCCAACCGTCGGTTTGTTTCCGTTTGGAGCATCATCGGAGCTACGCCATTCTCGGTCATTTTTCCTCCATTTCGATAAGTCCGGTGAGTTCTCCGACCTGATCTCAGTTAATGGAAATGATAACTGAGTTTATTTGGTTTTGTTTTTGTATTCTGGTGGTGTTCCCCGGCTAAAATGGTCGCACGTGGCAACCACGCGCCGCTTCGGGCGAAATTCGGCCATCTTTGGTAGTGGCTTAGGAACTGGATCGGCTAGATCGGTCTTGGAACCAGTCTGCTGTAGAACCGTCCGACCCGTTCACTGAACTGAACTGTCCGACCTGAACCGTCCGACTCGTTGACCGACCCGAACCGAGTAGATCCGTCTGAGTCAACTCGGTGAGTCAGCCCGACAAAGTCGAATTAGTGAGTTAACTCGCCTGAGTCAACACGGCTGACTATTGTAAGATGACGTCAGCGTTGACCGGCGCTGACGTAAGTGTTGACTTTGACAAAAAGTTGACTTTTTTTTCTTCTGAAAACCCATATTTAATGCTTTTCGATGTCCCGAGTCCGATTTTGAAGTCTGTTTCGTCAAATTCAAACCCGATAAGGTGTTAATCCACATTTGAATTTCTAGATAAATCTGATTTTCGTGTTTAAGTTATGTTCCTAATGTAAATTATTTTACCATGTATCCAGGGTAACGAGGGACGTCAAATTCGAGCTCGAGGGCGATCGATTGAAGCTTCAAAGGCCGACCTACATAGCTCGGAGTCGAGGTAATGCCCTCTACTTCTTGTGTACTAACAAACATGTTAATTAATAGTTGATGCATGAAATATCAAATGAAGCAAGGTATAATATAAGAATACTGATGAGGACCCGTGTGACATAATTAAGAACTATATGACACGTATAAATTTTTGAGATCTATAAATTAAATGATAAGTCGGTTATCCCTGAATATCTGTTAAAACCTCAGTTAACAAAAACATATGTATATATATAAGAGTTCTGATTCAAAATTGAATTCAATGACTGACAAATTTTGTGGCGTTATTGATGATGTGCTAGGAAATTAAAGTATGATGAACGACCCCTATTCGATTGATGCTCACATTCATGGTTATGTACATGACTCCAATGGGATAAGTAGAAAATGTATACATAAGTTGATTCCTACTTTACTGATTTAAAACTAAATTACATCATGGACATCATTAAAGGTCTCTTCAAGTTCAGTCTAGTCAGGTTGATAATTTTACTCGTATTCGGTTCCTCTACTTTGGTAAGGTTAATTCCTCTCGTACCAAGTTCCTCAGCTTTGGCGAGGGTAATTCCTTACTGTTATTGTTATAGGTTCCTCTGCTTCGGTGATGGTAATTCCTTACTGTTATCGTTACAGGTTCCTCTGCTTCGGCGAGGGTAATTCTCTACTGTTATCGTTATAGGCTCCTCTGCTTCGGCGTTGGTAATTCCTTATTGTTATCGTTACAGGTTCCTCTACTTCGGCGAGGGTAATTCCTTATTGTTATCGTTACAGGTTCCTCTGCTTCGGTGAGGGCAATTCCTTAATGTTATCATTACAGGTTCCTCTGCTTCGACGAGGGTAATTCCTTACTTTTATCCTTACAGGTTCCTCTACTTCGGCGAGGGTAATTCCTTACTGTTATCGTTACAGGTTCCTTTGCTTCGGCGAGGGTAATTCCTTACTGTTATTGTTACAGGTTCCTCTGCTTCGACGAGGGTAATTCCTTACTGTTATCGTTATAGGTTCCTCTGCTTCTGCAAGGGTAATTCCGCTCAGACCTGAAGTATTTCTTCGGGAAGGTACCTACGTTTTTGGGGCTTATGTTGAGTGGATCAATGGGATTGATCTAGACCAAGAGGGGGGGTGAATTGGTATTTTAAAATTTTGTTGGAGTGAAAGGATAGCTAAAAATGAAGAACAAAGGATTTTAGAGTGGTTCAAGTTCCAAATGAACTCTACATCCACTACCTTAGCTACCACTAAGGATTTGCAACAATTCACTAATTTGTTCTTCCCCTTTTCAAGGTTTAGGAGGTAACCTTTACACAACTGGTCAAATTTTCTACCCAAAATTTGACCAAACCCTCACAAATAAACAAAGAAGAAATTGAGCAAGAAAGATATCTCTTAAATACAATATTGCCCCTTGAAGTACAACACTCAACCCAAATTTGAAGATAGAATAGGAATTGAATACAACTCAATTTGGGGTTTACAAGAAATTGGAAAATAGGCACACTTGAGGTTGGATTTTTGCTTGGATGTTTATCTTTGATGCAATAGTTGTTACTGGTCTTCAATGAGCTTCAATTTATACCTTCTCTATCAATTCTAGACGTTTGGGTGGTTAGGGTACTGATTATAGCCGTTGGGACCCTCTCTTTTCACCATAAATGAACTTAAGCAGCTATCCGTATCGGTACACGAGGACTCGTATCGATACCTGTCTCAAAACAGAAAAAGTCGTTGCACATAATAAAGAGGGCATATCGAAATTCATGTAAGCGTATCGGTACGAGACAAGGACCGTTTCGATACGGAAGAGACCGTATCGATACCTTTTTCTCAACTTAGTTCACTGGAAGTTTCCGTTTCGATATGGGGGTACACCGTATCGATACGGGACAACTGCCACTTTAAATGTTAGTTACCTAACGACTGACACCAACGGTCAAAAACATTTAAAACACTTCGAATTAAAAATTCAGTTAAAATCGTATCGATACGGGTTAAGCCGTATCGGTACACCATTCAAACTCCTTTAGTTTTTGCAGAGGGGCGTATCGATACGGATTGAATCTGTTTCAATACGCTGTTTCGATACGGTTAAGAGCGTATCGAAATGCGTCTTTCCAGTAGCCAACTTTGTAAAAAAGGTATCGATACGGATGGAGGCGTATCGATACACCTGAACGATTTTCAATACTTTGGCCTTGGAACACTTAGAAAATATTTGGAGTTTGAGTTTTTCAAATCAGTTTAAAGTGTTGGTGATTTATAAATCATTTAAGGGACTTAGAAATCTATTTCAAGTTTTCAATTTAGTCCTTAACATACTTAGTTATATCAAAATCAAACATAGGTTTTAGAATCTCCCCTTTTTGATATAACAAAACCAAAACTTGAAATTTTTGATACTTTCAAAAAACTTTGCAAAATAACTCCATCTTAATATTAGCTAGGTAACTTTTAAGTTTGAAAATCAGAATTTTTAAGTGTGTGAGCTTCCCTCTCTGTAACACCCCAATTTTGGGCTTAGAAGTTTGGCGTCTGAACCAGACCGGTCTGATTTTCAGTTCGAATATAAAAGGAGGTTTTAGGGAAAGCCTAGTTCGAGATGCTTTAAAAATATGGAAAAATATCTAAAAATCCTCTTTTAATATATATAGGAGAGTGGTGAAATCAATTTTGCAAAATAAGGTTTGGAAATACTACATTTCGGTGTAGTGACTAAAATGCGATTTTAGAAAAGTTTAGTGGTGACTGTTTTGTAAGGATTGAAACTTTGAATCTTTAAGGAGCTAATTTACCCAAAAATGATTTCTCCAGATTTTCCCTTAATTTGGGTGAATTAATTAATATTTTAATTAATTAAAAGAAAAGGGAAACTACTTTTTGGAATTTCATAACTACCTTTTCCTAAATTTCTCTCATTCCTTTTTCTCTCAAAATTCCATCATCCAAACGCTTTTTCTCCAGCAACTTTTGCATTGATCTTCACTTCAATTGATGAGATTTCTATCATCAATTAGTTCCTAATCAATCTTGCATCAAATCCTTTTGATTTCCTCATTGAATTTTCAAGGAAATTGGCTCAAATAAAGGAGAAATCACCATTTAGAGGTAAGATTGTTCTTCTCCTCTAAATACTCAGTTCTTTACTGAAATTCCCAAGTTGTCAATCCTTAATTTCAGTTTTGTAAATGATTTTAATGTTAGAAACTTGATTTTTGGCTTAAAACTCAAGATTTGGAAGAAATCTTGAAGAATTTCGTTGTGATTGCTTGGGCTCTGTTTTGAGATGATTCTTAAATGTATTTTGGATGTCTAATGATGTGGAAATGAGGTTTTATCAATGCAATCCCTAATAGGTTGTAATATCTAAGTTTTTGCTTATGAAAATGGTGGTTTTGAGGTGTTTTTGGTGTTCTGTTATAGATGGAGGTATAAGGACGAGTTTAGGTTTATTTTGGATGTTAATTGATGTTTAGAAATGGTAAGAAGTGATGGATCTTGGCTGGGTTAAGTTTTGGAAGAGTTTGGAGGTGTTTTCGGTTGTGTTTGGTAGCCGAAAAGTTGGCTGTGGGTAGAGCAGCGGGTTGAAATGTGTTGGCTGAAGATTTCAATGCATGATGATGCATTAATCCTCTGCTTTGATGTGTTTAAAATAGGGGAGACATCTTCGGACACTTTTGGAGTTGATCCGGAGGCTTGATTGGCGTTTCGGAAAGCAAGCGAAACGTAATTGGTGAGTGGAGTTGGGTTTCCAGCTTTGAAACAATTATTTGAAGGTTTTGGGAGCTTAGTTTAAGTCTAAACAACTTAGCTAAGCTCAAGAGTAAGTTTTCGGAAAAACTCCCTTGGATGAGCCATGAAGTGGTTTGATGCATTGGTTATAATTTGCATGTTTAAATTCTTTTTTAAAAGCATGTTTTAGCATGGCTAATGCTAGTTTTGAAAGCCATGTATTGAAGGATGCTCAAGGTAAGAGATCCTTGGTTTGACATATTGTTAATATGGTTTTGATGCATAGTGATGCATGATGTTAAATGGCTTTGATTAATGCTTTAAAACAGTGAATTGTTGATGGTAAATGAGGTATATTGGCAAGTGATATAATGGTTTTAAAGTACTTGAATCGGATATAGTTAGCCGGCTATAGGATTGGGTGCACCGTGAATAAAGTCGCCTTGGATGTCGAGGGGTTGTGATTGTACCGTAAACTCCATCCAAGTACCCTAACGAGTGAGGTAAGATCACAACGGTGGTTAAAAGTCTGTGTGTGGATCTTGTGTTATGTGTCCCTTGCACTCGTTAGTGGAATTATACAACTACCGATGAGTGATGTGGAGGGGTTGTGATTGTACCGATAAACTCCATCACGGGTGTTGAGGGGTTGTGATTGTACTGATAAACTCCACCTTATGTTGTTCGGTAGTGTGTATGAAGCGTATGGGACAACGCTTGTAATCCGCGTATTCGATTGTGTTTTGTGTTGTAAATGGTTATGAATTATCACTTGAAAGCCAATATGATATGTTGTGTGTAATGAAGCATGAGATGCTTGTAAAGTATGCAAGGTTGCATGAAAAGTGATGAGCATGAGTTTAAAAAGCTAGTTGAAAGTGTTTTCTAAGTGCATTATTGTGTTGTTTTCTTTAGAGCATGCCTCACTAAGCAATTGTGCTTACGCTCTCTCTCTTGTACCAATAATGCAGATAATTGAAGTGTTTAAGGGCAACAAGGAGGCTAGAGTGTCCAAGGGAAACCAAGCTCATGTATGGTGATGTTTCCATACACTATTAGTTTTGGTAATTTGGCAATGGGAACCTAAGATGTGTTTTGGGAGATGTGTTGAACTCCCTAGGTTATGGCATGTTGTTTTTGATGGTTTGAATTTGTAAATGACCTTTTAATGCTTGTTTTGGAGATTGGTTGATTGCTTGGTTTTGGATAATAGGAAGCATGCCTATAGATATGTGAAATTCCATGTTTGATGTTATGAATGTGTTTAGGAGTTACAAACATGCTCCTTATATGTATGATGACATGTTGGCATGACTAGGAAGTCATTAGGTTGTGTTTGAGTGGATCTATGTATGAAAAACCAGCAAAATCTGTAGCTTCTGGGCAAACCATATCGGAACACCCACTGCGTTTCGAAACGGGGGCCTGTAATGGCCTTCGTGTTTCGAAACGGTTGGAGGCTGTTTTGAAACGGTTTGGCTACTGGAAGGCCCTGTTTCGGAACCAGTCTCGGAACCAACACGTGTTTCGGAACGGTCATTGCCGTTTCGAAACAGGTGACCGTTGGGCACTGATTTGAATGGTGTTGAGGTTTGCAAGCTTTACGTTTTAGTCCCGAAAGTTGTATTTGCAATTGTATGAGTTCGAGATGTCCAATTAAGGTGAAATTTGACAGGGAAGCATGTAACATGACTAATTTAGTATTGGTAACTTTAAAATCAGTTATGACCTTCTAATTTACAAAAATTACATTTTGGTCCTTAATAGTTGTTTATTGTGCAATTGAGTCCCTTTTTGAAATCCGATCGCTGTTCTTTACATGTATATGAATCTCGAGTGTACACCTAGGGTTAACATGTATCTAGATAAGATTAAAAAGGAAAAAAGGGTCGTTAATCGAGGTTGACTTTCGGGTTGAATTTGATTTTCCCTGTGTAATCTCCGTAGTTCGGGTCAACCGTCTAGGCCGGGCTAAGGGGGTTACACTCTCCCCCTTTTTGTTAGATCAGTAATGATTGAGACATAATGTAAAGTGCATACATAGGCAAAAGGTATACATAAGCAAGCAACATAATATCATTAAGTTCAAATAAAAGTTAACATCAACTAAAATCCAAATAATAGAAAATCAAAGCATATGTTGTAGAATAATTCAAACTTAATCCTAAAAACATAAAAAAGGTGCATAAAATAAATATCCTAAATGATATGAATGGTATGCAAAGATAGACTACTATGCATCTCCATCGCCTTCTTCATCATCTTCCTCAATTGGATCATCATTCCTCATAGTTTGACGCCACTCGTCATGGAAAGCGGCGAGAGAGATATTCATTGAGTTGTGACCGCCTTCATGCGAAGTGAGTCGAGTCTCCACGTTCTTCATCCGATATTCAAGGCTTGTAAACCTTGTATCAATAGCGGTAAATCCTGAATTCATAACTTGATCGATTGAAGCCATTCTCGTGTACAAACCCGTGAATTGCTCATTGAGATAAGTCATGAGGGAGTCCATAGAAGGTGGAGGAGGAGCTTGAGGAACTTGTTCAACTTGAGGATTAGCAAATTGTTCCGTGGCCTCACTACGGAGCTCGAATAGACGAAGCCAATTCCCATTAAAGTAATGTAACTTACCCCTTGCAAGAGATCGCTCATCGATAGGATCGGTGAGGGGAGTTGGGTAGTCTTGCGAGCAATCAATCTTCTTTTGTTGGAAGAAGTAACTCAAGGCCGTACCATAGGTGAAAGAAGTGACAAGTGTGGTGTGGCGGTGTTGCACGAGATAGACAATCTCCGCAAACATAATACGAGCAAGGTTCAAACGTTTTCTCTCACGGAAGCATCGAATCCAAAAATCATCTACTTGGCGGATAGTGGAATACTTCCCTCCCGAGGGCCTAAACCACCAAGAAACCATCAAATGGAGGATCTGAGCATTTAGGGCGGTGACAGAACCACTTAGAACATGGCCAAGGGCATTCTCATCATCACAGCCTTCATCCTCTAACTTGAACACATCACAAATAGATTGAACATCTATAGTGATCTTTTTACCCATAAGATGAGAATTAACGGCCGTAACAACACCATATCGATCGGCACAACATTTGGCATTAACATAAAAGATCAAAACTAAAATTCGAAAGTAAAATCCAGGAATAGTGAGAAAATCCATAAACTTCCATTCTTGGAGAGAAGGTAGACATTCAAATTTGAAGCGCTCCGAGTTAAGAAAAGGAATAGAGATTACCCTCTCCGGATAGATCTTATAGTTTTGAAATTGGCGAAAATAGGTGAGAGCTCCGGGGGTTTGAAAAGATTGTTGATAGATATGAGTGAGATTCGGACGAGCACCACCTCCGGTATTTGATCCTTCACCGGTATCACTAGTGTGTGTTCTCTTTTTAGGAGGTGCATTGAACTAGATAAAACAATGTATGCATTAAGATTTCTTCATTCAACTCATTGAAAACCAATAATTAAGGTTAAATTTTTTTTATAAAGAAAACAAAAATTGAAAAGAGATTTTGGTTTGAGAAGACAAAACAAAAACAAAACAAGAGAAAATTTGAAACGAAAATTAAAAGAAAAATTAAAAGAAAAAGAAAGAGTTTTACCTTGATATTGATTAAAGAGGAATGGGAGAAGAGCTTAACACCCAATTGATGAAAAAGATTAAGAGCTTTGCTTGATTTTGAAAACCCTCTAGAGATTTTGAGTTGTGGTGTGAAAATATGAGGGAAAGAGAGGCTATTTATAGAGTGAAAACGGCTAGGGTTTTTAGGGTTTTAAGAAAATTTAATTTTGGTAAAAGTTGAACTCTTAAATGCCAATTGATAGCTGTTTGCGCAATCGCGTGTCGATATGCTTGAGGGTGTATCGATACGGGGGTAAAAATGTAATTCCATTTAAAATGCCCGTTGAAGGATCGTATCTAAACGAATGTAATCCGTATCGAAACGATTGTTGCTCATATCGAAATGGGTTTTACCGTATCGATACCCATTTTAGGCAAAATGAAGACTGGGAAGCTAATACAATACTCGTTTCGATACGCTTAAGGCTCTATCGATACCCTATGCCCAGAAATACATTTTAGGCTTGAAGAACAACCAAAAGCTCGATTCTAACATCTCCTAAAAGAATGAAAATGATGAATGAGCAGTTCTAAGCATATTTTAACAGAATCACACTCTCTCTAGCTATAAGCATGAATATTTTCAAGAGCTACAACACATTAACATGCAATTTCACAAGATCAAGCAATTTAAGCACAAAAAGGGTCCTAAAAGGTCAAGATATGCTAGTTAGACCTAACTCTCTTCTAAGGGACCAAAAACGCTCTTTATCTAAAAGCTTTGTAAAGATGTCTGCTAGTTGGTTTAAGGTGTCAACATACTCTATAACAACATCTTCCTTAAGGACATGATCTCTAATGAAATGATGTATTATTTCTATATGTTTGGTTCTAGAGTGTTAGATGGGATTTTTGTCAAACATATGCCACTAGTATTATCACACTTAAGGGGTATGGTTTCAACATTAATACCATAATCTAAGAGTTGTTGCTTCATCCAAAGGACTTGAGCACAACAACTCACTAAGGATATGTACTCGGCTTCGGTGGTAGACTACACTATTTTGTTTCTTAGGGAACCAAGATATGAGCATACTACCTAAGAATTGACAAGTTCCCGAAGTACTTTTCCTATCAATTTTACATCCCCCATAATCCGCATCAGAATAAGCATGAAGGTTGAAGGTGGAGTCTCTAGGGTACTAAAGACCTAAACAAGGGGTATCTCTAAGGTACCTAAATATTCTCTTAATGGCTATAAGGTGAGACTCTCTAGGACTAGCTTGAAACCTAGCACACAAGCAAACACTAAACAAGATATCCGGTCTACTTACGGTAAAGTAAATCAATGATCCAATCATAGAACGGTAAAACTTAGAGTCAACACACTTACCTCCTTCATCTTTGTCAAGCTTTGTAGAAGAGCTCATAGGTGTGGCTTGAGGCTTTGCATTCTCCAAGCCAAACTTCTTAAGCATATCCTTGATGTAATTTGCTTGATTGATGAAGGTGCCATCATTCCTTTACTTGATTTGGAGTCCCAAAAAGAATGAGAGCTCCCTCATCATGCTCATCTCGAATTCACCTTGCATTAACTTAGCAAACTCTTTGCAATGACACTCATTAGTAGATCCAAAAATGATATCATCAACATAAATTTGTACTACTACTATGTCATTTTTATACCTTTTTATGAAAAGTGTAGTGTACACCTTACCTTTTTCAAAACCTTTTTCAATTAAAAAGTTTGAAAGTCTTTCATACCAAGCTCTAGGAGCTTGTTTTAAACCATAAAGTGCTTTAGTAAGTTTGAAAACATGATTTGGAAATTTTGAGTCTTCAAAACCCGGTGGTTGTTCCACATACACTTCCTCATTTATAAAACCATTTAAAATGTGCTTTTAACATCCATTTGAAAAAGCTTGAAATCATGATAACATGCATATGCAAGCAACATCCTAATGGCTTCCGTTCTAGCTACGGGTGCATAGGTTTCATCAAAATCTATTCCCTCTTCTTGAGTGTAACCTTGTGCTACTAGTATAGCTTTATTTCTCACATTGTTACCACTCTCATCTAGTTTGTTCCTAAAGACCCATTTAGTTCCTATAGTCGATTGATTACTAGGCCTATCAACTAATGTCCAAACATTATTTCTCTCAAATTGATTTAAAACTCTTCTTGCATAGCCATAATCCAAAAGTCATCTTTTAATGCTTCTTTTATATTCTTAGGCTCTATGCATGAGATAAATGCAACACGGTTCATAAGTTTAAGAGAAGATCTAGTGGTTACCCCCTTGGATGGATCACCCAAGATTTCACCACCTTTGACATAGTTGAACTCCCTTGGGTAGCTCACTTCCTTTTCCTCAAGAGCCAAGTCCTTCAAGGCTTCAAGAGGTGGATCTTGTGTATCCTCTTCTTTTGCTGGAATCTCATTCTCCTTTGAAGTTTGTCCTCCATCAAAGGCATTAATGATTCATGCATCATCATCATCACAAGAATCCTTCCTTGGAAGGAGGTTATCATTGAATACAACATGTATAGATTCTTCTACTACTAAAGTTCACTTGTTAAATACACGATAGGCTTTAGAGGTTAAAGAATATCCTATGAAAATAGTTTCATCACTTTTTGCATCAAATTTACCTAAGTTGTATTTTCCATTATTTAAAACAAAACACTTGCAACCAAATGGATGAAAATGGCTAATGTTAGGCTTTTTAGATTTTAAAATCTCATATGGTGTTTTCTTTTAAAGTGGCCTAATCATTACTCGGTTTACAATGTAGCAAACGGTGTTTGTGGGTTCCGCCCAAAAATATTTAGGTAAATTGTTTTCACAAAGCATGGTTCTAGCCATTTCTTGTAAAGTTCTATTTTCCCTCTCAACTACCCCATTTTTTTGAGGAGTTCGAGGAGCCGAAAATTGTGGCTAATACCATTTTCATTTAAAAACTCTTCAAACCCTAGATTTTGAAATTCGGTTTCATGATCATTTCTAATATGAGAAATTCTAAGTTCAAGATCATTTTGGGTTAATTTTGAAAATGTGATGAATTTTTCTAAAGCATCATCTTTAGTACTTAAAAATAGAACTTAAGTAAATCTAGAAAAATCATCAACAAGCACAAAAGCATAAGATTTACCACTCAAGCTCATAGTCCTAATAGGCCCAAATAAATCCATATGAATAAGTTTTA
The DNA here is from genome assembly GCA_958450335.1 of Hibiscus tridactylites. Lineage (NCBI taxonomy): Eukaryota > Viridiplantae > Streptophyta > Magnoliopsida > Malvales > Malvaceae > Hibiscus > Hibiscus tridactylites. The sequence goes on from OY288271.1 coordinate 59,759,056, forward strand.
AACACCTACTTGTAGAAACGTCATTAATGGATTTAAAGGATGACTTATGTTGTTTACCCTTAGAGCATGCATCACAAATTTTATCATTTGATAACTTAATTTTGGGTAAACCTCTAACTAGATCTAGGGAAACTAATTTTTCTGAAACACTAATGTTAGCATGTCCTTGTTTCTTATGCCATAGCCATGCATCATTTTTATTTTAAGCTAATAAACATGCATGGGATGTATGTATGTCATCTAAATGCACCATGTAAATGTTACCTATGCGATGACCTATGAGCATAATGTTATTTGATTTAATGTCCACAATTTTGCACCCATTTTTATCAAATAAGACATTAAATCCTTTATCACGTAATTGGCTTATGCTCAACAAATTATGTTTAAGACCATCGACATACAAGACATTTTCAATAAGAATGGTAGAGTGATTACCTATGAAGCCAATACATTTAATGTGGCCTTTGGAGTTGTCACCAAATGTCACCACTCCTCCACTTTTTGGCTTTAAGTCCATGAATCTACTCTTGTCTCCGGTCATATGCCTCGGGCATCCACTATCAAGGTACCATGAATTTTGACTTTGTGCTTTGGCCTTGTAGCAATGCTACCCCTACACACAAAGATATTAAACTTTTGTTTTTGGTACCCAAATAATTTTGGGTCCATGAGTGTTAGCTCCCAATAGCTTGGTTCCCTTAGGAATCCAAGGTGACATAGCAACAATATTATTAGATTTGACAAGTTCCTTAGGAACCCATACACTTATAATCTTTTTAGTTCTATTTGTCTAGGGAAGCTACTTTGTTTGTAGTTATTAGTCTTTTTCCTAGGTTGGTTTGTTTTAGATGATTCACCTTTTTCATGCTTCACATTACTAACATTTTTAAAAGACTCTTTGAGCTTGTTAAGCTCATCTAACACCTTTTTGTGTCCACTATTGCATTGAGAAAGAAGATTATTTGGGTCTACATTTTCATCTTGGAAGAATTTAAGTTCATCTTTCAAACCTAAACTATTTTTCTCAAATTTTAAGTTAGCTTTAGAAAGTGAGTAATTTTTATCATTTAATTCCGAAATAATTTTCGTATTCCTAATGACCGACTCTTTGTATTTCTCAACTAACTCATCATAGACCTCTTGCAACTCATCATATGCATCATGTAATTCATCAAATGTAAAGTCAAAAGATGATGAGTTAGAGGTTACCATGGATGAATCTTCCTTAAGTGCCATGAGGCAAAGGTTGGCCACTTCTTGTTCGTCATCCTCGGATGACTCCTCATCACTCCAAGTAGCAAGCTTGGCTTTGAGCTTCTTCTTCTTCTCAAAGCCCTTCTTCTTGAGTTGAGGGCACTCCGAACGAATGTGACCAGGCTTTTTGCACTCGTAGCAAATGATTTGATCCCTCTCTTCTTCTTTGTTTTTACCCTTGAATTCCATCTTTCTTTGAATCTTCCTTCCTCGGTTGGACCTCATGAATTGAGAGAACCTTTTGGTTATCATAGCCATTTCTTCAAGGTCATCCTCCTCACTAGAAGAGCTCTCCTCATTTAATGAAGCTTTGAGAGCCACTCCTATCTTCTTCTTCTTCTTTTCTACTTCTAGCTTCTCCACTCTTCTCTCTCTTTCTTCTTTTCATCTTCCCTTCCTTGCTTCATTATCTCGTGAGTAAGGAGAGAACCCACTAGCTCATCAAGTTTGAGTGTCTTCAAGTTTTTGGCCTCAATGATGGCGGTTCTCTTCCCATCCCAATATTCAGGAAGTGAGTAGAGTAGCTTCCAGACAAGTTTGTCTTCCGGGATTGTCTCTCCAAAGTCCTTAAGCCCGTTCACAATGGTTGAGAAGCGATCGAACATCTTGGACACCGTTTCGTTGGGCTCCATCTTGAAATTCTCATAACTAAGATTGAGAATTCCAATCTTGGTCTCCTTCACATCATTGGTTCCTTCATAGGTGGTCTCTAGAGTATCCTACACTTCCTTGGCACTCTCAATGGAGGAGACTTTGGAGTAGATGTCGGGACCGAAAGAACTAAAAAACATGTGAAAAGCTTTGTCATTTATTTGGATCTTCTTCCTCTCATCTTCACTCATCTCAATCTTCTTCTTTAGAACCATCTTTCCTTCATCATCCCTCTTCAAATGAATATAGGGACCATCTTCAATGACATCCTACACAAGGTAATCGTTGGATTTGATGAAGAGGCGCATCCGGTTCTTCCAAAATGGATAGTTGTCACCATTGAAGAATGGTGGTTTTGTGGTGGATTGAGACTCCTACATGCTTGAGCCAGGGGTAGATGCCATGGCTTGATTTTTGGATGATCACACTCTTCCTAGGAACTCCTCTTGTGGTTGTTAATCCTTCAAAGAGGTAGACTCTGATACCAATTGTTGAGTGGATCAATGGATTAATCAAGACCAAGAGGGGGTGAATTGATATTTTAAAATTTTGTTGGAGTGAAAGGATAGCTAAAAATGAAGAACAAAGGATTTTAGAGTGGTTCAAGTTCCAAATGAACTCTACATCCACTACCTTAGCTACCACTAAGGATTTGCAGCAATTCATTAATTTGTTCTTCCCCTATTCAAGGCTTAGAAGGTAACCTTTACACAACCGGTCAAATTTTCTACCCAAAATTTGACCAAACCCTCACAAATAAACAAAGAAGAAATTGAGCAAGAAAGATATCTCTCAAATACAATATTACCCCTTGAAGTACAACACTCAACCCAAATTTGAAGATAGAATAGGAATTGAATACAACTCAATTTGGGGTTTACAAGAAATTGGAAAATAGGCACACTTGAGGTTGGATTTTTGCTTGGATGTTTATCTTTGATGCAATAGTTGTTGCTGGTCTTCAATGAGCTTCAATTTATAGCTTCTCTATCAATTCTAGGTGTTTGGGTGGTTAGGGTATTGATTATAGCCGCTGGGACCCTTTGTTTCCACCATAAATGCACTACGACAGCTATTCGTATCGGTACACGAGGACTCGTATCGATACCTATCTCAAAACAGAAAGAGCCATTACACATAATAAAGAGGGTGTATCGAAACGCATGTAAGCGTATCGGTACGGGACAGAGATTGTTTCGATACGGAAAAGACCGTATCGATACCTTTTCTCAACTTAGCTTACTGGAAGTTTCCGTTTCGATGCGGGGGGTACACCGTATCGATACGGGACAACTGCCACTTTAAATGTTAGTTACCTAACGACTGACACCAACGGTCGAAAACATTTAAAACACTTCGAATTAAAAATTCAGTTAAAACTGTATCGAAACGGGTTAAGCCGTATCGGTACACCATTCAAACTCCTTCAGTTTTTGCAAAGGGGCGTATCGATACAGATTGAATCTGTTTTGATACGTTGTTTCGATACGGTTAAGAGCGTATCGAAAAGCGACTTTCCAATAGCCAACTTTGTAAAAAAAGGTATCGATACGGCTGGAGGCATATCGATACACCTAGACGATTTTCAATACTTTGGCCTTGGAACACTTAGAAAATATTTGGAGTTTGAGTTTTTCAAATCAGTTTAAAGTGTTGGTGATTTATAAATCATTTAAGGGACTTAGAAATCTATTTCAAGTTTTCAATTTAGTCCTTAACATACTTAGTTACATCAAAATCAAACATAGGTTTTTGAGCTTAGGTCAGCGCGTGCATCGTAGCAATATTGTGAAACAACATTTTCAGAGTTTAACCAGAGAACAATTAAAATAACACCAAATTTATCGTCTCTCTTCATGACCTTGAGGAAATCCTACAGATGCTTGACTGATATTTATAAGTTTAAATATTATTAAACCATAATTGATATTACAATTTATGCCTTGCCTTATACCATTTGGTGTACGGATCGAGGATCAACACGTACATTATATATATTATTTTGTTAAAATTTTCTATCACTCAAACATTTTGTTTTCATATGATAGCACGAACCTCTTAATTGATATCGTATATTTTATGGCCATTATAGACAAAATTTTAGAAAATTACATATCAAATTTTGAACAACAGGTAGATAAAAAAAAGAATAAAATAATAATAAACCTTATTGTTGCTTGAATTATGCGCCTGTGAAATAAAATGTTACCACTTTGACACAGTTAGCGCTGTTGGGACACTAAACTTTCAAGTTTAATTTAATCATTCACTCTCCTGATCCATTGATTTATAGGCTTCATGTTTGATACTTGGTGATCGATTAATGAACCATAAGTTTTAGAGTTTGTTACTTTTTCAAAACATCATGATAGTGGTATGCCTGCATGTTCTTACAACATCATATGGTAGTATTGTATTACTGAGATTACGAAGCTCACGTTTTTTTTCTTCTACCGCGAGTTAGAAGAAATCCATCATGGTATAGTGACCGACACCTATGGTTGGAGTTCTCTCAGCTCTTTCTTTGAATACGATACTAGTAAAGTTAGTAGGCATGTATGTCGTGTATTGTTTTATGTCCAGATATGTAAAATGTTTATGTGTTCCTGTTTAGTGCCAAATAATTTATGGAAATGTTTGTATTAAAATTTCTAATGCATTTAAGGGAAAACATCTTTTAATATGGATTTTTGTTGTGGGTCGCTCTTGTGACCCTAATGTGATCTCTTAGGATCTGTGGTAACGCATAGACGGGTCTAGGGGGTTACATTTAGTGGTATCAGAGCTTAGAGTTGCATCATTCTGTGTATATTGACCATTCGTCCGTCATAGGGTGTCTAATCTGCCCATACCTCTAGGTCATAACCGTACTCTTCCGAGTCGAAACTCTGATGTCGAACTTTTTCTTCTTTTCTTTTTTCTTAAAATAAGTGAATCTAAGCATTTTGTCCTCTATAACTCGATTTGTATTAGGAAGAAATGCATGTAATATTCGTTTGTGATTGAGATTTACTTGATGGACTTGACTATGGATAAAGAATATGAGATGATTCATGTATGTGAAATTGAAGTTATGAATCAGATTGAAAATAAATGTTTGATTATGTAATATGACCGATATAAGATTTCATGTAAGGCCAATTCGGTGATAATGCTTATGTTTGAAAATATTTTGATAGAAATTTGATAAAAGTGTTATGAAATTGCAAGTGTAGATTCTATAATAATTATGTTATATTCGGAGAGAAGACTGCGTCTGGATGTTGCGATGTAAGTAAGCAAGTTATATTGTCCCACAACTTTGGTTATGTTGGATACATAACTTTTGATTTAAATAATGGTTTTATGTATGTTAAACAGAAAGATTGTGGCATCAAGTTTAGTGTTGGAGTTTGGTACTAATCAAGTATCTTCGTACGAGAAAATATTGAGATTTGAAGTTATGGACAAGTAAAACCCTAGTGTACTAGAGTTATTCAAAGAGTTGCGCAAAATGTTCTTTTAGCTCGTGTTGCCTTCCTGACTTAACCGTATTCATAGTGTTTTTTCCTTGTGTCCAAGTTGAGACAAATACCGTTCGGATTCGAGTCCTATTGTTCAGATTGAGGAAGTTGATCTGATGCCAGATCCGTCTCTTGACGAGGAACATGTACGGATTTTAAATCATGACGAGAGAATTCTGAAGAGTATACATATTCTGATGGTTAAGGTTAAGTGGTGTAATTATAACCTTATATAAGCTACTGGGGAGACTAAAGAATCAATAAGAGAGTAGTTTCTGTACCTTGTTGACTCATATAAATTTCAAGGACGAAATTTCTTTTAGGGGATGAGAATTGTAACACTCATGCATATTTTAATTGTATTAAAAAATTAAAATTTAAGGAAAAAGAATTGGAAAAAAAATGCTATTGTGGGGGCTTGAAACCGCAACCATTGGACCGATATGCTTGTGGCTTAGCCATTTGGACTAAAGCCAATCTTTGCTTATAGTTCACACGAGTTTAATTTAAACCATATGGTAAGGGTTGAATAAAAATATAAAAAATATGATTTGACTCTCCAACTACCATATTTTGGGGGGGATTTGTTTGTTCGAGTGGGGAGAAAACCAGAAGGTTCTAAACCGTTTCACACCTCACAGCCACCGTTCGATCTCTTTCTCCGGCCTGCCGTGGCGTGCACCGCCACCGCCATCTGAGCTGCCACCGCGTACCGATCAAGCTGCAACTGTCACTCGCCCAGTCTCTGCGTCGTCCGTCGTGGAGGTCGAGTTGAAGGCCCAGCAAAAACCCATTGCTTGACGTCACTGTTTCTGTATTTTTCGGTGTATTTTGGTGTCAGGTTATGAATTGAAGGCCACCACCATTCTCAGGGAACCAGGGCGAGCAAAACCCTGGTGGCCAATCGTCGGTTTGTTGTCGTTTGGAGCATCATCGGAGCTACGCCACTCTCGGTCATTTTTCCTCCATTTCAGTAAGTTCGGTGAGTTCTCCGACCTGATCTCGGTTAATGGAAATGATAACTGAGTTTATTTGGTTTTGTTTTTGTATTCTGGTGGTGTTCACCGGCTAAAATGGCTGCGCGTGGTAACCACGCGCCGCTTCGGGCGAAATTCGGCGACATTTGGTAGTGGTTTAGGAACTGGACCGACCAGACCAGTCTTGGAACCGGTCTGCTGTAGAGCCGTCCGACCCGTTCACTGAACCGATCTGTCCAACCTGAACCGTCCAACTCGTTGACTGACCCGAACCGTCCGACTCGTTGACCGACCCGAACCAAGTCAACTCGTCTAAGTCAACTCGATGAGTCAACCCGACCGAGTCGACTCAGTGAGTTAACTTGCCTGAGTCAACCTGGTTGACTATCGTATGATGACGTCTGCTTTGACTGATGATGATGTCAGCAATGACCGACGATGACGTCAGCGTTGACTTTGACAAAAAGTTGACTTTTTCTAAAAACCCCTATTTTATGTTTTTCGATGTCCCGAGTCCGTTTTTGAAGTCTGTTTCGTCAAATTCAAACCCGATAAGGTGTTAATCTACATTTTATTTTCTAGATAAATCTAATTTCCGTGCTTAAGTTCTGTTCCTAATGTAAATTGTTTTACCATGTATCCGGGGTAACGAGGGACGTCAAATTCGAGCTCGAGGGCGATCGAATGAAGCCTCAAAGGCCGACCTACATAGCTCGGAGTCGAGGTAATACCCACTACTTCTTGTGTACTAACAAATATGTTAATTAATAGTTGATGCATGAAATATCAAATGAAGCAAGGTATAATATAAAAATACTAATGAGAACCCTTGTGACATAATTAAGAATTATATGACACGTATAAATTTTTGAGATCTATAAATTAAATGATAAGTTGGTTATCCCTGAATATCTGTTAAAACCTCAGTTAACAAAAACATGTGTATACATATAAGAGATCCGATTCAAAAGTGAATTGAATGGCTGACAAATTTCATGGCGTTATTGATGATGTGCTAAGAAATTAAAGTATGATGAATGAACCCTATTCGATTGATGCTCACATTCATGGTTATGTACATGACTTCAATGGGATGAGTAGAAAATGTGTACATAAGCTGAGTCCTACTTTACTGATTTAAAACTAAATTACATCCTAGACATTATTAAAGGTCTCTTCAAGTTCAGTCTAGTCAGGCTGATAATTTTACTCGTATTCGGTTCTTCTACTTTGGTAAGCTTAATTCCACCCGTATTAGGTTCCTCAGCTTCGACGAGGGTAATTCCTTACTGTTATCGTTACAGGTTCTTCTGCTTCGGCGATGGTAATTCCTTAATGTTATCGTTACAGGTTCCTGTGCTTTGGCGAGGGTAATTCCTTACTGTTATCGTTACAGGTTCCTCTGCTTCGGCGATGGTAATTCCTTACTGTTATCGTTACAGGTTCCTCTGCTTCGGCGATGGTAATTTCTTACTGTTATCATTACAGGTTCCTCTGCTTCGGCGAGGGTAATTCCTTACTGTTATCGTTACAGGTTCCTCTACTTCGGCGAGGGTAATTCCTTACTGTTATCGTTACAGGTTCCTCTGCATCAGTGATGGTAATTCCTTACTGTTATCGTTACAGGTTCTTCTGCTTCGGCGAGGGTAATTCCTTACTATTTTCGTTACAGGTTCCTATGCTTCTGCGAGGGTAATTCCGCTTAGACCTGAAGTATTTCTTCGGGAAGGTACCTACGTTTTTTGGGCTTAGGTCAGCGTGTGCATCGTAGCAATCTTGTGAAACAACATTTTCAGAGTTTAACCAGAGAACAATTAAAATAACACAAAATTTATCGTCTCTCTTCATGACCTTGAGGAAATCCTACAGATGCTTGATTGATATTTAAAAGTTTAAATATTGTTAAACCATAATTGATATTACAATTTATGCCCTGCCTTATACCATTTGGTGTACGGATCGAGGATCAACACGTACATTATATATATATTATTTTGTTAAAATGTTTCTATCACTCAAACTGTTTGTTTTCATATGATAGCACGAACCTCTTAATTGATATCGTATATTTTATGGCCGTTATAGACAAAATATTAGAAAATTACATATCGAATTTTGAACAACAGGTAGATAAAAAAGAATAAAATAATAATAAACCTTATTGTTGCTTGAATTATGTGCCTGTGAAATAAAATGTTACCACTTTGATACAATTAGTGTTACTGGGACACTAAACTTTCAAGTTTAATTTAATCATTCACTCTCCTGATCCATTGATTTATAAGCTTCTCGCTTGATACTTGGTGATCGATTAATGAACCGTAAGTTTTAGAACTTGTTACTTTTTCGAAACATCATGATAGTGGTATGCCTGCATGTTCTTACAACATCATATGGTAGTATTGTATTACTAAGATTTACGAAGCTCACGTTATTTTTTTTCTATCGCGAGTCAGAAGAAATCCATCATGGTATAGTGACCGACACATGTGGTTGGAGTTCTCTCAGCTCTTCCTTTGAAATACGGTACTAGTAAAGTTAGTAGACATGTATGTCGTGTATTGTTTTATGTCCGGGTATGTAAAATGTTTCTGAGTTCCCGTTTAGTGCCACATAATTTATGAAAATGTTTGTATTAAAATTTCTAATGCATTTAAGGGAAAACATCTTTTAATGTGGATTTTTGTTGTGGGTCGCTCTTGTGACCCTAATGTGACCTCTTAGGATCTGCGGTAACGCATTGACGAGTCTAGGGGGTTATAATGAGTTTGTCTAATATCCTTAAAAAACATTGTTTAAAATTTGAACAAATTTTGATTGTGCAGCGCTTTATTTCATTTTATTTATTCATGAAATAAAATATATTATAGTTAAAATTGAATTTAGTGTCAATAATATAATAAAGTTATCATGAGGTAAGATGATACATTCATACATAACACCTATTTTTCACATTTGTCGAACACAAGGTAAGAATAATATATATATATCATAATTTTCAACAAACCGAACTCTTTGATGTAATAACAAATCTTCCGTCCATCTTTTTATACCCAACACTCCTTTTACACATATGATCTACCAAGTGAGTCATTAGAGCACATTGTCCATAACTTGTTTTGTCAAATTTTCAATAGCGATTGCAAATATAATATATATTTTTTAGATTAATGAGTTGAAATTTAAATATAAAAATAGAGAGATGTTATTTTAATTTTTTTATAAAAGATATCATTAATAAATAAATCAGCTTATTTTGTGTTCGTATGTTTATTAAACAAACATAAAAAATTTGTTCATACTCATTTATTTAACTTAATAAATAAACGTTATAAGAATAGTTTATTAAATACTCTGTTCATTTATACCCTATAAAAATAGAAGGATAAATTCATCTTAATTTTCAAGTTTGACTTTGAGAACAATAAAACAAAAAAAACCTACTAATTTAAGAACCATAAAATTAAAAAAATAAAAAATCTAATTTTTAAAAATTTTATTTTTGAACTAAATAAAAAAAATATTTTTAGAGGGCATGGGTGGGCTGCGGCCAAGGTAGGCTCACCCTCTCATGTCAACAGTAAAGTATAGCATAAATAAACTGATGATACATATCAATAAAATTATTTTAACATGTCAATTATATAACAACTAATTATTTTAACTCACCCTTAGAAGAATAAAGTTCAAAAACATGTCAATTATATAACAACTAATTATTTTAACTCAATGTTTAAGCATTGGACCTCTTATAAAGGATCCCTTCTTACTAGATTTACTGCACCATTTTTATTGATCAATAAAATGATGATACATATCACCATATTATTAGTCAATAAAATTAATTAAACAATTACCGACATAACAAATAATATGTATATATATATATATTAAAAAAAGCACAAATGCGATATTTGTTACTAACATAAAATAATGTTACATCAGTGGCAAATATTGATCGTTAGTAAACTAATTATTCTCATAAAAGTTAGATCATTTTGATAAAAGTTAAAAAGTTAAAGATTAAAGTAGAAAGAAGAATTAACCAAAGTGATCATTCAATCAAATTTTAATGATTATGTTTGGTATTATGTCATTAGAATACACTGCTGCTATGCTTTCTGAAATTAAAATTTTAAATATAATATTTATGTTTATTATATTATTGTATAACAGATGAATTAAAACGTGATGCAAACATGTTGGAGGAAACAAATAATCGCACCATGACATGGAAGTAATATGGATATAACACAGCAAATATTTTTTTTTTAAATCCATACAAAGTGAATTTATTAATGTGTAATTTCTTTTATAAATTTATAATATTTTAAAGCAAAAAAAAAAAACAAATATATCATACGTACACAACATTTTTCTCTAAATTCAATAACTCAAGCGAACAATTCAAATTATATTATAAATTTATGTATATACATATTTTTAAATTAAATTATAATAATAGATTATACAAAATAAACTGAATAAAAGCTCAATATTAGCATAATATAAAAAGAAAAAAACTGTATAAAAGATATAATAGTCAATTTCTAGTTAATTCAATACTCTAAAAAGATCAAATTACTTAATCTCAAAATATCAAGCTCAAATTTGATAATTTTAATCCAATTATATTGCATTGAGGGACAACTTTTTTTGTATGGATAATAGATAGCGTTAGTGTTTAGTTTAAAGTAGGAAATTCAGTTTTTATACATTTCTTTTATTTTACGTTGATTAAAAGTAGAAAATTTAGTTTGAGTAGATTTCTTGCTATTTAAAAATTTTTATAAATATAAACTAATATTAGAGTTGGAAATCAAGTTGATTCCGCCAATTAATATACTGTAATCAATTCTCTTTATTTTGGTATTAGTAAAATCTTGGTCTCTTTTATGTATCTCTTCTACATGTAGATTTTCTCATTAATAGTTTTTTACGTAAAATATTGGTCTCTTTTACTATACGATCATTGTAATTTTTGTTATCTTATAACAAATTGATATGGGTGTGTTTTGCTTTTGATTGTTGTTATCATTTTACTATTAAATATCATGTATTGATATATGAATAAAAAAGTCAAACCTGCTTGGGATAGAATTTTACACGCCTTTGAAAAAAAACTTATATAGGAAATATATACTTAAAGTATATCAACATTTTTATTTACGTACTTAAAGTATATTTTTCGATTAAAATAGGTACTTAAAGTATTTTTTTTATCAAAATATATACCTAATGTATATCTTTTCATCTAGGTTCTTAAGTTTTGACATATGACATTGATTAAAAAATACATTTGGCACTTATTTTGACAAAAAATATATTTTAGATACCTAATTAGACGAAAAACTACCTTAGGTATCTATTTTGACCCAAAAGTATACTTAAGGTACTTATTTTAACCAAAAAATACTTTAAATACCTAAAAAAATAGTATACTTTAGATACTTATTTGTGATATAAACCTTTGAAAATGCTCGACTACTTTTCCTGAAATTCCATGAAAAATTCATCAATTCCTTCAAATATATTAACTAGTTGAAATTTAAATAAAAAAGAATTATTCTTTATTAATTGCTCGTTTTTCTATTTTTTATTATTACTCTTTTTATTCAATAAGTTATATTAAAAAATAAAAAAATGTATTTAATTGATAAAATCAGTTTTCGTATAATTATCGGTATTTAACTTATTGGTTGACTAATCTGGATCAGATAATGCAAATCTATTATGGGATGCGACCCTCTTAATATAGTTTGTTCCCTCCACAACGTCTAGATTCAAACTTCTTACCTTGCTTAAATGATCTAGCGCAACATCTCACTACACTAACCGACTTTTTTATAATTGTAAAAATATTTTGATCATTTTTAAAATAAATTATGAACTACTACATTACATTCTAATATAAACATATCTTAAACATAATACATATTTTAAATTAATAAAACTAAGTTTCATTTTAAAAAAAATTGTCATGAATTATAATTATATTTTTCTTTTGGTCCTCTCTTTTATTTTTATTTTTGTTTTAATTATTTTTATTTAAATATATGTTATATAATTTTTAACTTATTTTAATTTAATTATATATAGTAACTTTGAGGTAAGTACATTTTCTCTTATTACTTTGTTTTTATATTTTAATCATTTTTTTCATTAAAACCTTATAAACAGTGATGATTAATTTGAAAAAGAATTACATAAATAAATTCATCACAAGTTTGATATATAATTAAATTAAACATAATTTAAAAATACTTAATTTACTTGAGGTCAAATATAATTTATGTCGGACGGTCCTTAAGTCCGACAAGTTTTAGAAAAGCAAATAAAGGCGCCACCAATTTTTTTTAATTGTGGTGAGATTCAGTCACTTGCAAATTGAGTTACTTTCGTAAAAAAATATTTTTATAAGATTTATTTAAACAACAATTTACGGTCCACGAAATAAAAAATGTGTTTGAAAGTCGGTTATATATTGGAATGGTTAGCACCTTCACAACGCCCTAAATTAAGTAGGTACCTAATTGATTACATGCTAATATTGATGTTTGGTAAATAGCGGATTGAGGTGAAAAAGCTAACTTTGAAAAAGCTCCTAATATGAGCTTTTTGAGATTAGAGGTTTGATATTAGAGTTGTAATGACTCTTTTACCCTTAACAATTACCAAAATATTAAATATTGGTGACATTTGTAAGTTATTTTTTATTATTATTACATATTTATATGGTGACATTTGTAAGTTAATTCTATTTTTTTATTATCACATATTTATATGTGCATATAAATTTTTTAATAATTATATAAATAATAAATTAATATATAAATCTTTCAAATATGTTTAGAAAAATTATATTAAAAATAATTTTTACAAATCTAATTAATATTTATTAGATACAAAATATTCATAACTGATAAATTATTCAAACAAGTATTGAATATAATCATGTCCTTATATGTCATTTTGCTTGTTTAAATAATCAAACAGTTATAAGCTATTAGTTAATTTTACCAAACACTTTTATGCAATCAACTAATACAATATGCTAGTCAAATCAGCTAATACAATCAACTATCAGCTATTAGCTAATGTAATCCGCTATAAGCTAATTGCCAAACAGGGCCATTGTCTTTGAAAATAAAATCCAGCTTTTGACTTTTAAAATTTTAGTTCGCTCGACTTTGAAAAGGATATCCCTCTATTTCGAAAGTAAAAAAAAAGTCTGTAGTCCAACGATTTAGGAAACTATCTCATCGACCCTTTAATATAAAAATAAACTTAGGATTTTATTCGAAAAGTAAAACATGTGATGCAAGCGAAACTAACACGCAATGATGAGTTGAAATATAAATGTTATTCATTTTGAGGATTGAAACTAAAATAACATTCGTACGCGCCTCACACGCCAATTCCTAAATTCCATCGCGAAGAAAAACCTAGGCTCAATTTAGGGTGTTTGTGCGTCCAGACCGACAGGTGATCGGAGGAGCGTCGGGCGGACTTGCTTTCACTAGCGTTGTTGTCTTTCGACGGTGACGACTTCAAGCTCACTTCCCTGGGATTCGTGGTTTCCCAGGGGGTTTTCGCGGCTGGCTTGGAAGGAAGGAACACGGCCGCAGAGTCGCCATCTTCGCCGGAGTAGAAGCGGCCTCTGAACCGAGTCCCCACCACCAGGTGATGCCTCCGGTAACCGTGTTTTTTTCTCTATCCCCTTACGGCGAACCCCCTCTCTCTGGTTATCTCCCCCTCCTCTCGCCCAAGTGCCCCGTTTTTTAGTGATTTTTCTCTTTCTTCTTACTGCCTCTTGGATTGATTTTTTGCTCTGTTTTTCGTCTTTGGTGCTGCCGATCACAATCAATGGGATTGGGCAGGTTCTATGATTGTCTGAACTTTCGTTGCCTATGCTTTTGTCACTGGATTTTTTTAGATGTTTTCCGCAGTTAATTGAATGGTTACGTGTTGGTTTGATTTGCTCCTTTTTGGAGAAGGTTATCCTTGACTCCTGTTATATTTTCTGATACGGGTGGTGGCATCGATGACCATTGACCTTTATGCAAGTGTTTAGTATTGCTGCCCGTCTGGTTTGGCTCTCAGATTTTTCTTTTGCTGTGTTTGGGTGCCCGAATGGCTGGGTTTTTCTTTAGCTATTGTAGCTTGGCTGTTTCTTGAAAGAGGGCGATAGCTGTTGCCGATCTGGGTTTGTTCGGTTTGGGCCGCTTCCGGTGATTCTCGTCGGTCCACTACCTCGACTAATTTTCTGAGCTTGGGGCTGAGCAATCTGGTTGCAAGCTTGTTTTTCTTTCCCTGAACAATGACTACTCTTGCATAGAACGTACGAGGTCTAGGGAATCATGAAACGGTTAGAGCTCTCCGTAATTCCGTAAATAAGCACAATCCGGATATCATTTTTCTCTGTGAAATGAAACAAAAGAAGCGATACCTGGAGAAGATCAGGATGGAGATGAAATTATGCTCCTCTTTCTATGTGGAGCCAAGTGGTACATCAGGCGGGCTTGCCCTTTGGTGGAATGAAGAAGCGACCATCATTGTTCTCAATCATACCAAAAATTTCATCGATACAAAGGTGGTCTTCCAGAATGGCGACAGTTGGTTTGGAACCTTCATTTATGGGCCCCGTACAGAGACAAAAGGAAAACATTATGGGAGAGTTTGTCAAGCCTCAGGGACTCCACCAGCATCAAATGGCTCATCATAGAAGACTCCAATATGGTTTTAAGACAAGAGGAGAAGGAAGGTGGAAACCCAGTGAATCCAGAGGAGGCAAGAATCTTAAATGATTTTTTCAACTCCGCGGGCCATATTGAATTACCCATTAAGGGCGGCCTCTTTACCTGATTCAACCAGAGAAGCAGAGAGAACTCCATTCTTGAAAAACTTGATCGTATATTGTGCTCTGCAGAATGGAGTCTTAGCTTTCTGAAAGCGTTGGGAATAATGGAAATAGATGTCGTTTCGGATCATGCCCCTCTTGTTCTGTTCACCAAGGGTTTCACCAGGAAATACAAGAAGAATTTCAAATTCGAAACGAAATGGCTTCTGGATGAGGAATGTTCACAAACAGTTTTCGAGGGGTGGAGTATCTCGCCTAGGGAAAAAGTGGTCTCTAAGTTTGGAAGGAAAATTCGCAACACCAGATCGGTCCTTGTTAAATGGAGTAAGGATAAAGCTAACAGAGAAATGAAAAAAAAAACAAAAGCTAACGACCATGATCAAGCAACTCCAGGGGAGGAAGCTCATAGAGTCAAAGTTGGGAGAGTACAAAAAGATCAATAAGGAATTAGATGTTGAATGGGAAAGTGAGGAAAGATACTGGCATCAGCGATCCATGGTTAGTTGGTTGAAATGGGGGACAAGAATACTAAGTTTTTTCATGCCACGACCGTTCAACACCACAGAACAAATGCCATAGTTAAACTAAAAGGAGAAGGTGGAACCTGGCTTGAAGAACCATAACATATAGCACTATATCTACAGCCTCACTTCCAGAAGGTGTTCACGAGAGATCAATCGATTGATTTTCAAAGCCTCGGGGACTATATCCCGAATTTGGTAACCGAGATAATGAATCATGAGCTAAAGAGAGAAGTGACGACAGAAGAGGTTAAAGATGCGGTTTTCAGTATGGGTGCTACGAAAGCCCTTGGTCCCGACGGCTTCCCAGGATGTTTCTATCAACCCTACTGGGAGACAATGAAGGATGATCTTATCGGAATGGTCTTCTCTTTCTTTAGGGAGGGTGACATGTGTGCGGGGCTTAACAAGACAAACATAGTGCTTATTCCAAAGACTTCAAATCCAACATAAGTTTCACACTTTAGACCGATAAGCCAATGTAACTTTTCTCTCAAAGTTATAACCAAGATTTTTTCTACGAGGCTGAAGGTTATCCTCCCTGATATCATCCCTCCCTCTCAGTCAGCCTTTGTGCATGGTCGATCAATCCACGACAACATTATTATCGCTAACGAGTCTTTCTATGCAATAAAACGGGCTAGGAAGGGGAAAAAGGGTCTCATGGCCCTGAAGATTGATCTTGAGAAAGCTTACGATAAGGTCGACTAGGACCTGCTTCAATTTGTTATGAGCAAGTTGAGTTTTGATGAATGGTGGATCAATAGAGTCATGAAATGTGTTACAACGATTTCTTTTTCCTTAGTTGCCAATGGCGAGCGCTTTGGGGAAGTCCAAGCTGGCAGGGGGCTGCGACAGGGCGATCCTTTATCACCTCTCTCTTCACTTTCATCTCTAGCATCTTGACTTGGATCATCGCAAAAGAAATTGAAATGAGCCAGTTCACGGGCCTGAGCATTAAAAGAAGGTGTCCAGTTTCGAGTCATCTGCTCTTTGCCGACAATTGTCTCTTGTTCTCAGAAGCAAATGAAGAAAATTGTGCGGCTGTTCTTCGTATTCTCCAACTGTTCTAAACCTCTATAGGACAATCTGTAAATTTCCAGAAATCATCAGTGTTTTTCTCTCCTAATGTCAGTCGTAATCTTAAAGCTCACCTGTCTAATGTGCTGGGCTTCAAACCAATGGAGAAAGATGCTAAATATTTGGGGCTTCTGTCTTTTTGGGGAATAAGTAAGAAAGAAGCTTTGGGTTTCATTAAAGAACGAGTTCAAAATAGGCTGAAGGGTTGGAGAGCCAAGTTTCTAAATCTGGCAGGTAAGGAAGTCCTTATAAAGGCTGTGGCACAGGCTATCCCCACATACGTGATGCAATGTTTCCTTCTCCCGGTCACCTTTTGTGATGAGCTCAGCTCGATGGTTGCTAAATTCTAGTGGAATAATTGTACCGATAAGGATAGAAACATTCATTGGATGAGTTGGAAGGATCTTTGCTGACCAAAGGATCAAGGTGGAATGGGATTAAGGAATCTAAGAATTTTCAACAAAACCCTCATTACAAAAATTGCCTGGAAAGTGATAAAGAGCCCGGAGTCCCTTCTTGCTCAGACTCTCAGGGGAATTTACTTCCCAAACGGAAATATTTTCGATGCCCCTAAGTGCTCCAATCCATCATGGGTATGGACAGGGATTAGGGAAGGAGTTAAGACCTTGAAGGAAGGAGCCCTATGAAGAGTTGGGAATGGCAGGTTCATCTCGACATGGAGGGATAAATGGGTCCCAAAATTACCTACGTTTCGAATATCCACTCCAATCCCTCAGGACTCCCTTTCCCTAACCATCAGCAGTCTCATGAACCCTGATTTCCGTTCATGGAACAAATCAAAGATTCAAGATCTTTTTGACCCGATTGAAGCCAAGGCAATCCTTACCATTTCGATTGGAGGGCCCCAGATTAATGATTCTTACATTTGGTCTGGCATGAGAAATGGGGAGTACTCAGCCCGATCAGGTTATAGGTTTATTGAGGCTTCTTCCATGAATCATTGTAATCCCTCTCCTAGCGAGGATCCGAGTGCGAGTAAGGAATTATGGAATTCTATTTGGAGCTTAGGGGTTCCTACAAAAATTTGCTCGCTTCTCTAGAAATTTTGCCATAATTTTGTTCCAACAAAAGGTATTCTAGCATCACGTTTTCATGGCAATTTTCAAGATTCTGATTGTTGCCCTCGGTGTGGGGAGAGAGGAGAATCGCTCGAACACCTCATGTTCGTTTTCCCGTTTGCACAGGGAGTATGGAAGGCATCAAGTTTCAGCTATTCTCTGTCCTTTATTGGATTTCCCGGGTTCCCGAAATGGTGGTACAAAATAAATGACTTCCGCCAACTTGGTAACTTCGATTACGAATGTGCTTTGATCGCTTTCCTCCTTTGGTCCCTTTGGAAGTCACGGAAGGCGCTGGTTTATGAGAATAAGAAGGATCATCCATGGGATGTGTGGATGCGGGCGGAACGAGCTTTCATAGAATTCCACCACATTTTGCCACCTTTCCAGCCAGGGGAATCTTATCTTTGTCAAGAACCGAAGTATTGGACACCACTACCTTCGGGATCAATCAAGATTAACTGCGACGCTGCTTTTGACCTACACTCAGGGATAGTGTCAGCTGCGGCTATTGCATGGAATAGCTCCCGATCGTTTATTCAAGGAATTTCTGACTTTTATGTTGCTCCCTCCGCTGCGGCGGCGGAAGCTTTGGCCATCAGGCTGGGTATTTTGATGGCTGCTCGGAATGGCTTCGACAACATCATAATCAAAGCAGACTGTAACTCTGTAATCTACAGGATCAATGAGGGATCCTTGTCCGATTGGGCCACAACTACCGTGGAACAGGATATCAGATTGACATCTGGATCCTTCAATTCATGCACTTTTTCCTTTGTTCCTCGATCTTGTAACCAGGTTGCCGACCGGTTAGCCAAGTTTGCTAAGAGTTGTCGGGGTTAAACTTTGTGGGGCCCTAACTCTTCCCCGTCTTGTATCTTGTCTGTGTAATTTTCTTTGGGTTGAAATGAAGTTATCCTTTGAACAAAAAAGAGTTGAAATATAAATGTTATGCATGCATGGGCGAATCTTAAGTCATGGTGGGTTACGTGACCCACCATTAATTTTTTTGGTTAAACTACTACGGATGTCACTCAATTATGGGTAAGGTTACATTAGGTCACATAATTTTTAAAAATTATATTTGAGTCACTCCAAAATGGGTAATGTTACATTTAGTTCACTCAATTATGAGTAATGTTACATTTGATTCACCCTTCATATTTAAAAAATTGCATTTTGGTCAATCCTTAAATGTGCGAACTTTTGATAAACTTTGTCTTCAAAACTCGAAAGAACTTTCACGATATCACACTTACCTCTTTAAAACGTTATATTTAATAAGAAAAAATGGTTGATCCCGAATTTCTTTACTCATCCCTTTATCAATTCAACTTTTTTTGTTATTTTTACCAATTGGGGATTATTATTATTATTTAATTCTTTTTCAAGTAAGAAGATTTCTTTAACAAAATGAATTTTTTGATGCTATTTAGTCTGTTGTAGTCAAATTGATTGTCTAGAAAAATTTAAAAGATTTAATCCCTAAATAAGGTAAATAGGTGAACCACCGAATTTAAATTCCTGAATCTGCCCCTGTATGCATGATACAAATAATAAAGTTAATAACATTAAAGAAATCCTAAACTTTTATTGAAAGAAATTAGAAAATTTGTTATTATCGAGAAGACGACTCTTTCATTTAAACATTCTATGAAATCACACTTCAACAATTTAGAAGACCATTTTGCGAATCAATCTTATAAAAGAGTCATCTTGAAATCAAAAATTTGAAGTTAACATTTTTTATAAAAATTACATCTTGCTAATAAGTGATGCCTGGCAAGGGGAGCATATTTTCGTTACAATTTAGCAAGTTAGTGATTGCCCTTTTTTTTTCAAGTGACAATTTAGCAAGTTAGTGATTATCCCTTATTTTTATAGTTCTATTTTACTATTTATGGTGTTTACGTAACAAAGCAATGAAAATAACGTGTATAATAAATTTTATTCATGTTTCTATGGTTCATTAATGAAATATTCAATTAATTGTTCAAAGTAATAGAACATATTTTCGTTCTATAGGGTAGGGGTGAGCGTTCGATCGAGTCGAGTAAAAAATTTCGAGTTATTTCAGTTGACTCGTCATATTTTACAACTCAAACTTTATTTGATTTTTTTCGATTCGAGTCGAGTTTATGAAATTTGAGTAGAGTTGATTTTTTGAGTTCCTATACAAATTTAATTGTAATTATTTATCATGTAATAATAAAATTTGATTCCAATTTAAATAATTTTCTCTAATCTTATAAGATGCACACATATTTCTTCCTATGTGGCATATATTTTTTTATATCAGTATATGCTATGTTTGGTAAACAGAGGTTTGAATGAAAATTAGAGGTTCAAGCCAAAATTAGAGGTTTGACCGGTCAAATATGCTAATTTAGATGCTTGGTGAATAGCAGATAGGGGTGAAACCTCTAATTTTGAAAAGTTGCTAATATGAGCTTTTTTAAATTAGAGATTTTGACATTAGAGTTATAAAGACTATTTTACCCTTAACAATTATAAAAAATCTCCAAATAACCTAAATTTAACATTTTCTATTTTAATTCTTACCCTCACGTTTTTACATTGTGACAATTGTAAACTAATATTTTTTCTTTTTTTCTTTTTATTCTCACATATTAATATTTGTTGAACATATATTTTGATATATCAAATGAAAATTCTTTTTGTAAGTATTTTGACTTGTAAACATGTTTAAATACTCAAAAGGGTCATATAACAAATAAATACTCAAAAGGGTCAAACACAAACTGCTTGTATCGGTACCCTACCCTTGGTACCGATACGCAGTCAGTCGTACCGATACGACCTTGCCTGTATCGATACGCGAAAGCCATCTAGAATTCCAGTAAGGAATTCTAGTACCAGTACGCTATATTGCGTACCGATACCCCATGTACCGTATCGATACAGACGTATCGCGTACCAGTACGTACAAATTAAATGATGCAACAACTCTTTCCTGATTTGGCAGGTACTGATACCGGAGTCCCACGTACCGATACCGACATGCCTAAAATTACATTTAATGCTGATTTTTCATCCCCAACTACTCCAAACCACCCCAACAACTATAAACGAATAGTAGCTCATTCCACTATTTAAAAGAAGACTTGAGACACTTGAAGATGGTCAAAGAACACATCCAAGCATAATGAGAGAGAAATAACATTTAAGTCTTATTTTCTCATTTCTCTTGTATATATTGTATAGAGAATGTTTTTCATTGTTTTATTCCTTACACTCTTGTGAGCTTGATTCTTGTAAACATCCACCTTGTGAGGTCTCATTGTTTACACAAATTTACCTTGTAAAAGGGAGAGGTTCTAGTTTAGCCTAATGAAAAACTAAAGTGGTTCTATCTTAGCCATTGAAAAGATAGGGTTGTAAAGGTTACCCCTTTGGCCTGTAAAAAGAAAGAATTCATAGTAGTGAATTGAGAAATCCTTAGTGGTGTGCTAAGGTAGTGGGTGTAGACTCGATTGGTTAGTCGAACCACTGTAAAATTATCGTGCAATATTGTTCACTATTTTTGGTTTTAGCCAATTCATTTGGGAAGCAAATTCAACTCTCTTGGTGATTCGATTGATCGATTTCGAGCTCAACAATTGGTATTAGAGCCTTGTCTCCATCAAATGACTAACATCCGGAAGTAAATATCAATTGCTTGAAGTTCACCGATTCAAGATTTCAAATGGTAAGCGGTTCTATAGTGATTTCATTCACAGAAGGTTGCTCTATCATGTGCCCCCTCTCTTTAAAGGGGGAGGTTACTTCCAATGGAGCAACATCATGAAATATTTCATCTCAGGCTTTGACTTCGACATTTGGATGATTATCGAAGATGGACATTTGAAAGCTCCTAAGAAGAAGAAAAGGAGTGTTAAAGACACATAGAAGGACCATCTCAAAGCAAAGGCTATGCACATTCTTTTTCGTGCCCTAAATGGAGAGATTTTCAAGAAGGTCTCCCCATCCAAAAGTGCCAAATAAATTTGGGACAAGCTTGAGAAATTCTATGTGAAAGAAAAAAGAAAAAGATGGAGTCCTATCAAGTCCAAACCCTCCTCTCATCAAAGGTGGATGGTGTTTTAGTTCTCGATGAGCCCAACGTATCTTCTAACTCAAATGAATTAAATTCACATTCTTTTGATGAGTTGCAAGATGCATTTGATGGATTATTTTTAGATTTTGAGACCATGATTTTCAAATTTAAGAAAATGATTTCAAAACTTTAATTTGAAAAATGATATTCTTTTGAAAACCAAAATAAAATTTTGAAAAAGGGTTTAAAATTTTCAAATTTGAGCAATGGAGTCTTAGATAAAAAAATCTTGATTTGAAAACTAAGCTTGAAAGCTTAAAAAAAGAAAATGAATTTATTTCAAATAATTCATCTTGTCACATAATGGCAAAATGCTCACATTGTCATTATCACGATCATTCTTTGCATATTTGTCCTATAAAGAAAAGAAAATCTTATAGGATTAGACAAGTATGGGTTCCTAAGGGAACTAGGGACATTGAAACTAATGTCAAAGGATCCAAATTAATTTGGATACCAAAAATCAAGTAAATGTCTATTGTAGGTGTGTAACGCCCCGAGTTTAGGGCCGGGAGATATCAGATTAGTCAAGACGAGTTGGGTTAAATAAAATTGGAGAAAAACTATTTTTAACACACTTAAAGTGTTTTAAAAGATTAAAGGGCAAAATGGGAACTTTTAATAAAAAGGAATAAAAGTGTTTTTTTTTTCAAAAGCCATCATCTTCTCCAACTTGTTTTCATGTTCAAAAACCTCTCCAAACCCCTTTTTACTATTCCATTGCCCCAATCTCCCAATCCAAGTGATTTATTCAAGGTAAATGGCTCCTTAACTTAGTTTCATCTTCCTGGAGTCTTAAATGCTAAGGTTTTTGCTAAACTCATGGATTTAACTTGATTTGATTTTTAAAGTTTGGTTTGAAATGAAATAAGGTTTATGGGTTTTTCGTTTGGGTTGGCTATGGCTGAGTTAGAGTGTGTTTTAACTTTGTTTTATCACTAAAATAACATAAAAATGATGGGTTGTTATAGAAAACCCGAAATGGGTATTGTGGGTGATTTTGGGAGTTGAAAATCTTGAGTTTTTGGATGGGTTTTGAGTCTAAATGACAGCTGAAGGTTTGATAGCTTTGGATTGATGTTTATGGATGTTAAAAGGTAGATTTTTGATGGTAAATTCGTTGGGTATGACTGCAAGTAGTTCTGGACTGAAATTGTTATGTTTCGGGTGAAATTTGGGGCTTGAATCGATGTGTGTTGTTGCAAGATTGTTGTGTTCTAGGTTTTTACTTAGTTTGTGAGTGTATTTGTGTTCTAATGTTCGATTTTGGGTTGCTCAAAACAGAGGAATCCATTTTGGGCTTTGAGGACGGAAATCCGGGTAGTTCGGAGGCTTGATTCGGCATCTTGGACACCGTTTGTGTGTTGGCTGGTTAGTGGATCGATTTTAAAAGCCTTAACGTGGTTAAGGGAATGTTTTGGGAGTTTGGATTGAGCTTGAAAGGCCAATCCAAGCTCAAGAGTAAGTTTTAAAGGTTTTATGCAATTAAATTGTGTTTTACGATTCTTGGCGCAAGTTGAACATGTTATGATGTTATGTATTAGTTTGCATTGTTATACATGTTGAGACTTATGACTTGTGTTTATACTTGCATCGTGAGTACATGCCTTGCATGGAAGTTTGGACATGGTAAGTGGTTTAAGCATCGATAATGCATGTGGTTGTGAATGAGTATATTGACACGTGTTGAGTTGTTACCGGATATAATTGATCGATAAATAGAATTAGAGTACACTCGAGGTAAAATTCGCGCGTGGCCTTAATGATGTTAGATTCCACTAAGGAGGAGTACGATGATGTGAGATTCCACCGAAAGTGTCTAGTGGGTTTGAGAAACTATCCGCATATCCGAGTAAAAACGATGAATGTCAATATACCCATGATGCTTTAATTCTCACGTTAAGCATGTTGTTGATTTCTTCTTTAATGCTTATGCATTGTTGGTTACTTTTCTTGCGTTACGGGAATGAGCATGTGGTAAGCCTATGGCTTGTGGTAGCATTCGGTAAATGCACGTAAGGTAAATGCATGTTGTTGTGTGTTCAAGCATGTGTAAATGATTTGGAAATGGTTTTGGTTTTCAAGCAAATTAATGTTTTAAAACTGCATTGTTGTAGCTACCGTTTTGAGCACCGCTCACTAAGCTTAAACGCTTACGGTCTCTTTTCCAACACTGTATGCCCTTAGACCTTCGGAGCAGCTCAGGGAACAAGGGAGAATCCAAGGGAGTTTGGTTTGCTCAAGTATGAGTTTAGACTTCAATAACTAGTATTAAGCATTGGGATAGGACCTTTATGTTTGAGGTCTTGATGGCATGTCCTTTTTGCTTAGAAGAGTTTGCTTAATTGTTTTGGGCTTGTATTGCCTTTTACCTTGTTGATTTATGCTTTTGTTTTGCTTTTGGTGATGTTGGTGAATGCTATGTATGTTTGTTTCTCTAAGAATCTTGTCATGTTGAATGTTGCATCGTTATGTGTTTGACTTGCCTTATATGTTTATCCATGGATGCCTTGTGTTATATGTGTGCTTGTATGTTGCTTAAATGTTTGTTAGATGCCTTTGTGTTGAGTCCCTTGTGTTTTTGACAGCTAAAACCAGTCTTGTAGGGCAGGGCATATCGATACGCTCAAGGGCAGTATCTATACTGTCCCTTGTTTTGGGCAAGGCGTACCGGTACGCGGGGGCGTATCGATACCCAAAATGCTATCTGGAAATATGAGAAATTGACGAGATTTTGGCGTATAAGTACGGGTCCTGAGAGTATCGGTACGGTCTTCATAGTTAACCAAGGGAAGTTGATCGTTGAGGGAGTATTGGTACCCTCCTTATGGGTATCGATACGGTTTCCCTAGGTTTGACTTTAGGGTGTTGACCAAGTCTAGGCGTATCGATACGGTCCACTAGTGTATCAATACGGCCTGTTGTAAAATTTAAAAAGGGGTATCTTAATTGCATGTTTTGCTATGTTTTGTATCCATGTGTGTTTTCCACTACGTGTCCTCTCACATAAGATATAATTAATGCATCTAGACAAGATAACTTTAAAATAAATATTCTAGGGTTGCTAATTGGAGTGGATCTTTAACGGGTTTCGCTTCGGTTTTCCCCATGTAACCCATTCGATGCGGTCTGGTGTGTAACCCCCTTAGCTCGGCCTAGACGTTTGACCCGAACTACGAAGATTACATGGGGAAAACCAAAGTCATCCGGAAGTCAACCTTGATTAACGACCATTTTTTTCCTTTTTATCTTCTCTAGATGCACATTAAGCCTATGTGATTACACAAGAATCATAGGAGAGAAGAACACATCGATCAGAAAACATTTAGGGACTCAATTGCATGATTTACACATTTTAGGGACCAAAATGTAATTTTTAGAAAATTTAAGAACTTGGCTGAATTTAAGATTACCAATATGTAATTAATCATATTTCATGCCTCTTTGCAAAATTTCAACTAAAAAGGACATTCCAAGATCATGCAATTGCATCCACAACATTCAGGACTAAAATGTAAAACATGGAAACTTAAAACAATTCAAAATCATCATCCAACGGTCATCCGTTTCGGAACACCAAACCTTCGTACCGAAACACCCGTATCGAAACGACGTTGACCGTTTCGGTACTCGGGTGTGTTTCGAGACCAGTATCGAAACAGGCCTCTCTAGTAGCCAAGATGTTCCGAAACACCTTCAATCGCACCAGAACGCTATGGCCATTACAGGCCCCCGTTTCGAAACGGTTAAGGGTGTTTCGATACACCCTGCCCTGTGACAGCATAAATTTCTTGTTTTTCATGTTTTTTCACACTCGAATCAACCCCGAGACATACCACAACATGCATACATCAAGGATACATATCAACAATCATCATATCGAGGCTATAGCTTAAACATAGCAACCAACACATAAGCAAAGGCACTAAAGGCATGCTTCCTAGTTTGCCAAAACCATAACAAGCCAAAACTCCAATTAACCCAAAATCCAAACTCCAAAGGCCATTTACAACTCAAGTATAGGCAAACCAATATGCTTAAAGTAAAAGAAACATTCTCAAACATTCCAAAGTATAAATCCCACCCATTGCCTCTTATTACACTAAAGATGAATCACAGACATCTCTATAACAAAGCTATGTATTCCTCTTGCTTTTGGGCTGCCTTCAAAGGTTCAATTCTCTGCATTGATGAAACAAAGGAGCGTAAGAAATAAGCTTAATGAGGATCGCTAGACAACATTCATCAATGAATAACTCATGATTTGCAAAAACAACACTTTACAACACATGCCATTTATAAAACAAGTCTTCTCATGACTTCCATGCACTTTTGAAACCTCATGCACATATGCATCAATTTACAACAACAAAAAGACCTATGCTCATGCTTTAACAAGCATCACATGCATTCTTGCATCATACACATATTTCTCATGCACCCTTGCATCATTTACAAGCATCTCATGCTTCACTTTGTTCATTTACATTATATTGGCTTTCAAGTGATAGTCCACAAATTATTTCAAACATAACACACAATCGGATATGCGGATTACAAGCGTTGTCATCACGCTTTGTACAAACTACCAGACTACACAAGGTGGAGACAAATGGCACAATCACAACCCCTCAACACCCGTGATGGAGATTAATGGCACAATCTCAACCCCTCAACATCACTCATCGGTAGTTGTATAATTCCACTAACGAGAGTATGGGACACATACACAAGACTCACACACGAGACTAATCATTCACCGTTGTGATCTTAACCTCAATCGTTAGGGTACTTGGATGGAGATTACGGCACAATCATAACCCCTCGACATCTAAGGCGACTTTATTCACGGTGCACCCAATCCTATAGCCGGCTAACTATATCCGATTTAAGTAACCCAAAACCATTTTCATCACTTGCCAATATAACCATTTATCCACATTAATCCACTATTTTTCAAGCATAACCACAATGTCATTTCCACAAGCACACATGCTTAACATCATATGCATTTTCTTATGAAAACCAAGGATCACTTACCTAGTGCATCCTTAACATAGTGACATTAAAAACCAGCATTAAACCATGCTTAAATATGTTTAAAAACAGTAAACAAATCCACTCTTATATCAAATGCATTTTCATCCACTTAACACATTTCCAAGAGAGGGATTACCGAAACACTTACACTTGAGCTAAGTTAAGTGTATCAAGCTTACACTATGCTCCCAAGAGCACGCTCAAAGCGTTATAAAGCAGGAAATTGCATTTCCACTCACCGATACGCGAAGCCTTGTTCACCGACACATAAATTAAACCTTCGGAGCCTCCAAAACCATCTCGTTAGCTTCCGGATCAAGATCCCCTATTTTCACATCAACAAAATAGAGATCTAAATGCATTAAACTGCATTCTAACACCAGCAACAATCCATAGACTCGTTGCCCACTCGAACTACACCAAAATACCCTTCCAACACAACCGAAAACTCATTTGATTGCCTCCTAAACCAAGCCCAACCACCATACATCACTTCTAAAGCATTATCAACATCAAAACACGTCTAATAAACATCTTAACTCATCCTTATACCTCCAACAATCAAAATTCCATCATTACACCCCAAAATCACACTTAAAACTAGCAAGAAACTCAAGGTTCTCAAGGATTTCGGGATCTATATTAACCACACCTCATTTTAACATATAAACCAACTTAGAAATCAATTAAAATCAACACAAAACAGTGCCCAACTCATCAAGTTCGAAAATCAAGATTTTGATCTCAAATCAAAACTATATTGAAAACTCAATCAAAAATAGTTATTAGAAGCCAAATATCTTGGGAATTTTAATAAAGAACTTAGATTAGAGGTTGAGAATGAAATTTACCTCTAATCCTTGCTTCCTGCAATAGATGACAAGTTTTCCTTGGAAAAATCTTGAAGAATTAAAGAAGATCTCTTGAAAAAGATTTAGGAAATGTTGAGAGGATTTTTGGAAGAAAGAGTTCTAGAAAAGATGAGAGAAAATGGTGTTTGGCTAAAATGAGAGGGAATTAGTAGTTACGTAAAATAAAAATCCACTAACTACCAATTAATTAATATCATATTCTAATTAAAATCATTTAATTAAAATCCATTTAAGATTTTTGGCTTCCACCTTAAAAAACACATTTTTCCCAGTTTTGAAACTTTACAATTTGGTCACTACTCAAAATGTCCATTTTCCAAAACCTTTTTTGCAAAATTGATTTGACCAACCTTTTAATTATATTTTTAGAGGATTTTAGCAATTTTATTACAATTTTATCCTATCCCGATCCTTGATTTCTTAAAATCACCTTACGCGGTTCGAACCGTTCTCGACCGGTCCGATCCGATGTCTAAAACATCTAGGCCTAAAACCAGGGCGTTACAACTCTCCCCCACTTAGGAAATTTTGTCCTCGAAATTCTTACCTGATGGAAAGAGATGCGGAAACCGCCTCAGCATGTCTGCCTTGCTTTCCCACGTGGCCTCCTCAACTCCTCGGTGCCACCACAACACCTTCACAAGCTCTATCGTCTTGCCACGAAGAACTTTACTACTCACGTCCAGAACCTTCACCGGTTCCTCATCATTTGATAGATTCGGATTCAACTCTATCTCCTCAACATGCATTACGTGCGAATGATCCGATCTATACTTCCGTAACATGGAGACATGAAACACATCATGTATCTTCTCCAACTCTACAGGCAATCTCAACCGATATGCCACATGACCAATACGCTCCACAATATCGTAAGTTCCAATAAACCTTGGGCTAAGTTTACCCTTACGCCCAAATCTCATCACCTTCTTCCAAGGCGATACTTTCAAGAACACACGTTCGCCAACCGCGAACTCAAATTCCTTACGCTTCAAGTCTGCATAAGATTTCTGCCTATCCGATGCTGCTTTTAACCGCTCACAAATGAGCTTCACCTTCTCGGTGGTTCCCTTAAGCATAGCCGGCATTGAAATCAACTTCTACCCAGCTTCTGCCCAACAAAGAGGGGTTTTACATCTCCTCCCATACAAAGCCTCATATGGAGCCGTTTGGATACTTGCCTGGTAACTATTGTTATACGCAAACTCAACCAACGACAAGTGCTTTTCCCAAGAACCATGAAAATCTATCACACAACATCTCAGCATGTCCTCAAGCACTTGAATCACACGTTCTGACTGTCTATCCATCTGCGGATGATAATAAGTGCTGAAATTCAACCGTGTACCCAAGGCTTGATGCAAACATTACAAAAATCACGGTGTAAACCTCGGATCTCTATCCGACACAATGGACTTTGGCACACCGTGCAACCACATAATCTCATCTATGTACAGCTCAGCCAACTTATCCAAAGTATACGTAGTATGTACAGGCAGAAAATGTGCACACTTCGTAAGCCGATCCACAATCACCCAAACTGAATTCTTCTCTGTCGGTGACAAAGGAAATCCAGACACAAAATCCATGGTGATTCTCTCCCACTTCCATTTTGGAATTCTCAAAGGCTGTAATAATCTAGAAGGAACCTGATGCTCAGCCTTCACTCGCTGACACACCATACACTTACTAACGAACTTCGCTACATCCTTTTTCAACCCCACCCAGTAGTACTCATCCTTTAGGTCACGATACATCTTTGTACTACCCGAGTGCATAGAAAAAGGACTACAATGAGCTTCAGTCAGAATAGTGCGCCTTAACTCAGCATCATCTGACACCACTATTCGACATCCAAAATACAGAACACCATCATTACTAAAGTTGAAATCCGAAGGTCTATCTTCTGCAATGTCTTGAACATGCGAAACAAGAGAATCACGAAGCAACTGTTTATCTTTAATCAACTGTAACAAAGATGGTTTCACTTGCAACTCCGCCACAAGACCACCTTCACGCGATATGCTCAAACGAGCAAACATCACTCTCAACTCAACAACCACCTTCCAGCTCAAAGCATCGGCCACAACATTAGCCTTGCTCGGGTGGTACTCAATCTCCAGATCATAATCCTTAAGCAACTCCACCCAACGTTGTTGCCTAAGATTTAACTCCTTCTGAGACATAAGGTATTTCAAGCTCTTATGATCCGTGAACACAACACATTTCTCACCATACATGTAATGCCTCCAAATCTTTAAGGCAAACACCACAGCCGCAAGCTACAGATCATGAGTAGGGTAGTTGCGCTCATGCACCTTCAACTGCCTAGATGCATAGGCCACCACCTTACCCTCCTGCATCAACATGTATCCCAAACCAACAATGGACGTATCACTATAGACCACAAACTCCTTACCATATTCAGGTTGAATCAAAATAGGAGCTTGAGTCAACGCTTCCTTCAACTTCTCAAAAGCTTGTTGCTTCGCCTCCATCCACTCAAAGCGAACATTCTTTTGCAACAACTTGGTCAAAGGTGCTGCTATCTTTGAGAAACCCTCGACAAACCTTCGGTAGTACCCAAACAACCCAAGGAAACTCCGTATCTCAGTCATTGACTTAGGCACTTTCCAACTCAACACAGCCTCTACTTTTTGCAAATCAACGCGAATACCCTCAGGCGATACCACAAGCCCAAGGAAGACCACTTCCCTAAGACAAAATTCACATTTACTCAGCTTCGCATACAACTGATTTTCCAACAATGCTTGCAAAACAATTCTCAAGTGTTTATCATGATCCTTCTCGGTACGCGAATACACAAGAATATCATCGATGAAAACCACCACAAAATGATCTAAGAATTCATGGAATACACGATTCATCATGTCCATGAAAGCATCAGGCCCGTTGGTCAAGCCAAACGGCACCACCAAAAACTTATAATGCCTGTACCTCGTCTGAAAAGCAGTTTTAGGTACGTCCACATCCTTCACTTTCATCTGATAGTACCCCGATCTCAAGTCTATCTTAGAAAACACCGAGGCTCCCTGGAATTGATCAAAGAGATCGTCAATTCTAGGCAAGGGATACTTGTTCTTAATCGTCAACTTGTTCAGTTGCCGATAATCTATACACATTCTCATCGTCCCATCTTTCTTCTTCACAAACAGAACTGGTGCACCCCAAGGTGACACACTTGGCCGGATGAAACCTCGATCCAACAACTCCTGCAATTGCATTTTCAACTCTTTTAACTCTTTGGGTTTCATGCGATAAGGAACAATGGACACCGGAGTTGTGTTCTCGTACAACTCTATACCAAACTCAACTTCCCTGTTTGGTGGCAATCCATGCAATTCTTCCGAAAAGACACCCAGAAAATCGCGAACCGTTCGGATGTTCTGCACACGCACATCCTTAGTACCGAGTTTCATCACATAAGCAAGGTAAGCTTCACAACCAACCTCATCATACGGTTTGCTTCCAAGACCGAAATCACATTCGACAAGAATTTCACATTCTCGCCTACTACAACAACCTCATAGTCATCGACCAACTTTAAGGTGACTCGCTTAACATCAAAGTCAACCACGTCCCTATGCTCCATCAACCAATCAATGCCAAGGATTACATCAAATCCGTAGAAAGGCAATTCCATCAAATCAACAAGGAAAACATGACCTTGCACAGACAGAGGACACCTTCTATACAACTTTTTAGTGACTACAGTCTCACCAAAATAACTAGTCACTTGCATTCCTACTTCAAGCATCTCAACAGGTATATCAAGCAAATGTGCATGCTCACTCAAAATATAAGAATGCGTGGATCCAGAATCAATCAAATCCAGCAAAGATAAAGACAGGAGAGCAAAGGTACATGTGATCACATCGGTATCGTTGCGCTCTTCGCGCTGGGCATACACCCTCGATGGTCCACCTCCCTCCGGTCGAACAACTACAACGTGAGCAATACCTCGCTGCCCCTAAACTCTCCTCTGAAAATTCCCACGGCTGCGCCCATGGCCTCTCTAAGGTGCAGCTACCCCAGGAGCACGTCCTTGGCCACCACCAGCCAACAAAGGACACTCCCTCCTCATATGATCTGCCGAACCACAATTCCAGCAAGAATTCCTTGTCACCACAATAGGAGCCTTGACCTCTCTAACTGCTCGAGGACAATCTCGCCTCAAATGGTCCCTCGAACCAAATCTCCAGCATGTATGCTGCTCGGACCTCATACGACCTCCTTGAGCCTGCCCACCTCGACCCGGAACACCACGCCTTCCCTCAGGCTGATGTCTTCTATCACAGCCTCTCTTGTTCCGTCCACCACTGGAACTATACTCAGCAGCTTCCTTTCCAGAGCTATAACCGATACCTCTAGAAGACAAGCCCAGGTTCTGCTCGATGTCCTTTGCTCGACACACAAGCACATCAAAATTTGTGTAGTCTGCAACTAGCATGTACGTCTTAACATCTTGCACCAATCCATACCGGAAGCGATCACATTGATGCCTCTCACTAGGTACCAGCTCAGAAGCATATTGGCTCAAGCGTACGAACTGGACATCGTATTCAGCCAACGATAGGTTACCCTGAACGAGAGACATAAACTCTCGTTTCTTATCATCCAAGTATCTCACACCTAGATACTTTCTCCGGAAGGTACCCTTGAAGAACTCCCAATCAACTTCATTGGGTTCTGTACCAGTTGTGGTAGTCATCCACCAGCTGTAAGCATCATTTTGCAGCAGGGAAATTGCACATCCTAGCTTGCGCTCATCGTTACAACCCATTTGATCCATTATGCGGATCGTACTTTCCAACCAGGCCTCAGACGCCTCAGGTGACATACCATAGAACTCTACCGCTCCCAAGCTTCTCAACCTCTCCAAAGGTAGACCCACCTGCCCAGCTACAGGGGCCTGCACTTGCGCTCCGGCAAAAACAGCCTGAAACGCTCCAATGATCGCCTCAACCAGTGGCGCCAAATTACCCAATCCAGGACCAGCTTGTCCTTGTTGCTCCTACTCCCCACCTCCAGGTGGTGGCGAAGGAGGTAGATCTCCACTAGGAGGGACATCAGCCCCCTGCTCAGCCTGGTTATCCTGCTCAGCTGCAGGTACTATCGTACTGGACCTCAACTCTCTCCTAGGTACCATGTGCTATTTTAAACAACACAACAACGAAAACAAATCAAACCATTTAGGCCAGCTGCAAGCAAGAATCCAAGTTTACAAAACATTTGATTAGTGTAATAAGGCAATGGGCACCCAATTTCCCCACAGAGCATAGAATACACTAATCATCATGCTCACATACTTTTCATCATTTCAAATCAGCACATATCCACATAACATCATCACCAAACAATCATAATCATTCCATAAGCAAATCACATCACCCAACATGGCATAAGGTTCAAAATTCAAACATTAGCATGCTTTTCAAACATCATACTTGAACTCACATCAATTACACATACCAACATTCCCAATTATTTCGAAACCACGCTCTGATACCAACAAATGTAACCCCCTTAGCCCGGCATAGATGTTTGACCCGAACTACGAAGATTACATGAGGAAAACCAAAGTCAACCTGAAAGTCAATCTTGATTAACGACACTTTTTTTCCTTTTTATCTTCTCTAGATGCACATTCGGCCTATGTGATTACACAAGAATCATAGGAGAGAAGAACACAGCGATCGGAAAACATTTAGGGACTCAATTGCATGATTTACACATTTTAGGGACCAAAATGTAATTTTTAGAAAATATAAGAACTTGGATGAATTTAAGATTACCAATATGTAATTAATCATATTTCATGCCTCTCTGCAAAATTTCAACTAAAAACAACATTCCAAGATCAAGGAATTGCATCCACAACATTCAGGACTAAAATGTAAAACATGGAAACTTAAAACAATTCAAAATCATCATCCAACGGTCATCCGTTTCGGAACACCAAACCTTCGTACCGAAATACCCGTATCGAAATGGTGTTGACCGTTTCGGTACTCGGGTGTGTTTCAAGACTAGTATCGAAACAGGCCTCTCATGTAGCCAAGATGTTCCGAAACACCTTCAACCGTACTGAAAAGCTATGGCCATTACAGGCCCCTGTTTCGAAATGGTTAAGGGTGTTTCGATACACCCTGCCCTTTGACAGCAGAAATTTCTGGTTTTTCATGCTTTTTTCACACTCGAGTAAACCCCCGAGACATGCCACAACATGCATACATCAAGGATACATATCAATAATCATCATATCGAGGCTATAGCTTAAACATAGCAAACAACACATAAGCAAAGGCACTAAAGGCATGCTTCCTAGTTTGCCAAAACCATAACAAGTCAAAACTCTAAATAACCCAAAATTCAAACTCCAAAGGCCATTTACAACTCAAGTATAGGCAAACCAATATGCTCAAAGTAAAAGAAACATTCTCAAACATTCCAAAGTATAAATCCCACCCATTGCATCTTATTACACTAAAGATGAATCACATACATCTTTTTAACATAGCTATGGATTCCTCTTGCTTTTGGGCTGCCTTCAAAGGTTCAATTCTCTACATTGATGAAACAGAGGAGCGTAAGCAATAAGCTTAGTGAGGATCGCTAGACAACATTCATCAATGCATAACTCATGATTTACAAAAACAACACTTTACAACACATGACATTTATGAAACAAGTCTTCTCAAGACTTCCATGCACTTTTGAAACCTCATGCACATATGCATCAATTTACAACAGCAAAAGATATTTACTCATGCTTTAACAAGCATCACGTGCATTCTTGCATCATACACATATATCTCATGCACCGTTGCATCATTTACAAGCATCTTATACTTCATTTTGTTCATTTACATTATATTGGCTTTCAAGTGATAGTCCACAAATTATTTTAATCATAAGACACAATCGGATACTCGGATTACAAGCGTTGTCCCCACGCTTCATACAAACTACCGGACTACACAAGGTGGAGACAAATGGCACAATCACAACCCCTCAATACCCGTGATGGAGATTAATGGGACAATCACAACCCCTCAACATCACTCATCGGTAGTTGTATAATTCCACTAACGAGAGTATGGGACACATACACAAGACTCACACACGAGACTAATCATTCACCGTTGTGATCTTAACCTCAATCGTTAGGGTACTTGGATGGAGATTACGACACAATCACAACCCCTCGACATCCAAGGCGACTTTATTCACGGTGCACCCAATCCTATAGCCGGCTAAATATATCCGATTTAAGTAACCAAAAACCATTTTCATCACTTGCCAATATAACCATTTATCCACATTAATCCACTATTTTTCAAGCATAACCACAATGTCATTTCCACAAGCACACATGCTTAACATCATATGCATTTTTATATGAAAACCAAGGATCACTTACCTAGTGCATCCTTAACATAATGACATTAAAAACCAGCATTAAACCATGCTTAAAAACAGTAAACAAATCCACACTTATATCAAATGCATTTTCAATCACTTAACACATTTCCAAGAGAGGGATTACCGAAACACTTACACTTTAGCTTAGTTAAGTGTATCAAGCTTACACTAAGCTCCCAAGAGCTCGCTCAAGCGTTACAAAGTAGGAAATTGCATTTCCACTTACCGATACGCGAAGCCTTGTTCGCCGACACGGAAATTACACCTTCGAAGCCTCCAAACCCACCTCGTTAGCTTCCGGATCAAGATCCCATGTTTTCACATCAACAAAACAGAGATCTAAATGCATTAAAATGCATTCTAACACCAACAACAATCCATAGACTCGTTGCCCACTCGAAATACACCAAAATACCCTTCCAAAACATTATCAACATCAAAACACATCTAATAAACATCCTAACTCATCCTTATACCTCCAACAATCAAAATTCTACCATTACACCCCAAAATCACACTTAAAACAACCAAGAAACTCAAGGATATCAAGGATTTCGGGATCTATATTGTTGAGTTGTAAGGTGCTTGATTCGTTCAACCGATGTTGCTCACCAAGTGGTGGAGAGGTGAGTTTTTGGGTGAATGTGGTGTGGAAGCTAAAACAAAGATGACACAATGATTTTAGAGTGGTTCAACCTTCTAACCAAGGTCTACATCCACTACCTTAGCTTCCCACTAAGGATTTCCAATCAATCCACTATTGATTGGTCCCCTTTTCTAGGCTTAGGAGGAAACCCTTATACGCCGATCAAGCTTTCTACCCAAAGCCTTGATCAAACCCTCTTTACAAGAGATGAGAAAAGAAAACACAAATCCCTCTAATAGGTGTATGTTTGCACAATTAAAGCACTCACCCAAAACCTAAAACACTTGAGCAAATTTGACAAATTTGGCTCACTAGTGTTTGTCTATACAAGAATTGACAATTTAAGTACAAAGACACTTTTTGATCATTTGTTGATTGACAATTTAAGTACAAAGACCGTTGGGTTTGTTAAATGGGGATCAGTACGCTTACCATGCGTATCGAAATGATCCCTCACCGTATCGAAACGGCCAAGCCTGTTTCGATAGGGTTTTGGCAGTGACCAAACTGGGCAAAAAAGGTATCGATACAAGTTGGACCGTATCGGTACGGGTAGCTTGAAAAGTCAAGTTTGGCTATTTAAAAACAATAAAAACATTGCCAAAAACCTTTTAAAATACTTCAAACTTATATTCAAGTTGTTTGGACTTAAAACCAAGTTTTAAATTCTTTTCAAATTAGTCCAAAACATTTTTCAATTATTATATCAAAACACTAGTTCTACAATCTCCCCTTTTTGATATAATAAAACCACTTGAAAATTGTTTGGTATTCTCCCCCTTTAAGTTTTAAAATGTGAATAAGAGATTAAGGAAATGAAATCAAATAAAGCTTTCCCTTATTCATTTGAAAATTCAATTGAAAATTCAATTTTTCAAATTTTCAAACTACATTTCTCCCCCTTTTTGTTATATCAAAAAGAATTTAAAACATTAAGTTCAAAATAACTATAGGGGAAAAACAAATTGACAAAATAAGAGTTTGGTTTTAAAATAGCTCCCCTTACTCAAAGCATCATAAAAGTGTTAGTTCAACATATATGATCATCTAGTTGACTTAAATGAAAATAAATCAAATAAAATAAATAACAACTAGATTTTTACCAACACTTGAACCCAAGGGAGGATGTGAAGTCTTCCTTCTTCAAGTGTTCTTCCTTGTGTGCATGGAGCTCCCCCTTAAAGTTTGACTTGTTGATCACTCTCCATCACACCTAGAAAAAGACAATCAAGTAATTTTTGGTATCCAAATTGCTTTGGATCCATAAACGTTAGTAGCACAAACTTTAGTCCCCTTAGGAATCCATTTTTCAATTTCATCCTTTTTAATTGAAGTACTAAGTCCTTTTGGGACCCAAATACTTCTAAAACAATTTCATTTTACAAATCTAGGAGCACTAGATTGTCTGACATAAAAATTTGATTTTCCAAAATTGTTTTTCTTTTCTAGCTCTTTGGAAATCAAATCTTTTTCTTCTTGAACCTTTTGAAGAAAATTTTGTAAATCAAAACATTTTAATTCAAACTCTTCGAGTTTTGCTTCAAGTTCAAGTTTGGTTTTAGAAATCAAATCATTTTGATGTTTTAACTTTGAAATCAATTTATTGTTTTTCAAAATGTGATTTTTAAAATCTAAAACCAAATCATCGCAGGCATCTTGTAATTCATCAAAAGAGTAAGAACATGAAGTAGATGAATTAGAAGTTACCCTTGAATCTTCTTCGATGGCCATAAGGCAAAGGTTGGCTTGTTCATCGTCGGTGGAGTCCTCATCACTCCAAGTAGCCACATGTGCCTTTTTCTTATGGCTTGAAGTGCTTGCCCTCTCCTTTTTCATGGATTCTCGTTCAAGCTCTCTCAAGGCTTTCTTCATGAACGGGGCACACTTCTTGAAGAGATGAACTATCTCTTCTCCTTCATCCTCCTCTTAACTTGAATAAACATGATGACAAGTGGAGGACTTGAGAGCAATGGCATTGGTGTTGATGCCAAGCCCCTTGAGCTTCTTCTCTCCCATAGCTAATTTCTTCTCTCTTCTTCTCATCTTCTTTGTTCTTCTTCATGATTTGATGAGTAAGGAGTGACCCCATGAGTTCATCAAGCTTCAAGGTCTTCAAATTTTTGGCTTCGATGATGGCAGTCCTCTTTGAGTCCCATGACTCGGGAAGTGAGTAGATGAGCTTTCAGATAAGTTTCTCTTCCGGAATGGCTTCTCCATAGCCCTTGATACCATTAGTGATTATGGAGAACCTATCAAACATCTTCTCGATGTTCTCTTCCGGATCCATCCTGAAGTTCTCATACTCTAAGGTGAGGAGCCCAATCTTGGTCTCCTTAACTTCATCGGTTCCCTTGTATGTGACTTCAAGCTTGTCCCATACCTCCTTGGCACTCTCACAAGAAGACATCCTCTCATAGATGGTTTGGCCAAATGCTCAAAAGAGAATGTTCAAGGCTTTGCAATTTAGCTCCATCTTCTTGCGATCGTCGGCACTCCACTCCGCTTTGCTTTGTTGAGAAACAAACGGATCATCTTCAATTATGTCCCATAGTTTGTAGTATCTTGACTTTATGAAAAACTTCATCTTGGTCTTCCAATGGGCATAGTAGGTTCCGTCAAAGAGAGGCGGTTTGTCGATGGATTGCGCCATTTGAGCCGGTTGGTGAAATGATGATCGAGCTTGCCAGATCTTCTCAATAGGATGTTAATCCTCTTCGATTGAGGCAAGCTCTGATACCAATTGTTGAGTTGTAAGGTTCTCAATTCGTTCAACCGATGTTGCTCACCAAGTGGTGGAGAGGTGAGTTTTTGGGTGGATGTGGTGTGGAAGCTAAAACAAAGATGACACAATGATTTTAGAGTGGTTCAACCTTCTAACCAAGGTCTACATCCACCGCCTTAGCTTCCCACTAAGGATTTCCAATCAATCCACTATTGATTCGTCCCCTTTTCTAGGCTTAGGAGAAAACCCTTATACACCGATCAAGCTTTCTACCTAAAGCCTTGATCAAACCCTCTTTACAAGAGATAAGAAAAGCAAACACAAATCCCCCTAATAGGTGTTTGTTTGCACAATTAAAGCACTCACCCAAAACCTAAAACACTTGAACAAATTTGACAATTTTTTCTCACTAGTGTTTGTCTATACAAGAATTGACAATTTAAGTACAAAGACATTTTTTGATCATTTGTTGATTGAGAATTGAAGCATTAACCATATCTTGATGCTTGGAGGTCCCTTTTATACTCCTTGATGAGTTTATAGCCGTTACTAGCCATTGGGGATGATTTGGAGCCGTTGAGGACTTTATTTCCCTTCATTAATGCTGTTATGCAGCCTTCCGTATCGATACGCTTAGACCCGTATCGGTATGACCTTCATCAGAAACTAGCCGTTAGGCTCTTGCCAGCCTGGGCGTATCGATACGCTTGAGGGCGTATCGGTACGGTATGACGTTTAAAAGACCGTTGGGAAATATGACCGTTGGGTTTGTTAAATGGGGATCGGTATGCTTACCAGGCGTATTGAAACGATCCCTCACCGTATCGAAACAGCCAAGCCTGTTTCGATACGGGTTTTGGAAGTGACCAAACTGGGCAAAAAAGGTATCGATACAGGTTGGACCGTATCGGCACGGGTAGCTTGAAAAGTCAAGTTTGGCTATTTAAAAACAATAAAAACATTGCCAAAAACCTTTTAAAATACCTCAAACATATATTCAAGTTGTTTGGACTTAAAACCAAGTTTTAAATTCTTTTCAAATTAGTCCAAAACATTTTTCAATTATTATATCAAAACACTAGTTCTACATATATTAACCACACCTCATTTTAACATATAAACCAACTTAGAATTCAATTAAAATTAACACAAAACAGTGCCCAACTCATCAAGTCCGAAAATCAAGAGTTCATCCACATTTTCAGAAGATTTTAATCTCAAATAAAAACTATATTGAAAGCCCAATAAAAAACAGTTATTAGAAGCCAAATATCTTGGGAATTTCAATAAAGAACTTAGATTAGAGGTTGAGAACGAGATTTACCTCCAATCCTTGCTTCCTTCAATGTATGACAAGTTTTCCGTGAAAAAATCTTGAAGAATGAAAGAAGATCTCTTGAAAAAGATTTAGGAAATGTTGAGAGGATTTTTGGAAGAAAGAATTCTGGAAAAGATGAGAGAAAATGATGTTTGGCTAAAATGAGAGGGAATTGGTAGTTACGTAAAATGAAAATCCACTAACTACCAATTAATTAATATCATATTCTAATTAAAATCATTTAATTAAAACTCATTTAAATCATATGTCATATTGAAGAAAAGTCAAATTGACTTAAAGCCCCCTAAAGATTCTAAGATTTTGGCTTACACCTTAAAAAGCACATTTTCCCAGTTTTGAAACTTTACAATTTGGTCACTACTCAAAATGTCCATTTTCCAAACCCCTTTTGCAAAATTGATTTGACCAACCTCTTAATTATATTTTTATCACAATTTTATCCTATCTCGATCCTTGATTTCTTAAAATCACCTTACGCAATTCGAACCGTTCTCGACCGGTCCGTTCCGATGTCTAAAACATCCAGGCCCAAAATTAGGGCGTTACATGGCGGCTAGACCAGGTCGAGGGAGTTACATTTGTTGGTATCAGAGCCTAGGTTTCGCCTAGGTTCGTTGAGTTTCCGCAAGCTTGTTAATTTTGATTGCATGGTGATTTTAAGCATGCTTGTGGCTATCTTTGCGTTGGTTGAGAAATAGTTAAAGACGCCCATTGCTAGTATACTATTATTGTAAGTGATTTTAAGTTTAAGGACTTGAGTTTCCCCAAATCATTTCACTCTGTTACCCCCTCATCCCGGTCTAACCGATAGGCCGGTCCGAACGGGTTACACGGGGAAAACTAAAGCGAAACCCGTTAAGGTTCCACTCCGATTAGCAACCCTATTTTTTCATTTAATTATCTTGTCTAAATTATTACATTTAGTCCTATGTGTGAAGACGACAGCGGAAAACGATATCGAACATCAAAGCAGGCATAAGGTAACTTTAAATTTACCAAGTGACATGTTAGTCCAATTGCATGCTTACGAACCCAAACCATACATAAAAGATGCATACAAACTAAACAAGGAGCTTACAAAAAATCGGGACTAAAACACAACATCCGAGAACCCTTGAAGATGCCAAGAAGCCAAATTACATGCAGGCGTTTCGAAACAGGCTTGCCCGTTCCAAAACGCAGGCTCCAGTTTAAAAGCCAGATCAGGCCGTACCGACACTGTCCACTTCGTTTCGGTATGGGGGTCTACAGTGTCACGTTTTGGAACTGTTTTCGAAACAGACACTCACAGTGGCAAACCATATCGAAACGCGTACCGAATAGGGAGCTCACAATGTCAAATCGTATCGAAACGACATAACCCCCTTTTCGATACGAGTATCCCTAGAGCTACTACCGTTCCAAAACAACCACGAGCGTTTCGAAACGCTTGCACACATAGTGACCCGAAAACATGTTTTTGCATCTTCAAACATCCCCAAACATGCCCCAAAACTACAAGAATCATAAAACAACAACCATACATACAATCTAGAGGCATCATAACCTACCATGAGCATGATCAAACATACAAGCATGCATATGAGACATTTAACTGTAAAGAATCATGCATCCACAAAAGCATTACATAAACAAGGTTTACATGCCTTTCACACAAAAACATAAGCATATCATAAAACATGGGTTACAATTCTTCAACACAAAAGCATAGGCATTTAACAACATTGAAGCCAACATAGGAGTCTAACATACGCTCTTACAACACATAATATTCCCATTGCCATCTATTACATTATTTAAGAAAACCATACTTGAGCAGCAACACACGCTCTTTGGTGCCCCTTCCTTGCTCCTTGCTAACTTCCACACTAATGATATGAATTGTCAGAAATGAGAGCGTAAGCTTGAAAGCTTAGCGAGGGAGCTCAAAAACAAATATCGACAATGCAGAGTTCAAAGCATGGTATCCATAAAACATCCACAAGGCATACATTTACCCAACATGACAACATAACCAACCACTACAAGAATGCATGAACATGGCATCTTACCTCATGTTATGCTAAACAAGGATGTAACAAATCATCTTACACTTCAACCACACATAAACAAGTATATTGGCAACTATATAGCTTACTCGAATATGCAAATAGCTTCCGTTAGGATTTTTGCCCCAACGTACTCAAACAATAATATTACCTTCCGGTGGGATTTCACACATTACTGTTTCTTTACGGATGGGATTCCACTCATCATCACATACAAACACTTTCCGGTGGAATGTTACTTCACCGTACTCCTCGGTGACTACACATCACCAAGGCCACACGCAAATTTGACTCTTACCGTGTGCACACTCATCTAATAATCGATCATTTATACCCAGTAATTATAACTAGTGCCAACATACTAACCAAGTCTCACCATGATTTCACAATCATGCAACATAACATATCAATCACAATTATGCAACATCAATATATCACAACATGCATAAACGAACACATATCACACAAGATCACATATGCACATTTAGCAAGAACTCATAAAGTCAAATGAGAGATTAATCTACCAACTTAATCCCCACATTAGATTGGCCGACTAAGCACAATCTAATACCCCAACCACACCCTTAAAGCAAGCCAAGAAAGCCGATCAAGCCTCCAAATTTCCCGGAATCGAGCCTGAAGCTTCTCCGATAGTTTCCCTTGTTTCTAATCAACCAAAAGCAACGTATTACTCAAAAAATCATCCACAAAACCACTGCCACAAATTAGATTACAATCTCAAGATCATTTCACTACATTTCCAAACCAAGAACTAACCAAAATCTTCATTTTCGGACATACACATAACCCAGAAAATATCCATCGATTCTAACACCCAAATCATCATTAAACACGCTCAAAACAACCCTCAAACATAACCATACCATCAGCCCAACATTCCCTCACAAAACTACCTCAAAACTCAAGTTTTCTACCCTTTAACACACCCACAAATACCCATTTCGGGATTTCCATAAAACCTCAACATTTTAAGATATAATACACTTAAGAGCAAGATTAAAACATACATTAACTTTACAAATCAAAAACCAAATAAAAACCCATCAAAGCTTCCTCCTTTTTCTTAAAATTTGAATACTTGAAGAACTTCAAAAATGGTGTTTATGAAAAACTAAAACCATAGAAATGTTAAGGATGATTAGGAGAAGTCAAAAACATATTTACCTTAACGAAAACACTTGAAAATCGATGAAGAAATGAATGGAATAGTACCTTAGGGTTTGGGGAGAGGTTTTGTCGTGATTTTTGGTGAAGGAAGAAGAAGATGGTGGCTTTCAAAAAGTATCTTTTACATGTTTTATTTTTCCCATTTAGAAAATCTCCATTTTGACCTTAATGAATCACAAGCATTTTTAGTTTAAAAACAAATCCCATTTTATTTAAAACAAGCCCAACAACCCAAACCCGATTTACACACTTAACTCCCGACCCCTAAACCCGGGTGTTACACACTTGTTATGTTTGTTGTTTAGCTTTGCATCTGTTAGCATGGTGAGACCGAGGGGAAGGCCAAGAATGGATAATCCGAGGGTTGAGCGGATTGAGAATGTTGAGGATGTACGAGGAGAGAACTTGCCTCCTCCTCCTCGTCTTCCTCTGGGGGTGGAGTGAATGTTGAGAGTGTTGGACCCCATGCTAGTCCGGGAAGGGCATGTATTGATGTGAACCCGTTGATTCATGCTATAGACGGACTATTCAGACAACTTTAGAGGGTGTTCGGGTTGCAGCACTACCTCAGGGTGCAGGTTCTGGTTTACCGTTAGAGCGACTTCATAGCTTGGGCAGGGTTGAGTTTCGTGGGTTGTCACCCGAGGGTTTAGATGCATGGTTTGAGAGCACATTTCATATTTTGAGTCAGATGAAGTGCTCTGAAGCACATAAGTTGGGTTGTATTTTCTCTTTAATTCAGGAAGATTCCTACACTTGGTGGACTACTATTACTATGGGTATGCTAGAGGCTGATATTACTTGGGAATTCTTCAGGGCTGCTTTCCGTAAGAAGTTCCTATGTACTCGATACCTAGATGAGAATGACAGAGAGTTCATGGCTCTAGTTTAAGGTAGCTTGACCGTGTCCGACTATGAGGTGCAGT
Source organism: Hibiscus tridactylites (assembly GCA_958450335.1). NCBI lineage: Eukaryota > Viridiplantae > Streptophyta > Magnoliopsida > Malvales > Malvaceae > Hibiscus > Hibiscus tridactylites. Next base: position 59,803,328 of record OY288271.1, read on the forward strand.
TTGTACGTCTGAGTTAGTATGCTTATGAGTTAGTTCCCACTGAGGCGTAACGATGTGAGCGTTTCCGTTATGGGTTGGTTCAAGAGGTGAAAACCTACATGTTGGCTTCCGACTATACATATTTTAATGTGTTGGTCGCTAGGGCCAAGGACATCAAACAATCTTTGGGACTTACGGATCACAAGGGTGGATCTAGTTCAGGAAAGAGATCGTGCCAAGAGGCACGAGGATAAGAAACCTCATCATGATCATAGATGCGTAGGTGGTAATCCGGGACGAGGTCATCACATCCAAGGGACTAAGAATCGTACTCTCGAGTGCAACAAGTGTGGTAGATGTCATTACGGTGAGTGTTGGACACTTGAAGCGCGATTGTCCACATCCATCTAGGGATGGACAAGCTCTTTTTGGAACTGCGGGTCTAGGACACACTTGAAGCGCGATTGTCTACATCCGTCTAAGGATGGACAAGCTCCTGCACAAGCTGTCGAGCATCAAAGAGGCCGTGGGCGCGGTCGAGGTAACTTTCAGCCTAGGAATGACGGTCAGAGGAATGTAGTTCATGTTGTAGCAGTTCAGCTCGAGGGAGGTGAGCCATCTAGGGTGTATGCACACCGTGAGGACATGAATGACACAGATGTGATTGCAGGTAATTTCTCGTTATAGTATTTGACATTGCTTTCCTTGATTGATTCCGGTTCTACTCATTCATACATATTGAGTGAGCATGCAAGATTGCTAGATATTCCGGTTGAGATACTAGATGTGGGTATGAATGTCACTAGTTCCTTTGGTGAGACAGTTGTGGTCAGAAAGATTTACAGAAGATGTCCTTTGATGGTTCAGGGTCATGTTTTTCCCGTGGATATGATGGAATTGCCGTTTTATGGTTTTGATGTAATATTAGGCATGGACTGGCTTGTAGAGCATAGGGCTAGGGTAGATTTTGAGACAAAGCGGGTGTCATTGAGACTTTCAGAGGATCAGGAGGTAGTAATAGTGGGCGAGAACGTTAAGTTTTTGTCCAATGTAGTTTCAGCCTTAGAGGCTCATAAGTTATTGGATGTGTGTTGTCATGCGTACCTAGCCTATGTTATGAATCCAGATATGAATGAGGCACGACCACGCGACATTTGAACAGTCTGTGACTTTCTGAGTGTGTTCCCAGAAGAATTGCCTGGTTTCCCTCCAAATAGAATTGTAGAGTTTGTTATTGAGACTTATTCAGATTCAACTCTAGTATCAATTTCACCATACCAAATGGCTCCTAAAGAAATCAAAGAGTTGAAGACCCAACTTCATGAATTGATATAACGAGGGTTCATTCGTCTGAGTACTTCACCTTGGGGGTGCACCGATGTTGTTTATGAAGAAGAAGGACGACAGTTTGAGAATGTGTATCGACTATCGACAGTTGAATAAGTTGACAGTGAAGAACAAATATATGTTGCCGAGGATTGATGACTTGTTTGATTAGTTGAGAGGTGCTTTAGTGTTCTCGAAGATATATTTGAGATCCGGTTATTATTAGTTGAAAGTAAGGGATCAAGATGTACCGAAGACATCGTTTCTCACCCGTTATGGGCACTATGAATTCTTAGTGATGCCCTTTGGTTTGACTAATGCACCAACAGCTTTTATGGACATGATGAATAGAGTATTATATGAGTACTTTGATCAATTTGTGGTAGTGTTCATTGATGATATTTTAGTGTACTCTCGTACTGAGGAAGATCATGATCGGCATTTGCGTTTGGTGTTGCAGAAATTGTTAGACAATCAGTTGTATGCCAAGTTGAGCAAATGTGAATTTTGGATTAGGGAAGTAGTCTTTTTAGGCCATATTATATCACCCGAGGGAATCTAAGTGGATCCTAAAAAGGTTGAGGCAGTTCTGAATTGGAAACTGTCGAAGACAGTGACTGAAGTTCGTAGTTTCTTAGGTTTGGCCGATTACTATAGACATTTTGTTGAGGGTTTCTCAATGGTTGCAGCTCCTTTGACTAAATTGCTACACAAGGATGTTCGGTTTGAGTGGACTGATGAAAGACAACAAGCATTTGAGAAATTGAAAGAAGCCTTAACCGAAGCTCTTGTTTTAATTCAGCCTATGTCAGGGAAAGAATTTGTAGCCTTCAGTGATGCATCGTATGTTGGCTTAGGTTGTGTGCTTATGCAAGAGGGAAGAGTAGTGTCCTATGCGTCTAGAAAGTTGACGACTCATGAGCGTAATTACCCTACGCGTGACATAGAATTGGCTGAAGTGGTTTTCACTTTGAAAGTTTGGAGACATTACTTGTATGGTGAGAAATGTACAGTGTATACGGATCACAAGAGTTTGAAGTATATAATGACACAAAGAGAGTTGAATCTTAGACAACGTAGGTGGCTAGAGTTACTTAAGGATTACGACCTCAGGATTGATTACCATCCGGGTAAAGCCAATGTACTGGTCGATGATTCGAGTAGGAAGGTAGTAGTGGAATTAGGAGCTATGTTTGCTAGATTGAGTTTGTCTAAAGATGGTGGTTTAGTGGCCGAGTTGCAAGTTCAACCTTCGTTGCTTCAGTCGATTAGAGAGAACCAATTGCAAGATAGATCACTAGCATCTCATGTACAAGACATATCAGAGGGTAAACTGACAAATTTCTGTTTTAGTAGTGATGGAGTCTTGTATTTCAAGAGTAGAGTAGTTGTTCCGGAAGATGTAGACTTGAGACGCACCATCCTAACTGAAGCTCACATTAGTCTGTTTGCTATGCATCCGAGGAGTACGAAAATGTATCACGATTTGAAAAATGAGTATTTCTGGGTTGGTTTGAAGAAAGATGTTGCTAAGTTTGTGAGTAAGTGCATTGTTTGTCAGTGAGTTAAAGTCGAGCACCAGTTTCCTTCAAGTTTGTTACAACCATTGAGAATTCCCGAGTGGAAGTGGGAGAGAATTGCCTTGGATTTCGTATCAGGTTTGTCGTTGACACCTTCTAAGAAGAATTCGGTTTGGGTAATTGTTGATCGTCTTACGAAATGTGAGCACTTTTTGGCCGTTCACACCACTTATACTTTAGATAAGTTGGCCGATTTGTACATCGGTGAAATAGTGAGATTGCATGGTGTACCGAAATCTATAGTGTTAAACAAAGATCCAAGGTTCACGGCTAGATATTGGGAGAGTTTGCATAGTGCTTTGGGTACTAGACTGAATTTCAGAACTTCATATCTTCTTCAGACCGATAGTTAGTCAGAGAGAGAGAGATTCATATAAGTGTTGGAAGACATATTGAGATGTTGCATTATTGAATTTCAGGGTTTGTGGCAGAAGCATCTACCGTTAGCAGAGTTTGCATATAATAATTGTTATCAAGCGAGCATTCAAATGGCCCCTTATGAAGCTCTATATGGTAGAAAATGTAGAACACCAGTTTGTTGGACCGAAGCATGACAAAAGTTGATACCTTTGCTAGATATGCTTAAGGGTACTACCGAGAAACTACAGTTGATTTGTGACTGTTTGAAGGCAGCTTCGGATAGACAGAAATCTTATGCAGATTTGAAAATAAGAGAAATAGAGTATGCCATGGGCAACAAAGTGTTCTTGAAAGTCTCACCTTGGAAGAAGGTGATGAGGTTTGGTAGGAAAGGTAAATTGAGCCCAAGATTCATTGGTCCGTATGAGATAGTTTAGAGAGTTGGTCTTGTTGCCTATAGATTGAGACTGTCGCCCGAACTAGAGAAGATTCACGACGTGTTTCATGTTTCGATGCTTCGAAGGTATATATCAGATCCGTCACATGTTATGCCAGTTGAGGAGATAGAATTAAATTCGGATTTGACCTACGATGAAAAACTAGTTGAGATTTTGGCTTCGAACATCAAAGTGTTGCGAGGAAGGACCATCGAGTTGATTAAGGTTAAGTGGCGACACCAAGGGGTGGAAGAAGCCACTTGGGAGAGGAAGGATGACGTGAGAAAGTAGTTTCCGCATCTCTTTCCGCCAGGTAAATTTCGGGGACAAAATTCCTTAAGTGGGGGAGAGTTGTAACGACCCGAGTTTAGGGCCGAGAGATATCGGATTAGTCAAGTCAAGTTGGGTTAAATTAAATTGGAGAAAAACTATTTTTAACACACTTAAAGTGTTTTGAAATATTAAAGGGCAAAACGGGAACTTTAAATAAAAAGGGTTTATTTCAAAAGCCATCATTTTCTCCAACTTGTTTTCACGTTCAAAAACCTCTCCAAACCCCCTTTTACTATTCTATTTCCCCAAGCTCCCAATACAAGTGATTTCTTCAAGGTAAATGGCTCCTTAACTTAGTTTCATCTTCCTTGAGTCTTAAATGCTAAGATTTTTGCAAAACTCATGGATTTAACTTGTTTTGATTTTTAAAGTTTGGATTGAAATGAAAGGAGGTTTATGGGTTTTTTCGTTTGGGTTGGCTATGGCTGAGTTAGTGTGTGTTTTAACTTTCTTTTATCACTAAAATAACATAAAAATGATGAGTTGTTATAGAAAACCCGAAATGGGTATTGTGGGTGATTTTGGGAGTTGAAAATCTTGAGTTTTTGGATAGGTTTTGAGTCTAAATAACAGATGAAGGTTTGATAGCTTTGGATTGATGTTTAGGAATGTTAAAAGGTAGATTTTTATGGTAAATTCGTTGGGAATGACTGTAAGTAGTTTGAGATTGAAATTGTTATGTTTCGGGTGAAATTTGGGGCTTGAATCGATGTGTGTTGTTGCATGATTGTTGAGTTCCGGGTTTTTTTCTATGTTTGTGAGTGTATTTGTGTTCTAATGTTCGATTTTGGGTTGCTCAAAACAGAGGAATCAGTTTTGGGCTTTGAGGACAGAAATCCGGGTAGTTCGGATGCTTGATTCGGCATCTTGGACACCGTTTGTGTGTTGCCTGGTGAGTGGATCGATTTTAAAAGCCTTAACGTGGTTAAGAGAATGTTTTGGGAGTTTGGATTGAGCTTGAAAGGCCAATCCAAGCTCAAGAGTAAGTTTTAAAGGTTTATGCAATTAATTTTTTTTTACGATTCTTGGTGCAAGTTGAACATGTTATGATGTTATGTGTTAGTTTGCATTGTTATACATGTTGAGACTTATGACGTGTTTATACTTGAATCGTGAGTACATGCCTTGCATGGAAGTTTGGACATGGTAAGTGGTTCAAGCATCGGTAATACTTGTGGTTGTGAATGAGTATATTGGCACGTGTTGAGTTGTTACCGAATATAATTGATCGATCAATAGGATTAGAGTGCACTCGAGGTAAAATTCGCGCGTGGTCTTAGTGATGTTAGATTCCACTAAGGAGGAGTACGGTGATGTGAGATTCCACCGGAAGTTATTTTTTTACTAGACGAGTGAGTATAGTGATGTGAGATTCCATCGGAAGTGTCTAGTGAGTTTGAGAAACTATCTGCATATCTGAGTAAAAATGATGAATGTCAATGTACCCATGATGCTTTAATTCTCATGTTAAGCATGTTGTTGATTTTTTCTTTTATGCTTATGCATTGTTAGTTACTTTGCCTGCGTTACGAGAATGAGCATGTGGTAAGCCTATGGCTTGTGGTTGCATTCTGTAAATGCACGTGAAGGTAAATGCATGTTGTTGTGTGTTCAAGCATGTGAAAATGATTTGGAAATGGTTTTGGTTTTCAAGCAAATTAATGTTTTAAAACTGCATTGTTGTAGCTACCGTTTTGAGCACCGCTCACTAGGCTTAAACGCTTACGCTCTTTTTTCCAACAATGTAGGCCCTTAGACCTTTAGAGAAGCTCGGGGAACAAGGGAGAAACCAAGGGAGTTTGGTTTGCTCAAGTATGAGTTTAGACTTCGATAATTAATATTAAGCAATGTGATAGGACCTTTATGTTTGAGGTGTTGATGACATGTCCTTTTTTCTTAGACAAGTTTGCTTTAATTGTTTTGGGCTCATATTGCCTTTGACCTTGTTGATTTATGCTTTTGTTTGGCTTTTGGTGATGTTGGTGAATGCTATGTATGTTTGTTTCTCTAAGAATCTTGTCATGTTGAATGTTGCATCGTTATGTGTTTGACTTGCCTTAAATGTTTATTCATGGATGCCTTGTGTTATATGTGTGCTTGTATGTTGCTTAAATGTTTGTTAGATGCCTTTGTGTTGAGTCCCTTGTGTTTTTGACAGCTAAAACCAGTCTTGCAGGGCAGGGCGTATCGATACGCTCAAGAGTAGTGTCGATAAGGTCCCTTGTTTTGGGCAAGGCGTACCGGTACGCGGGGGCGTATCGATACCCAAAATGCTCTCTAGAAATTTGAGAAATTGATGAGATTTTGGCGTATCGGTACGGGTCCTGAGAGTATCGGTACGATCTTTGTAGTTGACCAAGGGAAGTTGACCATTGAGGGTGTATCGATACCATCCTTGTGGGTATCGATACGGTTTTCCTAGGTTTGACTTTAGGGTGTTGACCAAGTCCAGGCATATCGATACGGTCCTCTAGCGTATCGATACGATCCTCTAGCGTATCGATACTGCCTGTTGTAAAATTTAAAAAGGGGTATCTTAATTGCATGTTTTGTTATGTTTTGTATCCATGTGTGTTTTCCGCTACGTGTCCTCTCACATAGGATATAATTAATGCATTTAGACAAGATAACTTTAAAAGAAATTTTCTAGGGTTGCTAATCGGAGTGGAGCTTTAACGGGTTTTGCTTCGGTTTTCCCCGTGTAACCCGTTTGATGCGGTCTGGCGGCTATGCCGGGTCGAGAGGGTTACAAGGTGTGTTGGAGAAATGTCAAGAAAAGCAAAGATATGAAATTGTTCTAGTCACACAAGTGAAGAAGATAGGTAACCTATAATCTTAATGTATTTGATTATAAATCATTTGGTTGCCTATTTTGATGATAAATGTTCATGCATCATTACTTATTTATATTTATAAGTGCATGACATTTTATGATGCTTTATGCATATGAGTCATATTGTTTCATTCATATGTTTGCACAAAGTTTTTAAAAGTCTTGAATAAATTGATTTTTATGTGACTTTAAATTGGTTTGATTCAATGGTGAAATTCAATCTCTTAAGTGTCTAAATTGGAACAAATATTTAAAACAGAATGCTTTAATTAAGGGGGAGCTTTTGATTTAAAATGAGTTATCTTACTCACCTTTGTTATTTAGTACTAACAATTGGTTTTAAACTTTGTTTGAATTATTTTTGATATAATAAAAGGGGAGATAAATGTTTGAAAAATTCAATTTCAAAAAAATGGGAGCTTAAATATTTTTCTAAAAATATTCTCTTTTCAAAAAATATTTTTCAAACATATACCGATACGCAAAAGCCATCCATAATTCCAATAAGGAATTCTGGTACCGATACGCTATATTGCATACTGATACCCCAGGTATTGTACCAATACAAATGTATCGCGTGCTAGTATGGACAACTTAAATACTGCAACGACTCTTTTCTGATTTGGCAAGTACGATACCATAGTCTTGCGTACCAATACCAAAATGCCCATAAGTGCATTTAATGCTGATTTTTCACCCCCAACGACCATAAACGACTAGTAGCTCATTCCACACTTTAAAAGAAAACTTGGGGCACTTGAAGATGGTCAGAGAACATATACAAGCATAATGATCAACAAAAATAGCACTTAAGTCTTATTTTCTCATTTCTCTTGTATATATTGTATAAAAAATGTTTTTCATTGTTTTCTTCCTTATACTCTTGTGAGCTTAATTCTTGTAAACACCTACCTTGTGAGGTTTCATTGTTTACACAAATTTACCTTGTAAAAGGGAGAGGTTCTAGTTTAGCCTAAGTAAAAACTAGAATGGTTCTATCTTAGCCATTGAAAAGATAGAGTTGTAAAGGTTATCCATTTGGCCTGTAAAAAGGAAGAATTCATAGTAGTAAATTGCGAAATCCTTAGTGGTGTGCTATTGTAGTGGATGTAGACTCGGTTGAGTAGTCGGACCACTCTAAAATTATCATGCAATATTGTTCACTATTTTTTGGTTTTAGCCAATTCATTCGTGAAGCAAATTCAACCCTCTTTAGAATCACATTATGATGCAAACATGCATATCCATCGAATCTCATACAACCGGTCTCCAATCATGCATATCCATCGTCTACCTATTTTTGCAGACACTAACATGCAAAACAATCACATTATGATGCTCATGAAGCAATATGATTTCCAGGTGTACTAACTATATGCAAAAATCCCAAAATGCCACTTTAAATAAGCTTCCTCCAACTTCCCATCTTCCTATATTGAATGCAAAGCCACTGCAAGTATTTCTTTCACAAATCAATTGAGTGCAAAATAAGGGTAACTAAATAATTGATTACTCTTACTAAACTTTTTTGAGTGGATCGAATTAACCGATATGGCCAAGAGGGGGTGAATTGGCACTTTAAAAAAATGAAGGGAGCAATTATTAAAAGTGATAGACAAGGAAATTATAGTGGTTCAAGCTTCTAAACAAGCTCTAAATCCACTACCTTAGCTCCCACTAAGAATTTTCAACAAATTCTCCAATAATTTGTTCTTCCCCTTTTCTAGGCTAAGGAGGCAACCTTTACAAATGTTCAATCTTTCTACCCAAAGATTGAACCACAAGACTCTCACTTTACAAAGAAGATGTTGGTTATTACAATTGATCTCTCACAAGATAAATATAGGCCAAATAGACTACAAACCCTCCCCAAACTCTCAAATTTGATTTACACTAAGAACTCTAAGAGTTGGATACAAGAATTTTACAATAAGTGCTAGGGTTTGGATTAGATTGCTTGGATGTTGCTTTGTGGTTCAATAGTTGTTGTTGGTGCTTTTGAGTCTTGCTTTTATACATTCTCATTGATTTCTAGCCGTTTGGGTTGTTGAGATCATCAATAAAGCCGTTGGGGCTCTCTTTTCCCTCCATAAATGCAATTCTACAACTACCCATATCGGAACACGTGGCCCTGTATCGAAACATACACTAAAAAAAAGAAAGAGTCGTTATGTGTGAAAAGAGGACCGTATTGAAACGGCTATAGGTCGTACCGAAACGTTTTGAAACTATAAAATACTGTTTTGAAACACCAAAGGCGTGTATCGAAACATGTAAGAAATTTTCAAAAATTTAGTTTTGATAAGTAACGACTAGTTCATTTAATGCTTTATTTTGAAAATACTTAACCCCTGTATCGAAATGGGTATAAGCCGTTTCGAAATGACACTTAACAAACAAAATCCCAAATAAAGGCTGTATCGAAACGGGCAAGACCGTTTCAAAACTCTAGTCTCAAAACAGGTTAATCCGTAACAAAATAGACGTTTCCAGTGTCAAACAATATCAAAACACCTTAGGGGTGTTTCGAAACGCCTGGGCGATTTTGTGTATTTTGGCTTTGAAACACTTAGAAAATTTTATGGGGTTTAAGTTTTGACTTCAAAACATTTTAAGTCTAAAATTTACTTGTCAAACGTGAGTCTTTTGTGTACTTAAAAATTTATTTACTTTGCAATTTGGTCCTTAGATTATTTCTTATATAAAAATCAAAAATTGGATTTACAATCTCCTCCTTTTTGATATAACAAAACCAAAGTAAAATTTTAAGTAAACTCCCCCTAAATTTAAGCTAGGTTTTGAAAAATATTTAAAAAATTAAAAAATTTAGCTTAACTCTTCTCCCATTTTTGTTATATCAAAATCAATGAAGGAATAATGAAATATAGCACAAGACAAAGTATAATTAAGGCAATATAGCACAAGACAAAACATAATTAAGGCAACATAATTTCATTAAGCATAATAAACCAAAGCAAGAGTTCCAAAATATTCAAACTTAATATCCAAACTTATACCTAAAAACAATAGATCAAAGCATAGGTCCTAAAACAAAACATAGATAGGTTCGTAAAAAAGAAATCCTAAACTAGATGGTATGCAATGAGATGCAAAGATCTAAGGCTCCTCGTCATCTTCATCATTGGTGGTGCTCCTTATATATTGCCTCCACTCGCCATAAAAGCCGGTGAAAGACATTTCCATCAATGCTTGTTGAGTTTCAACCGAAGTAAGTCGATTATCAACACTTTGGAAACGTTCCTCCAAGTAATTTAAGCGAGTGTAAATAGCGGCAAAACCGGAGTTCATGTTGGTTCGCAAGCCATTGAATTGCTCGGTGAGAAAAGCCATAAGAGCTTCATTGTTTTGTGGGGCAACTTGAGGTTGAGGTTTGGGGGCCACAACTTGAGGAGGATGCTCAACACGAATTCGATCTCCATTAATGAAGTGAAACTTGCAACGGAGAAGAGTGACCTCATCGATGGGATCCTTGAGAAATTCTGGAAAATCAAGAGAATAATCTGTAACGCCCCGGTTTTGGGCTTAGGAGTTTTGGGCGTTGACCGGTTGGTCAAAGTGCTGTTCGAATCTTAAGAGGTTAAATTAGGAAAGCCTAGTTCGGGTTGCATTAAAAATATGGAAAAATGTTCTAAAATCATCTTTTAATATAATTAAGTGAACTGTGAAATCAATTTTGGAAAATGAGTTTTGGAAGTGTGACATTTTGGCTAGTGACCAAAATGTAATTTTCGCAAGTTTGGTGGCTGTTTTATAAAGGATTGGAACTTTGAATCTTTAAGGAGCTATTAATCCAAAAGTGGTTTCTCCAGATTTTTCTAAGATATTTTGGGTTATAATTCTGATTTTAAAGTATATCAAAAAGGAGGGAAAAGCCATTTGGCTAATTTCATAACTAACTTCTCAATTTTCTTTCTCTCATTTTCTCTCAACCCAAACACCACATTTCCAGAGAATTGTTTCTGATTTTCTCACCTAAATCTCTCCTTTCAACTCTCTTTTGGTTCCTAATCAACATATCTTCAAAACCTCTTCAATTGCTTCTTGATTCATCAAGGTTTTTCATTCCAAAAAGTGGAGAAACACAAGTTTGGAGGTAAGAACGTCCTTCTCCTCTAAACTATCAGTTCTTTACTGAAATTCCTAAGTTTTCAATCCTTAATTGATGTTTAATTAAAGGTTTTTAAGTGTTGAAATGGATCTTGGCTTATTATGCAAGATTTTGATGATTTTTGATGATTTTCGTTAGATCTGAGTAATCTGTGATTTGAGAGGTGTTTTTGATGTTAAATGATCTCTAAATTGATAAGGAATTGAGTCTTGATTGATGCAATCCCGGATAGGTTGAGTTTCCTAAGTTTAGCTTGTGTTTCAAGGTAGTTTTTGAGGTGATCTTGGTGATCTGATGTTGCTGGAGGTATAAGGTTGTTAATAGGTTGTTTTTAGATGTTATATGATGTTAATGGAAGTGAGGTTTTGCTGGTTTATGGCTGGGCTTTGTTTAGAAGTGGCTTGGATGCATTTTCGGTTGTGTTTGGTGGCCGAAAATGGAGGTTGGATGAGAGCAGCGAGTTTAGGTGCTTTCATTGAAGCAATTAATGCATGATGATGCATTAATCCTCTGCTTTGATGTGTTGAAACAGGGGAGGCATCTTTGGATCCAAGATTGGTTGATCCGGAAGCTTGATTTGGTGCTTTGGCTTGAAGCAAAGTGGAAATCGGTGAGTGAATTTGTGGAAATTGGATTTTCAGCTTTAAAACCAAGGTTTGAAGGTTTTGGGAGCTTAGTTTAAGTCTAAACAACTTTGCTAAGCTCAAGTGTAAGTTTTCGGATTTTCTCTCTAGTGGTGGCCATGATTTTGTTGTGATGCAAAATGATGATTTGCATGTTTTAATTACTGTTTTGAAAGCATGTTTTAGCATGGATTTTGCTGATGATGTAAGCCATATGTTGAAGGTAACTCTAGGTAGGAGTACCTTGCTTTTGTACATTGTTTAAATGTGGATTGATGCTTTAAAATGCATGATGAAAATGGCTTGGTTTAATGCTTTAAAACAGTGGATTAAATGATGAAAATGATGTATATTGGCAAGTGATGTTTTAAAAGGTTAAGGTCACTAAGGTGGTTAAAAGTCCTTGAGTGAGCCTTGTTACTTAAGAACATCAAGGTGGTTAAAAGTCCTTGGATGATTCTTGTTGCGGACACTAAGGTGGTTAAAAGTACTTAGGTGATCCTTTCCATGGTGTTTAAAAGTCCATGGGGCCATGGTGTTTAAAAGTCCATGGGGACAAGGTGTTTAAAAGTCCTTGGGGCCAAGGTGTTTAAAAGTCCTTGGGGTGATTCAAGCATTGGACACAAAGGTGGTTAAAAGTCCTTGTGTGGTCCTAATTCATGGTGTTTAAAAGTCCATGGCCAAGGTGTTTAAAAGTCCTTGGGGCCAAGGTGTTTAAAAGTCCTTGGGAAGTTGATGAACTTGTTTTATGAAATGAAATGTATCACTTGAGCCAATATGACATGTTATGTATGTAAGAAGCATGAGATGCTTGTTTTAAGGTTTATGTTGAAGCATGAGATTGCTTGTTTTAAGTATGCTTTTGAGCATGTGCAAAGGTTGATTTTAAGCATGTTTATAAATGGTTTTAATTGCATTATTGAATGGTTTTTAAAGAGCATGCCTCACTAAGCTTTTGCTTACGCTCTCTACGTTTTCTTAATTCAATAATGCAGAGCATTAGAGTACCTTGAGGGGCAGCAAGAAGGCAAGAATTCAAGTACAAGTAAAGCTCAATGTATGGAAGGTTTTATAAGTACCTTTTAGGTTTTGTGTAATTTGGCAATGGGGGACCAATGTGTATGTTTTGGGAGGTGTTTGAGACTCCCTAAGTATGTTGAATGATGTTAAGATTGCTGGTTTTTGGATTGGATCATTGCATGCTTGTTTTGGAAGTTTTGTGTTTTGAATAGCTAGCTTGTGTAGGAAGCATGCCTATAGAATTGGGGCTTTTTGCATATGATGTTGTTTGGTTGATTTGGTGATTCCTATAAGTCATAAATATGTTGAATTGCATGCTGGTAAAGTTTGGTGACATTTGGAGCATGTTTGAATGATCAATTGCATGTTTTGGTAAGCTTGTTTGCTGCAATCTGTGCAGGCGTTTCGGAACAGTGTGCACCGTTTCGGAACGGGTGCCTTACATGAACCCAGGCGTCCGAAACGGTATGCACCGTTTCGAAACGGTTTGGTCTCTGCCAAGGCCATGTTTCGGAACCCGTTTCGGAACGGCCCGTGTTTCGGAACAGGGTCTACCTGTTTCGGAACGGTCGACCGTTGGGGGCTGACAGTGGCAGTTATATGTTTTGAATTGTTTACGTTTTGGTCCTGAATCTTGTTTGTTTAATTGTATGAGTTTGGGAAGTCCTTTTGAGCTGAAATTTCTCAGAGAAGCATGAAACCTGATTAATTTCAAGATGGTAACTTTAATTTGGGTTAAGTCCTTTTAATTATCAGAAATTACAATTTGGTCCCTAAAGTTGTAATTTGTTCAATTGGGTCCCTGTTTGATCTCTGATGTTTGTGATCTTTGAGTATGATGTTTGTGTGATCACAATTAGGATTAATGTGCATCTAGACAAGATTAAAAAGGAAAAAAAGGGTCGTTAATCAAGGTTGACTTTCGGGTTGACTTTGGTTTTCCCCGTGTGACTTTCTTAATTCGGGTCAATCGTCTAGGCCGGGTTAAGGGGGTTACATTTGGTGGTATCAGAGCTGAGTTTGCGAGTAATTGGGAATGAATGTATGCATGATTGAAGTATGTTTAGTTTGTATGCTTGTTGTTTGAAAGCATGTTCAGTGGCTTGTGATGTTGATGCAATTGTGATGTATGTTGTGATGTTGCATGCTGAGGGTACCCATTTCCAAACAAAAGCTAATGAAATGAAGTTGATTTTGAATGAAATTGAGCTTGAATACTTGGATTGCTTACCTTGCTGGGCCTGACTTGTATTTTGCATTGTGATTGCATGGTAAAAGTATGGCACCACGTAGAGAGTTAAGAGGTAGTGTGCGAGCTACGACTCCCAATGAGAATGAGAATGAAGAGAATACGGGTAGTGCAGTGTTACCCCCTCCTCCGCCTGGTGGTGGTGCTGGAGGTGAGCGAGCTGAAGCTGCAGCTGGTGCTGGAGCTGCTGGACCAGAGGTTGGTCAGGGGCAAGCTATGCCTGACATGTCTATGCTGGTACAAGCTATTGCGGGTGCTTTTCGAGCAGCAGTAGCTGGAGCTCAAGGAGCTGGGCATCAGGGAGATGCTGGAGTGAGATTACCTTTGGAGCGTCTGCGCAGTCTTGGTGGGACTGAGTTCAGAGGTATGTCTGCTGAGAGTTCGGAAGCTTGGCTAGAGAGTACCAAGCGTATCTTGGGTCAAATGAGCTGCACGGTTGTGCAAAAGTTGGGATGTGTTGTGTCCTTGCTGCAGGACGATGCATATACGTGGTGGACGACCACTATAGCTGGGATGGCTGAAGCTGATGTTTCTTGGACATTCTTTCAGAATGCGTTCAAGAGGAGATATCTAGGAGTGAGATATCTGGATGAGAAAAAGCGTGAATTCATGTCTCTTACCCAAGGGAGCATGAGTGTGGCTGAGTATGAAGTGCAGTTTGTACGGCTCAGTCAGTATGCACCGGAGCTGATACCTGATGAGCGAGAGAGGTGCGAAAGGTTCCGTTATGGCTTGGTGACGGAAGTAAAGACCTACATGTTGGCTGCTGAGTACAATGATTTTGATGTGTTGGTTAGCCGATCCAAGGACATTGAGATGAACTTGGGTTTAGCTGCGAAAGGTGCTGGAGCGAGTTCTGGCAAGAGAGCTGCTGAGTATAGTTCCGGAGGTGGACGGAACAAGAGGGGACGTGATCAGAAGTATCAGTCCTCAGCCAAGAGAGGTGGCGGTGCACCTGCTAGAGGTGGTTATGCTAGAGCTGATCCTAGTACTTGCTGGATCTGTGGTTCGCGTGGTCACATGAAGCGTGACTGTCCTCGTGCTGTGAGGGAGGTGCAAGCTCCTGTTGCAGCAGCTGGGAATCGGTGTTGGAACTGTGGTTCTGTTGACCATCTGAGGCGAGATTGTCCGAGGTTGGCTGGTGGCCAAGATCGTGCTCCTGTTGTTGCACCGCAGAGAGGTCGTGGGCGCGGCCGTGGTAATTTCCAGAGGAGAGAGGAAGGTGGTCGTGGAGTAGCTCAAGTTGTGGCTATTCAGCCTGAGGGTGGAGGCCAAGCGAGGGTGTATGCTCAGCGCGAGGGAAGGAATGATGCTGATGTGATTGCAGGTACCTTTACTTTGCAATCCTTGTCATTGCTTTCTCTGATTGATTCTGGATCTACGCATTCATACATTTTGCATGAGAGTGCTGAATTGCTTGGTTTGCCTGTTGAGTTTATGGATGTTGGAGTTCGTGTCACTAGTTCTTTTGGTGAAACTGTTGTGACTCGAAAGCTTTATAGAAGGTGTCCCTCGGTTGTTCAAGAACATGTCTTTCATGTTGATCTTATGGAGTTGCCCTTTTATGGTTTTGATGTGATCCTTGGAATGGATTGGCTTGCTGAGCATCGTGCTGTGGTGGATTGTGAGAATAAGCGGGTTTCGCTTAAGCTTGCGGATGATTATGAGGTTGCTGTAGTTGGCGAGAATGTGAAGTTTCTTGCTAATGTGGTGTCTACTTTGGAGGCGAGTAGGATGCTGAGGCAAGGTTGCGAAGCTTATCTAGCTTTTGTGATGAATCCTAGCTCTAAGGAGTTGAGGGTGCAAGATATCAAGGTTGTGAAGGAGTTTCCTGGTGTTTTTCCTGAAGAGTTGCCTGGTTTACCTCCTAATCGCGAGGTGGAGTTTGGAATTGAGCTGTATGAGAATACGACTCCTGTGTCCATTACTCTCTATAGAATGGCACCTAAGGAGCTGAAGGAGCTGAAGACGCAGTTGCAAGAGTTGCTAGATCGTGGTTTCATCCGGCCGAGTGTGTCGCCTTGGGGTGCTCCTGTCTTGTTTGTGAAGAAGAAAGATGGCACGATGAGGATGTGCATTGATTACCGTCAGCTGAACAAGTTGACTATCAAGAATCGGTATCCTTTGTCGAGGATTGATGATCTCTTTGATCAATTTAGGGGAGCTGCTGTGTTCTCTAAGATTGACTTGAGGTGAGGGTATTATCAGTTGAAGGTGAAGGATGTGGATGTGCCTAAGACAGCTTTCAGGACAAGGTATGGGCATTATGAGTTCCTTGTGATGCCGTTTGGGTTGACAAATGCTCCTGCTGCTTTCATGGACATGATGAATCGTGTGTTTCATGAATACCTGGACAAGTTCGTTGTGGTGTTCATTGATGATATCCTCGTGTACTCGCGTACTGAGGAGGAGCACGAAGAGCATTTGAGGATTGTTCTGCAAGCCTTGTTGGAGAATTAGCTTTATGCTAAGCTGAGCAAGTGTGAGTTTTGGCTTAAGGAGGTGGTGTTTCTTGGGCATGTGGTCTCAGCTGAGGGGATTCGTGTTGATCCTCAGAAGATTGGGGCGGTGATGAACTGGAAAGTTCCTAAGTCTGTTCATGAGGTCCGTAGTTTCCTTGGTTTGGCGGGATACTACCGGAGGTTTGTGGATGGTTTTTCCAAGATTGCTGCTCCTTTGACGAAGCTGTTGCAAAAGGATGTTAAGTATGAGTGGACGGAAGCGAGACAGCAGGCTTTTGAGAAGCTTAAAGCGGCTTTGACGCAAGCTCCTATCTTGATTTAGCCTGAATCAGGGAAAGAGTTTGTGGTCTATAGTGATGCATCCTATGTTGGTTTGGGGTGTGTGCTGATGCAAGAGGGTAAGGTTGTGGCTTATGCGTCGCGGCAGTTGAAGGTGCATGAGCGCAACTATCCTACGCATGATATTGAGCTGGCTGCAGTGGTGTTTGCTCTGAAGATCTGGAGACATTATCTCTATGGTGAGAAGTGTACTGTGTACACGGATCACAAGAGTTTGAGGTATCTGATGTCTCAGAAGGAGTTGAATCTTAGGCAGCGGCGTTGGTTGGAGTTGCTCAAGGATTATGATCTGACGATTGAGTATCATCCTGGTAAAGCTAATGTTGTTGCTGATGCCTTGAGTAGGAAGGTAGCTGTTGAGCTGAGGGCGATGTTTGCTAGCTTGAGCATATCGCGAGATGGTGGTCTTGTTGCTGAGTTGCAAGTGAAACCATCTTTGGTTCAGTTGATCAAGGAAAAGCAGTTGTTGGATGATTCCTTGGTGTCTCATGTTCAGGATATCGCGGAGGGTAGACCTTCGGATTTCTGCTTTAATGAGGATGGTGTGTTGTGTTTTGGTAGTCGGATAGTAGTGCCTGCTGATGTTGAGTTGAGGCGTGCTATTCTGACTGAAGGTCATAGTAGTCCTTTTGCTATGCACCCTGGTAGTACTAAGATGTATCGTGATCTACGTGATGAGTACTATTGGGTAGGTTTAAAGAAGGATGTTGCAGAGTTTGTGAGCAAGTGTTTGGTGTGTCAGTGAGTTAAGGCTGAACATCAGGTTCCTTCTGGTTTGTTGCAACCGTTGAAAATCCCTGAATGGAAGTGGGAGAGGGTTACCATGGATTTTGTATCTGGTTTGCCTTTGTCTCCGTCAAAGAAGAATTCTGTTTGGGTGATTGTGGATCACTTGACGAAGTGTGCGCATTTCTTGCCTGTGCATACTACGTTTTCTTTGGATAAGCTGGCAGAGCTGTACATTGCTGAGATAGTGAGGTTGCATGGTGTGCCTAAGTCGATTGTGTCGGATAGGGATCCGAGGTTCACATCGCGTTTCTGGCAGTGTTTTCATCAAGCTCTGGGTACAAGGTTGCATTTCAGTACATCCTATCATCCTCGGTCGGATGGTCAGTCTGAGCGGGTTATTCAGATTTTGGAGGATATGTTGAGGTGCTGTGTGATTGAGTTCCAAGGTTCTTGGGAGGAACATCTGCCTTTGGTTGAGTTCGCTTATAACAATAGTTATCAGGCGAGTATACAGATGGCACCTTATGAGGCTCTGTATGGGAGGAAGTGTAGGACTCCTCTTTGTTGGGCTGAAACTGGTCAAAAGTTGGTTTCGATGCCTGCTTTGTTGAAAGGGACCACCGAGAAGGTGAAGCTCATTTGTGAGAGGTTGAAGGCTACCTCTGATCGGCAAAAGTCTTACGCGGATTTGAAGCGTAAGGAGATAGAGTATGCGGTGGGTGACCGTGTGTTCTTGAAGGTTTCGCCTTGGAAGAAGGTGATGAGGTTTGGCCGGAAGGGTAAGTTGAGCCCTCGGTACATTGGACCATATGAGGTGGTTGAGCGAGTGGGTCCTGTTGCGTATCGGCTGAGGTTACCTCAGGAGTTGGAGAAGTTCCATGATGTGTTTCATGTTTCTATGCTCCGGAAGTATAGATCTGATCCTTCGCATGTGATGCCTGTGGAGGAAGTGGTTTTGAATCCGGATTTGACCTATGATGAGGAACCGGTGAAGGTTCTGGATTCGGATTGTAAGGTTCTTCGTGGCAAGACCATTGAGTTGGTGAAGGTGCTATGGAAGCATCGAGGTGTTGAGGAAGCCACGTGGGAGCGGAAGGAAGACATGCTGAAGCAGTTTCCTTATCTCTTTCCTTCAGGTAAATTTCGAGGACGAAATTTCTTAAGGGGGGGGGGGGAGAGTTGTAACGCCCCGGTTTTGGGCTTAGGAGTTTTGGGCGTTGATCGGTTGGTCAAAGTGCTGTTCGAATCTTAAGAGGTTAAATTAGGAAAGCCTAGTTCGGGTTGCATTAAAAATATGGAAAAATGTTCTAAAATCATCTTTTAATATAATTAAGTGAACTGTGAAATCAATTTTGGAAAATGAGTTTTGGAAGTGTGACATTTTGGCTAGTGACCAAAATGTAATTTTCACAAGTTTGGTGGTTGTTTTATAAAGGGTTGGAACTTTGAATCTTTAAGGAGCTATTAATCCAAAAGTGGTTTCTCCAGATTTTTCTAAGATATTTTGGGTTATAATTCTGATTTTAAAGTATATCAAAAAGGAGGGAAAAGCCATTTGGCTAATTTCATAACTAACTTCTCAATTTTCTTTCTCTCATTTTCTCTCAACCCAAACACCACATTTCCAGAGAATTGTTTCTGATTTTCTCACCTAAATCTCTCCTTTCAACTCTCTTTTGGTTCCTAATCAACATATCTTCAAAACCTCTTCAATTGCTTCTTGATTCATCAAGGTTTTTCATTCCAAAAAGTGGAGAAACACAAGTTTGGAGGTAAGAACGTCCTTCTCCTCTAAACTATCAGTTCTTTACTGAAATTCCTAAGTTTTCAATCCTTAATTGATGTTTAATTAAAGGTTTTTAAGTGTTGAAATGGATCTTGGCTTATTATGCAAGATTTTGATGATTTTTGATGATTTTCGTTAGATCTGAGTAATCTGTGATTTGAGAGGTGTTTTGGATGTTAAATGATCTCTAAATTGATAAGGAATTGAGTCTTGATTGATGCAATCCCGGATAGGTTGAGTTTCCTAAGTTTAGCTTGTGTTTCAAGGTAGTTTTTGAGGTGATCTTGGTGATCTGATGTTGCTGGAGGTATAAGGTTGTTAATAGGTTGTTTTTAGATGTTATATGATGTTAATGGAAGTAAGGTTTTGCTGGTTTATGGCTGGGCTTTGTTTAGAAGTGGTTTGGATGCATTTTCGGTTGTGTTTGGTGGCCGAAAATGGAGGTTGGATGAGAGCAGCGAGTTTAGGTGCTTTCATTGAAGCAATTATTGCATGATGATGCATTAATCCTCTGCTTTGATGTGTTGAAACAGGGGAGGCATCTTTGGATCCAAGATTGGTTGATCTGGAAGCTTGATTTGGTGCTTTGGCTTGAAGTAAAGTGGAAATCGGTGAGTGAATTTGTGGAAATTGGATTTTCAGCTTTAAAACCAAGGTTTGAAGGTTTTGGGAGCTTAGTTTAAGTCTAAACAACTTTGCTAAGCTCAAGTGTAAGTTTTCGAATTTTCTCTCTAGTGGTGGCCATGATTTTGTTTTGATGCAAAATGATGATTTGCATGTTTTAATTACTGTTTTGAAAGCATGTTTTAGCATGGATTTTGCTGATGATGTAAGCCATATGTTGAAGGTAACTCTAGGTAGGAGTACCTTGCTTTTGTACATTGTTTAAATGTGGATTGATGCTTTAAAATGCATGATGAAAATGGCTTGGTTTAATGCTTTAAAAACAGTGGATTAAATGATGAAAATGATGTATATTGGCAAGTGATGTTTTAAAAGGTTAAGGTCACTAAGGTGGTTAAAAGTCCTCGAGTGAGCCTTGTTACTTAAGAACATCAAGGTGGTTAAAAGTCCTTGGATGATTCTTGTTGCGGACACTAAGGTGGTTAAAAGTACTTAGGTGATCCTTTCCATGGTGTTTAAAAGTCCATGGGGCCATGGTGTTTAAAAGTCCATGGGGCCAAGGTGTTTAAAAGTCCTTGGGGCCAAGGTGTTTAAAAGTCCTTGGGGTGATTCAAGCATTGGACACAAAGGTGGTTAAAAGTCCTTGTGTGGTCCTAATTCATGGTGTTTAAAAGTCCATGGCCAAGGTGTTTAAAAGTCCTTGGGGCCAAGGTGTTTAAAAGTCCTTGGGAAGTTGATGAACTTGTTTTATGAAATGAAATGTATCACTTGAGCCAATATGACATGTTATGTATGTAAGAAGCATGAGATGCTTGTTTTAAGGTTTATGTTGAAGCATGAGATTGCTTGTTTTAAGTATGCTTTTGAGCATGTGCAAAGGTTGATTTTAAGCATGTTTATAAATGGTTTTAATTGCATTATTGAATGGTTTTTAAAGAGCATGCCTCACTAAGCTTTTGCTTACGCTCTCTACGTTTTCTTAATTCAATAATGCAGAGCATTAGAGTACCTTGAGGGGCAGCAAGAAGGCAAGAATTCAAGTACAAGTAAAGCTCAATGTATGGAAGGTTTTATAAGTACCTTTTAGCTTTTGTGTAATTTGGCAATGGGGGACCAATGTGTATGTTTTGGGAGGTGTTTGAGACTCCCTAAGTATGTT
The DNA here is from genome assembly GCA_958450335.1 of Hibiscus tridactylites. Lineage (NCBI taxonomy): Eukaryota > Viridiplantae > Streptophyta > Magnoliopsida > Malvales > Malvaceae > Hibiscus > Hibiscus tridactylites. Next base: position 59,824,296 of record OY288271.1, read on the forward strand.
GAATGATTTTAAGATTGCTGGTTTTTGGATTGGATCATTGCATGCTTGTTTTGGAAGTTTTGTGTTTTGAATAGCTAGCTTGTGTAGGAAGCATGCCTATAGAATTGGGGCTTTTTGCATATGATGTTGTTTGGTTGATTTGGTGATTCCTATAAGTCATAAATATGTTGAATTGCATGCTGGTAAAGTTTGGTGACATTTGGAGCATGTTTGAATGATCAATTGCATGTTTTGGTAAGCTTGTTTGCTGCAATCTGTGCAGGCGTTTCGGAACAGTGTGCACCGTTTCGGAACGGGTGCCTTACATGAACCCAGGCGTCCGAAACGGTATGCACCGTTTCGAAACGGTTTGGTCTCTGCCAAGGCCATGTTTCGGAACCCGTTTCGGAACGGCCCGTGTTTCGGAACAGGGTCTACCTGTTTCGGAACGGTCGACCGTTGGGGGCTGACAGTGGCAGTTATATGTTTTGAATTGTTTACGTTTTGGTCCTGAATCTTGTTTGTTTAATTGTATGAGCTTGGGAAGTCCTTTGAGCTGAAATTTCTCAGAGAAGCATGAAACCTGATTAATTTCAAGATGGTAACTTTAATTTGGGTTAAGTCCTTTTAATTATGAGAAATTACAATTTGGTCCCTAAAGTTGTAATTTGTTCAATTGGGTCCCTGTTTGATCTCTGATGTTTGTGATCTTTGAGTATGATGTTTGTGTGATCACAATTAGGATTAATGTGCATCTAGACAAGATTAAAAAGAAAAAAAAGGGTCGTTAATCAAGGTTGACTTTCGGGTTGACTTTGGTTTTCCCCGTGTGACTTTCTTAATTCGGGTCAACCGTCTAGGCCGGGTTAAGGGGGTTACATTTGGTGGTATCAGAGCTGAGTTTGCGAGTAATTGGGAATGAATGTATGCATGATTGAAGTATGTTTAGTTTGTATGCTTGTTGTTTGAAAGCATGTTCAGTGGCTTGTGATGTTGATGCAATTGTGATGTATGTTGTGATGTTGCATGCTGAGGGTACCCATTGCCAAACAAAAGCTAATGAAATGAAGTTGATTTTGAATGAAATTGAGCTTGAATACTTGGATTGCTTACCTTGCTGGGCCTGACTTGTTTTATTTTGCATTGTGATTGCATGGTAAAAGTATGGCACCACGTAGAGAGTTAAGAGGTAGTGTGCGAGCTACGACTCCCAATGAGAATGAGAATGAAGAGAATACGGGTAGTGCAGTGTTACCCCCTCCTCCGCCTGGTGGTGGTGCTGGAGGTGAGCGAGCTGAAGCTGCAGCTGGTGCTGGAGCTGCTGGACCAGAGGTTGGTCAGGGGCAAGCTATGCCTGACATGTTTATGCTGGTACAAGCTATTGCGGGTGCTTTTCGAGCAGCAGTAGCTGGAGCTCAAGGAGCTGGGCATCAGGGAGATGCTGGAGTCAGATTACCTTTGGAGCGTCTGCGCAGTCTTGGTGGGACTGAGTTCAGAGGTATGTCTGCTGAGAGTTCGGAAGCTTGGCTAGAGAGTACCAAGCGTATCTTGGGTCAAATGAGCTGCACGGTTGTGCAAAAGTTGGGATGTGTTGTGTCCTTGCTGCAGGACGATGCATATACGTGGTGGACGACCACTATAGCTGGGATGGCTGAAGCTGATGTTTCTTGGACATTCTTTCAGAATGCGTTCAAGAGGAGATATCTAGGAGTGAGATATCTGGATGAGAAAAAGCGTGAATTCATGTCTCTTACCCAAGGGAGCATGAGTGTGGCTGAGTATGAAGTGCAGTTTGTACGGCTCAGTCAGTATGCACCGGAGCTGATACCTGATGAACGAGAGAGGTGCGAAAGGTTCCGTTATGGCTTGGTGACGGAAGTAAAGACCTACATGTTGGCTGCTGAGTACAATGATTTTGATGTGTTGGTTAGCCGATCCAAGGACATTGAGATGAACTTGGGTTTAGCTGCGAAAGGTGCTGGAGCGAGTTCTGGCAAGAGAGCTGCTGAGTATAGTTCCGGAGGTGGACGGAACAAGAGGGGACGTGATCAGAAGTATCAGTCCTCAGCCAAGAGAGGTGGCGGTGCACCTGCTAGAGGTGGTTATGCTAGAGCTGATCCTAGTGCTTGCTGGATCTGTGGTTCGCGTGGTCACATGAAGCGTGACTGTCCTCGTGCTGTGAGGGAGGTGCAAGCTCCTGTTGCAGCAGCTGGGAATGGGTGTATGAACTGTGGTTCTGTTGACCATCTGAGGCGAGGTTGTCCGAGGTTGGCTGGTGGCCAAGATCGTGCTCCTGTTGTTGCACCGCAGAGAGGTCGTGGGCGCGGCCGTGGTAATTTCCAGAGGAGAGAGGAAGGTGGTCGTGGAGTAGCTCATGTTGTGGCTATTCAGCCTGAGGGTGGAGGCCAAGCGAGGGTGTATGCTCAGCGCGAGGGAAGGAATGATGCTGATGTGATTGCAAGTACCTTTACTTTGCAATCCTTGTCATTGCTTTCTCTGATTGATTCTGGATCTACGCATTCATACATTTTGCATGAGAGTGCTGAATTGCTTGGTTTGCCTGTTGAGTTTATGGATGTTGGAGTTCGTGTCACTAGTTCTTTTGGTGAAACTGTTGTGACTCGAAAGCTTTATAGAAGGTGTCCCTCGGTTGTTCAAGAACATGTCTTTCATGTTGATCTTATGGAGTTGCCCTTTTATGGTTTTGATGTGATCCTTGGAATGGATTGGCTTGCTGAGCATCGTGCTGTGGTGGATTGTGAGAATAAGCGGGTTTCGCTTAAGCTTGCGGATGATTATGAGGTTGCTGTAGTTGGCGAGAATGTGAAGTTTCTTGCTAATGTGGTGTCTACTTTGGAGGCGAGTAGGATGCTGAGGCAAGGTTGCGAAGCTTATCTAGCTTTTGTGATGAATCCTAGCTCTAAGGAGTTGAGGGTGCAAGATATCAAGGTTGTGAAGGAGTTTCCTGGTGTTTTTCCTGAAGAGTTGCCTGGTTTACCTCCTAATCGCGAGGTGGAGTTTGGAATTGAGCTGTATGAGAATACGACTCCTGTGTCCATTACTCTCTATAGAATGGCACCTAAGGAGCTGAAGGAGCTGAAGACGCAGTTGCAAGAGTTGCTAGATCGTGGTTTCATCCGGCCGAGTGTGTCACCTTGGGGTGCTCCTGTCTTGTTTGTGAAGAAGAAAGATGGCACGATGAGGATGTGCATTGATTACCGTCAGCTGAACAAGTTGACTATCAAGAATCGGTATCCTTTGCCGAGGATTGATGATCTCTTTGATCAATTTAGGGGAGCTGCTGTGTTCTCTAAGATTGACTTGAGGTCAGGGTATTATCAGTTGAAGGTGAAGGATGTGGATGTGCCTAAGACAGCTTTCAGGACAAGGTATGGGCATTATGAGTTCCTTGTGATGCCGTTTGGGTTGACAAATGCTCCTGCTTCTTTCATGGACATGATGAATCGTGTGTTTCATGAATACCTGGACAAGTTCGTTGTGGTGTTCATTGATGATATCCTCGTGTACTCGCGTACTGAGGAGGAGCACGAAGAGCATTTGAGGATTGTTCTGCAAGCCTTGTTGGAGAATCAGCTTTATGCTAAGCTGAGCAAGTGTTAGTTTTGGCTTAAGGAGGTGGTGTTTCTTGGGCATGTGGTCTCAGCTGAGGGGATTCGTGTTGATCCTCAGAAGATTGGGGCGGTGATGAACTGGAAAGTTCCTAAGTCTGTTCATGAGGTCCGTAGTTTCCTTGGTTTGGCGGGATACTACCGGAGGTTTGTGGATGGTTTTTCCAAGATTGCTGCTCCTTTGACGAAGCTGTTGCAAAAGGATGTTAAGTATGAGTGGACGGAAGCGAGACAGCAGGCTTTTGAGAAGCTTAAAGCGGCTTTGACGCAAGCTCCTATCTTGATTTAGCCTGAATCAGGGAAAGAGTTTGTGGTCTATAGTGATGCATCCTATGTTGGTTTGGGGTGTGTGCTGATGCAAGAGGGTAAGGTTGTGGCTTATGCGTCGCGGCAGTTGAAGGTGCATGAGCGCAACTATCCTACGCATGATATTGAGCTGGCTGCAGTGGTGTTTGCTCTGAAGATCTGGAGACATTATCTCTATGGTGAGAAGTGTACTGTGTACACGGATCACAAGAGTTTGAGGTATCTGATGTCTCAGAAGGAGTTGAATCTTAGGCAGCGGCGTTGGTTGGAGTTGCTCAAGGATTATGATCTGACGATTGAGTATCATCCTGGTAAAGCTAATGTTGTTGCTGATGCCTTGAGTAGGAAGGTAGCTGTTGAGCTGAGGGCGATGTTTGCTAGCTTGAGCATATCGCGAGATGGTGGTCTTGTTGCTGAGTTGCAAGTGAAACCATCTTTGGTTCAGTTGATCAAGGAAAAGCAGTTGTTGGATGATTCCTTGGTGTCTCATGTTCAGGATATCGCGGAGGGTAGACCTTCGGATTTCTGCTTTAATGAGGATGGTGTGTTGTGTTTTGGTAGTCGGATAGTAGTGCCTGCTGATGTTGAGTTGAGGCGTGCTATTCTGACTGAAGGTCATAGTAGTCCTTTTGCTATGCACCCTGGTAGTACTAAGATGTATCGTGATCTACGTGATGAGTACTATTGGGTAGGTTTAAAGAAGGATGTTGCAGAGTTTGTGAGCAAGTGTTTGGTGTGTCAGCGAGTTAAGGCTGAACATCAGGTTCCTTCTGGTTTGTTGCAACCGTTGAAAATCCCTGAATGGAAGTGGGAGAGGGTTACCATGGATTTTGTATCTGGTTTGCCTTTGTCTCCGTCAAAGAAGAATTCTGTTTGGGTGATTGTGGATCGCTTGACGAAGTGTGCGCATTTCTTGCCTGTGCATACTACGTTTTCTTTGGATAAGCTGGCAGAGCTGTACATTGCTGAGATAGTGAGGTTGCATGGTGTGCCTAAGTCGATTGTGTCGGATAGGGATCCGAGGTTCACATCGCGTTTCTGGCAGTGTTTGCATCAAGCTCTAGGTACAAGGTTGCATTTCAGTACATCCTATCATCCTCGGTCGGATGGTCAGTCTGAGCGGGTTATTCAGATTTTGGAGGATATGTTGAGGTGCTGCGTGATTGAGTTCCAAGGTTCTTGGGAGGAACATCTGCCTTTGGTTGAGTTCGCTTATAACAATAGTTATCAGGCGAGTATACAGATGGCACCTTATGAGGCTCTGTATGGGAGGAAGTGTAGGACTCCTCTTTGTTGGGATGAAACTGGTCAAAAGTTGGTTTCGATGCCTGCTTTGTTGAAAGGGACCACCGAGAAGGTGAAGCTCATTTGTGAGAGGTTGAAGGCTACCTCTGATCGGCAAAAGTCTTACGCGGATTTGAAGCGTAAGGAGATAGAGTATGCGGTGGGTGACCGTGTGTTCTTGAAGGTTTCGCCTTGGAAGAAGGTGATGAGGTTTGGCCGGAAGGGTAAGTTGAGCCCTCGGTACATTGGACCATATGAGGTGGTTGAGCGAGTGGGTCCTGTTGCGTATCGGCTGAGGTTACCTCAGGAGTTGGAGAAGATCCATGATGTGTTTCATGTTTCTATGCTCCGGAAGTATAGATCTGATCCTTCGCATGTGATGCCTGTGGAGGAAGTGGTTTTGAATCCGGATTTGACCTATGATGAGGAACCGGTGAAGGTTCTGGATTCGGATTGTAAGGTTCTTCGTGGCAAGACCATTGAGTTGGTGAAGGTGCTGTGGAAGCATCGAGGTGTTGAGGAAGCCACGTGGGAGCGGAAGGAAGACATGCTGAAGCAGTTTCCTTATCTCTTTCCTTCAGGTAAATTTCGAGGACGAAATTTCTTAAGGGGGGGGGGGGGGAGAGTTGTAACGCCCCGGTTTTGGGCTTAGGAGTTTTGGGCGTTGACCGGTTGGTCAAAGTGCTGTTCGAATCTTAAGAGGTTAAATTAGGAAAGCCTAGTTCGGGTTGCATTAAAAATATGGAAAAATGTTCTAAAATCATCTTTTAATATAATTAAGTGAACTGTGAAATCAATTTTGGAAAATGAGTTTTGGAAGTGTGACATTTTGGCTAGTGACCAAAATGTAATTTTCGCAAGTTTGGTGGCTGTTTTATAAAGGGTTGGAACTTTGAATCTTTAAGGAGCTATTAATCCAAAAGTGGTTTCTCCAGATTTTTCTAAGATATTTTGGGTTATAATTCTGATTTTAAAGTATATCAAAAAGGAGGGAGAAGCCATTTGGCTAATTTCATAACTAACTTCTCAATTTTCTTTCTCTCATTTTCTCTCAACCCAAACACCACATTTCCAGAGAATTGTTTCTGATTTTCTCACCTAAATCTCTCCTTTCAACTCTCTTTTGGTTCCTAATCAACATATCTTCAAAACCTCTTCAATTGCTTCTTGATTCATCAAGGTTTTTCATTCCAAAAAGTGGAGAAACACAAGTTTGGAGGTAAGAACGTCCTTCTCCTCTAAACTATCAGTTCTTTACTGAAATTCCTAAGTTTTCAATCCTTAATTGATGTTTAATTAAAGGTTTTTAAGTGTTGAAATGGATCTTGGCTTATTATGCAAGATTTTGATGATTTTTGATGATTTTCGTTAGATCTGAGTAATCTGTGATTTGAGAGGTGTTTTGGATGTTAAATGATCTCTAAATTGATAAGGAATTGAGTCTTGATTGATGCAATCCCGGATAGGTTGAGTTTCCTAAGTTTAGCTTGTGTTTCAAGGTAGTTTTTGAGGTGATCTTGGTGATCTGATGTTGCTGGAGGTATAAGGTTGTTAATAGGTTGTTTTTAGATGTTATATGATGTTAATGGAAGTAAGGTTTTGCTGGTTTATGGCTGGGCTTTGTTTAGAAGTGGTTTGGATGCATTTTCGGTTGTGTTTGGTGGCCGAAAATGGAGGTTGGATGAGAGCAGCGAGTTTAGGTGCTTTCATTGAAGCAATTAATGCATGATGATGCATTAATCCTCTGCTTTGATGTGTTGAAACAGGGGAGGCATCTTTGGATCCAAGATTGGTTGATCCGGAAGCTTGATTTGGTGCTTTGGCTTGAAGCAAAGTGGAAATCGGTGAGTGAATTTGTGGAAATTGGATTTTCAGCTTTAAAACCAAGGTTTGAAGGTTTTGGGAGCTTAGTTTAAGTCTAAACAACTTTGCTAAGCTCAAGTGTAAGTTTTCGGATTTTCTCTCTAGTGGTGGCCATGATTTTGTTGTGATGCAAAATGATGATTTGCATGTTTTAATTACTGTTTTGAAAGCATGTTTTAGCATGGATTTTGCTGATGATGTAAGCCATATGTTGAAGGTAACTCTAGGTAGGAGTACCTTGCTTTTGTACATTGTTTAAATGTGGATTGATGCTTTAAAATGCATGATGAAAATGGCTTGGTTTAATGCTTTAAAACAGTGGATTAAATGATGAAAATGATGTATATTGGCAAGTGATGTTTTAAAAGGTTAAGGTCAATAAGGTGGTTAAAAGTCCTTGAGTGAGCCTTGTTACTTAAGAACATCAAGGTGGTTAAAAGTCCTTGGATGATTCTTGTTGCGGACACTAAGGTGGTTAAAAGTACTTAGGTGATCCTTTCCATGGTGTTTAAAAGTCCATGGGGCCATGGTGTTTAAAAGTCCATGGGGCCATGGTGTTTAAAAGTCCTTGGGGCCAAGGTGTTTAAAAGTCCTTGGGGTGATTCAAGCATTGGACACAAAGGTGGTTAAAAGTCCTTGTGTGGTCCTAATTCATGGTGTTTAAAAGTCCATGGCCAAGGTGTTTAAAAGTCCTTGGGGCCAAGGTGTTTAAAAGTCCTTGGGAAGTTGATGAACTTGTTTTATGAAATGAAATGTATCACTTGAGCCAATATGACATGTTATGTATGTAAGAAGCATGAGATGCTTGTTTTAAGGTTTATGTTGAAGCATGAGATTGCTTGTTTTAAGTATGCTTTTGAGCATGTGCAAAGGTTGATTTTAAGCATGTTTATAAATGGTTTTAATTGCATTATTGAATGGTTTTTAAAGAGCATGCCTCACTAAGCTTTTGCTTACGCTCTCTACGTTTTCTTAATTCAATAATGCAGAGCATTAGAGTACCTTGAGGGGCAGCAAGAAGGCAAGAATTCAAGTACAAGTAAAGCTCAATGTATGGAAGGTTTTATAAGTACCTTTTAGCTTTTGTGTAATTTGGCAATGGGGGACCAATGTGTATGTTTTGGGAGGTGTTTGAGACTCCCTAAGTATGTTGAATGATGTTAAGATTGCTGGTTTTTGGATTGGATCATTGCATGCTTGTTTTGGAAGTTTTGTGTTTTGAATAGCTAGCTTGTGTAGGAAGCATGCCTATAGAATTGGGGCTTTTTGCATATGATGTTGTTTGGTTGATTTGGTGATTCCTATAAGTCATAAATATGTTGAATTGCATGCTGGTAAAGTTTGGTGACATTTGGAGCATGTTTGAATGATCAATTGCATGTTTTGGTAAGCTTGTTTGCTGCAATCTGTGCAGGCGTTTCGGAACAGTGTGCACCGTTTCGGAACGGGTGCCTTACATGAACCCAGGCGTCCGAAACGGTATGCACCGTTTCGAAACGGTTTGGTCTCTGCCAAGGCCATGTTTCGGAACCCGTTTCGGACGGCCCGTGTTTCGGAACAGGGTCTACCTGTTTCGAAACGGTCGACCGTTGGGGGCTGACAGTGGCAGTTATATGTTTTGAATTATTTACGTTTTGGTCCTGAATCTTGTTTGTTTAATTGTATGAGCTTGGGAAGTCCTTTTGAGCTGAAATTTCTCAGAGAAGCATGAAACCTGATTAATTTCAAGATGGTAACTTTAATTTGGGTTAAGTCCTTTTAATTATGAGAAATTACAATTTGGTCCCTAAAGTTGTAATTTGTTCAATTGGGTCCCTGTTTGATCTCTGATGTTTGTGATCTTTGAGTATGATGTTTGTGTGATCACAATTAGGATTAATGTGCATCTAGACAAGATTAAAAAGAAAAAAAAAGGGTCGTTAATCAAGGTTGACTTTCGGGTTGACTTTGGTTTTCCCCGTGTGACTTTCTTAATTCGGGTCAACCGTCTAGGCCGGGTTAAGGGGGTTACATTTGGTGGTATCAGATCTGAGTTTGCGAGTAATTGGGAATGAATGTATGCATGATTGAAGTATGTTTAGTTTGTATGCTTGTTGTTTGAAAGCATGTTCAGTGGCTTGTGATGTTGATGCAATTGTGATGTATGTTGTGATGTTGCATGCTGAGGGTACCCATTGCCAAACAAAAGCTAATGAAATGAAGTTGATTTTGAATGAAATTGAGCTTGAATACTTGGATTGCTTACCTTGCTGGGCCTGACTTGTTTTATTTTGCATTGTGATTGCATGGTAAAAGTATGGCACCACGTAGAGAGTTAAGAGGTAGTGTGCGAGCTACGACTCCCAATGAGAATGAGAATGAAGAGAATACGGGTAGTGCAGTGTTACCCCCTCCTCCGCCTGGTGGTGGTGCTGGAGGTGAGCGAGCTGAAGCTGCAGCTGGTGCTGGAGCTGCTGGACCAGAGGTTGGTCAGGGGCAAGCTATGCCTGACATGTCTATGCTGGTACAAGCTATTGCGGGTGCTTTTCGAGCAGCAGTAGCTGGAGCTCAAGGAGCTGGGCATCAGGGAGATGCTGGAGTCAGATTACCTTTGGAGCGTCTGCGCAGTCTTGGTGGGACTGAGTTCAGAGGTATGTCTGCTGAGAGTTCGGAAGCTTGGCTAGAGAGTACCAAGCGTATCTTGGGTCAAATGAGCTGCACGGTTGTGCAAAAGTTGGGATGTGTTGTGTCCTTGCTGCAGGACGATGCATATACGTGGTGGACGACCACTATAGCTGGGATGGCTGAAGCTGATGTTTCTTGGACATTCTTTCAGAATGCGTTCAAGAGGAGATATCTAGGAGTGAGATATCTGGATGAGAAAAAGCGTGAATTCATGTCTCTTACCCAAGGGAGCATGAGTGTGGCTGAGTATGAAGTGCAGTTTGTACGGCTCAGTCAGTATGCACCGGAGCTGATACCTGATGAGCGAGAGAGGTGCGAAAGGTTCCGTTATGGCTTGGTGACGGAAGTAAAGACCTACATGTTGGCTGCTGAGTACAATGATTTTGATGTGTTGGTTAGCCGATCCAAGGACATTGAGATGAACTTGGGTTTAGCTGCGAAAGGTGCTGGAGCGAGTTCTGGCAAGAGAGCTGCTGAGTATAGTTCCGGAGGTGGACGGAACAAGAGGGGACGTGATCAGAAGTATCAGTCCTCAGCCAAGAGAGGTGGCGGTGCACCTGCTAGAGGTGGTTATGCTAGAGCTGATCCTAGTGCTTGCTGGATCTGTGGTTCGCGTGGTCACATGAAGCGTGACTGTCCTCGTGCTGTGAGGGAGGTGCAAGCTCCTGTTGCAGCAGCTGGGAATGGGTGTTGGAACTGTGGTTCTGTTGACCATCTGAGGCGAGATTGTCCGAGGTTGGCTGGTGGCCAAGATCGTGCTCCTGTTGTTGCACCGCAGAGAGGTCGTGGGCGCGGCCGTGGTAATTTCCAGAGGAGAGAGGAAGGTGGTCGTGGAGTAGCTCATGTTGTGGCTATTCAGCCTGAGGGTGGAGGCCAAGCGAGGGTGTATGCTCAGCGCGAGGGAAGGAATGATGCTGATGTGTTTGCAGGTACCTTTACTTTGCAATCCTTGTCATTGCTTTCTCTGATTGATTCTGGATCTACGCATTCATACATTTTGCATGAGAGTGCTGAATTGCTTGGTTTGCCTGTTGAGTTTATGGATGTTGGAGTTCGTGTCACTAGTTCTTTTGGTGAAACTGTTGTGACTCGAAAGCTTTATAGAAGGTGTCCCTCGGTTGTTCAAGAACATGTCTTTCATGTTGATCTTATGGAGTTGCCCTTTTATGGTTTTGATGTGATCCTTGGAATGGATTGGCTTGCTGAGCATCGTGCTGTGGTGGATTGTGAGAATAAGCGGGTTTCGCTTAAGCTTGCGGATGATTATGAGGTTGCTGTAGTTGGCGAGAATGTGAAGTTTCTTGCTAATGTGGTGTCTACTTTGGAGGCGAGTAGGATGCTGAGGCAAGGTTGCGAAGCTTATCTAGCTTTTGTGATGAATCATAGCTCTAAGGAGTTGAGGGTGCAAGATATCAAGGTTGTGAAGGAGTTTCCTGGTGTTTTTCCTGAAGAGTTGCCTGGTTTACCTCCTAATCGCGAGGTGGAGTTTGGAACTGAGCTGTATGAGAATACGACTCCTGTGTCCATTACTCTCTATAGAATGGCACCTAAGGAGCTGAAGGAGCTGAAGACGCAGTTGCAAGAGTTGCTAGATCGTGGTTTCATCCGGCCGAGTGTGTCGCCTTGGGGTGCTCCTGTCTTGTTTGTGAAGAAGAAAGATGGCACGATGAGGATGTGCATTGATTACCGTCAGCTGAACAAGTTGACTATCAAGAATCGGTATCCTTTACCGAGGATTGATGATCTCTTTGATCAATTTAGGGGAGCTGCTGTTGTGATGCAAAATGATGATTTGCATGTTTTAATTACTGTTTTGAAAGCATGTTTTAGCATGGATTTTGCTGATGATGTAAGCCATATGTTGAAGGTAACTCTAGGTAGGAGTACCTTGCTTTTGTACATTGTTTAAATGTGGATTGATGCTTTAAAATGCATGATGAAAATGGCTTGGTTTAATGCTTTAAAACAGTGGATTAAATGATGAAAATGATGTATATTGGCAAGTGATGTTTTAAAAGGTTAAGGTCACTAAGGTGGTTAAAAGTCCTTGAGTGAGCCTTGTTACTTAAGAACATCAAGGTGGTTAAAAGTCCTTGGATGATTCTTGTTGCGGACACTAAGGTGGTTAAAAGTCCTTAGGTGATCCTTTCCATGGTGTTTAAAAGTCCATGGGGCCATGGTGTTTAAAAGTCCATGGGGCCAAGGTGTTTAAAAGTCCTTGGGGCCAAGGTGTTTAAAAGTCCTTGGGGTGATTCAAGCATTGGACACAAAGGTGGTTAAAAGTCCTTGTGTGGTCCTAATTCATGGTGTTTAAAAGTCCATGGCCAAGGTGTTTAAAAGTCCTTGGGAAGTTGATGAACTTGTTTTATGAAATGAAATGTATCACTTAAGCCAATATGACATGTTATGTATGTAAGAAGCATGAGATGCTTGTTTTAAGGTTTATGTTGAAGCATGAGATTGCTTGTTTTAAGTATGCTTTTGAGCATGTGCAAAGGTTGATTTTAAGCATGTTTATAAATGGTTTTAATTGCATTATTGAATGGTTTTTAAAGAGCATGCCTCACTAAGCTTTTGCTTACGCTCTCTACGTTTTCTTAATTCAATAATGCAGAGCATTAGAGTACCTTGAGGGGCAGCAAGAAGGCAAGAATTCAAGTACAAGTAAAGCTCAATGTATGGAAGGTTTTATAAGTACCTTTTAGCTTTTGTGTAATTTGGCAATGGGGGACCAATGTGTATGTTTTGGGAGGTGTTTGAGACTCTCTAAGTATGTTGAATGATGTTAAGATTGCTGGTTTTTGGATTGGATCATTGCATGCTTGTTTTGGAAGTTTTGTGTTTTGAATAGCTAGCGTTTGTAGGAAGCATGCCTATAGAATTGGGGCTTTTTGCATATGATGTTGTTTGGTTGATTTGGTGATTCCTATAAGTCATAAATATGTTGAATTGCATGCTGGTAAAGTTTGGTGACATTTGGAGCATGTTTGAATGATCAATTGCATGTTTTGGTAAGCTTGTTTGCTGCAATCTGTGCAGGCGTTTCGGAACAGTGTGCACCGTTTCGGAACGGGTGCCTTACATGAACCCAGGCGTCCGAAACGGTTTGGTCTCTGCCAAGGCCATGTTTCGAAACCCGTTTCGGAACGGCCCGTGTTTCGGAACAGGGTCTACCTGTTTCGGAACGGTCGACCGTGTGGGGCTGACAGTGGCAGTTATATGTTTTGAATTGTTTACGTTTTGGTCCTGAATCTTGTTTGTTTAATTGTATGAGCTTGGGAAGTCCTTTTGAGCTGAAATTTCTCAGAGAAGCATGAAACCTGATTAATTTCAAGTTGGTAACTTTAATTTGGGTTAAGTCCTTTTAATTATCAGAAATTACAATTTGGTCCCTAAAGTTGTAATTTGTTCAATTGGGTCCCTGTTTGATCTCTGATGTTTGTGATCTTTGAGTATGATGTTTGTGTGACCACAATTAGGATTAATGTGCATCTAGACAAGATTAAAAAGAAAAAAAAGGGTCGTTAATCAAGGTTGACTTTCGGGTTGACTTTGGTTTTCCCCGTGTGACTTTCTTAATTCGGGTCAACCGTCTAGGCCGGGTTAAGGGGGTTACATAATCGATCACCAATTTTTTGAACAAATAACTCAAAGTGGTTCAATAGGTGAAGGAAGTGACAAGATCCGAGTTACGATTTTGGACAAGATGAACCATCTCGGCAAACATTATTTGGCAAAGATTTGGTCGAAGTTCCTCACGAAGCAACGAATCCAAAAATCATCGACTTGGCGAATGTGGGAGAACTTTCCTCCGAATGGACGAAACCACCAAGAGACCATGAGATGAAAGATGCGATCATGAGCATCAAGGACTGTAACGGAGCCAGCAAGAGTATGTCCCAAAGAGTTTTCATCCGAAATACCCTCATCTTTAAACCCAAAAACATTGACCAAGGTTTGAGGATCAACCCGAAACTTCTTCCCCATGAGGTAGGATTCAATGGCAATCACTTGAGAATGATCGACATTGGAAATACATCTGCATTGGCATAGAAGAGAAGAACCATGTTACGGTACAAAGTACCGGGTAAGCTCAAAAACGGTAAGAAACACCAACCCCTCAGTAAATGGAGATAACAAAATTGAAATCTTTCGGAAAACAAAAAGGGTATAGAAATAAAACGCTCACGTCGGATTGCATGATCTTGAAAGAGTTTGAAGTTGGTATGGGCGTCCTTGTTTCGAAGACTCTTTTGATCGAGTAAAGTGAGGTTGGGACCAGAGGAATCATCGTCAATGTTAGAACTTCCCCCAGCCTCATCAGTTCGTACTCTCTTCCTATAACCTATATTCGAAATCTGAAAACAAATCAAGATACAAAACACATGTATGCGTAAATCAACCAAATTCAATCCAATAGTCAAGATGTTAAAAAAAACTATACAATATAGTTTAAAAACATATATAAATATAAAAAAATTGGTAAAAAGAAATTCGAAAAATAGTAAAGAAAAATATATGATATAGATTTTATATTCAAACAAAAAAATTCGAGTTTTAAAGAATTTTTGCAAAAACTTCAAAACCCATACTATAAAAATATATTCTATACAAAAATTGAGGAAAAACATTGAAGAAAATCAAACGAAAATTTAAAAAGAAAAGAAAAGGGTTTATACCTTGATATAGGAAATTGGATGAATGAAGGATAATTAATGCACCAAATTGTTTGCAAAGCCTTAGACTTGATGTGTAGATTGAAAACCCTAAAAAAATTAGGTTTTGGTGTAAAAAATCAAGAGATTTGAGGAGTTTATATAGGGGATTTCGGTTAGGGTTTGAGAGAGAAAGAGAGTTTGAGTTTTAATTAAAGTCGGATACTCATTTAAGGCTATTTAAACAATCTGCGCAAAGGCATATCGATACACCACTTGGCATATCGAAACGGGGGGATCGAAACGCATATGAGCTATTTTGGTACAAGACCTATTTCGATACAGGTAATAGTCGTTTAGGAACAACACTGTGAAACCGTATCGAAACGCGAAGAGCTTGTTTCGATACGACCTATTACAGTAACCAACTTAGATCGAGCCCGTATCGAAATAAATGCACCTATTTTGATACACCTTTGCAAGAAGATGCATTTTGGGCAGTTTTAAGTCCAAAAGCCAACTTAGATCGAGCCTAAATGCATGTAAATGATATATGAACATGTTATATGGACTAAAATAGTTGCATACTCCCCCTAACAACAAGCATAGATGCAAAATGAGGCAAATCAACACAAGCATGATCATCAAATAATTTCAAGAAAATTTTTGGTCATTTGAGACCTAAAAGGGTCAAGGAAGGCTGGTTAAACCTAACTCTCTCCCAAAGGTCAAAAACGTTCTTTATCTAAAGGTTTGGTAAATATGTCCGCTTATTGGTTCAAGGTATCAATAAATTCTAGAACTACTGTAACACCCTCAATTTTAACCTAGAAGATTTTGCTTAATCGGTCAAATAAAATTTAAATGAACCAAGTAATCCCTAATTAGTTAAAATAATGACCTAATTGAAAGAATAAACAAATTGATAAAAAAACTTAGCCATGACTAAATCAAAATATATGATAATAGGGGGACTTGCACGTTGAAAACTTGACTTCCCAAATCTGCCCTTGAGCTGAAATAAATGATAGTTAAACTAAAAGGGCAGATCAGTCATCTCTCAATTCCATTAACTCAAAAGAGTGTCTTTTCCTCTCCACTTTTCTTCTCTTCAGCCGAAAAAGAGAGAGAGCTTAGAGGGAAAGTTTTTGCTGGAGAAAACTCAAGGAGACCTTGAAAATGAACTTGCATGTTGATCATCTTGCCATAGAAATCAAATTAGAAAGCTAAGTAAGTGTTCTACTCAACTAGTTCATCAAATTATTTTGCTGAGTTGTATGTATAACCTAAAATATTATATTTGCTTGTGGTAAATAATGATTTCGATTCTATAAATTTGTTGTAAGATGATAAGAAACATGTATAATGATGATTTTGATTCTGGAAATTTGTTGTGAGATGATAAGAAACATGTATTTAGTTGGGTTATTTGATGAGAATCAAATAATCGGTCACATGCAAAGATAATGTAACCCCCTTAACCCGGCCTAGACGGTTGACCCGAATTAAGAAAGTCACACGGGGAAAACCAAAGTCAACCCGAAAGTCAACCTTGATTAACGACCCTTTTTTTTCTTTTTAAACTTATCTAGATGCACATTAACCCTAGTTATGATCATTCAAACAACATACTCAAAGATCATAAACATCAGAGATCAAACAGGGACCCAATTGAACAATTTACAACTTTAGGGACCAAAATGTAAATTCTGTAAATTATAAGGTCTTAACCCAAATTAGAGTTACCAAATTGTAATTAGTCAAGTTTCATGCTTCTCTGCAAAATTTCAGCTCAAACGGACTTCCCAAACTCATACAATTGCACAAACACGTTTCAGGACCAAAATGCAAACATTTCAAAACATATAACTGCCAATGTCAGCCCCCAACAGTCAGGTGTTCCGAAACAGGGAGAGCCTGTTTCGAAACGCGGGGCCGTTCCGCAACAGGTTCCGAAACGAGGGCTGGCAGAGGGCTTTCCGTTTCGGAACGGTGTCTTCCGTTTCGGACGCCTGGGCTGCTACAAGGCACCCGTTCCGAAACGGTAGCTACTGTTCCGATACGGCCTGCACAGAATGCAGAAATTTGCTTGCTTAAACACACAATTGATCAACCATACATGCTCCAAATGCTACCAAACTTTACCAACAAGACATTCAACATGTAAGGAACATAAATGCATCACTCAATCATCACAATAGCATCAAACATGAAAAGCCCCAAATCAAAAGGCATGCTTCCTACTAAGCAAACCATTCAAGCAATAAAACTCCCAACCAAACACATAATGGCCAATTACACAATCCAGCATTAACATCAACATTAAACAAACTTAGGGAGTTCATAACATCTCCCAAAACATCCACATAGGTCCCCCATTGCCAAATGCCAAAAGCTAAAAGTGTTAAGAAACCTTTCCATACTTGAGCTTAGCTTCCACTTGATTGCTTGCCTTCCTTGCTGACCTCAAGCACCTTAATGCTCTGCATTATTGTTTAAGAAAAAGAGAGAGAGCGTAAGCAAAAGCTTAGTGAGGAATGCTCATTAAAACCATTCAATAATACATTTATAAACTCAATTATAAATCATGCTTCAAGCAACATTAAACATGCTTTTAACATTTAAAACAAGCACCTCAAGCTTCAAGTAACATCAAGCATGCTCTTAAACCTTTTAACAAGCAACTCATGCTTCAAGTTCATAACAAGTCATATTGGCAACAAGTGACACATTTCACATAAGATCCACACATGGACTTTTAAACACCATTGTGATCTTATCCCCATGGACTTTTAAACACCATGGACCCATGGACTTTTAAACACCATGGCAAGGACCACACAAGGACTTTTAACCACCTTTGTGTCCTTAACAAGAATCTCCCAAGGACTTTTAAACACCTTGGAGTTCTTAAGTAACCAAGGCTTTCGCAAGGACTTTTAACCACCTTGAGCCTTAACCAAGAAGCAACCATGGACTTTTAAACACCATGTTGTTCTTAAACTTTACAAGATCCACACAAGGACTTTTAACCACCTTTGTGATCTTAACCAAGAACCATCCAAGGACTTTTAACCACCTTGATGTTCTTAAATATACAAGGCTCACACAAGGACTTTTAACCACCTTTGTGACCTTAACCATCACTTGCCAATATGCATCATTATCATCAATATATCCACTATTTTAAAGCATTAAACCAAGCCATAAACATCATGCATCTTTAAGCATAAAACCACATTTAAACAATGTTCAAAAACAAGGAACTCTTACCTTGAGCTTCCTTCAACACATGGCTTAAAATCTCAGCAAATTAACATGCTAGATATGCTTTCAAAACAGATTTAAAAACATGCAAACAACACATTGCATACAACCAAAAACCATGGCCATCACCAAGAGAGTTTTTCCGAAAACTTACTCTTGAGCTTAGCTAAGTTGCTTAGACTTAAACTAAGCTCCCAAACCTTCAAAACACTGGTTTCAAAGCCGAAAACCAAATTCCACTCACCGATTCCGTTTCGCCTCTTGCCGAAACACAAATCAAGCTTCTGGATCACCACCACTTGGATCCAAAGATGACTCCCCTGTTTTAAACACAACAAAGCAGAGGATTAATGCATCATCATGCATTAATAGCTTCAATGAAAGCACCTAAACTCGCTGCTCTCATCCACACTCCATTTTCGGATACCAAACACAACCGAAAATGCATCCAAACAACTCCTCAACAATGCCCAGCCAAAATCCATCAAAACTAAACATCCTTTAACATCATTTAACATCTAAAAAGGACTTAACAACATCCTTATACCTCCAGCAACATCAGATCCACAAGATCACTCCAAAAACAACCAAGAATCACAAGCTAAACTTAGGAAATTCAACCTATCCGGGATTGCATTGGTTAAACCTCAATTCCTTATCAAATTAACATTCATTTAACATCAAAAACACACCTCAAATCACTACTTTAACAGATCAAACGAAAATTCATCAAAAATCACCAAATTTTGCACTTAAAGCCAAGATCCATTACACAACTTTAAAACCATTTATAAATCATCAATTAAGGATTGAGAACTTAGGAATTTCAGTAAAGAACTGAGAGTTTAGAGGAGAAGGACGTTCTTACCTCCAAACTTGAGTTTCTCCTCTTTTAGAACCAAAAAGCTTGAAGAATCACTTAGCAAATGGTGAGGTTTTGTTGATGAGATGATTAACAATCAAAAGAGAATTGAAAAGAGATGTTTAGGTGACAAAATCAGAAGAAAAACTCTGGAGAAAAGGTGTTTGGGTTGAGAGAAAATGAGAGAAAGGAAAATATGGAAAGTTAGTTGAAAATAACTTCCCTCCACTTTTCTTTAGTTTAAAAATCAGAATTAAATCACTAAATATCTTAGAAAAATCTGGAGAAACTCCCTTTGGATAAATAGCTCCTTAAAGATTCAAAGTTTCAATCCTTTCTAAAACAGTGTCGCAGTTTTCAAAAATTACATTTTGGTCACTACCCAAAATGTCACCCTTCCAAACCTCATTTTGTAAAATTGATTTCACAGTTCACTTATATATATTAAAAGAGGATTTTAGAACATTTTTCCATATTTTTAATGCAACCCGAACAAGGCTTTCCTAATTTCACCTTTTTATATTCGAACAGCACTTTGACCGAACCGGTCAACGCCCAAAACTTCTAAGCCCAAAACCGAGGCGTTACAACTCTCCCCCCCTTAAGAAATTTCGTCCCTGAATTTTACCTGAAGGAAAGAGATAAGGAAACTGCTTCAGCATATCATCCTTCCGCTCCCACGTGGCTTCCTCAACACCACGGTGCTTCCACAACACCTTCACCAACTCAATGGTCTTGCCACGAAGAACCTTGCTATCCGAATCCAGAACCTTCACCGGTTCCTCATCATAGGTCAAATCCGGATTCAATTCCACTTCCTCCACAGACATCACATGCGAAGGATCAGATCTATACTTCCGGAGCATAGAAACATGAAACACATCATGAATCTTCTCCAACTCTTGAGGTAGCCTCAGCTTGTACGCAACAGGACCCACACGCTCAACCACCTCATATGGTCCAATGTACCTAGGGCTCAACTTACCCTTCCGGCCAAACCTCATCACCTTCTTCCAAGGCGAAACCTTCAAAAACACACGGTCACCCACCGCATACTCAATCTCCTTACGCTTCAGATCCGCGTAAGACTTTTGCCGATCAGAAGCTGCCTTCAACCGCTCACAAATGAGCTTCACCTTCTCGGTGGTTCCTTTTAACAAAGCCGGCATCGAAACCAACTTCTGACCCGTTTCAGCCCAACAAAGAGGAGTCATACACTTCCTCCCGTACAAAGCCTCATAAGGTGCCATTTGAATACTTGCCTGATAACTATTGTTACAAGCAAACTCTACCAAAGGCAAATGCTTCTCCCAAGAGCCCTAAAACTCAATCACGCAGCACCTCAACATATCCTCCAAAATCTGGATAACACGCTCTGACTGACCATCCGACTGAAGATGATAGGATGTACTGAAATTCAACCTTGTACCCAAAGCTTGATGCAAACACTGCCAAAAACGTGATGTGAACCTCGGATCCCTATCCGACACAATCGACTTAGGCACACCATGCAGCCGTACAACCTCAGCAATGTACAGCTCCGCAAGCTTATCCAAAGAAAACGTAGTATGCACAGGCAAGAAATGCGCACACTTCGTCAGGCGATCCACAATCACCCACACTGAATTCTTCTTCGATGGTGACAAAGGTAAACCAGATACAAAATCCATGGTAACCCTTTCCCACTTCCACTCAGGGATTCTCAACGGTTGCAACAACCCTGAAGGAACCTGATGCTCAGCCTTAACTCGCTGACACACCAAACACTTGCTCACAAACTCCGCAACATCCTTTTTCAAACCCACCCAATAGTACTCATCACGAAGATCACGATACATCTTAGTACTACCAGGGTGCATAGCAAAAGGACTACTATGACCTTCAGTCAGAATAGCACGCCTCAACTCAGCATCATTGGGCACTACTATTCGACTCCCAAAACACAACACACCATCATCATTAAAGCAGAAATCCGAAGGCCTGCCCTCCGCGATATCCTGAACATGAGGCACCAAGGAATCATCCAGCAACTGCTTTTCCTTGATCAACTGAACCATAGATGGTTTCACTTGCAACTCAGCCACAAGACCACCATCACGCGAAATACTCAAACTGGCAAACATAGCCCTCAGCTCAACAGCTACCTTCCTACTCAAAGCATCCGCTACAACATTAGCCTTTCCAGGATGGTACTCAATCGTCAAATCATAATCCTTGAGCAACTCCAACCAACGCCGCTGCCTGAGATTCAACTCCTTCTGAGACATCAAATACCTCAAACTCTTGTGATCCGTGTACACAGTACACTTCTCACCATACAGATAATGTCTCCAAATCTTCAAAGCAAAAACCACTGCAGCCAACTCAATATCATGTGTAGGATAATTGCGCTCATGCACCTTCAACTGCCGCGATGCATAAGCCACCACCTTACCCTCTTGCATCAACACACATCCCAAACCAACATAGGACGCACAACTGTAGACCACAAACTCTTTCCCTGATTCAAGCTGAACCAAGATAGGAGCTTGCGTCAAAGCCGCCTTAAGCTTCTCAAAAGCCTGCTGTCTCGCTTCCGTCCACTCATACTTAACATCCTTCTGCAACAGCTTCGTCAAAGGTGCAGCAATCTTAGAAAACCCATCCACAAACCTCCGATAGTATCCCGCCAAACCAAGGAAACTACGAACCTCATGAACAGACTTAGGAACCTTCCAGTTCATCACCGCCTCGATCTTCTGAGGATCAACACAAATCCCCTCAGCAGAAACCACATGCCCAAGAAACACCACCTCCTTAAGCCAAAACTCACACTTGCTCAGCTTAGCATAAAGCTGATTCTCCAACAAAGCTTGCAACACAATCCTCAAATGCTCTTCATGCTCCTCCTCAGTACGCGAGTACACGAGGATATCATCAATGAATACCACAACGAACTTATCCAGGTATTCATGAAACACACGATTCATCATGTCCATGAAAGCAGCAGGAGCATTTGTCAAACCAAACGGCATCACAAGAAACTCATAATGCACATACCTTGTCCTGAAAGCTGTCTTAGGCACATCCACATCCTTCACCTTCAACTGGTAATACCCTGACCTCAAATCAATCTTAGAGAACACAGCAGCTCCCCGAAATTGATCAAAGAGATCATCAATTCTCGGCAAAGGATACCGATTCTTGATAGTCAATTTATTCAGCTGACGGTAATCAATGCACATTCTCATAGTGCCATCCTTCTTCTTCACAAACAAGACCGGTGCTCCCCAAGGTGACACACTTGGCCGGATGAACCCACGATCAAGCAACTCTTGCAACTGCGTCTTCAGCTCCTTCAGCTCCTTAGGTGCCATTCTATAAGGGGTAATGGACACAGGAGTTGTATTCTCATACAGCTCAATTCCAAACTCCACCTCGCGATTAGGAGGTAAACCAGGCAACTCCTCAGGAAACACTCCAGGAAACTCCTTCACAACTCTGATATCTTGCACCCGCAACTCCTTAGAGCTAGGATTCATTACAAAAGCTAGGTAAGCTTCACAACCTTGCCTCAGCATCCTGCTCGCCTCCAAGGTAGACACCACATTGGCAAGAAACTTCACATTCTCACCAACCACAACAACTTCATAATCATCCGCAAGCTTCAGCGAAACTCGCTTATTTTCACAATCCACAACAGCACGATGCTCAGCAAGCCAATCCATACAAAGGATTACATCAAAACCATAGAAAGGCAACTCCATAAGGTCAACATGAAAAACATGTTCTTGAACAACCAAAGGACACCTTCTATACAACTTTCGAGTCACAACAGTCTCACCAAAAGAACTAGTGACACGAACACCAACATCCAAAAACTCAACAGGCAAACCAAGCAATTCAGCATGCTCACGCAATATATATGAATGCGTAGATCCAGAATCTATCAAGGAAAGTAATGACAAGGATTGCAAAGTAAAAGTACCTGCAATCACATCCGCGTCATTCCTCCCCTCCCGCTGAGCATACACTCTAGCTTGACCTCCACCCTCAGGCTGAATAGCCACAACATGGGCCACTCCTCGACCACCTTCCTTTCTCCGCTGGAAGTTACCACGGCCGCGCCCACGACCTCTCTGCGGTGCAACAGCAACAGGAGCACGCACTTGGCCACCAGCCAACATAGGACACTCTCGCCTCAAGTGATCCGCGGATCCACAATTCCAGCACCCGTTACCAGCTGCCGCAACAGGAGCTTGCACCTCCCTCACAGCACGAGGACAATCACGCTTCATATGACCACGCGAACTACATGTCCAACAAGCACTCGGATCAGCTCTAGCATTGCCTCCCCGAGAAGGTGCACCACCACCTCTCTTAGCTGAGGACTAATACTTCTGATCACGTCCCCTCTTGTTCCGTCCACCACCGGAACTATACTCAGCAGCTCGCTTAGCAGAACTTGCTCCATCACCTCTAGCAGATAAACCCAAGTTCATCTCAATATCCTTGGCTCGGCCTACCAACACATCAAAATCATCATACTCGGTAGCCAGCACATACATCTTCACATCCGTCACTAAACCATAACGGAACCTTTCACACCTCGCCCGCTCGTCAGGGACTAACTCAGGCGCATATTGACTGAGTCGAACAAACAGCACTTCATACTCAGCCACAGACATGCTCCCCTGGGTAAGAGACATGAACTCTCGCTTCTTTTCATCCAGGTACCTCACACCAAGATACCTTCTCTTGAACACATTCTGGAAGAATGTCCAAGTTATATCAGCTTCCGCCATCCCAGCTATAGTGGTCATCCACCACGTATAAGCATCATCCTGTAGCAAGGATACAACACAACCCAGCTTTTGCACATCAGTGCAACCCATCTGACCCAAGATCCTCTTGGTACTCTCCATCCAGGATTCAGAACCTTCAGCAGACATACCCCTGAACTCAGTCCCACCAAGACTGCGTAAACGCTCCAAGGGTAGTCTGACACCAGCATCTTCCTGATGTCCAGCTCCTCGAGCTCCAGCTACTGCTGCTTGGAAAGCACCAGCAATAGCTTGCACCAACATCGTCATGTCAGGCATAGCTTGCCCCTGACCAGCTTCAGGTCCAGCGACCCCAGCACCAGCTGCAGCTTCAGCTCTTTCACCCTCAGCACCACCACCACCAGGTGGAGGAGGAGGAGGTAACACCGCACTTCCCGCATTTTCCTCATTCTCATTCTCATTCGGAGCCGTAGCTCGCACATTACTCCTCAACTCTTTATGAGGGGCCATATTCTAACCATGCAATCA
This sequence comes from Hibiscus tridactylites, assembly GCA_958450335.1. NCBI lineage: Eukaryota > Viridiplantae > Streptophyta > Magnoliopsida > Malvales > Malvaceae > Hibiscus > Hibiscus tridactylites. The sequence goes on from OY288271.1 coordinate 59,848,096, forward strand.
CAATGTAAATAAACAAAGTCAGGTCCAGCAAGGTAAGCAATCCAAGTACCCAAGCTCATTTTCATTTAAAATCAACATCATTTCATTAGCTTTCATTTGGCAATGGGTACCCACAACATGCTCCATCACAGCATACAACTCAATTGCATCAAATTCACAAACCACTCATCATGCTTTCACACAACAAGCATACATAGCATACATACTTCAATCATGCACACAATCATTCCCAATTACTCGAGAACTCAGCTCTGATACCACCAAATGTAACCCCCTTAACCCGGCCTAGACGGTTGACCCGAATTAAGAAAGTCACACGGGGAAAACCAAAGTCAACCTTGATTAACGACCCTTTTTTTTCTTTTTAAACTTATCTAGATGCACATTAACCCTATTTATGATCATTCAAACAGCATACTCAAAGATAATAAACATCAGAGATCAAACAGGGACCCAATTGAACAATTTACAACTTTAGGGACCAAAATGTAAATTCTGTAAATTATAAGGTCTTAACCCAATTAGAGTTACCAACTTGTAATTAGTCAAGTTTCATGCTTCTCTGCAAAATTTCAGCTCAAACGGACTTCCCAAACTCATACAATTGCACAAACACGTTTCAGGACCAAAATGCAAACATTTCAAAACATATAACTGCCAATGTCAGCCCCCAACGGTCAGGTGTTCCGAAACAGGGAGAGCCTGTTTCGAAATGCGGGGCCGTTCCGCAACAGGTTCCGAAACGAGGGCTGGCAGAGGGCTTTCCGTTTCGGAACGGTGTCTTCCGTTTCGGACGCCTGGGCTGCTACAAGGCACCCGTTCCGAAACGGTAGCTACTGTTCCGATACGGCCTGCACAGAATGCAGAAATTTGCTTGCTTAAACACACAATTGATCAACCATACATGCTCCAAATGCTACCAAACTTTACCAGCAAGACATTCAACATGTAAGGAACATAAATGCATCACTCAATCATCACAATAGCATCAAACATGAAAAACCCCAAATCAAAAGGCATGCTTCCTACTAAGCAAACCATTCAAGCAATAAAACTCCCAACCAAACACATAATGGCCAATTACACAATCCAGCATTAACATCAACATTAAACAAACTTAGGGAGTTCATAACATCTCCCAAAACATCCACATAGGTCCCCCATTGCCAAATGCCAAAAGCTAAAAGTGTTAAGAAACCTTTCCATACTTGAGCTTAGCTTCCACTTGATTGCTTGCCTTCCTTGCTGACCTCAAGCACCTTAATGCTCTGCATTATTGTTTAAGAAAAAGAGAGAGAGCGTAAGCAAAAGCTTAGTGAGGAATGCTCATTAAAACCATTCAATAATGCATTTATAAACTCATTTATAAATCATGCTTCAAGCAACATTAAACATGCTTTTAACATTTAAAACAAGCATCTCATGCTTCAAGTAACATCAAGCATGCTCTTAAACCTTTTAACAAGCAACTCATGCTTCAAGTTCATAACAAGTCATATTGGCAACAAGTGACACATTTCACATAAGATCCACACATGGACTTTTAAACACCATTGTGATCTTATCCCCATGGACTTTTAAACACCATGGACCCATGGACTTTTAAACACCATGGCAAGGACCACACAAGGACTTTTAACCACCTTTGTGTCCTTAACAAGAATCTCCCAAGGACTTTTAAACACCTTAGAGTTCTTAAGTAACCAAGGCTTTCGCAAGGACTTTTAACCACCTTGAGCCTTAACCAAGAACCAACCATGGACTTTTAAACACCATGTTGTTCTTAAACTTTACAAGATCCACACAAGGACTTTTAACCACCTTTGTGATCTTAACCAATAACCATCCAAGGACTTTTAACCACCTTGATGTTCTTAAATATACAAGGCTCACACAAGAACTTTTAACCACCTTTGTGACCTTAACCATCACTTGCCAATATGCATCATTATCATCAATATATCCACTATTTTAAAGCATTAAACCAAGCCATAAACATCATGCATCTTTAAGCATAAAACCACATTTAAACAATGTTCAAAAACAAGGAACTCTTACCTTGAGCTTCCTTCAACACATGGCTTAAAATCTCAGCAAATTAACATGCTAGATATGCTTTCAAAACAGATTTAAAAACATGCAAACAACACATTGCTTACAACCAAAAACCATGGCCATCACCAAGAGAGTTTTTCCGAAAACTTACTCTTGAGCTTAGCTAAGTTGCTTAGACTTAAACTAAGCTCCCAAACCTTCAAAACACTGGTTTCAAAGCCGAAAACCAAATTCCACTCACCGATTTCGTTTCGCCTCTTGCCGAAACACAAATCAAGCTTCCAGATCACCACCACTTGGATCCAAAGATGACTCCCCTGTTTTAAACACAACAAAGCAGAGGATTAATGCATCATCATGCATTAATAGCTTCAATGAAAGCACCTAAACTCGCTGCTCTCATCCACACTCCATTTTCGGCTACCAAACACAACCGAAAATGCATCCAAACAACTCCTCAACAATGCCCAGCCAAAATCCATCAAAACTAAACATCATTTAACATCATTTAACATCTAAAAAGGACCTAACAACATCCTTATACCTCCAGCAACATCAGATCCACAAGATCACTCCAAAAACAACCAAGAATCACAAGCTAAACTTAGGAAATTCAACCTATCCGGGATTGCATTGATTAAACCTCAATTCCTTATCAAATTAACATTCATTTAACATCAAAAACACACCTCAAATCACTGCTTTAACAGATCAAACGAAAATTCATCAAAAATCACCAAATTTTGCACTTAAAGCCAAGATCCATTACACAACTTTAAAACCATTTATAAATCATCAATTAAGGATTGAGAACTTAGGAATTTCAGTAAAGAACTGAGAGTTTAGAGGAGAAGGACGTTCTTACCTCCAAACTTGAGTTTCTCCTCTTTTAGAACCAAAAGCTTGAAGAATCACTTAGCAAATGGTGAGGTTTTGTTGATGAGATGATTAACAATCAAAAGAGAATTGAAAAGAGATGTTTAGGTGACAAAATCAGAAGAAAAACTCTGGAGAAAAGGTGTTTGGGTTGAGAGAAAATGAGAGAAAGGAAAATTGGAAAATATGGAAAGTTAGTTGAAAATAACTTCCCTCCACTTTTCCTTAGTTTAAAAATCAGAATTAAATCACTAAATATCTTAGAAAAATCTGGAGAAACTCCCTTTGGATAAATAGCTCCTTAAAGATTCAAAGTTTCAATCCTTCCTAAAACAGTCACGCAGTTTTCAAAAATTACGTTTTGGTCACTAGCCAAAATGTCACCCTTCCAAACCTCATTTTGTAAAATTGATTTCACAGTTCACTTATATATATTAAAAGAGGATTTTAGAACATTTTTCCATATTTTTAATGCAACCCGAACTAGGCTTTCCTAATTTCACCTTTTTATATTCGAACAGCACTTTGACCGAACCGGTCAACGCCCAAAACTTCTAAGCCCAAAACCGGGGCGTTACAGATAAAATGGTTAAGGGATTGTTTTGGACAAGTTGAAAAGGCAAAGCCTAAATTGATCTATAATAAATATGGAAATTTATGTTTAAAAGTGTTAAATATGATTATGAGAAAAAGTAGAAGTAGCTGGTAAAATAAGATTAGGTGGTGAAGCTAAGAATATAAGTTGTAAGGAGCTTAAGTTAGAAATTACTGTAATCTGCCCAGCACTACCCTGTTGTAGACAGTGACCTTTAAAAATTCACCAAAAATAACATGCATGAAATTTAGACCTGAAATTTTGATAGAAAATACTTGGGAATGTCTAGTTTAACTAGAAACAAACAACACTAAAATTTGATCTCTATAGAAAAATCTGGAACCAAAATTGTGGAGGTGCTACAAAATGTCTAGAACTGCAAAATGACCTTTGTTTAAATAATAAATTGTATTGATTGAGAAATGAGAAAAATATGTACTATACATGGTTGTAAATCTGTGTAAATAAGCCTTCTATAATGGTAAAGTAATCGAAATTTGGATATGTGTGTAAAAAGAAATGCCCACATTAGTAACAAGTACTCAATATGCCAATAAGAAAAACTATTTTGAATGTTAATGTTGGCATTTGTGTAAATGACCTTATCTGTTTTAATTGACTTCTAATATGTTTCATATATGTTTGTATGTGAATAACAAGATCAAGAACTTGAAGATATTTTGGAGGAATCAAGGGATGGGCAACAAAATAGGAAGAACAAGAGCATTGTTATCAAAGAACAAGACTAGCTTGGAGTTGTGAGTGTAGCTATCATTAGGGTTAGGACTTAGGTCCTAACCAAGTTATTTATGTTTATAATGTTCTTGAATGATGCTATGAAGTTGACTTTAAAGTATACTTGGCAGACATATAAGGGAAGGATGATATTAATTACAAATGGTAACATGTGATAAAATAAGTGAATTAATGTGTTGCTTGTCCTATAATGAGTTTGAACATGACTTTCTTGCTGCCTTGATCATTTTTATTTGTTCGTTGATGAAAAAGGAAATAAAATGACCTCTCTTGAAATTGAACTATGGTTCATTAGCCTAAGGGCTCTTGATCTTGATACATGAATATCGATCACTTGAATATGCCAAGATTCTTGTCTAGCTGGTTATATTATCTTAGATTCTTGATCACTGGATTAAATAATGCATTGGTAACTAGTGAGTCATAGGTAGGATAACATGCCATAGAGTCTTGAGCTCAGTTGTGTTGGCTGGTCTACTGATCGGGCTAAGGCTCTTTGTTTTGGCGACGGTAGAAGGGATGTGTGTTATGGTCTGTGGCGACAGTTGGAGGGATATGACCAGTTATTTGGTTTGGCGATAGTTGGTTGGCGACTAGATTACCTAGACTCAACTATAAACCAATGCTTAAACTTGAAATTGAATAAGAAAGCTTGCCGATGAGAAATTGTGTTTACATGAAATGAAATTGATCTTGTTATGCTTGCTTACATGATATACTATTCCATGAAACTTGATTGATTGTTATACACTTGACTTCTTGTTGATAACATGTATGCAACACGTCAAATTTGGGCCTAGATGTTTAGAGTCTGAACTGGACCGGTCTGAAAAACGGTTCGAATCTAAAAGGGAGTTTTAGGGAACACCTAGTTCGGGATGCCTTAAAAATATAGAAAAATATCTAAAAATCCTTATTTAATATAAGAAAGACAATGGTGGAATCAATTATACAAAATAAGGTTTGCAAATACTACATTTTGGTGTAGTGACCAAATCGCAATTTTTGCAACGTTAAGTAGTGACTGTTTTATAAAGGATTGAAACTTTGAATCTTTAAGGAGTTAATTTTACCAAAATGTTTTCATCAGATTTTCCCTTAATTTGGGTGATTTAATTAATGTTTTAATTAAAGAAAATGAAGGTGGATTAAATTAGAAAACCACCTTTGACTATTCATAACTACTTTTCACAAATTTTACCTCATTTTATTTTCTCTCAAATTCCTTTCAACCAAACACATTCTCTCCAGAAAATATACATTGATTTTCACTTCATTTGATGAGATTTCAATCTCTCTTTGATTCTTAATCAATTCCTCATCAAATCCTCTTGATTTCTACATTGAATTTTCAAGAAAACTTGCCCATATCAAGGAGAAATCATCCATTAGAGGTAAGCTTCGTCCTTCTCCTCTAATGATAAGTTCTTTACTGAAATTCTCAAGTTATCAATCCTTTATTAATGATTTTTAAGTGGTTTTAATGTTAGAAACAAGAAATTGTCTTAAAACTCAAGATTTTGGAAGAGATCTTGAAGATTTTCGTGGTGAATGATTGGGCTCTGTTTTGATATGGTTTTCTAATGTATTTTGGATGATAATTGATGTTGCAAATGAGGTTTTATCAATCAAATCCCGAATAGGTTTGTTTTTCTAAGTTTTGCTTGTTAGAATGATGGTTTTTGGGGTGATTTTGGTGTTCTGTCATAGCTGGAGGTATAAGGACGTGGTTGTGTTTTTTTTATGTTAATTGATGTTTAGAAATGATGGATCTTGGCTGGGTTTGGTTTTGGAAGAGTTTGGAGGTGTTTTTGGTAGTGTTTGAGTCGAAATGTGGTGTTTGTGTAGAGGAGTGAGTTTAGGTGTGTGGCTGATGATTTCAATGCATGATGATGCATTAACCCTCTGCTCTTATGTGTTTAAAACAGGGGAGACATCTTCGAACACCTTTGAAGTTGATCCGGAAGTTTAGATTGTGTTTCGGCGAGCAAGCAAAACGTAATCAGTGAGTGTGTATGGTTTTAGAAGTCTTTGAGGGACAAAAAACCAAGGTTTGGGGATTTAGGAAAGGTTTGAAACACCTTTCTAAATCCGAAAGTAAGTATTTGCTAGATTGCTCTCTTGAATGTGGTGATTTCCCCTAAAATGCTTTTACATGCTCATGGTTTGAGATTGATAAATTCCTATTATTTTTATGCATATTTTATAGCATGAGATGATGCTTGAAATGGTTTCATGAAGTAACATGTTGCATGGTTGAGATTTGAGCTTTTGTGTTAAAGCATAGTAAATGTTATGGTTTTGAAATGAGTTGAGAATGTTTTGAGAATTGTTGCATGAAAAACAGTAGGTGAGATGATGATTTGACATAATATATTGGCATATATGTTGAGATACTTACCGAATATAATTGATCAATCAATAGGATGAGAGTGCACTATAAACTAAAAATTTGTACGTGCTCTTTGGTTAAGCCAAAGGGAGAGAGTCGATGATGGGCATTCCATCGGGTAGGACTTGGTGAAATACCCAAGCTTTGTGGCGATGATAGATTCCGCCATGTGAGTACAGTGATGTGAGATTCCACCGGAAACTATGTTGCTAGACGAGTGAGTACAATGATAAGAGATGCCACCGGAAGTGTCTAGTGAGATGTCCGCATATTCGAGTAATAATGAGATGTGAAATGCCAATATAAAATATGAAATTGTTTTTGATTCACATGTACCCTTGATGAAATGATTTATGCTATGAGAAATGCATATGAGATTTGAACTAGAAATGCTTTGGTGTTACAAGCATGAGTATGGCTTTGCCATGAGTTTTGCATTGGTTTAAATGCATGAGATAGAATTAAGGTACATGTGTTTTCAATGAGAAATTTCTTTGAAAGGTTTTCAAGCATGAGATAGTGTGAGTATGTGGTTTAAAAGTTTTTGGGAACGTGTTTTCAAGATATGCATTATTGTGTTGGTTTTGTTTAGAGCATGCCTCACTAAGCATTTGTGCTTACGCTCTCTCTTTTACCAATAATACAGATAATTGAGGTGTTTCTGGGCATCAAAGAGGTTAAGGTCATCCAAAGAAGTTCAAGCTCATGTATGGTGAAGTTTTCACACAATTTAGTTTTGATATAATGGCAATGGGAAACCAAGGATTGTATTTGGGAGATATGTTTTAACTCCCTAAGGTTGTGGCATGTTTGTGTTGGCTTGTATGAGTTGTAAATGGCCTTAAATGTTTTTTTTTTTTTTGAGATTGGATTGCTTATATTGGTTTTGTGATTAGGAAGCATGCCTCTAGCCTATGTGAATTTGTGTTTGAAGCTATGTCCGTGTTAGAACGTCTTAAATATGTTCCTTATGTGTATGATGGTTTACTGGTATGATTTGGGGGTCTTTGAGGCATGTTTGAGTGTGCTAAAGGATGAAAAACCAGAATTTGTTATTGTTTCTGGGTGGGGCATATCGAAACACCCTCTAGTGTTTCGAAACGGGGGCCTGAAATGGTCTTTGTGTTTCGAAACGCCTGAGGTTGTTTCGAAAAAGTTTGGCTACTGGAATGTCACATTTCGGTACTGGTCTCGGAACATACCCGCGTACCGAAATGGTCAACACCGTTTCGATACAGTGTTTCGGTATGGTATGTAGGTGTTCTGAAATGGGTGATCGTTCGACACAGTTTTGAATTGTTTTGAGTTTACGTGCTTTACATTCTAGTCCTAAATGTTGTTATTGTAATTGCTTGAGTTTGAGATGTCTTTTTAAGATGAAATTTGGCAGAGAAGCATGTAACATGATTAATTTCATATTGGTAATCCTAAAATCTATGAAGTCCCTCTAATTTACAAAAATTACATTTTGGTCCCTAAACTTGTATAAAGTGCAATTGAGTCCCTGAATGATATCCGATCGTTGTGACTTTCTCATTCATGTTTCGTGAGTACTCACTTAGGTTTAATATGTATTTAGACAAGATTAAAATAAAAAAGGGTTGTTAATCAAGGTTCACTTTCGGGTTGACTTTGGTTGTCCCCGTGTAATATTCGTAGTTCGGGTCAAGCGTCTAGGCCGGGCTAAGGGGGTTACAATGTAGTTGATTGGTTGAAAAATCAGATCGATATATGTAATCATGTGACCTTGATTTGCCATGTTTAAAGGTTAGAATAACTTAAATGAAATGATATGAAAATATGTCTAAATATGATCAATTGAATACAAGCCTTGTACAAGCATGACTCTTGTGAACCGAGCTAGGCCTTCCTTGATCTAAAATACACATGTTAAATGAATATGCTAGCCTAGCCTAGGTTTCTACCTCACTAAATAACTCTAGTAACTCTTCGAAATTAAATCTTAGTGAATTCCTTCGAATTAGATTTTCCTTGAAATACAAGTAATCATTCAAACATCACTAAATAACCTAGTTCACACCTTTGTAGCTTCCATGGCTATCAATGCGCATTTCCGTATGATTAAGAAACGTGGATCCTTATCCGAACTACAAGTGCAATCCAGCTTAATCCCGAGAATTAAATAATTGCAACAAGTTGATCTTAATCTTCAAAAGATCATTTCGAAGCTTGATTCCGAGCCTAACCCTGACTTTTTCCTAAAGTCGAATGGACTCCTCTATTTCTGAGATATAGTATGTATTCCTGATAACGACGATCTAAAACGAGAGATGTTACAAGAAGCTTATCAAAGTCCGTTCTCGATACACCCGGGTACGGTGAAAATGTATAAAGACTTGAAATCCTTGTACTAGTGGTCAGGCATGAAGTCAGCTATCTCTAAATTTGTGTCCAAGTGTTTAACGTGCCAACGAGTCAAAGCTGAGCATAAAGTCCCTACAGGATTGCTTCAACCGATCGAACTACTACAACAGAAGTGGGATCGGATCACTATGGATTTCGTAACCAGTCTTCCTTGTACTCCAAGAAAGAATGATGCAGTGTGGGTGATCGTTGATAGATTCATGAAATCAGCTCATTTTCTCCTTGTCCGAATGAACATGAGTTTAGATAGTCTAGCTGAGATGTACATTCGAGAAGTGATTTGGCTACATGGTGTACCAACCTCGATAATCTCCGATAGAGATCCGAGATTTTAATCATGGTTTTGGAGATCTTTACAACGAGCTCTCAGAACCAAATTAAACTTGAGCACGACATTTCAACCACAAACCGATAGACAATCGGAAAAGGTGATACAAGTACTCGAAGATATGTTGCGTGCTAGTGTAATTAACCTCAGAAAGGATTGGGAGAAATCTTTACTACTTGTAGAGTTCTCCTACAACAATAGTTACCAGACGTCGATCCAAATGGCCCCGTATGAAGCTTTGTATGGGAGAAGGTGTAGAACACCCTTGTGTTGATCGGAATTGGGTGAAAACAAAGTCTTGGAACCTCAATTGTGTTGATCGGAGAAGGCGTATGCTGACTTAAAAACGAGAGACATCCAATATAACGTTGGAGATAAAGTCTTTCTCAAAGTGTCACCCTGGAAGAAAATTTTCAGATTTGGGAAGAAAGGAAAGCTTAGTTCTTGTTTTATTAGACCGTTTGTAGTGATTGAAAGAATAGGTCTGGTGGCTTATCGACTCACAGTTCCTCCTGAGTTTGATAAAATCCACAATGTCTTTCATGTTTCGATGCTGAGATGATACCGATTTGATCTGTCCCATATACTTGAGCCTGAAGATGATGAATTAAATCCCGACCTTTTATATGAAGAAGAGCCTATCCAAATCCTTGATTGGGAAGTAAAGAGTCTCCGAAACAAGAACGTACCACTTGTAAAAGTCCTTTGGAGAAAGCAAAAGGTCGAAGAAGCAACGTGGGAACCCGAGGATACAATGCAGAAGCAATATCCTCATATGTTCAGTTTAGGTAAGAATTCGAGGACAAATTCTTTCTTTTAAAGAGTGGAGAGTTGTAACACCCTCAATTTTACCCTAGAAGATTTTGCTCAATCGGTTAAATAATTAATTTAAATGAACCAAGTAATCCCTTGAAATAAGGACCTAATTGAAAGAATAAATAAATCGATAAAAAAACTCAGCCATGACTAAATCAAAATATATGATAATAGAGGGACTTGCATGTTGAAAACTTGACTTCCCCAATATGCCCTTGAGCTTAAATAAATGATAGTTAAACTAAAAGGGCAGATCAATCATCTCTCAATTCCATTAACTCAAGAGAGTGTCTTTTCCTTTCCATTTTCTTCTCTTAAGCCGAAAAAGAGAGAGAGCTTAGAGGGAAAGTTTTTGCTGGAGAAAACTCAAGGAGACCTTGAAAATTAACTTGCATGTTGATCATCTTGCCATAGAAATCAAATTAGAAATCTAAGTAAGTGTTCTACTCAACTAGTTCATCAAATTATTTTGCTAAGTTGTATGTATAACCTGAAATGTTATATTTGCTTGTGGTAAATGATGATTTAGATTTTGGAAGTTTGTTGTAAGATGATAAGAAACATGTATTTAGTTGGGTTATTTGATGAGAATAAAATAATTGGTCACATGCAAAGATAAAATGGTTAAGGGACTGTTTTGGGGAAGTTGAAAAGGGAAAGCCTAAATTGATCCATAATAAATCTGGAAATTTATGTTTAAAAGTGTGAAATATGATTATGAGAAAATGTAGAAGTAGCTGGTAAAATAAGATTAGGTGGTGAAGCTAAGAATAAAAGTTGTAAGGAGCTTAAGTTAGAAATTAGTGTAATCTGCCGAACACTGCCCTATTGTGGACAGTGACCTTTAAAAATTCACCCAAAATAAAATACATGGAATTTCAACCTTAAATTTTGATAAAAAAATACTTGGGGATGTCTAGTTTAACTAGAAACAAACAACACTAAAATTTGATCTCTATAGAAAAATCTGGAACTGAAATTGGAGAGGTGCTACTAAATGTCCAGAACTGCAAAATGGCCTATGTTTAAATAATAAATTGTATTGATTGAGGAATGAGAAAAATATGTACCATACATGGTTGTAAATCTGTGTAAATAAGCTTTCTATAATGGTAAAGTAATCGAAATTTGGATATGTGTGTAAAAATATATGCACATATTAGTAACAAGTACTCAATATGCCAATAAGAAAAACGATTTTGAATGTTAATGTTGGCATTTGTGTAAATGAGCTTATCTATTTGAATTGACTTTCTAATATGTTTCATATATGTTTGTATGTGAATAAAAATATCAAGAATTTGAAGAGATTTTGGAGGAATCAAGGGCTGGGCAACAAAAATAACTTCTAAGTTAAATGACCAGTTATTTGTTTTGGCGACAGGTTGTTGGCGTCTCGATTACCTAGACTCGACTATAAAGCAAGGCTTAAACTTGAAATTGAATAAGAAAGCTTGCTGATATGAAATTGTGTTTACATGAAATGAAATTGATCTTGTTATGCTTGCTTACATGATATCCTATTCCATGAAACTTGATTGATTGTTATACATTTAACTTCTTGTTGATAACATGTAGTTGATTGGTTGTAAAATCAGATCGATATATATACTCATGTGACCTTGATTTGCCATGTTTAAAGGTTAGAATAACTTAAATTTAATGATATGAAAATATGTTTAAATTTGATCAATTGAATACAAGCCTTGTACAGGCATCACTCTTGTGAACCGAGCTAGGCCTTCCTTGATCTAAAATACACCTGTTAAATGAATATGCTAGCCTAGCCTAGGTTACTACCTCACTAAGTACTTAATCGTACTTATCACTCTCGTTTCATTCATCCCAAAATACAGGTTCGTAGATTGCAAACTAGCTCGATTGAAGGCAAGGAAAAACAACCTTAAGCACCAAGTACGAATATGTTTCTTTGTAGACTCCTAGTTGGTGGCCATAGTCTGTTATATAAGTTACATGTTCATTCATTTTGAGTCTATGTTTGGCTATGTATATATTTGAGATATCATGGTTTGTATAACTTAATATCATGGTATGGTTGGTAGCATAGTTGAGCTAGACAACATATGATGGTATGATATGCTTATGGTTAAGTGCCTTGATGGTATACCTATGTTCGATAGCTTGATTAATGTGTGGATGTTGTCTTGATATAGATGGATTGAGATGTGATAAAGAACTATGCCATAGGATCATGTTAGTGTGCTAAGTCACCTGTTACATATGGTTATATAATTCGAATGAGTGCTATGAATCAAGTTGAATCTACATGCCCTTAATCTATTCAAATAGTATACATGTAAGATCCAAATGATAATAAGAATTAATCTTGATGCTTACAGGTTGTTTCGAATGTTAAGATGGAAAAAAATGATCTTGGATGTTTTCATGTTTTAAATTCTTATGCCTTAGGTTATCAAGTGATCATATGATGTAATTTATGTGTTATGGATCATGTATGCTCTTGTTAATGAAAATGTTGGTTGTGATAATATGATCAGAAATCTAACTTATCACATAAGGTAAGTTAGGAAAAAAGTTTTTTATTATTCGTGTTTTTGTTGCTTGAGTAGCATTCCTTAGCCGGTTTACGACTAAACTGAGTGAGGGGTGTTACAGCTACATTATTTTTCAAGACATGAGATGATGTCTAATTTCTATGGTTTTGGTTCTAGAGTGTTGGATGGGATTCTTTGTGAGAAAAATGGCCATAGTATTGTCACACTTAAGGGGTATGGTATCTACTTGAACACAATAATCTAAGAGTTGTTGCTTCATCCAAAGAACTTGAGCACAACAACTCTCTAAGGATATGTACTCTGCTTCGGTGGTAGATAAGGTTGCGCTATTTTGTTTCTTAGAGAACCAAGATACGAGCATACTACCTAAGAATTGACATGTTCCGGAGGTACTTTTCGTATCTATCTTACATCCCCCTTAATCCGCATCGGAGAAAGCATGAAGGTCAAAGGTGGAATCCGTAGGATACCAAAGACCTAAATTAGGTGTATCTCTAAGGTATCTAAAAATTCTCTTAATGGCAACTAGGTGTTATTCTCTAGGGATAGCCGGAAACCTAGCACACAAGCAAACACTAAACATAATATTCGGTCTACTTGTTGTAAGGTAAAGAAAATAGCCAATATTAGATCTATAAAGCTTAAAATCGACACACTTACCTTCCTCATCTTTGTCAAGCTTTATTGATGAGCTCATTGGAGTGGCTTGAGGCTTTACGTTCTCCAAGCCAAACTTCTTTAGCATGTCCTTTATGTATTTTGCTTGATTGATGAAGGTGCCATATTTCCTTTGCTTGTTTTGGAGCTCCAAGAAAAAGGAGAGCTCTCACATCATGCTCATCTCAAATTCACCTTGCATTAGCTTAGAAATTTTTTGGAAATAAAATTCATTAGTAGAACCAAAAATAATATCATTAACATATATTTGAACTACTATGATGTCATTACCATATCTTTTAATGGAATGTGTAGTATCCACCTTGCCTTTTTCAAAACCTTTTTGAATCAAAAAGTTTGAAAGCCTTTCATGCCAAGCTCTAGGAGCTTGTTTTAAACCATAAAGAGCTTTAGTTGGTTTGAAAACATGATTTGGAAATTGTGGATCTTCAAAACCCGGTGGTTGTTCAACATACACTTCTTCATTCATAAAACCATTTAGAAAAGCACTTTTCACATTCATTTGAAAAAGCTTAAAATCATGATAGCATGAAAAATGCAAGAAACATCCTAATAGCTTCCATTCTAGCTACGAGTGCATATGTTTTATCAAAATCAATTCCCTCTTCTTGAGTGTAACCTTAAGCAACAAGCTTAGCCTTGTTCCTCACTATGTTACCACTATCATCTAGTTTGTTCTAAATACTCATTTAGTTCTTATAGTAGATTGATTACTAGGCCTATCAACTAATGTACATACTCTACTTCTCTTAAATTGATAAAGTTTCTCTTGCATAGCCAATATCCAAAAAACATCTTTTAATGCTTCTTTGATATTTTTAGGCTCAATGTATGAGATGAATGCAACATGATTCATAAGATTGAGAGAGAATCTAGTAGTTACCTCCTTGGATGGATCACCTAAGATTTCACCACCTTTGACAAAGTTGAACTCCCTTGGGTATGTCACCTCCTTTTCCTCAAAAGCAAAGTCCTTCAAGGCTTCAAGAGGTGGATCTTGTGCTTCCTCTTCTTTAGTTGGAATCTCATCCACCTTTGATGTTTGTCCTCCATCAATGGCTTCAATGATCCCTACATCGTCATCATCATAAGATTCCTTCCTCGAAAAGAGGTTATTAAATACCTGGTAGGCTTTATAATTTAAGGAATAACCCAAAAATATTTCTTCAACACTTTTAGCATCAAATTTACCCAAGTTGTCTTTTTCATTGTTTAAAACAAAACATTTACAACCAAAAAGGGTGAAAATAGCTAATGTTAGGCTTTTTGGATTTCAAAATCTCATAAGGTGTTTTCTTTAAAATAGGCCTAATCATTACTCTATTAATAAAATAACAAGTCGTATTAGTGGCTTCCACCCAAAAATACTTAGGTAGATTTTTTTCACAAAGCACAATCCTAGCCATCTCTTCTGAAGTTCTATTTTTCCTCTCAACTACCCCATTTTGTTGAGGAGTGCGAGGAGCTGAAAAATTATGAATAATACCATTTTGATTACAAATATCTTCAAAACCCATATTTTGAAACTCGGTTCCATGATCACTTATAATATGTAAGATTTTAAGATCAAGATCATTTTGGGTAAATTTTGTAAATATGATAAAATGTTCTAAAGCCTCATCCTTAGTACTTAAGAATAGAACCCAAGTGTATCTAGAAAAGTCATCTACCAAAACAAATGCACATGACTTACCAGTAAAACCAAAATTGATTTTGATATAATAATTTACCTTAGGGACTAAATTGCAAAACAATACATTTTTAAGTATTTTCAAAGACTCACAATTTGACAAGCCATTTTGAACCAAATACTATTTCAAGTCAAAACACATTAAAAGGGTTCAAATTTTCTAAGTGTTTTCAAGAGTTTTCAAGCCAAAAAACAACAAAATGCCTAGGAGTATCGATACCCTAAGGCATATCGATACGGATTTTAACACTGGAATTTTGATTGTTCATAGCATACCGATATAGTTCAACCCTGTATCGATACGATATTTATCTGGGCATGACTTTAAGATATAGCGTATCAATACGCGTCGGGACCGTATCGATACAGTTTTTTCATATAAAAAATATTCTTTGCTATAGCGTATCGATACGGTATGTCACTGTATCGATACAATATGCTGACCTTTGCAAAAATCTTTGCATTTAATATTCGAACGTTGGCTTGTCAGTTACTAGAATCCAAAATTTTAAATAAACGTTGAACGATATCGATACGCTAAGGTAGCGTACCAATATGCTTTTAGAAAAACTCAATTCAAGATTCCAGTGAGAAAAAATTGTATTGATACGACATTTCGTATCGATGCGCCCTTTAATACCGTACCGATACGCCCTTCAAGCGTATTGACATGCCTTGTTTTTCAGTCACAACGACTCTTTCTTCTTTGAGACAGGTACCGATATGCCCACGAACCGTACCGATACGGTTGATTGTTGAGGAGCATTTACCGTGGGAAACTGCAGCCCAACGGCTAGATTAATGACCTCAACCACCCAAACGGCTAGAAATCAATGCAAGGGTATAAAAACAAGTCTAAAATGCTACACAAACAACTATGGAGCCTTCAAGCAACCTCAAAGCATTCAAATCCAAACCTTAAGCATTTTAGAGTCAAATCTTTGTACTCAACTCAATTGAGTCTTTCATTGTAAATTTTATTGAGAGTTTGGGGTGTGATTAATTGTATTTGGGTAAACATCAACCTTCTAGAGCTAATTGTAAGGTTTACCAAACCTCTTCTTTGTAAAGAGTGAGTTGGATTAAGCTTTGGGTAGAAAGCTTAATCGGTCTTGTAAGGTTTCCTCCTCATCCAATAACAGGGGAAGAATCAATTAGTGGATTGGTTGAAAATCCTTAGTGGGAGCTAAGGTAGTGGAGGTAGAGTTCATTTAGGAACTTGAACCACTATAAATTGCCTTGTGTCCAATTTTTCATTCATCCATTTTCTCCCTTCAAATTCTAATCACCAATTCACCCCCCTCTTGGCCATTTGCAATTGATTGATCAACTCAACAATTGGTATCAGAGCCACACTCATTGGAAGGATTACAACCCTCTTGAGTCGATTTTAGGAGAGTTTGATCAACAACAAATTGAAGCAATGGCATCCACCTCCGGCTCCAACCTCTATGAGTCTCAATCCACCACCATACCATCATTCTTCAAGTGGGATAACTACCCATATTAGAAGAATCATATGCGACTATTCATCAAATCCAACGACTACATGGTATGAGACGTGGTAGAAGACGGGCCAAACATTCCTATGAAGAGAGATAGTGAAGGAAGATTAATCCCAAAGATTAAAGCCGAGATGACCGACGAAGATAGGAGATGGTTGCAAGTCAATGATAAAGCCTTGCATATGATCTTTTGTGCTATCGGTCCCGATATCTATTCAAAGATGTCTTCAATCGAAAGTGCCAAGGAAGTTTAGGATACCCTCGAGACAACATAGGAGGGAACTAGCGATGTTAAAGAGACAAAGATCGGGTTGCTCAATTTAAGTTATGAAAATTTCAAGATCGAACCTGATGAAAGATGTTTGATCGGTTCTCTGTCATCGTCAACGGACTAAAGGGCTTCGGTGAAGTCATTCCCGAAGACAAGCTAGTTTGGAAACTACTATATTCTCTTCTGAAATCTTGGGATGGAAAAAGAACAGCCATCATCTAAGCTAGAGATTTGAAGACTCTCAAGCTTGATGCCCTTGTTGGATCTCTACTCACTCATGAGATCATAATACAAGGGAAGGAAGAAGAGAAGAAAGTTGAGAAGAAGGATGTTGAAAAGAAGAAGATTGGAATCGCACTTAAAGCTTCTTACAACGATAACAATTCTAGTGAAAAGGAAGACGAGGAGATGGCCATGCTGGCCAAAAGATTCACACGATTCATGAAGTCCAATTGAGGAAGAAAATTCAATAGAAAAGGGGACTTCAAGAATAGGAGTAAAGAATAAGAGAATGAACAAATCATTTGTTATAAGCACAAGAATACCAGCTATATCTGATCCGAGTGCCCTCAATTGAGAAAGAAAAGCTTTGGGAAGAAGAACAAACTCAAAGCTCAAGTGGCAACTTGGAATGACGAGGAGTCACCCGAAGAGGAGGAGGAAGTGGCCACCCTTTGTCTCATGGCATTTGAGGAGGAACCAATGGTAAACTCTAAGTCACCATCTCTTACTTACAATGAATTATATGATGTCTATGATGAGTTACAAGATGTTTATGACAAGTTGGTTTAAAAATACAAAGAGTCTATTTTGAAAAAAAAATAAGAAAAACATTTCCGATTTGAAAAATCAAAATAAGTCTCTTTCAAAAAACCAATTCTGAATTGGAAAAGAAGGTTTTCTAGTTGATTAATCTTTCAAATGATCTTAAAAAGTAAACATTGATTTAGAAAAACTTCTTTCCAATTTTCAAGATTCTCACACCAAGGAGCTGGATAATCTTAAAACTTCTCTTACTATTGGGAAAATGATTTTAAAAAGGGAAATTCTTCTAAAACCCAATATGTAAAGAAAAAAACCTTTTTACTCCAAACAAAGAAGCTTTCAAAAGCAATCTAAAGTAAAAAAGAATTAGGAGTGTATGAGTTCCTAAGGAACTCATTGTTTCTAATAATGTAAATGATATTGCTTCTTGGATTCCTAAGGGAACCAAGCTTTTGGGAGCTAACACTTATGGACCCAAAATGATTTGGGTACCAAAATTAAAGAACTAATCTTTGTTTGTAGGGGGAGCATTGGTACAAGGCCAAAGCTTCAAGTCAAAACACATGGTACCTTGATAGTGGATGCTCAAGACACATGACCGAAGACAAGAGTAGATTCAAGGAGCTCAAGCCAAAGAATGGTGGAGTAATGACATTTGGTGACAACTCCAAAGGCCATATTGAGGGTATTGACTCCATTGGTAATCTTTCAACCGTACGTATTGAAGATGTATTGCTTGTCAATGGTCTAAAACACAACTTGTTGAGCATTAGTCCAATGCACGCTTAGTTGCATTAGTCCAATGCATGCTTAGCTGCATACGATGAACATGATTCATGGCTTTAGCATGGGAAATTAGGCCATGCTAGCATGAGTGTTTTAGAGAAATTAGTTTCCCTTAATCTAGTTAGAGGTTTACCTAATTTTAAGTTTTCTAATGGTAAAATATGTGATGCATTCTCCAAGGGTAAACAACATAGAACTTCATTTAAATCCATTAATAATGTTTCTACTAGTAGATGCTTACAATTGATTCTTATAGATCTTTTTGGGCCAATTAAGACTATGAGCTTGGGTGGTAAATCATATGCTTTTGTGCTTGTAGATGAGTATTCTAGGTTTACTTAGGTTCTATTCTTAAGTGATCATGGAACCGAGTTTCAAAACTTGGGTTTTGAAGAATTTTTAAATTAAAAAGGGATTAGCCATAATTTTCCGCACCTTACACTCCCTAATAAAATGTGGCAGTTGAGAGGAAAAATTGAACTTTAGAAGAAATGGCTAGAAGGATGCTTTGCGAAAATAATTTACCTAAATATTTTTTGGCAGAAGCCACAAATACCGCTTGCTACATTATAAATAGAATAATGATTAGACATATTTTAAAGAAAACACCATATGAGATTTTAAAATCTAAGAAGCCTAACATTAGTTATTTTCATCCATTTGGTTGCAAGTGTTTTGTTTTAAACAATGGTAAAGACAACTTAGGTAAATTTGATGCTAAAAGTGATGAAGCTATTTTCTTAGGATATTTGTAACCCCCATAGCCCGACCTAAACGGTTGACCCAAACTACGAAGGTTACACATGGAAAACCAAAGTCAACCCGAAAGTCAACCATTATTCACAACCCTTTTTTTCTTTTTAATCTTGTCTAGATACACGTTAACCCTAGGTGAGTAGTCATAAAATACGACTGAGAAAGGAACAGCAATCAGATAACATATAGGGACTCAATTGCACTTTATACGAGTTTAGGGACCAAAATGTAATTTCTATAAATTTGAAGGTCTTTATTGATTTTAAGGTTACCAATATGAAATTAGTCATGTTACATGATTCCCTGCCAAAATTTCATCTTAATTGGACATCTCAAGCTCAAGCAATTGCAATCTCAACATTTAGGACTAAACAGTAAAACATGCAAACATCAGAACAATTCAAATTTGTGCCCAACGGTCACCCGTTACGAAACACCTACATGCCGTATCGAAATGCTGGATCGAAACACACACCTGTTTCGATACCCGTTTCGAAACACCTACCTGCCGTATCAAAACGCTGGCATTTCAATAGCCAAAACGTTTTGGAACAACCTCCACCGTTTCGAAACACGAAGGCCATTACAGGCCCCCGTTTCGAAACATTAGAGGGTGTTTCGATACGGTCTGCCCAGAAATAGCAACAAGGACTAGTTTTTCACTCGAAAACCTAGCTTAACACATCTCAATGACTCCCTAACCATACCAACAAGTTAACTTACATATAAGGTACCCATTTAGAACACACAAACACAATCATGACCTCAAACATGAAATCACATTAGTCTAGAGGCATGCTTCCTAATATCAAACACAAAAAGGCAATTTATCCTCAAAACAAGCAATCAAAACCACTTACAATCCAACAAGCCCAAAACAAACATGCCACAAACTTATGGAGTTTAACATATCTCCCAAATACAAGATTTGGTTTCCCATTGCCAATTTATCAAAACTAAAGTATATGAAAATTTCACCATACGTGAGCTTGGATTTCCTTGGATGGACTTAGCTTCCTTGATGCCCCAAAACACCTCAATTATCTGCATTATTGGTAAAAGAGAGAGCGTAAGCACAAATGCTTAGTGAGGCATGCTCTAAAGAAAACCAACACAATAATGCAAATTTGAAAATATTTTCATTAAAAGCTTTTAAACCACATGCTCATCTCTTTCTCATGCTTGGAAAAATTTCAAAGCAATACTTATTGAAACCACATGTACCTTCATTCTATCTCATGCATTAAAACCAATGCAAGACCCATGGCAAAGCCAAAATCATGCTTGTACTCTAAAGCATTTCATGAACAAACTACATATGCATTTCTCATAGCATAAATCATTATATCAAGGTACATTTGAATCAAAACCATAACATGTTTTATATTGGCATTTCGCATCTATTTAACACTCGGATATGCGGACATCTCACTAGACACTTCCGGTGGCATCTCTCATCACCGTACTCACTCGTCTAACAACATAGTTTCCGGTGAAATCTCTCGTCACCGTACTCACATGGCGGAATCTCTCATCGCCACCAAGCTTGGGTATTTCCCAAGTCCTACCCGATGGAATGCCCATCATCGGAATATCTCCCTTTGGCTTAACCAATGAGCACATACGAATTTTTAGTTTATAGTGCACTCTCATCCTATTGATCGATCAATTATATCTGGTAAGTTTCTCAACATCTACGCCAATATATTATGTCAAATCAACATCTCACCTACTGTTTTCATGCATTAAAACAACACATTCTCATCTTTTTTCAAAACCATAACATTTGCTACACTTCAACAAAAAAGATCAAATCTCATCTATGCAAAATGTTACTTATTGAAACCATTTCAAGCATCATCTCACGCTATAATTCATGCATAAAAACAATAGGAATTTACCAATCTAAATCCATGAGCATGTAAAAGCAATTTAAGAGGCAAACACCACATTCTAGAGAGCAATCTAGCCAATACTTACTTCCGGACTTAGAAAGGTGTTTCAAACCTTTTCTAAATCCCCAAACCATGGTTCTTTGTCCCTCAAGGACTTCTAAAGCCATACGCACTCATCAATTTCGTTTCGCTTGCTTGCCGAAACGCCAATTAAGCTTCCGGATCAACTCCAAAAGTGTGTGAAGATGTCTCTCCTGTTTTAAACACATAAAAGCAGAGGATTAATGCATCATCATGCATTGAAATCTTCAGCCAACACTCCCAAACTCGCTGCTCTACCTAAACTCAACATTTCAGCTACCAAACACTACCGAAATCACCTCCAAACTCTTCCAAAACATAACCCAGCCAAGATCCATCACTTCTAGTCATTTCTAAACATCAATTAACATAAAAAACAACTCTAAACTCGTCCTTATACCTCCAACTATAACAGAACACCAAAATCACCCCAAAAACCACCATTATCGCAAGCAAAAACTTAGGATAAACAACCTATTCGGGATTGGATTGATAAAACCTCGTTTCTAACATTAGAAAACCATCTCAAAACAGAGCCCAATCAATTACCACGAAAATCTTCAAGATCTCTTCCAAAATCTTGAGTTTTAAGCCAAAATCTTGTTTCTAACATTAAAACAATTCATAAATCTTTAATAAAGGATTGACAACTTGAGAATTTTCAGTAAAGAACTGAGTATTTAGAGGAGAAGAACAATCTTACCTCTAAAAGATGGTTTCTCCTTGATTTGGGCAAGTTTCCATGAAAATACACTATAGAAATCAAGTGAATTTGTTGAAAGATTGACTAGGAATCAATGAGTGATGGAAATCTCATCAATTGAAGTAAAAATCAAAGTGAATTTTGCTGGAGAAAAAGTGCTTGGTTGATAGGATTTTGAGAAAAAATTAAATGAGAGAAAATTAGAGAAAAGTGGTTATAAAAGTCAAAGGTAGTTTATCATATTTCTTTTCTTTAATTAAATCATTAATTAAATCACCCAAATTAAGGAAAATCTGATGAAAACATTTTTGGTAAATTAGCTCCTAAAAGATTCAAAATTTCAATCCTTTACAAAATAGTCACTACTAAACTTTGCAAAAATCGCAATTTGGTCACTACACCGAAATGTAGTATTTCCAAACCCCATTTTGTAAAATTAATTTCACCATTCACCTTTATATATTAAATAAGGATTTTTAGATATTTTTCTATATTTTTAAATTATCCCGAACTAGGCTTTCCTTCAAACTCTCTTTTATATTCGAACCGTTTCTCAGACCGGTCTGGTTCAGACCCTAAACTTCTAAGCCCAAAATTGGGGTGTTACAACTCTCCCCCTCTTAAGAAATTTCGTCCTCAAAATTTACTTGGAGGAAAAAGGTAAGGAAACTGCTTCTTCATGTCATCTTTTCTTTCCCATGTGGCTTCCTCAACACCACGATGCCTCCACAACACCTTAACCAATTCAATGGTCTTACCTCGAAGAACTTTATTGTCTGAATCCAGAATCTCAATCGGCTCCTCATCATACGTCAAATATGGATTCAACTCAACTTCCTCCACAGGCATAACATGCGAAGGATCCGATCTATACCTCCGTAGCATGGAGATATGAAACACATCATGTATATTCTCTAACTCTTGAGGTAGCCTCAGCGTATACGCAACAGGACCCACACGTTCTATCACTTCATATGGTCTAATATATCTAGGGCTCAACTTACCCTTCCGGCCAAATCTCATCACCTTCTTCCAAGGCGAAACCTTCAAGAACACACGGTCACCCACCGCAAACTCAATCTCCTTACGCTTCAAATCCGCGTAAGACTTCTGTCGATCAGAAGCTGCCTTCAACAACTCACAAATGAGCTTCACCTTCTCGGTGGTTCCTTTCAACAAAGCCGGCATCGAGACCAACTTCTGACCTGTTTCTGCCCAACACAAAGGAGTTCTGCACTTCCTCCCATACAAGGCCTCATAAGGTGCCATTTGAATACTTGCTTGATAGCTATTATTATAAGCAAACTCCACCAAAGGCAAATGCTTCTCCCAAGAGCCTTGAAACTCAATCACGCAGCACCTCAACATATCCTCAGCACTTGGATAACACGCTCAGATTGTCCATCCGACTGTGGATGATAAGAAGTACTGAAATTCAACCGCATAACCAAAGCCTGATGCAAACATTCCCAAAAACGCGATGTAAACCTCAGATCTCTATCCAACACTATAGATTTAGGTACACCATGCAAACGCACAATTTCAACAATGTATAACTCTGCAAGCTTATCCAAGGTATACATAGTATGCACAGGTAAGAAATGCACACACTTTGTAAGGCGATCCACAATCACCCACACCAATTTCTTCTTTGATGGCGACAAAGGTAAACCGGACACAAAGTCCATGGTGATTCTTTCCCACTTCCATTCAGGAATCCTCAACGGTTGCAACAACCCTGAAGGAAACTGATGCTCAGATTTAACCCGCTGACAAACCATACACTTACTCACATATTCCGCAACATCTTTCTTCAACCCCACCCAATAGTACTCATCCTTCATATCATGATACATCTTTGTACTACCAGGGTGCATAGCAAAAGGACTACTATGAGCTTCGGCCAGAATAGTACGCCTCAACTCTACATCATCCGGCACTAATATCTGTCTTCTGAAACATAATACTCCATCATCATTAAAACAAAAATCTGATGGCCTATCATCAGCAATATCCTGAACATGTGGTAGCAAGGAATCATCCAACAACTGCCTATCCTTTATCAACTGAACCAGGGATGGTTTCACTTGCAACTCAGCCACAAGACCTCCATCTCGCGAAATGCTCAAGCTAGCAAACATAGCCCTTAACTCTACCGCCACTTTCCCGCTCAAGGAATCTGCGACAACATTAGCTTTTCCTGGATGGTACTCGATCGTTAAATCGTAATCTTTAAGAAACTCCACCCAACGTCGTTGCCTAAGATTCAACTCTTCTTGAGACATTAAATACTTCAAACTCTTGTGATCTGTGTACACAGTACACTTCTCACCATATAGATAATGTCTCAAGATCTTCAGAGCAAACACCACCGCAACTAACTCAATATCATGCGTAGGATAATTGCGCTCATGCACCTTCAACTGTCACGATGCATAAGCCACCACCTTACCCTCTTGCATTAGCACACACCCCAAGCCAACATAGGATGTGTCACTGTACACCACAAACTCTTTTACTGATTCAGGTTGAACCAAAATAGGAGCTTGCGTCAAAGCTGCCTTAAGCTTCTCAAAAGCTTGATGTCTTGCTTCCGTCCACTCATACATGAAATCTTTTTGCAACAACTTTGTCAAAGGGGCGGAAATCTTTGAAACCCCATCCACAAACCTCCGATAATACCCTACCAACCCAAGGAAACTACTGACTTCATGAACGGACTTATGAGGCTTCCAATTCATCACCGCCTCAATCTTTTGAGGATCAACACGAATCCCCTCTGCCGAAACCACATGACCAAGGAACACAACTTCCTTTAGCCAAAACTCACACTTGCTCAGCTTAGCATAAAGCTGATTTCCTAGAAGCGCTTGCAAGACAATCCTCAAGTGACCTTCATGCTCCTCCTCAGTACGAGAGTACACAAGGATATCGTCGATAAACACCACAACAAACTTGTCCAATAATTTATGGAACACTCTATTCATCATGTCCATGAAAGCAACGGGAGCATTCATCAAGCCAAACGGCATTACAAGGAACTCATAATGCCCATACCTCGTTCTAAAGGTTGTTTTCGACACATCCACGTCTTTCACCTTAAGCTGATAGTATCTTGACCTTAAGTCAATCTTGGAAAACACAGCTGCTCCCCGAAATTGATCAAAAAGATCATCAATCCTCGGCAAAGGATACCGAATCTTGATGGTCAACTTATTCAGTTGACGATAATCGATGCACATTCTCATAGTGCCATCCTTCTTCTTCACAAATAAAACCAGTGCACCCCAAGGTGACACACTAGGCGGTCAAGCAACTCTTGAAGTTGTGTCTTCAACTCCTTTAGCTCCTTAGGTGCCATGTGATAGGGAGCAATGAACACCGGAGTTGTGTTTTCATACAGCTCAATTCCATACTCCACTTCTCGACTAGGTGGTAATCCAGGTAACTACTCCGGAAACACTTCAGGAAACTCACGTACAGTTCTGATATCCTGAACGCGCAACTCCTTTGAACTAGATTCATCACAAAGGCTAGGTAAGCCTCGCAACCTTGTCTCAGCGTTCGACCTGATTCTAATGTAGATACCACATTAGCCAGAAACTTCACATTTTCACCCACAACCACCACTTCGTAATCATCTGCTAGTTTCAACGAAACTCGCTTGCTTTCAAAATCCACTATAGCTCGATGCTCAAGAAGCCAATCCATACCAAGGATTACATCAAATCCATAGAATGGCAATTCCATGAGATCAACAAGAAAGACAAGATTTTGCACTTTCAAGGGATATCTCTTATACAACTTTCGCGTCACAACCGTTTCACCAAAGGAACTAGTCACACGCATACCCACATCCAAAGACTCAACAGGTAAACCAAGTATTTGAGCATGTTCACGCAATATGTATGAGTGTGTAGATCCAGAATCAATCAAAGAAAGTAATGACAAGGATTGCAAAGTAAAAGTACTTGCGACCACATCTGTATCATCCCTTCCCTCACGTTGAGCATACACTCGAGCCTGACCACCACCATCAGGTTGAACGGCCACAAAATGTGCTACATTCCTGCCACATCCTCTCTGCGATGAAAATTACCACGACCGCGCCCACAGCCTCTCTGTGGTTCAGCTGCTCTCATCGGAGCCTGTCCCTCCTTCAAAGGCCGAGGACAATCTTTCTTCAAATGTCCACGGTTCCCACAATTCCAGCATGTGCCAAGATTACCCCAATACTCACCACCATGCCGTCTACCACAACGGTTACACTCAGGAGTCCTCAGAATAGCATTAGGTCCTTGCTAACCTCTACTAGGGTTACCACCCTCACGCCAAGCATCATAGTGTGGCCTCCTATCCTTATGCTTCTTGTTGCGATCTCTACCATAATCGCATTCAGCCGCTCGCTTCCCAGAGCTAGATCCACCCGCTTGACTAGTCAGACCAAGATTTGACTCAATGTCTTTGGCTCTAGAGACTAAGACATCGAAATCTGAGTAAATAGTCGCAAGCATAAAGGTCTTCACATCCGTTACCAAACCATATCGGAATCGTTCGCACCTCTCCCATTCATTATGGATTAGCTCAGGTGCGTACTGACTGAGGCGAACAAACTAAATCTCGTACTCAGCTACGAACATGCTACCTTGCATAAGAGACATAAACTCTCTTTTCTTCTCGTCTTGGTAACGTACACCCAAATACTTTCGCTTGAACGCATTCAAGAAGAACGTTCAAGTCACCTCATTGTCCTCCATTCCAGAGATAGTGGTCGTCCACCACGTATAAGCATCACCATGCAGCAGTTATACAACACAATCCAGCTTCTGCACATTATTGCAGTTCATTTGTCCCAAGATTCTCTTCGTTCTCTCCAACCAAGACTTAGATCCTTCTGGAGATAAACCCCTGAACTCAGTCCCTCATAGACTGCGAAGATGTTCCAAAGGCAACCTCACATTGGCATCATCCTGAAGCGCGGCTCCATGAGCTCCAGCTACTGCTTCCCGGAAAGCTCCAGCAATAGCCTGAATCAACATGGTCATGTCAGGAGCAGCTTGCCCTTGCACACCCTCGGGTCCAACAACCCCAGCGCCAGCTCCATCATTACCAGCTCCAGCACCACCACCATCGGGTGGTCCACCACCAGGGGGAGGAGGAGGTAGATTCTCAACATTCTCCTCATTCTCATTAGCAACGGTCGATCTAGTATTGATTCTTAGCTCTCTATGTGGCCCCATTATATAGGAAAACAATGCACTGACAAAAATGCAATAAACATAATTAGGCACAATAAGGTAAGTAATCCAAGTACTCAAGCTCATTTTCGAAAACAATTTCTCTTCATTAGTTTTGATTTGGCAATGGGATCCCCTATTACACTCCAACCATAGCATAGCATCACAACACATCATAATTGAACCAAACATCACTATTCACACAATATTTTTTCGCCCAAAAGACACATCATGCAATTACACATACATCATGCACCTATCAAACCCCAATTATTCGAGAACCTGGCTCTGATACCACAAAATGTAACCCCCTTAGCCCGGCCTAGACAGTTGACCCAAACTACAAAGGTTACACGGGGAAAACCAAAGTCAGCCCGAAAGTCAACCTTGATTCACAACCTTTTTTTCTTTTTAATCTTGTCTAGATACACGTTAACCCTAGGTGAGTAGTCATAAAATACGACTGAGAAAGGCACAACGATCGGATAACATATAGGGACTCAATTGCACTTTATACGAGTTTAGGGACCAAAATGTAATTTCTGTAAATTTGAAGGTCTTTATTGATTTTAAGGTTACCAATATGAAATTAGTCATATTACATGATTCCCTGCCAAATTTCATCTTAATTGGACATCTCAAGCTCAAGCAATTGCAATCTCAACATTTAGGACTAAAAAGTTAAACATGCAAACATTAGAACAATTCATATTTGTGCCCAACGGTCACCCGTTTTGAAACACCTACCTGCCGTATCGAAACGCTGGATCGAAACACACACCCATTTCGATACCCGTTCCGAAACACGACATTCCAATAGCTAAAACGTTTCGGAACAGCCTCTACCGTTTCGAAACACGAAGGCCATTACAGGCCCCCGTTTCGAAACACTAGAGGGTGTTTCTATACGGTCTGCCCAGAAATAGAAGCAAGGACTGGTTTTTCACTCAAAAACCTAGCTTAACACATCCCAATGACTCCCTAACCATACGAACAAGTTAACTTACTTATAAGGTACCCATTTAGAACACACAAACACAATCATGACCTCAAACATGAAATCTCATTAGTCTAGAGGCATGCTTCCTAATATCAAAAACAAAAAGGCAATCTACCTCAAAACAAGCAATCAAAACCACTTACAATCCAACAAGCCCAAAACAAACATGCCACAACCTTATGGAGTTTAACATATCTCCCAAATACAAGATTTGGTTTCCCATTGCCAATTTATCAAAACTAAAGTATATGAAATTTTCACCATACGCGAGCTTGGATTTCCTTGGATGGACTTAGCTTCCTTGATGCCCCAAAAAAACCTCAATTATCTGCATTATTGGTAAAAGAGAGAGCGTAAGCACAAATGCTTAGTGAGGCACGCTCTAAAGAAAACCAACACAATAATGCACATTTGAAAATATTTTCATTAAAAGCTTTTAAACCACATGCTCATCTCTTTCTCATGCTTGGAAAACTTTCAAAGCAATACTTATTGAAACCACATGTACCTTTATTCTATCTCATGCATTAAAACCAATGCAAGACCCATGGCAAAGCCAAAATCATGCTTGTACTCTAAAGCATTTCATGAACAAACTACATATGCATTTCTCATAGCATAAATCATTATATCAAGGTACATGTGAATCAAAACCATAACATGTTTTATATTGGACTTTCGCATCTATTTAATACTCGGATATTCGGACATCTCACTAGACACTTCCGGTGGCATCTCTCATCACCGTACTCACTCGTCTAGCAACATAGTTTCCGGTGGAATCTCTCGTCACCGTACTCACATGGCGGAATATCTCATCGCCACCAAGCTTAGGTATTTCCCAAGTCCTACCCGATGGAATGCTCATCATCGGAATATCTCCTTTTAGCTTAACCAAAGAGCACGTACGAATTTTTAGTTTATAGTGCACTCTCATCCTAATTATCGATCATTTATATCCGGTAAGTTTCTCAACATCTACGCCAATATATTATGTCAAATCAACATCTCACCTACTGTTTTTCATGCATTAAAACTCCACATTCTCATCTCTTTTCAAAACCATAACATTTGCTACACTTCAACAAATAAGCTCAAATCTCAACTATGCAAAATGTTACTTATTGAAACCATTTTCAAGCATCATCTCACGTTATAATTCATGCATAAAAACAGTAGGAATTTACCAATCTAAAACCATGAGCATGTAAAAGCAATTTAAGGGGCAAACACCACATTCTAGAGAGCAATCTAGCCAATACTTACTTCTAGACTTAGGAAGGTGTTTCAAACTTTTTCTAAATCCCCAAACCTTGGTTCTTTGTCCCTCAAAGACTTCTAAAGCCATACGCACTCACCAATTTCGTTTCGCTTGCTTGCCAAAACGCCAATTAAGCTTCCGGATCAACTCCAAAAGTGTCCGAAGATGTCTCCCCTGTTTTAGACATATAAAAGCAGAGGATTAATGCATCATCATGCATTGAAATCTTCAGCCAACACTCCCAAACTCGCTGCTCTACCTAAACCCAACATTTCGGCTACCAAACACTACCGAAAATCACCTTTAAACTCTTCCAAAACATAACCCAGCCAAGATCCATCACTTCTAATCATTTCTAAACATCAATTAACATAAAAAAAAACAACTCGAAACTCGTCCTTATACCTCCAGCTATTACAGAACACCAAAATCACCCCAAAAACCACCATTATCACAAGCAAAAACTTAGGAAAAAAAACCTATTCGGGATTGGATTGATAAAACCTCATTTCTAACATCATTTAACATCCAAAATACATTAGAAAACCATCTCAAAACAGAGCCCAATCAATTACCACGAAAATCTTCAAGAACTCTTCCAAAATCTTGAGTTTTAAGCCAAAATCTTGTTTCTAACATTAAAACCATTCATAAATCTTTAATAAAGGATTGACAACTTGGGAATTTCAGTAAAGAACTGAGTATATAGAGGAGAAGAACATTCTTACCTCTAAAAGATGATTTCTCCTTGATTTGGGCAAGTTTTCATGAAAATACAATGTAGAAATCAAGTGAATTTGTTGAAAGATTGATTAGGAATCAATGAGTGATGGAAATCTCATCAATTGAAGTAAAAATCAATGTGAATTTTGCTGGAGAAAAAGTGTTTGGTTGATAGGATTTTGAGAGAAAATGAAATGAGAGAAAATTAGAGAAAAGTGGTTATAAAAGTCAAAGGTAGTTTATCATCTTTCTTTTATTTAATTAAATCATTAATTAAATCACCCAAATTAAGGAAAAATCTGATGAAAACATTTTTGGTAAATTATCTCCTTAAAGATTCAAAGTTTCAATCCTTTACAAAATAGTCACTACTAAACTTTGCAAAAATCGCAATTTGGTCAGTACACCGAAATGTAGTATTTCCAAACCCCATTTTGTAAAATTAATTTCACCATTCACCTTTATATATTAAATAAGGAGTTTTATATATTTTTCTATATTTTTAAAGCATCCCGAACTAGGCTTTCCTTAAAACTCCCTTTTATATTCGAACCATTTCTCAGACCGATCCGGTTCAGACCCTAAACTTCTAAGCCCAAAATTGGGGTGTTACAATATTCTTTAAATTCTAAAGCTTATCGTGTATTTAATAAGAGAAATTTAGTAATAGAAGAGTCTATGCATGTTGTTTTCGATTATAACCTCCTTCATATGAAGGATTCTTGTGATGATGATGATGTAGGAATCATTGAAGGCGTTGATGAAAGACAAACATCAAAGGTGGATGAGATTCAAACCAAAGAAGAGGAACCACAAGATCCACTTCTTTAAGCTTGAAGGGATTTGGCTCTTGAGGAAAAGGAGGTCACCTACCCAAGGGAGTTCAACTATGTCAAGAGTGGTGAAATCTTGGGTGATCCATCCAAAGGGGTAATCACTCGCTCTTCTCTTAAATTAATGAACTGCGTTAAATTTATTTCATGCATAGAGCCTAAAAATATCAAAGAAGCATTAAAAGATGATTTTTGGATTTTTACCATGCAAGACGAACTTAATCAATTTGAGAGAAGTAAAGTATGAACATTAGTTGCTAAGCCTAATAATCAATCTACTATATGAACTAAATGGGTCTTTAGGAATAAACTAGATGAAAGTGGTAACATAGTGAGAAATAAGGCTAGGCTTGTTGCTCAAGTTTACACTCAAGAAGAGGGAATTGATTTTGATGAAACATATGCACCAACAACTAGAATGGAAGCTATTAGGATGCTTCTAGCATTTGCATGTTACCATGATTTTAATCTTTTTCAAATGGATGTAAAAATTGTTGGGTCAGGTCGGTACGCCCCATGGCGCAGCGGAAAAATTAATCCCACGTAATCCAGCCAGGATCCATGTACAGGAACGAATCCGGGGTGAAAAGATGAAGATTTACCTTTTAAAACTCTAGAAACTGGAAAACCGACGGTATGTCGAAATAACCACGTCAAGTAAAACCGGAATCGTCACAGGTTCGTAACGACCTCTATGGAGTCCACTCGAACAAAACGAACAAAGTTTCTGCCTCCCTAACACTTAGGGATAAATTTTGACAGGTTTGAACACCTTTCAGGGAGAAGTCGAAATCCCTCCAGGGATTCTTGAGGAAGTCTGAAATCGACCAGGGGTTCTATCGGAACTTGGATTCGAACTAGAAAATCGCAAGGAATTTGCCAGAGGGCAAGAGGAACACTAGAAAAATATCGAATAGCTTCTCAGAAGAAATCTTGGACTTGTCAAAAATTCCAGAAGGGAATTCCCAGGGATATGTCGAAATTTGCAAGGAGAAATAGGGATGATTTGGTTGCTAGCGCTTGTCCCTTTAAATAGTATTCAGAGACTTAATTCTAGGTGAATTCCTTAAATCCAAGTTCAACCAAAATTCATAGAATCTAATTCTACTTGAAATTGGTTTATATTAAATATACATTATATTTAATAATATTAAATGAAATATATATATATATTTTAATTATGTAGAATCTTATTCTACATAAAACATGGATTAAATATACATTATATTTAATCCAAATATATATATTTTATTATATAGAATCTCATTCTATCTTTACTTGGATTTAAATATATTTAAATATATATTTTTAATTATGTGGAATCTAATTCTACATAAACTTGGAATTAAATATACATTATATAAATTCCAAATATATATTTAAATTTCTAGAATCTTATTCTATAATATTTAAGTCTCTAAATATTTTTCATACTCTAAATAATATCTGATAAATACAATATTTATCCAATATTATTCCCATTTAAGGGAGTTGTCGATTTCCCCTATCCCATAAGAGATTTTCGGCAACCTCCCTAAAATAGGGAGTATGGTTTCCAATTTTTTGTTCGTTTCATTCGAAGGGTGTGACCCTTGTAGGTTCATGCAACGTTAGCAGTAAAATTAGAACTGTTCTAATTTTACAAACAATGAGTGGCATCTAGCAATACATCATTGCTGCCTAAGTTGCATGAAGTCATGGTTTGACTTTCCTAATTCCTGAATAAACTTCCTTTATGTATTTCATCCTTTTGTCCTTTATATCTTAGAGGAACACAAGCCATGGGTTAGTCACACTTGCGTTGTCCATCTAGTGTTTCTTGATGTCTTGAGTAGATTATGATAAACGAATCTCTATGATATCTCATATCATAATATTCGATCATGGCCATGCATTTTCTAATCTCACTCAATCAAGTGGCCGAAGATATTTCTCCCATTATGTAGGAGGGACAAATCCTTTCTTGATCAACCATATTTCACTACATAGGTCATCATGTATCCAATCATCAATCTTTATAATGTAGTCAGTTACGACACGCGTTTGACTATGTCAAAATACGTAAATCTTTATGTTGAAATCATGTTGTTCTCAAGTCTGAGGATTATACATATGTTTATCATGAGCAATGTTGTGACTGCCACATAATTACCCAAGAAACATGCTCATAGCGGGTCAATCTAGTATGATGTTCTCTAACAAATACTTATGTGTTGATTTTGACATCTATATGTCAATGACAACACTTGTCATCAACCACATATTAGTATTTATATATTATCACTGTCTATACTCGTAATAATATTCGACTAAGGATCCTATTTAACAATAATCGTATTATTGTATGGACATTATTATCCAATGGTTAGTTTGATGCACAGAAACATACCAAATGATAATAATGGCAATGCCATTACTTGATAAATCTAGTAAAATAGTATGTCTATTCAATCATCATATGATTGGTCTTTGGGCATACTCCAACAATCTCCCACTGGCAGTAAGACCAATCATTCTCGAATCTAATATGATATGGCTTAGTGTAACTGACATGCTTATGTTGTGTCAAAAGCTTTGTCAGGGAGTTGACAAAGTTATCAACTTTGTGTGTATGTTGCATACTTTCATATCTCCAAGTTGTAAGTACTTTAGAATATGTTTGTATTTATTGATGAGATCTAGGTTTTATTTGCTTACGCAAAGGTTCCATCATAACAGAGTTATGTAGCATCCAATATGCTGGGAACAACCCTTAGTTCAGAAGTGAACCCTTTAGATCCAAACATCCTTCTTTATTGCTATGTCGACTGTAATACATTCAGCCTATGTTGTAGAGTTAGATAATGTCTTATGTTGCTAACTCGCAGTATCTTTTATTCATGTAAAACGGATTGCGATCTTTAGTTCCTTTTGATGAGTATGTCATCTACATACAATACTTAGGAAAGTAACAATGCTCCCACTAGCTCTTTTGAAAACACGACTCTCTTTTGTTTCTAGATAAACCAAACCTTTTGATTGTATCTTCTGAAACGAATATCCCAACTTCGAGAAGCTTGCCTTAGTCTACGGATAGACCTTTGTAGCTTACATACCTTCCAAGTGTTTACTGGAGTGACAAAACCTTCTGGATGTGTCATGTACACATCTGTTTCAAGTTTTCCCTTAGAAAAGTGGTTTTGACAATCCTTTATTTGATTTCATAATCATCGTATGTAACTACTTGCAAGTGAGATTAAGATGGATTAAACATAGCTACAAGGAAGATGTTTTATCATAGTCTATACTATGAAGTTTGTCGAAAACTTTTAGCGACGAATCATTCGTTGTATGTTTTATCATCCATGTTGGTTTTTCCTTTTTGAAAAACTCATCCATACCTCTTAGGTTTTACCCTTTTAGGTAACAAAAGTCTATACTTGGTTTTAGACATGGATTTCATCTCATATCTCGTGGCTCTTAGCCATTTCTCGAATTTTGGACTCACCATTGCTTTCTGATAAGACCTAGTCTTTATCTTGATCCGAAAAGAAGAGTGTTTCCATGTACGGATAGTGAGAAATCCATATTTCTCAAGTATATGGTATTTTCTTAAGGATCAACACAATGGTTGTGTTTTGTTCCAATGTTCCTTGATCATTTGTGGAACATTCTCAATCTTTGGTTCATAAATTTGTTGTCTAAAATTTCTTCACATTCCAAATTCCATTTTTTTCTTTTGTGAGAGGTAATCTCTTTCGAGAGAAACTCTCGTTTGAGCAACAAACATTTTGTTCTCATTGAAAAATGAAATCCCTTAGTGATAAGTATTCTCTTTCGAGAAAACTATCGTTTGAGCAACAAATATTTTTTTCTCGTTAAAGTTGAAGAAATAATATCCCTTTGTGAGAATTAATCTCGTTCAAGATAAACTCTCGTTTGAGAAACAAACGCTTTGTTCTCGTTAGGATAAACAACAAATTGAGTTTTTAAGGTTCGAACTTTGTAAACATTTTAACATGTAAGTAACCTTAAAACTTCAAAGGTATTCTAGAATAATTCTTAGTCCATATCTTATATGACGTTTCGGAAAAAAAAAAACACGATTAAGTATGAGAGTTGTTTTTCTAGTGTGTAAAGAAGTCAAAAATGACTTGTTCTGAATCAAAACATGTCCAACATATTTGATTCTCTTTCAAAGACTTTTCGTTCCACTTGTGGGATTTAATTATGGGACAATCCCATATTCTTTGAAAGTTCATCAAACTTTAAATATTCTTGAATTTGATCTCATCAAATTATCTTAATACTTTTTATGAGTTTGAGATTAGTCATTTGTAAATATTATTGATTTGATTAGTTTCAAGATCATTGATTCGTTGTGCCATAAGAGATTAAAAGAATAACATTTATTTAAATAATCTCAAAATTAAAAATATCTTGTCCTTATAAGATAACTAAAACTTAGGCACAAAATAATAATCTTAAAAACTAAAACAAATCTATTTAAGCAAAAACACATGTCCTAATGGATGATGTAGCAACTCTTGCTTTATTTCCATCCGCGTGTCCATGTCTATTCTGATGCCTTCTCTTTAGAAGCCTCTGAGGATGATGCCTCACTCATTTTTGCTTTCTTGACTTCCTGTAGGTGTGCGGGGCAGTTTCTCTTCCAATGTCCGGTCTTGCCGCAATGGAAACATTTTACATCCTTCTTGATTCCCTTCTTAGGTTTCAATGCCTCCTTTCCATTGGTTTTGGTCTTACCATCACCTTTAGACTTTGTTGCCGATTTACCTTTCTTCTTGCCCTTGCGGAACATTAGAACAAGTTTAGGTCTTACCTTCTTCAAGTTGATTTCAGCAGTTCTCAACATGCCGAGCAACTGTGGCAGCGTCTTGTTAATTTCATTCATATTGAAATTAAGGACGAACTGTTTGAAACTATCCGGCAACGATTGCAGGATGACATCAGTAGCTAATTCGTCTTTCAGCGGAAAGTCGAGCTTCTCCAACGTTTGGATGTAGCCCATCATTTTGATGACGTGAGCTCCTACGGGAGATCCCTCACTCATCTTGCATTGAAACATCGCTTTAGAGGTCTCGTACCTTTCTTGACGAGCTTGCCCTTCATAAATCTCCTTGAGATTTTGAATCATATCATAAGCTACCATGTCCTCATGTTGCTTATGAAGCTCAGGGGTCATGGAGGCAAGCATAAGACAACCGACATCAAGCATGTCATCCATGTGTTTCTTAAACTTGTCTTTGTCAGCTCTGGAAGCAGTGGCAACCGATTCATCAGGAACAGGTTCTTCAATGACATATTCCTTCTTTTCATGTTTGAGAACAATTCTCAAATTGCGGAACCAGTCAAGGAAGTTTATGCCATTGAGCTTATCCTTCACAAGGATAGATAGCAGAGATAGAGTATTATTTGCCATTAATTCTACAGCAAAGAAAATATGCTACATAAGTTTTACTAAATTTTAAAATTTATAGATAGGTCTTTACTATAAATTTACTCCCACTATTTTCTTCAAAATTAAAAAACCCTCTAGTTTTAATTTTAGAAAAACGTT
This sequence comes from Hibiscus tridactylites, assembly GCA_958450335.1. NCBI lineage: Eukaryota > Viridiplantae > Streptophyta > Magnoliopsida > Malvales > Malvaceae > Hibiscus > Hibiscus tridactylites. Next base: position 59,884,580 of record OY288271.1, read on the forward strand.
TCGATAGCTTTTCTAGTGAGTGAGGATCCGTATTTCACCATTCCTAAATCAGCTTTGCCCGGTGTTTTAGGAAATGGTTATTTAGGTAAGTAACACCTTACTAATTACATCTCATGTAATTCCTCATCTTTTGGCGAACAACTCTTGTTCTTTAAATCATCTTATGATAATCCAAAACTTTTAACCACTAGGTTTTCTAATCCTATTAGAACAACCCAGCTAAGTCAATACCAATATCTCAACCAGCGAATATCACTAGCTTATTTTTCGCGTTTAACTAAGATAGATAAATATGACATTGCTTTGGCAAAGCTCACATTATATCGATCGAAGCTTTAACGAGGGTAACTATTGGATGGGTAAAACATACTTAGAATTATAGTGAGGGATTTACTTAATTATCTCATCATTTTAACATTGATCCTATCAATAGAACTATGTTTAATCATGCTTATAAAACATCCATTGCATCACATACAAGGTAAATATAAGCGGTAAATAAATATGCAATGATTATAGCCCTTCTTAACCTAAGGCGACCCGTCCCAAGCCAATGGGAGGACCATTCTATTGAAGATAGAATCTGCTTCTGAAACTCCTGGTCCACCAGGGAAGGCCCACCACGCTACTATGTTGGTCCTTGATTTATCTCCATGAGTATTTACAATTTTCAGAAACTCGCGTTACATGCGAGGGAGTGAGATGAGAAGAGAAGTACAATAGAAGATAGAGAAAGGCACGACACGCAGGCCGTATTTATAAAAACCAAAACTATATAGGCTATGGGCTATAACCATGCAAAACAAACACCGTGCAATCTAACATGCATTTCAAACATCGTGCGAACAAAGTAACGACGTGTTTACTGAGTTTTAAACTGTTTATCCTTATGTTGCGGTTCATGGGCCAAAGAAGGATCACGAGGTTTCATAAACCATTTGCGTTAACGAACAAATGCACCAGGTAGGTCAACATGAAAAAGAGGTGGCGCACTAGGCACACTTAAGTACCAAGTCTTTGATGATGCCAATCCTAGACATGCATTTTTCATAACGTCTAACCATAATCTTATGGATTCACCGTGAAAGATAGTTTGATAACTTTTATCAAATTAGAAGCCCTTTCAGAGATTTCATAAATCTATGAAACTACGAACAACTAGACTAACTATTAGTCTCAACATGTTAACATTTAACATTGAAGCAACCTAACATAGTTATGATTAACTCTTAATCATTCAGTGATAATCGAAATAAATCTGTATTAGGTGAGATACGATAAACGATAAATATCTAAATCGAATTAAACAGCATGCATCCCATACATAAATATCACCCAAGAATTTAAGTCTGAATTCGTATGATACCAGTGGCTCTGATACCATTGTTGGGTCACGTCAACACGCCCCGTGGCGTAGTGGAAAAATTAATCCGACGTAATCCTTACAGGATCCATGTACAGGAACGAATCCGGGGTGAAAAGATTAAGAGTTACCTTTTAAAACTCTAGAAATTGGAAAACCGACGGTATGTCGGAATAACCACGTCAAGTAAAACCGGAATCGTCACAGGTTCGCAAAGTCCTCTTTGTAGTCCACCCGAACAAAACGAACAAAGTTTCTGCCTCCCTAACACTTAGGGATAAATTTCGACAGGTTTGAACACCTTCCAGGGAGAAGTCGAAATCCCTCCAGGATTCCTGAGGGAGTCTGAAATCGACCAGGGGTTCTACCGGGACTTGGATTCGAACTAGGAAATCTCCAGGAATTTGCCAGAGGGCAAGAGGAACACCAGAAAAAATATCGAACAGCTTCTCAGAAGAAATCTGGGACTTGTCGAAAATTCCAGAAGGGAATTCTCAAGGATATGTTGAAATTTGCAAGGAGGAATAGGGATGATTTGGTTTCTAGCCCTTGTTCCTTTAAATAGTATTCATAGACTTAATTCTAGTTGAATTCCTTAAATCCAAGTTCAACCAAAATTCATAGAACCTAATTCTACTTGAAATTGGTTTATATTAAATATACATTATATTTCATAATATTAAATGAAATATATATTTTAATTATGTAGAATCTTATTCTACATGAAACATGGATTAAATATACATTATATTTAATCCAAATATATATTTTTATTATATAGAATCTCATTCTATCTTTACTTGGATTTAAATATATATTTTTAATTATGTGGAATCTAATTCTACATAAACTTGAAATTAAATATACATTATATAAATTCCAAATATATATTTAAATTTCTAGAATCTTATTCTATAATATTTAAGTCTCTAAATATTTTTCATACTCTAAATAATATCTGATAAATACAATATTTATCCAATATTATTCTCATTTAAGGGAGTTGCCGATTTCCTCTATCCCATAGGGGATTTTAGGCAACCACCCTAAAATAGGGAGTGTGGTTTCCAATTTTTTGTTCGTTTCATTCGAAGGGTGTGACCCTTGTAGGTTCATGCAACGTTTGCAGCAAAATTAGAACTGTTCTAATTTTACAAACAATGAGTGGCATCTAGCAATGCATCATTGCTACCTAAGTTGCTTGAAGTCATGGTTTGACTTTCCTAATTCTTGAATAAACATCATTTATGTATTTCATCCTTTTTGTCCTTTATATCTTAGATGAACACAAGTCATGGGTTAGTCACACTTGCGTTGTCCATCTAGTGTTTCTTGATGTCTTGAGTAGATTATGATAAGTGAATCTCTATGATATCTCATATCAAAATATTCGAGCATGGCCATGGATTTTCTAATCTCACTCAATCAAGTGGCCGAAGATATTTCTCCCATTGTGTAGGGTGGACAAATCCTTTCTTGATCAACCATATTTCACTACATAGGTCATCACGTATCCAATCATCAGTCTTTATAATGCAGTCAGTTACGACACACGTTTGAATATGTCAAAATACGTAAATCTTTATGTTGAAATCATGTTGATCTCATGTCTGAGGATTATACATATGTTTATCATGAGCAATGTTGTGACTGTCACATAATTACCCAAGAAACATGCTCATAGTGGGTCAATCCAGTATGTTGTTCTCTAACAAATACGTATGTGTTGATTTTGACATCTCTATGTCAATGACAACGTTTGTCATCAACCACATATTAGTCTTTATATATTATCACTATCCATACCCATAATAATATTCGACTAAGGATCCTATTTAACAATAATCGTATTATTGTATGGACATTATTATCCAATGGTTAGTTTGATGCACAGAAAAAAACCAATTGATAATAATGGCAATGCCATTACTTGATAAATCTAGTAAAATAGTATGTTTATTCAATCATCATATGATTTGTCTTTGGGCATACTCCAACAAAAAGTGCTTTTCTAAATGGTTTTATAAATGAAGAAGTTTATGTTGAACAACCACTGGGTTTTGAGGATCCTAAATTTCCAAATCATGTTTCTAAATTAACCAAAGCTCTTTATGGTTTAAAACAAGCTCCTAGAGCTTGGTATGAAAGGCTTTCAAACTTTTTGATTGAAAAAGGTTTTGAAAAAGGCAAGGAGGATACTACACTTTTCATAAAAAGATATTGTAATGATATCTTAGTAGTACAAATTTATGTTGATGATATCATTTTTGGTTCTACTAATGAATGTTATTGCAAAGAATTTTCTAAGCTAATTCAAGGTGAGTTCGAGATGAGCATGATGGGGGAGTTCTCATTCTTTTTGTGGCTCCAAATCAAACAAAGGAAGGATGACACCCTCTTCAATCAAGCAAAGTATGTGAATGAAATGCTCAAAAAGTTCGGCTTGGAGAATGTGAAGCCTCAAGCCACGCCTATGAGCTCTTCTATAAAGCTTGACAAAGATGAAGGAGGTAAGTGTGTCGATCCTAAGCATTATATATTTATGATAGGTTCTTTGATTTACCTTACCGCAAGTAGACCGAATATTATGTTTAGTGTTTGCTTGTGTGCTAGGTTCCAAGCTAGTCTTAGAGAATCACACTTAGTAGCCATTAAGAGAAATTTAGATACCTTAGAGACACACCTAACTTAGGTCTTTGGTATCCTAAGGATTCTTCTATTAAGAGAATTTTTAGATACCTTGAACCAATTAGCGGATATATTTATCAAACCTTTAGATAAAAAGCATTTTTGGACCCTTAGGAGGAAGTTAGGTTTAACTAGCCTTTCTTGACCCTTTTAGGTCCCAAATGGTCAAAAATTTTGCTTGAAATTGGTTGATATTTATGCTTATGTTAATTTGCATCTATGTATGTTGCTAGAGGGAGTATTCATTAATTTTAGTCATTAAATCTTGCTCATATGTCATTCACATGCAATTAAGGACGTTTAAAGTTTGATTTTTGGACTTGAAACTGTCCAAAATGCATTTTCTGGTAATGGCGTATCAATACGGGTTCGTTAATGGGAAATGATACAGGTCAAACTATATCGATACGGTCATGCGTATCGATGCCGTATTAAAAATTAATTTCAAATTAGGGAAAATTTTATCGATACGGTTTCAACGGAAAGCTTAAATTGGACAGTTAAATGAGAAATTCCTTTTTCATTGAACTTCCCATGTTTTTCTCTAAAAACCCTAGCCGCAAATAACTATAAAAACCTCCTTAATCTCTCAAAATTTTCATATCAAACTTCAAATTAATTAAGGGTTTCTCATCAACACATCAAGGCTCAAGCTTTGCAAGAAATTTGTGCATCATTCATCCTTTGTTCATCCAAATTTCCTCATTCAAGTTATAAACCCTATTTTCTTTTCTTCTTAATTTTTGTTCAAATTTAATGGTTGTATTTAATAGGATTTTATATAAAATATATACATATAGTATGAGTTTTTAAGTTTTTACAAAAATCCTTCAAAATCCAAATTTTTTTATTTGAATATAAATTGTCATCATATATTTTTATAATTTGTTTTTCAAATTTTTTTAGTCAAAATTTTTTTACTTGTTTTTATTTTTAACCTGTAAAATAGAGTATTTTTAATCAATACCTTGAATTATTGGAATTTATCTTTGGATTGAATGTGATGATAATTGCATACATGCTCGTATTGTTTTGATGTTTTCTGGATAATGACACCCAAAAAGAGAGCGAAACGATATTTAGCCTCTACATATTCCGATCCTATCGAAGACGATGAGGGTAATCCTAAACCAAACCTTCCTTTCATAATCTAAAATAGTTTTCCTAACCCTTCAGACTTGTCACGTTATAAACTATTCCAAGGATTTACTCTTAGGGAAGAACGTGTCGTGTCAATCCCATTTTTTTGAAAAGTATATTTTATTAATTAAGAGAGACAATAAGATACGGCCTCGTTAAAAACCTCCCTACAACCTATTGGAGGAAAAAAGTGCACGTTATTTGCTTAAATTTAAAGAACAAGAAAATAAACAGCTTTCCTCTCAAATCCACATTCTCAGGACCATCATTAATCATAACTCAACACCTGAAAAACGGCAACACTGAGCACAATAGATTTAGCAAATTCTGGATCTAGCTAGACTGTCCGCCTCCAAATTGCAGCATCTGTAAGTAAATGTACGATGATTCCTTTTTCTTTGATTTTCTGGGAGAGTTCCTTGATCAGCTAAATCAAATTCAGAGGTGCATCTTTACTCCCACAAACTCACTCTGCCGCTATTTTACAGTCCGACTCGACTATCAATCTAAATTCCTTACTCCAAGAAGAAGACATGAAGAATCGAATACCATGCTTTATCGCCATAAGTTCCACAACTGTCGGAGGCTCAGCCCTGCACGATTCCGCAAAACTCGACAAAGTACCTTCGAATCTCTAAGTATTCCCCCAATTCCCCTTTTTCTACCGTTGTAAATCCAAGGCTCCATCCACATTCAGCTTTAAGAAGCCGATTGGAGGAGGTCTCCATTTCAGTTGATCGATTTGTTTGCCCTTTTTATTGCATTTCCTAGACAAGTTTGAAGCCAATGGAATATCCATGACTAGATTTTATACTGTCAGAGCACTGTTTGTATTCTTAGCTTTCAACCAGGTTGCTATTCTCCATTTAACCAGGAAAAACATTTGGCACACATCCATTGTTTTCTCCTTAAAGATAACTTCATTCCGCATTAACCAAATTGTCCACACTACAGCAAACAAAACTATAGGCCACCAAGTCCGATTTTTATCTTTACACAGTTCCTCCCACATGTCCGCGAAAGCTATGGCTTCTCCATACAGTACAGTAGAAATCTCGATTGTTTGACAGCAATGCATCCATATCTGCCACGATACATTGCACGAGAAGAAGAGATGGTTAATCGATTCAGGGAAATTCTTACACAAGGGGTAAATAGAACTAACGCATGACGTAAATCCCCTTTTTTGAAGTTCTGTGATGACTGGTACCCTTCCCCACATTATTTTCCACAGAAAAATTTCTACCTTTGGTGGTGCGAAACCCCGCCAAACTACCTTTTTCCAGAACGAATTCTCTGGGATACCTATGCCTATAATTGATTTTGTTGATCTCGATGAATACACCCCGTCACTGGAACATGTCCACTTTAACCAATCTTTCTCAAGATTGCTCAAAATAAAAGTTGACAGTGTGCCCATCATCTCTCTCCACTGATCGTTTTCCCAATCAAAAAGAGGCCTTCTAAGTGGAATACTCCATTCCCAATTCGATCAATCCTTGGAACCAAAATCAGCTATGCAGCCCTCCTTGTTTTTAGCTAATGCGCAGATCTGAGGGTATACATCTCTAAGAGCCCCAATCTCTAGCCAATCCTCTGTCCAGAGTTTGATCAACTTCCGATTCCCAACTTGAATCTTCAGGTTTTGTCTGATGCAACAACCCACTTTATCATTCGCAAAAGGAAGATTTCACAATTCCAGTCCACACCCAAGAAGTATTTCTTCTTCCCGAATTTTGAATTAAAAGGTTCGAACTTGAGTTGGGCACTAAGGTCGTAATGACCCTTCTCCACAGACTTTTTGCTCGTTTCCAAATCTCCAAACCCATTTCCCCAGCAACGTTTGATTAGCTATCATGAGGTTGCCTATTCCAATCCCTCCACAAGAGATGGGAGAGCATACAGCTTCCCAATTTATCCAATAAATGCAATTTTTGGCTGAGTCGCCACCCCAAAAGAACTTCTCTATGAGCCTATTTAGGTGAGATACCACAAAAGCAGGCATTCGAAACAGGGACATAAAATAAATAGGTAAACTGCATAGAATGGACTTGATTAATATTAGTCTACCTCCCACGGACAGTAGTTTCGCCTTCCAGCCTTCAAGCCACCTCGAAAATCTGTTAGTTACCGGCTCCTAAAGAGTAGTCGAATTCCTACGAGCTCCAAGCGGTAGGCCCAAATATTTAGTAGGTTAAGATCCAACTTGACACCCAATCGCCTTCGCCCTGCTGTGGAGAGAATCATTGTTAACATTAATGCCAAAAATCTTGCTTTTCTTCATGTTGAGCTTAAGCCCTGACGCTAACTCAAATACTCTCAGCAGCCTTTTGGCATTTCGAACTTGTCTCGCCTCCCCTCCATAGAAAATAATCAGGTCATCCGCGAATTGGAGGTGGGTGATTTCAAGTACCTCGTCCTTTCTCCCAATAGAACATCCCGAAAACAGTCCACTTCTAACAGCTTTTTTAATCATCAAGTTCAAGAACTCTCCAACAAGGTTGAAAAGCAAGGGCGAGAGAGAACACCCTTGTCTAAGTCCTCTAGATATCGAGAAAGATTCCGTAGGCGACCCATTCACTAACACAGATATTGAAGCGGTAGAAACACAATTTGATATCCAATTACACCATCTCGGATCGAAACCACATTTCTGCAGAATACGCGTCATAAAGTCCTAATTCACTGTATCGTATGCCTTTTGAAAGTCTATCTTGAATGCCACGCCATTTCTCCCACTCTTCCTCCAAAAGTCAATTGCTTCGTTTGCAATGAGCGATCAATCTAAAATCTATTTGCCCAGAATGAAAGCAAATTGGCTTTCCCCTACTAAATGATCCATTACCATACGCAACCTTCGGGCCAAAACTTTAGAAAATAATTTGTATATTCCAGCAACAAGGCTGATGGGTCTGTACTCGTTGAGGGAGGAGGGATTTAAAACTTTTGGGATTAGGGTGATAAAGGTATGATTTATTCCTGTCTCCCAGGCCTTTCCTTCGTAGGCATCCTCAAAGAAACTTAAAATCCCCTCTTTCTGCTCGCCCCAAAATTTCTTAAAAAAGTTCAGGTTAAATCCATCTGGACCTGGTGCTTTGTTGCCATCAACCGACGATAAAGCCAACCAAACCTCTTCTTCAGAAAAGATGCGCTCCATTTCCTTTGCTTGTTCTGGACTGATTTTAACAAAATCCAGTTTCATCTCACACAACTCCAGGGAATTATTCATGTTATAAGCTCACTTGAAGTGGTTGAAAACTACATTTTTAATAGCACTCGGTTCTTCTAAAACAATGCCATCTACTTCTAAGCTGTTGATCGTGTTGGTTCTCCTTCTTTCTGAAGCTGTCGAGTGGAAAAGTCGAGTGTTTTTATCCCCCTCTAGAAACCATCTAATTCTGGACTTTTTCAGCTAGCTACTCTCTTCAATACGGTATTCTTTCCATAGTAGTTCCTTAAGTTTATAGAGTTTTGACGAGATTGACATGTCCTCTTTACCATTTTGTAGTAGATCTTCCAGATCAGTTATCTCCTTTTCGAGATTAATAATTGAAACACAGGAATTGCCTCGATTAGCTTTCACATATTTCCTAACAGTTTCCTTTGATTCTTTCAACAAACTTCCGATTCTGATTCCTAGTTTCCTCAATTTCAATTCACTGATGACTTCCGAAATAGCTCCATTGAAACTCTCTTCCTCAAGCCAATAGTTGAAGCATCTAAACGATCTTGGCCCCCAATTCTCCTTTTCTTCAATCAAAGAGATTGCATTGTGATCCGACAGTAATTTCATAAGTAGCTTTTGAGTTAGCCTGGAAAAGGCAGTATTGAATTCTTCTGAAATCAAGAAGCGGTCAAATCTAATGAAGGTTGGCGGATCTCTGTTGTTGCACCATGTGAATTTGCCCCGTGTAATGGAATGTCCATGAGTTCAGCTTCAAAGACAAAGGAGTTGAATAAATCAACTAAGGATTGGTTCCAAGAGAAACCCAATTTCTCCTCCGGATTAAGGAAAACGTTAAGTCTCCCCCGATGCACCAAGGGATCTTACGACTCCTGATGAAACTCAGTAGCTCCTCAAAGAAATCTCCTTTTTCAGAATCAATTGAAAGTCCGTAAATATTTACCAAACCACACCTAATGTTCCCTGACTTCAGCATACCGATGAGTGGTGATGTATCTTGGCTTGATGATGGTGTCGGAAACCTGGAAAATTTCATTGTTCCATAAACACATGAGTCCACCCGTTGTACCCACAGCCGCTGAAACTACATATTCAACTTGACTGTTGTTCCATATTTTCTTCACCAAATTACTGTTAATTACTTCCATTTTGGTCTCTTAAAAAAACAAATAACTGGTTTGTTTCTCTTTATCAGTTCCCGGGCCGCTCTAATTTTTTCTAATCTCCTTATACCCTGTATGTTCCAAGAAGTGATTGATAAATTCATAGAAATCTGAAAAAATTCCTCAATTCCTAAGACACCAGTGTAACCCTTAAGATTCTTTCCTCAATTCCTTTTCTAACTCAAATATTTTCTTCACTACTGCTAATTTCCCCCCTTTAAATGATAATTCAGTAATTGACTTACCCTCCAAACTTCTTTCGCTTCTGTTTTGTCCACCTTTTCATCCAATATACAATCTTTGCTAGCGTTTCGGACAACAAAATCTTCTGCATTGTCTTCCAAAGAATCTCTCACTGCCCTTCTCAACGCTTTCCTGGTGCTTGGTTTGAGACACCCAAATGGATCATTCATTCTTCTAAAGACCTGCCTTACTTCCTGCTCATCTCCACTCAGACCCGTTGCCCCTACATGTGCTTGTCGACCTCTCTCAAGGCTATCAGGGACCATTTCGACAACTTGATTTGAAGAAATTTTTGGTTCAATTGAGATGGGAAAATCAAAACCTCCCACATTCATTTCTGGTCACGTATTTGAGACACCCAAATGGATCATTCATTCTTCTTAATGGACGCTCCAAAATATAAACCATGTTTTCCTTTAGTTGATTCATTTCTGGTCACGTATTTGTGCCCTCCAAGCCCGATCCTTTCCTTGTACACGGCCCAAACCCATCACTACTAATTTCATTTAACCCAACATTAGCATGTGATAGGGTATTTGCCACCTCCCCTTCTATAGAAGAAGAAAAAATATTGTCGTTAGTTCTAGCATGTGGGACCCTCGGGTTTTACGGGACCTGGCATTGAAATCCCCATGCACGTCGGGTACGTTGCCTTCTAAAAGTGTGGGATCGCCTCCACCTTATATAAGATTAGAACTTCTCCAACTTATATAAGAAGCCTTCAACCATATTGTAATTCAGATTTGAATGATTAAAAAAGTTCTATTTTGAGTTCAGACTTGCAAGAAGTATAACTTGTGTTCTTTATTTTAGAAGCGATTCTTCAAGTTCATCAGAATTTGTTGTTGATCTTCACACTCCTCCTTGCCTAGGTAGCAACGTCTAGGAGGGTGGGTTAGAGCCGTTTGAGATTGCTTGCTTGGTTAATTGCGATCAAGAGGGTGCCAAGGACAATTTATCCATTTATCTTCCATCGCTATCGTCGTCGCCTATCTTCAACCATCTTTTCACCGATCCAACATTCGTGCCAACATCCTTATCTGCTTCCACAAGCTCAACGTTCGCGTATACGAGGCTGTGTGTCTGTATTATTTGGTACCAGATTTAGGTTGTTCTTGAGGATGTCATTGAGCAACGTATTGGATTTTACTCTTTTAGGTACTCGATGTCATTATTGTTGTCGACTAGATCATTCAGGGTATGATTGCCCAGATAAATCTTATTTTCAAGAAAAAAATTTGAGAGATATGTTGTATGAATTCATGTCATCTGATGATATTGAAATATTTGATTTGGAGCATGATGAGGAAATTTGTTCTCCTAAAGAACATGAGGAAGGCGATACCATCGAGAGTTTAACCTTGCCTATTGATGAGGAAGAATTTGTAAGTAGTGTGTTTGTTTCCAGTGACAAACCTACTATTTCGATTCAAGATAATCATCAAACGACAAACATCGATGAAGATACGCTACAATCAAAAGGTACCATTGATTGTTTTCAAAATTCTATTTATGCTTATTCCTCTTCTAGAATTAATTACAATTTTGAAGACGAGAATGAGTCACTTTGCAACCGAAAGAACAATAATGATGATCACAATGAGAAGGAATTTGTAAATTGCATTGCAAAAAGAGACTATGCACAAGGATCCTTTAAGACATCTTCTCTTTCCTGGTACTTTGATAAACTTCCTCCATTTACCGGTTTAGGTTTGAGGGAAAATCTTTTTTAGGAGTGGGGGAATGATATGCATGAGATGGGTGAAAACAAATCATCTTAGAAAAGAAGTTAAAACTGTTTTACAGGTCAAAAACATCAGTTAACTTGCGACCCCTTTTTGGATGGGATCCAAGTATTTATGTGTCAACATGTCTTCCTGAAACTTGTCCAGCTGTCAATTATCTTTCCAACGGATTTTGAAACGCTTCAATCGGACATCTAGAACTCAAGATACGTCTATTTTAACAAAGACAACACATGTAGAAATTCCTATACGGGATTAATACGAGATTTTTGGATAATTACGAATTTTTATGATTTTATTTGATTATTTGTAATTAAAATGAATATAGGATTCTGCAATATCTATTAGGATCAGATTTATTTAATTAGGATTTTATTTTCAATATTTATTTAATATTAGAAGTTACTTATGTAATTAGGAGATTATATTTCAGCATTTATTTATTGTATTTAATTTCTTAAGTTTACTAGGATTAGAACTTCTCCAACTTATATAAGGAGGCTTCAACCATATTGTAATTCAGATTTGAATGATTAAAAAAAGTTCTCTTTTGAGCTCAAACTTGCAAGAAGTATAACTCGTGTTCTTTATTTTATAAGCGATTCTTCAAGTTCGTCAGAATTTGTTATTGATCTTCACACTCCTGCTTGCCTAAGTAACAACGTCTAGGAGGGTGGGTTAGAGCCGTTTGAGGTTTCTTGCTTGGTTAATTGCGATCAAGAGGGTGTTGAGGACAATTTATCCATTTATCTTCCATCTCCATCTTCGTCGCTTATCTTCAACCATCTTTTCACCGACCCAACATTCGCGCCAACATCCTTATCTGCTCCCGTAAGCTCAATGTTCGCGTATACAAGGTTGCGTGTCCGTATAGTTTGGTATCATATTTAGGTCGTTCTTGAGGATGTCATTGTGAAATGTATTGGATTTTACTCTTTTGGAGACTCGATGTCATTAATGTTGTCGACTAGATCATTCTGGGTATGGTTGTCCAGATAAGTCTTATTTTCAAAAAAAATGAGAGATATGCTATCTGAATTCATGTCTTCTTATGATATTGAAATATGTGATTCAGAGCATGAGGGAGAAATTTGTTCTCCTACAGAACATGAGGAAGGCGATACCATCGAGTGTTTAACCTTGTGTATTGATCAGGAAGAAATTGTAATTAGTGTGTTTGTTTCCAATGACAAACCTACTATTCCGATTCAAGATGATCATCAAACGAAAAACACCAACGAAGGTATGCTACAATCAAAAGGTACCATTGATTGTTTTCAAAATTCTATTTATGCTTATTCCTCTTCTAGAATTAATAACAATTTTGAAGATGAGAATGAGTCACTTTGCAGCCGAAAGAACAATAATGATGATCTCAATAAGAAGGAACTTGTAAATTACATTGTAAAAAGAGACTATGCACAATGATCCTTCAAGACATCTTCTCTTTCCTGGTACTTTGATGAACTTCCTCCATTTACCGGTTTAAATTCGAGGGCGAATATTTTTTAGGAGTGGGGGAATGATACATGCATGAGAGGGGTGAAACTAATCATCTTGGAAAGGAAGTTAAAATTGTTTTACAGGTCAGAAACGTTAGTCAACTTGCGACCCTTTTTGGATGGGATCCAGGCATTTATGGGCCAACATGTCTTCTTAAAAACTTGTCCGGCTGTCAATTTACTTTTCAACGGATTTTGAAACGTCTCAATCAGGCATCTGGAACTCAAGATACGTCTATTTTAGCAAAGACAACGCATGCAGAAATTCCTATACGGGATTAATACGAGATTTTTGGATAATTACGAATTTTCAAGATTTTATTTGATTATTTGTAATTTAAATCAATATAGGATTCTGCAATATCTATGAGGATCATATTTATTTAATTAGAATTTTATGTTCAATATTTATTTTTTATTAGAAGTTACTTATGTAATTAGGAGATTAAATTTCAGCATTTATTTATTGTATTTAATTTCTTAAGGTTACTAGGATTAGAACTTCTCCAACTTATATAAGGAGGCTTCAACCATATTGTATTTCAGATTTGAATGATTAAAAAAAGTTCTCTTTTGAGTTCAGACTTGCAAGAAGTATAACTCGTGTTCTTTATTTTATAAGCGATTCTTCAAGTTCGTCAGAATTTGTTATTGATCTTCACACTCCTGCTTGCCCAGGTAACAACGTCCAGGAGGGTGGGTCGCCTATCTTCAACCATTTTTACACCGATCCAACGTTCGCATATACGAGGCTACGTGTCTGTCTCAAAGACTTTTTTTTCCTTTTCGATGTGGGATTAATGACTATGCTTCTTCTCAGATGTGACATTCTCGCCCACCTAATCTCGTGCCACCCTCGTCACGAGCTTTCGCTCTCATGATTGGCTAATTAATGACTAAACTCGTGTTCTTTATTTTATAAGCGATTCTTCAAGTTCGTCAGAATTTGTTATTGATCTTCACTCTCCTATTTGCTTAGGTAACAGCGTCCATGAGGGTGGGTCGCCTATCTTCAACCATTTTTTACACCGATCCAACGTTCGCATATACGAGGTTGCGTGTTCGTATCAAAGACTTTCTCTTTTTCCTTTTCGATGTGGGATTAATGACTACGCTTCTTCTCATACGTGACATTCTCACCCACCTAATTTCGTGCCGCCCTCGTCACGAGCTTTCGCTCTCATGATTGGCTAATTAATGACTAATCTCGTGTTCTTTATTTTATAAGCGATTCTTCAAGTTCGTCAGAATTTGTTATTGATCTTCACACTCCTACTTGCCTAGGTAACAGCGTCCAGGAGGGTGGGTCGCCTATCTTCAACCATTTTTACATTGATCCAACGTTCGCATATACGAGGATGTGTGTCTGTATCAAAGACTTTCTTTTTTTTCCTTTTCGATGTGGGATTAATGACTACGCTTCTTCTCAGACGTGACATTCTCGCCCACCTAATCCCGTGCCGCCCTCGTCACGAGCTTTCGCTCTCATGATTGGCTAATTAATGACTAAACTCGTGTTCTTTATTTTATTAGCGATTCTTCAAGTTCGACAGAATTTGTTATTGATCTTCACACTCCTGCTTGCCTAGGTAACAGCGTCCAGAAGGGTGGGTCGCCTATCTTCAACCATTTTTACACTGATCCAACGTTCGCATATACGAGGATGTGTGTCTGTATCAAAGACTTTCTTTTTTTTCCTTTTCGACGTAGGATTAATGACTACGCTTCTTCTCAGACGTGACATTCTCGCCCACCTAATCTCGTGCCGCCCTCGTCATGAGCTTTCGCTCTCATGATTGGCTAATTAATGACTAAACTCGTGTTCTTTATTTTATAAGCGATTCTTCAAGTTCGTCGGAATTTGTTATTGATCTTCACACTCCTTCTTGCCTAGGTAACAACGTCCAGGAGGGTGGGTCGCCTATCTTCAACCATTTTTACACCGATCCAACGTTCACATATACGAGGTTGCGTGTCCGTATCAAAGACTTTCCTTTTTTCCTTTTCGATGTGGGATTAATGACTACGCTTCTTCTCAGACGTGACATTCTCGCCCACCTAATCTCGTGCCGCCCTTGTCACGAGCTTTCGCTCTCATGATTGGCTAATTGTCACGGTTGTCCACCCTGCCTACCCCACTCAAGGGCGTTCGGCGTGAAATCGGACAGTCAAATGGTCGCTTTGATACCACTTGTCACGGGGCCATTACTCTCTTCTTCTCAAAAGACTTCTCAAAAGACTTGTCTAATAGAAATATGCAGACGTGACACTTGGTAAAGTTGAAAAAAAATTAAAAATGCATATTTTAAATTAATTAAGATCTCTCCCATTTTTTTCTCTCGTGTTTTTCTTTTAGATTGGAGTAATTTATTTTCACTTTTTCACTCGCGCATAGAATCCTTCCATTTTTTTTATTCGACCAAGCCTCAAGGACTCCTAAAATTAAAGGTTGATTGCTTGCTTGGTTATGTACAGCGCTTTGTTACAAAATTGTTTTACCGTACAACAATTAATGGAATATATCCGCACGAGCTGGGATGAACCGAGGAGGGGTGGTCCTTTAAAATTTAAAATTTGTATATAATATTAAAATAATTTAAAAAAATTATATATTTTTTTATTAAAAATTTATTTTTGTTCCTCTAATATTTTATAGATTTATTTGATGCACACGGATGTCCATCAATGTCGACATTTGGTGTAAATTTTCGGGTTGGTACAAGGAAAAAAAATTCTAGAAGCTAACTTTTATTAACTGAAATTTTATTGTTAAGACAAATTTAAAATCAATGTGTTATTTCAATCAAAACTTAGTTCAATTCCAACTCCACCGTCAAACTCAAGAAACTCTTGTATTTTCTTTATTTATAAAAATTAAAAAATTTGGTATTGCTTACTTTGTTAAAACTAACTTTATAAATTATATCATGTTGATAAATAGGCAAGTTATGCTATTGTTATAATGGTGTTGAATAAGGGTAGTATCCTCTAGGATTGTTTAAAATACAAAGCATGAACCATTTAAACGTCAAAACTAGATTTTAGTATTACTATAAACAAAACAACAATTATTACAAGCATAAAATGAGAGAATTTTCCAAGAATAGACCTTAATTCTATTATCTCACTTCCACAATTTAGTAGTGGGAAAAAAATAAAAAAACTCTTTTCTCATATCCTTTTCCTTTTCTTTGTTTATACACTTCCAAAATGAGAGAATTACCTAGCTCTTCTTTCATGTTGCCGCATCTTGTTTTGTTTTACAAGCAGCTCTGCGTATAAAAGCTCATTCCATGAATCTGGCACACCGGGAAGGCACCAATGGCTACAGTCCTGGTATTTTAGGGGTGCCACTCGTTCATCCTCTGTCACCTTTTGCTTCGGGTGTTTCCGGTATATTGACGGGTGCCCATCCTTACGGAAATCTGTCAGCCGGGTGATGTTTAGGTAGGTGACATGAGTTTTCATCCCCTTCATCACTCTTTCTAACACCAACATCTTTGGTGGATATGGTGTTAGATATGTCTCATTCTTGATCGGCTCGGTTTCGCTATTACATGCCCCTCCAGAATTCCACTGTCCACCCCTGGACAAACCGATAACTCATTTAGATGTAGTATATCCTATACTCATAGCTGAACTAACATGGAACTCACAATGAAGCCATGCAATTATCAATGATGTACAAAATAATATAGCAATTTAAATAACCAGTTGTCCTACCCCTTGTATTTCAAAAACGAACTGCGCAAAGGAACAAATATTATTGCACATCCAAAATAATGTCAAATTTATATCGCTCTAACCTGAAATGTGATGCGGAATAACCCCTGAAGAACACCATAGTCTTGGTATGATTTACACTTGCATCAACCCATCTAGCCCATGTTGTCAAAGCTTTTCGAAAGGCCTCCAGAACATTCAATTCATTGTAGACATGGCTACCTTCCTGGTAATAATCTTTCCTGGAAAATAAAAGAGGAAGAAAAACAACATTAGAATCAATAGACTGCCCAATAACAGCCATATACGGAAATATGATCAACCAACCCTTTGGAAGTTTTCTCATGAGTCCACCAATGGCCTGTATTAAAAATAAGGATATCTGCCGATTTGTATTGATCAGACGATTTTCCAACAAGATCAAGCCGCAATGTCTCCTTATTTGTTCCGCTTTTTTCTGGTATTTCCCATTCTCGGACCAAGAAGGGAGAAACGTAGAACTCTATCGTGAAGTTATGATCCTGTTCATCACCATCCAAGCGAAGCGAACCCCAAAAAAGGAAATAAAACAAGTTTCATCAAATCTCATGTACATTACCTAAAATATGCATCAAAGATGAGCAATTTTGATAAATTAAAAAGAAAACATACTTTGAATATGAAAGAATAGGAAGCTTCCCCTCGGAAATAATGTCTTCCATGGGCTTCATAAACATTTTCTGGGTTTTCTGCCGCATTTTTCAGGATGCAGACTAGAGATTCCCACATATTCCTATTTAAAGAGTCCCCAACAAAAACAAGCCTCTTCCCCCTCAACAACTCCAACATATGACCACCATTCAATCTTAAACAAAACAATACATCATATCATGTTAACTAATATCAGTTTAGTTAAAAAGAAAAACAAAATTCAACAGCTTAGATTGCAATAAACGAATGAAAATACAATCAAATTCAACGGACAAAATCAAATTGATTCTCTACATGACTAATTCAAAGATCCAACAAAATCAATCTCCATTTTAAGAATAATCAAATATGCTAAGAATATTACTGCAAACAATACAACAAAACCTCAAATACCTTGGTAAAGTGCAGCCTCTAGGCTTCCATTTCAGTTTCTGATAATCTTTATCAGGCCTTCCATTGGCAATACAACTAAATTGCTCATCAATGAACGAGCAAGACCCGGGTTTATAAAGTGGGTAGGAATCATCCTTCACCCATTTCCCATCAAACAAATCGCAATTCATCAAAGAATCGATTAAATTTTCAACCCCCTGTTTAGCTGACAGCCCTGAACCACTCCCATTGCTCTGTTTCTGCGTCAAGGAAACCGAGTTGTTCTGCCCAACAGTTTTCTCGCCCTTCCCAGAACTTAGCTTGAAGGAAGATTCAGATTTAGTTGAAGAATTTGTGCTCTGATTAGCTGCCTCCAGGGTATTTTCAGTGAGAGTTGCATTCGGATTAGACTTCAAAAAATGAGCGTTATCAGAATTCTCTTTACTTGGAGGAGAAACGACGGCTTGATTTGCATTCAAAACTGAACTCTGGGTGTTGTTTAAACGACTGTTGGAAGACCCAAAAGTGGGGTGTTGCTTATTTTTGCCAGAAAATAGCTCCTCACTTGGCTTGGCTAACTGAGTTGTATTAGATCTGGTATTGCTACTAGAAGAAGATGAAGAAGTTGAGTTGGGAAATAAGTAATTAAGGAGAGTAGACGATTGAGATCTATAAGAAGCAGGTGAGGAACTTGAAGAGAAGATGTTGGTGACCCAAGGAGAGGAAGAGTTAGAAGAAGGGGTGAAAGCTAAGAAAACGGTGAAACCGACAAAGGCAAACATGAAGAAACCAACTATTCTTCTTGTTGCAGGGACTGGGGTTGTTCCTCCATTGATCGGCGTGTACTTGGCTGAATCCGCCATGGAAGAGGCCAAAACCTTGAGCCCTTTTGAGTTCCTTCTATCTCGCAAAACTCGGCAAGTGGAAGCAAAAACAGATGGGAAAGTAGAAGAGAAAAATAGCGTTTAGGGAGAGAAAGTGAAAGTGAACCCTGTCCCCATTCCCTACTAAGTAAAGTGAACGTGTCTGAACAGAAAGTTGTGGTATGTGTGAAAGCATAATCGAGCTTAATAAATTGCATTTTTAACTAAACTAGAAGATGCCTCGTTTAGGGAGGAGTGGTTTTATTTCTCTTTTCTTGCGTTGAAGGCTGGATTTTATCTTCCTTGATTACAGGCCCCAAAATGATGCAAGTCTAGGGTTAATAGATATTACTGTATGAAAACCTAAATAAATGGAGAAATATAAAGGAACAAAGTAAAAAATTTAAGATAAAAAATATGCACAGATATGTGAATATCCAAGAGTTATCAATGTACTATAGTGAAATGGAGAATATGGTGGTTATCGCTAGGTGAGCCTTAGGCATATTAGAAAAACTTCAAAATTCGAGAACCGTGAGTGTGAAGGAGTGGTAGCGAAGGCCTCCAAGATTGGAGCCTGGAGGTATAACACTTGTTCCATCTTGGTCAAGGGGATGTTAGAAAGCGGTATAACTAAGAGTCCGAGACATGCAATTGAAGTTTGGTTTGTAATAGTTGTGCTTGCCAATTTAGGGATGTAAAAACAGGTCAACAGTTAGGTTTCAGGTCGGGCTCTGCCAGGTCGGGTCAAATCGGTTACAGGTCATTTCGGGTTATTTTTTGTTTTGACTCGATTCGGTTCGGGTTCGGGTTCATTTCGGGTCGGGTTCATTTCAGGTCGGGTTCAATTCAGGTCGGGTTCATTTCGGGTCGGGTTCATTTCAGGTCGGGTTCATTTCAGGTCGGTTCATTTCAAGTCGGGTCAAAACGGTTAATTGACAGGCTGATTTCAGGTCGGTTTCGTTTCAGGTCGGGTTCATTTCAGGTCGGTTTCGTTTCAGGTCGGGTTCATTTCAGGTCGGTTTCGTTTCAGGTCGGGTTCGTTTCAGGTCGGTTTCGTTTCAGGTCGAGTTCTTTTCAGGTCGGTTTTGTTTCAGGTCGGGTTCATTTCAGGTCGGTTTCGTTTCAGGTCGGGTTCATTTCAGGTCGGGTTCCTTCGGGTTTATGGTTTATTGTGTTATGTGTATTATATATATTGACGGATTATGCTTTTTATTTTTAGGGTTTAGGGTTTAGGGTTTAGGGTTTAGGGTTTAGGGTTAGGGGATTACGTATATGTGATATATATATATATATAGTTGGTACTATTGATTTATTTTTAGGGTTTAGGGTTTAGGGTTTGGGGTTTAGGGTTTAATGATCTTAAATTAATACAAACATACCTACATTAATTATATATATTGATGGATTATGGTTTTCAGGGTTTAGGGTTTAGGGTTTACTGATCTTAAATTAATACAAACATGCCTACATTAATTATATATATATTGATGGATTATGGGTTTTAGGGTTTAGGGTTTATGGTTTAAGGTTTAGGGTTTATGGTTTAAGGGTTTAGGGTTTAGGGTTTAGTAATCTTAAATTAATACAAACATGCCTACATTAATTATATATATATATATTGATGGATTATGGTTTTTAGGGTTTAGGGTTTAGGGTTTAGTAATCTTAAATTAATACAAACATGCCCACATTAATTATATATATTGATGGATTATGGTTTTTAGGGTTTAGGGTTTAGGGTTTAGGGTTTAAGGGTTTAGTGTTTATGGTTTAGTGATCTTAAATTAATACAAACATGCCTACATTAATTATATATATATTGATGGATTATGGTTTTTAGGGTTTAGGGTTTAGGGTTTAGGGTTTAGTAATCTAAAAATTAATACAAACATGCCCACATTAATTATATATATTGATGGATTATGGTTTTTAGGGTTTAGGGTTTAGGGTTTAGAGTTTACTAATCTTAAATTAATACAAAAATGATACGTACATACGTACATATAATATATATATATATTGATGGATTAATGGTTTAGGTTTTAGCGTTTAGGTTTTAGGGTTTATTATTATTATTATTATTATTATTATTATTATTATTATTATTATTATTATATACTTAAATACAATTATTATTATTATTATATATTTACTATGCTTATTATTATTATTAGTTTTTATTATTATTATTATTATTAATAAACTATGATTAGTAATATTATTATTATTATTATTATTATTATTATTATTATTATTATATACTTAAATACAATTATTATTATTATTATTATATATTTACTATGCTTATTATTATTAGTTTTATGATTATTATTATTATTATTACTATTATTATTATTATTATTATTATTATTTGTAATTAAATGTATAGGGTTTAGGGTTTAGGATTAGGGACTATGGTTCATTGATTAAATATTATGGTTTAGGGTTTAAACCCCTAATGTCTAATTCTAAACCCTAAGCATTAAACCATAAAGCATAAGTAATTAACCCTAACCACTAAACCCTCGATCTAGGATTACGGACTATGAGCTATAGATTAAATATTAGGGTTTTATGGTTTAGAGGGTAGTGGTTATTGTTTAGGGTTTAGGGTTAGGGACTATGGTTTATTGATTAAATATTAGGGTTTTATGGTTTAGAGGGTAGTGGTTATTGTTTAGGGTTTAGGGTTAGGGACTATGGTTCATTGATTAAATATTAGGGTTTAATGTTTAAACCCCTAATGTCTAATTCTAAACCCTAAGCATTAAACCCTAAAGCATGAGTAATTAACCCTAACCACTAAACCCTCGATCTATGATTACGGACTATGAGCTATAGATTAAATATTAGGGTTTTATGGTTTAGAGGGTAGTGGTTATTGTTTAGGGTTTAGGGTTAGGGACTATGGTTCATTGATTAAATATTAGGGTTTAATGTTTAAACCCCTAATGTCTAATTCTAAACCCTAAGCATTAAACCCTAAAGCATGAGTAATTAACCCTAACCACTAAACCCTCGATCTAGGATTACGGACTATGAGCTATAGATTAAATATTAGGGTTTTATGGTTTAGAGGGTAGTGGTTATTGTTTAGGGTTTAGGGTTATGGACTATGGTTCATTGATTAAATATTAGGGTTTAATGTTTAAACCCCTAATGTCTAATTCTAAACCCTAAGCATTAAACCCTAAAGCATGAGTAATTAACCCTAACCACTAAACCCTCAATCTAGGATTACGGACTATGAGCTATAGATCAAATATTAGGGTTTTATGGTTTAGAGGGTAGTGGTTATTGTTTAGGGTTTAGGGTTAGGGGCTATGGTTCATTGATTAAATATTAGGGTTTAAGGTTTAAACCCCTAATGTCTAATTCTAAACCCTAAGCATTAAACCCTAAAGTATGAGTAATTAACCCTAACCACTAAACCCTCGATCTAGGATTACCCTAAACCTAAAGGCTTCATAAACACTAAATCAATACCTTAAACCCTAAACATTTAACCTAAACCCTAAACCACAAACCTTAAATATTTAAACCTTAAACCCCAAAACTCAAACACTAATTGAAATAGTAGCACTAATCTTTAAACCTTACCCCTAACCCTAAGTTATAACCTTAAACTATAAATTATAACCCTAACTCCTAAATTAAAACCCCAAACCTTAAATTAAATCCTAACCCTAAACCCTAAACCCACTAACCATAAACCTAAAGGCTTCATAAACACTAAATCAATACCATAAACCCTAAACATTTAACATAAACCCTAAACCACAAACCTTAAATATTTAAACCTTAAACCCAAAACTCAAACACTAATTGAAATAGTAGCATTAATCCTTAAACCTTACCCCTAATTTATAACCTTAAACTATAAATTATAACCCTAACTCCTAAATTAAAACCCCAAACCTTAAATTAAATCCTAACCCTAAACCTTAACACTGAAATAAGGACCAAATTGAATATAAAATAAAATTTTAAGCTGAATTTCACAAAAATCAGGACCAAATTGAAACAATTGAAAGTCAGAGTGCTTGCGGAGCAAGACCCGTGTAACCCGTTAAAAAACACGCGGATCTTTTTGACCCGGGTCACCCCTATAAATAAACCCTCACCCCTCAGCCATTTTACACCATTTTACCCTAGCGTTACTCTGCCGAAATTTCTCCTCGTTTTCTCTCTCTCTGAAAAACACAATTTCTCCCAGATTTCCTATCTATTCTCGATCAAAACCTCACTTTTTCCCAAAGTTCTTCATTGTTCTTCCCCAAAATCCTTCCAGATCTTATACAAACTTCCAACTTCAGTCTAAACCTGTTTCCTCTCGATCAAAACCAAACTTTTTCACCAAGTTCTTCACTGTTCTTTCCCAAACCCATTCTAGATCCTATACAAACATCCTACTTCAATCTAAACTTGTTTCCTCTCGATCAAACCCAAACTTTTTCTCAAGAACATCATCCCGTTCTTCCACTTTCTCCTTTTCAATCCTAGTTTTAATTATGTTGGTGTCTTAGCTTTAAAAGTTAAGTTGCCCATAATTTAAACTTGGTTGCCCTTCAAAGCTCGATGATGATAATTCTGGTAGCAAAGTTTGTAAAACTTTGTTATAAGATCTGAGAGCTTAAAGTGTAAACTTTTGTATGTTTGTAAATTTTGTACTGTGAAAGTTAAAGTTTCAGTTTGTAAAGATTATTTAGTTTGTAAGTTTGAGTTTGTTGTAAGTTTCAGTTTGTAAGTTTAAACTTTTTGTAATATTCAATAAAGTTTCAGTTTGTTGTAAGTTTTGTAAGTATATAACCACTTAAATTATTGAATATAAGTCATTTATTGTTTTAATCTTCTTAAGTTTTACCTTATTCTGTTTTTTGGATGTATCCCTGATTCCATCCAAAGTTAATGTTTTATTATATTTTAAACAAGTTAATTTAATTAAGTCATTTAAGTTAATCAGTTTTTTACTAAGTCAATTAAGTATGTAATGTTAATTAAAAAATTTCGTTATCTTATATTAGTTTAGTATACATATTTAGTTTAATAACTTCAAACTAATTTTAGTTAAGTATAAAAAAATTATTTCATAATGGTTATTCATTCAACTTATGTAATTAAGTAGTTTATCAGAATGCAACTTAAGTTAATTTAATAACTAACTTAACTTAAAATGAATGCAAGTTAATTAAGTTTATTTTTAATCTTAAGTTAAGTTAATTTAATAACTAACTTAACTTCAATTAAAATGAATGCAAGTTAATTATTTAGCACTAATTTATTCTTATAATAAAAAATTTAAGTCATCTTATTTTAATTAAGAATATAGATTTAATTTAATAATTTTTACTCATTTAACTTAAATTGATTAAGTATAAAATTTTAATTTAATAATGGTTATTCATTCCACTTAAGTTAATTAAGTATAATAGTTTATCTTTGAAGTTATTTTAAAATAATAGTCAAGTTAATTAGAAATACAATTTATTAATACTTAGAATTATTATTAATTCACTTTATCTTTTAATTGAAGTTAAGTTAGTAATTTATTAATACTTGAAATTATTATTAATTTTATAATTTTTCAATACTTGACATTATTTTATATTCATTAAATATAACATCTTTAAATGTCAGATAATTATCATTATTAGCAAATCAAATAATAGTATTAGTTCAGGTTAATATCAGTTCAGGTCAATAACAGTTCAGGTCAATAACAGTTCAGGTCAATAACAGTTCAGGTCAATAACAGTTCAGGTCAATATCAGTTCAGGTCAAGAACAGTTTAGGTCAATAACATGTCGGGTTCAAAACAGGTCGGGTTCATTTCAGGTCGGGTCCAAACAGGTCGGGTTAAATCGGTTATCTGGCAGGTTAGTCTCGGGTTCGGGTTCGTTTCGGTCGGGTGCAGGTCGGGTTCGGTTACTACAGTAACAGGTCAATTTCGGGTTCGGGTTCACTTCGGTCGGGTGCAGTTCGGGTTCGGTTTCTACAGTTACAGGTCAAATTCGGGTTCGAGTTCGTTTCGGTCGGGTGCAGGTCGGGTTCGGTCTTTGAATTCTCGGGTTAAACCAGGTTCTGACTCGATCGGGTTTCAGGCAAGTTACCAGGTCGGGTCAGTTTTTTACACCCCTACCATTATTATAGGCACTTTATCGCAATGAATGACACGTTTATTGAGAATCGACGTTATGAGTATTTGTAAAACCTACTATGTATCTATATTTGGTTATATAAAAGAGATTTAAGGTTAAATTTCTATTTCCATTTTCTCTGCTTGTACCTTTCGATTCGCTATAAGTTTTCAACAAAATTACTACAAAATCTTTTTTTAATTTTTTTTCATTCTTTTTAATAAGATTGTGAGGAGAGTTGCAAGTGGAGTTAAAAATATGCTGAAAAAGTAAGGGTGAAATAGTTACATTTAGTGGTTAGGGGCTCTGTCGAATGGAAAACCATTCAAAATGAGGCAAAAAAGGTTGTTAATATTTTATGGTTTGCGATGGTCAAACTACGATTTTGATTTCAAGATCCCCAAGGAACTTTGTAACATCCGAGTTTAAGGGTCGAAAGTTGAGTGTGAGAATCAGGTTCGAGTCGTTGGGCTCGTTTTAATTTAACTTGGGTTTGGTTTTATTTAAAATAGGCTTTGCTTTAAAATTTAAAAGGGCTTGAATATCATTAAGGGCAAAAAGGTACTTTTCAAAATGAAGGAAAAAGATGGTAAAAAGGGGACTTTTATTTTGAAATGTCTTCTTCTTCCCCTCGTCCATTTTCCACGACATCTAAAACCTCCCCAACCCCAAAACAATATTCCATCAAATTTCTTCACCATTTCAAGAGCTCTCTTCAAGGTAAGATAATTTTTGACTTCTCCTCTTCATTCCTAACACATCTATGGTTTTAGTTTTTGGTAAACATCATTGTTGAAGTTTTCAAGTTTTCAAAAGTTTAAGAAAAAGGTAGGGATTAAGTTGGTAGCTTAATCTCTTGTTTGCTTTATGAGTTTTGCTTAATGTGCATAATGTGGACTTGTGAAGTATGCGTTTTTTTTATGCATGTTGATATACATATTGATGTTGTATAATGATGAGGATATGTTGTGTTGCATGATTTTGATATCATGGTGTGACTTGTATAGTATGATTGGCACTAGTTAATTATCGGGTACAAATGATCGATTATTAGGATGAGTGTGCACACGGTAAGAGTCAAATTCGCGCGTGGCCTTGGTGACGTAAAGTCATCAAGGAGGAGTACGGTGATGTAATATTCCACTGAAAATGTTAGTATGTGATGATGAGTGTAATTTCATCCATGAGTGAAAGCGGTGATGAATGTAATCCCACCGGAAGGTAATTGTTGTTGAGTATGTTGAGGGTGAAAATCCCAACGGAAGTTATCCGCATATCCGAGTAAGCTAATAGTTGCCAATATACTTGTTTAAATGTGGTTGTTGTGTAAGATAATTGTTATATCTTGTTTAGCATAACATGAGGTAAGATGCCATGTTCATGCATTCTTGTAACGTTTAGCTATGCTGCTATGTTGGAGTATTTGTATGCCTTGTGAATGTCTTAAGGATGTCATGCTTGAACCCTGCATTGCCGTTGTTTTGTTTTAGAGCTCCCTTACTAAGATTTTAGCTTACGCTCTCGTTTTCGACAATGCAAATCATTAGCGTGGAGTTAGCAAGGAGCAAAGAAAGGGCATCCAAGCGTGTGGTAGTTTCTCAAGTATAGTTTAAGTAAATAATGTAGTAGTTTAGCAATGGGGATGCTACGTGTTGTAGGAGCGTGCATCTAGACTCATATTTTTGTTATTGCTTTGATGTTGTGGATTTATAAACCATGTTTATGAGATGTTTGTGTGTTGTTTTGAAAGCATGTAACCTTGCTTCATGAATGACCTTGTCATGTATGTTTATGTGTTTGACCATGTTTGTAGTAGGATGAAATGCCTCTAGATTAAATGTATGATTTTTGTTTTTTGTTTCTTGTGGTTTTGGGGGATGTTTGGGAAGACTTGGACATGCAGAAAATTGTCTTTAGGGTCACACAGAGTGCAGGTGTTTCGAAACGCGTGTAGTGGTTTCGGAACGGGTGTAGCTCTAGGGATACTCGTATCGGAACGGGGATGGTGCCGTTTCAATACGATTTGACATTGTGAGTGCCTGTTTCGGTACGCGTTTCGATACGGGTTGCCTCTGTGAAGGCCCGTTTCGGAACCTGTTCCAGAATGCTTTGTTACTGGAGACCCCCGTACCGGAACGGAATGGACCGTATCGGTACGGCCTGGTCTGGCATTTAAACTGGGGCCCGTGTATCGAAACGGGCAAGCCTGTTTCGAAACACATGCTTGTAAATTAGGCTTTTTGGCATCTCTAAGGGTTCTCGGATGTTAGGCTTTAGTGTATTTGTCGTAAGCTTTCTTGTGAGCCTCGTGTGTATTGTTTTTATATGGTTTTGGTTTCGTAAGTATGCAATTGGACATAACATGTCACTCGGTAAATTTGAGTTACCTTACGTTCCGTATGTATCGTCTTGTCCTCGTTTTCTGCTTTCGTTTTCACACATAGGACTAAACGATACATTTAGACAAGATAATTAATGAAAATGTTTCTAGGGTTGTTAATCAAAGTGTAGCCTTAACGAGTTTTGCTTCGGTTTTTCCCGTGTAACCTGCTCGGACCGGTCTGTCGTCTAGCCCGGGACGAAGGGGTTACAAACTCAGTGTATGAAGGATTGTAGTGAGGGAGAAGAGGGAGGGCAGGAGTGGTTTTATTAGTCATTGCTCGCGTTGGAGGTTGGGTTCCATCTTCCGAGTTTATGTTCTTGATTATAGGCCCTAAATGTCTTCTTTAAGTATATGCCCTAAATATTAATGGGTTGGCATGATAAAATCAGTTGTCAGACAATAGAGTCATCTGATGGGTTAACTGAGTTTCACAAAAATTATGTCGATTAGACTATAACTCTTGACAATGATCATGTTAATAGACTCTATTTAATGGATGATATGACATGATTACCTTTAGTGAGTCCCGAAGCATCTTAGAGAAATTTTAAGGACTTAAAAAAAACTGTGTGTGAAAGAGTGGTAGGGAAGAACTTGAAGGATGTGGGTATAAAAATTATAGATTAGTATAGCTTTTAGGTGTTAATCTTAATTGAAATTTGTTTAGAGTCGGTTACATTTTATTTTTATGGAGACATGTTTGGATGTTAAATTTATTTAACTAAATAATTTTAATTATTAAATAATTTTTAATAACATAATTAATAGTATTATTTAAAAATTTGACTGAATTAGTGTCATCAAATAGTAACTCAATTGAAATTAATGAAAAATTCATATTTATAATTGATAATAAGCATTATAAGACTATTTTTATATTTTTAGATATACTTTTATATATTTTAAATAAAATAATTAAAAATTATACTTCATCTATCCCACTCAATATGTCTAATATTGACTTTTTAAAAATAAAAATTTTAAACTTTGACCATAATTATTTTATATAATTTAATTAATTAAAATTTATAAAATATATATTTTTAAACTACTTTATTGAGGCTTTCTAAAAAAATATTGTTTTTATATTTTTATCAATAATAAATTTAAAATAATAATAAGTCAAAATTCAAAAAAATTGACCAAAAATGTCAATACTAAACATATTGAATGAGACGGAAGGAGATATAAGAATCTGACACATAATTCATGAGTTTATATACAAAATTTTCAATTCACCGGTTATACTTTATTATTAATAGATAAATATTTTTAGATAAAATATTTTATTTTAACCATAAAGTTAATGTGACAAATTCTATTATTATAAATAAAAGAGGTCTTATTTTTTTGCTAGTATTATTTATATCCATTTTACTGTTGCGATTAATAAGGATTATTTTTACCAAAAAAAATAATAAGGATTATATAATAAAGAGTATCACATCTATTTGAACGCTAACAAACTATTAAGATGAACCCAACAAGTGGTTTTAGTAAAAAAACGAATGATGTTCATTTTAGGAGACTTATGTTCAATTATTGTGTTTACAAGATGTTTGTACATTGTAAAAGGATTAAAAATATGTATGAACAAATACTATCTTATAATCAACTTTAGACTATTAAAAAAACTAGGGGCATTGTTTCAAGGCTTAAAATTTGCGTTTGCTGATTGGATATTTGTTTGTATATTTTTGTAATTTGAATGTTGAGTATTAGATTTTTTCCCCCTCTCGTCTTTGAATTTAAATTATAAACAATAATTATTTCAAAAAAATATAAACAATAAAATTCAAATTTGTTATTTTTTGATTATTTAACTTTTAACTCTTAATAAAATACACACCTTGCAACAAAATTGTTCAAATTCCAATCTCCTAAAAAGGATAATATTGTATTTTCAGAAGCTCATTTTATACATTTACAAATATTTAATTCCCAAAATTCATTTTAACTTAGATATTCAACTTTCTGAAAGAAAAAACAATTAAATTTAAGTTATAACAAAATAAACCAAAACCTTTTGATCGAAGATGGTTGTTACGAGCCACAGGCTGTCTGTAATAAGTGTGCACACACAAGTTCATGAGGTACACTAAAACAATTTGGACTCAACAAATCCATCAAAACTTACTCAATTCTTAGAGTATGTTAAAAAGTCAATCTACGAGAAGTTTGGTTGATTTAGAAAATACTTGAATAGTTTTGTAATTATCAGAATAATTTAAATTCTAAAAATGATAAACTATAATCCTAATTGTTAATATAATCCAATCTCTATTGTTTTTTAGACAATGACAAATGAATATTATTAAAAATAAAAGAAGATATTACAAATAAAATGTAACCAGAAGGAAGAATAATGTGGACTAGTGTTAAGTGTAAAAAAATATTATATTTTGTACCATTTTACTTAGATTACTGTTTAGACTTAAGCCCATTTAGTTGTTTCATGCATAAATTCGTAATTCTTCCATTTATGGGGCTTGGTCTTGTGTCTTCGGAATCTGAGAAATCATGACAAGAATCAGCACGATGTGGTTCTTGAGTTGGTTCTTTACCTTTGTGCGTTGGGGGAGTTGACGCGGCAATGTCACTCACAGCTGGCCGAGAATTGCCGAGCGATTGCTAGGGCAAGTCAGAGATAAGATCAAAATTTTCAAGACTTATAAAATTGGATAAAGCCCAGATTTAAATCAAGAGCTGTTGCAGATAATGATAAGAGATTATCCCATCTATTTCGAAATTCAAATGGAGATTCCCCCTCTATATAAGTGGATCACATCAACACAATTCACTAAGCTAGATCGAGGGATTGAGATCTACAAGAGGATCGACCAAGGAGGAGTTCGAAGAATGAAAATTTATATTCTCTTTTATCTTTTGATTATTTCAATTTTTGGGTTATTTATCTTTGTGGTCTATTTCAACCCAGCCATGAACTAATTAAATTGGCTTGTGTTATTGAGTATGTGATGTTTGTGAACACATGTATTTCTTTGGTAATTAATTTAATTTTGATATTTATCCAAATTCTTGTTTTACATTGCAATTCAAGTAGTCTAGGGATAGAAGATTGATGTGAATTCATTTATCTAAGCTCAGGATAGTTAAATTCACGAAATAATTTGGATATAGGTTTCCATTGAAACAACTGTTGGTGGAAGCTAATTTGCCTTAGGGATAAGGATAGAATTTCAGCGACTAAAATGAGTTTACGAATTGACGAAGTTCACCCAAGGTTAACGCATGAATGTATTATTGAGGCATGTTCTATTGTCAGTTCTTCTGTTAGAGATAATTGGAAGGCACCAAAGACGACTCTGTCAAATACCAGAAGGGCAATTAATTGCCACAGAAATTCTGCTGGCAACTACATCATCACTGTAACCCCCTCGTCCCGGTCTGGCCGGATGACCGGTCCAAGTGGGCTACACGGGGAAACCGAAGTGAAACCCGTTAAGGCTCCCCTTCGGTTAGCAACCCTATATATTTTTTTTAATTTAATCTTGTCTAGAGGAGTATTAAAGTCCTAAGTGATCAAACAGCGGAACAACATACACGAAACAATCGAACAAACCCAAAACACATCCAAAAGCCCAATTTTTAAGCTTATCTGCAGGAGGTATCGGTACCCAGAAGGGGTGTATCGATACACCTTGACTAAGTCAAATGGTCATGGTCAACCCGTGGAGACCGTAACGATACACCCAAAGTGTGTATCGATACCCTCCTCAAAGGTTGACTTCTCACGGTCAACGCTAAGATGACCGTACCGATACGCCTGAGACCGGTATCGATACCAAGTTGGACAGTAGCTCCAGTGACCAAAATGGTATCGATACGCCTCCCCGCGTATCGAAACGAAAGGCCTTGAATAAGAAGGCCGTATCGATACGGGTCTAACCGTATCGATACCCTTGCTCTACAACTCCTTACTTCACTACTTGGTAACATCATGTAAGGTTCTAGATGCACATTTGGACACTCCTAAGCACACACAATCATACATACAACAAACCACAATCAGGACTTGACATGAGGGGCATTTAATCTAACATAAACATACAAATCAAGGCTCCATACAAGTCCACAAGAAGCATACTTGGCAAGCATAAGACATCAATCACAATGTAGTCAAGCATAAGGCATACATAGACCAACATCATACAAGTTTAGGCATATGCAAATAACCCACATAAGAAGCATAGGGCATAATCCAAGAAGCAAAGCATACACAACATGAGTTTAACAATTTCAAGCATAACCTCCTAAGGAGTTTGACCCCAACTCCTAACACTCTACACCCCATTGTCTAGGCATTATTACAAAAGCAAACCATACTTAAACTTGCTTGAGAACTCCGAAAGCTCCTCCCTCGCCCTCTCGCCTCCCGAACTTTAACGCTCTGCACGTTGGAAACAAAAAGAGCATAAGCAATCTAGCTTAGTGAGAGAGGCTCTACAATTCACAACATGCAGTTTTACAAATCACGATTTATATGCAAGAAAGTAATGGATGCACGAGGGTCTATCTCAACCACAACATTGGTTTGCACAAGCGCAACCAACATACACTTACGGTGGGACTACACATCACCGTTTCGACTAGTGGATTTCCAATGGGACTACACATCAAAGTACTACCCTACTAGTCACTACCGGTGGGACTACACATCACCGTAGTTTAGACCACCATCACGTGAGGCACAAACACAACACGACTACAACCTTAACAACTTAAGATGCATTCAATAATCATAACGTATACACAATCAACATATCACACAACATGAGAGTAGAGAGGCTTACACACGGGTTTAGGTGACCCCTCAAGGTTCCACCCAAACCCCAAAAGAGTCCTTATCGTGCACAATGTAAAACCAAATAATTCTACTCACCGTTGCTACCCAAGAGAAGATCGAAGACCGAGCTCAAGACTCCGAAATCCCCGGGTTTGCCCCCGAAGCTTCACCAACCAAATTCCTTGTTTCTAAGCATTCCAACACCAAGCAAATAACCCCAAATCAGTCCATGTTCTAAAATAATCAACCCGGATAACATACTAAGTACAATACATCAATTTTTCCATTGAAACAAGCTCAATTTTCCAAAAATCCGAGCAGCCCTTAAGCACCCTTCAAAACCATTGATTCCAACCCTCAATTTACTCCCAAAAGCCTCCAAAACATCACTCACATATAGCCTAACCACCAGCCCTCAAGATTCCACCTCAAAAACCCTCAAAACCCAACTTAAAACCTCCCAAAAACCCCATTTTCACCCAAGTCCGAAAATTCCATAAAACATTGTGAAAATCGGTTTTGTTGGACCCTTTTAGTTGTAGGCAACTCATATGAGTTAAACAAATAGAAAGCTTAAGTTAAAGACTCCAAAGGCAACATTTTTAATCCAAAAATCCTTTAAACCTCCAATCTCAAAACATGTCTAAAAATGAAAACAAATGGTATTAACTTGTAGGGAATAACAAGGGTAAGTCAAAAACGTGTTTACCTTTGCGAAATTCTTCAAAACGAGCAAGACATTTGATGGAATAGTAACCTAAGGAGAGGGGGGTTCTTTTGACGTTGGAGTGAATAGTGGAGAGAGGGGAAGAAGATGACTCAAAGTATTATTTTAGGCTTATTTGAAATTAAAAGGCTAAAGACTTAAATGCCCTTAATGAATCAAGGGAATTACAATGGATGACACCCATGGCCAATTGGGCTTGTTTTGGGAAATGGTCCAACTAAATTCTATTTGTCTTAAAACCCGAGGCCGAAGCCATTATTTTATTATTTAAAATTTGGAACCGTAACCCGAACTATTTTTAAATTATTATTTTCACCCGACCCCCGAACCCGGGTGTTACAACTCTCCCCTACTGAAAGAATTTCGTCCTCGAAATTACCTGACGGAAACAAATACGGAAACTGCTCAAGCATGTCAGCTTTCCTCTCCCACGTGGCTTCCTCCACACCTCTATGTCTCCATAAAACTTTGACCAACTCTATAGTCTTGCCACGCAATACCTTGCTATTAGAAGCAAGTATCTCAACTGGTTCCTCGTTGTAAGACAAGTCCGGATTTAACTCTATTTCCTCCACTGGCATGACATGGGACGGATCCGATCTATACCTCCTAAGCATCGACATATGAAATACATCATGAATCTTCTCTAGCTCAACTGGGAGTCTCAATTTATACGCAACCGGACCAATTCTCTCAACTATCTCATAAGGCCCTATGTACCTTGGGCTCAACTTGCCTTTCCTCCCAAACCTCATCACCTTCTTCCACGGTGAGACTTTCAAAAACACTTTATCCCCCACGGAGTATTCCACTTCCTTCCTTTTTAAGTCGGCATAGGACTTTTGCCGATATGAAGCCGCCTTCAAGCGATCACATATCAACTTCACCTTCTCGGTGGTTCCCTTAAGTAACTCGGGCATCGGCACAAGTTTCTGTCCGGCCTCGGCCCAACATATCGGGGTCCTACACTTCCTACCATACAAAGCCTCATAGGGTGCCATCTGTATGCTCGACTGAAAGCTGTTGTTGTACGCGAACTCCACTAATGGTAGGTGTTTCTCCCATGACCCCTGAAAGTCAATGATACAACACCTCAACATATCCTCCAATATCTGAATCACCCTCTCTAACTGCCCATATGACTGCGGATGATACGAAGTGCTGAAGTTCAACCATGTGCCCAAAGCTCGATGCAGACACTCACAAAATCTAGAGGTAAATCTCGGGTCTCGATCTGACACAATCGACTTCGGTACCCCATGTAGTCTCACAATCTCACGAATATACAATTCGGCCAACTTGTCCAATGTATAGGTAGTATGAACCGGTATGAAATGAGCACACTTGGTGAATCTATCTACAACCACCCACACCGAATTTTTCTTCGAAGGAGTCAACGGAAGTCCTGACACAAAGTCCATAGTGATGCGCTCCCACTTCCACTCTGGAATTTTCAACGGTTGCAACAACCCTGAGGGAAACTGGTGCTCAGCCTTGACTCTCTGACAAACCATGCATCTACTTACGAACTCGGCTACATCCTTTTTCAAACCAACCCAATAATACTCTTCCTTTAATCCTCGATACATCTTCGTGCTACCCGGATGCATAGAAAAAGGGCTATTGTGAGCCTCACTCAAGATCGTACGCCTCAACTCGGCATCCTCCGGAACCACTATCCTATCCTTGAAACATAGGATCCCATTCTCTCCAAAACAATACTCAGTAGGCCTGTCTTCGGCTATATCTTGCACGTGAGGTGCCAAGGACTCATCTCGCAACTGCTTCTCACGGATCAACTGAATCAATGATGGCTTAGCTTGAAGCTCGGCCACTAATCCACCATCCGTGGACACACTCAACCTCGCAAACATTGCTCGCAACTCAACGGCCACCTTCCTACTCAAGGAATCGGCCACCACATTTGCCTTGCCCGGATGATACTCTATGGTAAGGTCATAATCTTTAAGGAGCTCTAACCACCTTCGTTGCCTAAGATTCAACTCCCTCTAGGACATCAAATATTTCAAACTCTTGTGGTCGGTGTACACAGTGCACTTCTCACCATAGAGATGGTGTCTCCAAATTTTCAACGCAAACACCACTGCAGCCAACTCTATGTCATGTGTGGGGTAATTCTTCTCATGAACCTTCAACTGTCGGGAAGCATATGCCACTACCTTACCTCCTTGCATAAGCACACAACCTAGCCCCACGTAAGATGCATCACTGTAAATTACAAACTCTCTCCCCGGCTCGGGCTGAATCAAAATGGGAGCTTCGGTCAAAGCTTTCTTCAATTTCTCAAACGCTTCTTGTCTCGCATCTGACCATTCGTACGAAACATTCTTCTGTAGTAACTTGGTCAACGGAGCCGCTATTCTGGAGAACCCCTCAACGAACCTTCTATAGTACCCCGCCAAGCCTAGGAAACTGCGGATTTCTGTCACTGATTTTGGTTGCTTCCAATTCACAATGGCTTCAATCTTCTTGGGATCTACACTAATCCCACTAGCTGAGATCACGTGACCTAGAAAGACCACCTCTCTAATCCAAAACTCACACTTACTTAGCTTGGCATACAACTGATTCTCAAGTAGGGTCTGAAGCACTAACCTTAAGTGTTCATCGTGCTCCTCTTCGGTCCTAGAGTACACTAGGATGTCATCAATAAACACTACCACAAACCTGTCCAAGAACTTATGAAACACCCGGTTCATCATATCCATGAAGGCTGCTAGAGCATTGGTCAGCCCAAAAGGCATCACCAAAAACTCATAATGCCCGTATCGTGTACGAAAAGCTGTCTTTGGTATGTCCACATCCTTTACCTTTAACTGATAATACCCAGACCTCAAATCAATCTTTGAAAACACGGAAGCACCCCTCAACTGGTCTAGCAAGTCATCTATCCTTGGCAAGGGATATTTGTTTTTCACCGTCACCTTATTCAACTGTCTATAGTCTATGCACATTCTCATGCTACCATCCTTCTTTTTCACAAACAAGACCGGAGCACCCCACGGGGAAACACTAGGCCTAATAAAGCCTCTGTCAGTCAACTCCTGAAGCTGTGTCTTCAACTCTTTCAACTCTTTCGGTGCCATTCTATACGGAGCAATCGACACCGGTGCGGAATCAGAAAATGTCTCAATAGCAAACTCAACTGCTCTGTCTGGAGGCAAGCCTGGTAGTTCTTCCGGAAAAACACTCGGAAAATCACACACAGTCCTGATGTCCTGAGGTCTCACCTCACTCATATCCGGGTTCATTACGTAAGCCAAATAAGCCTGACACCCTGAACTCAACAACCTTTGAGCTTCCAAAGCCGAAACCACGTTGGACAAAAACTTAACATTCTCCCCAACTACCACAACCTCAAAGTCATCGGTAAGCCTCAAAGATACTCTCTTAGTCTCAAAGTCAACCCTAGCTCTATGCTCTACAAGCCAATCCATGCCCAAAATCACATCAAAGCCATAAAAGGGTAGCTCCATCATGTCTACCGGAAATACTTGGCCCTGAATCATCAAGGGGCACCTACTATACACTTTCCTAACTACCACTGTATCACCAAAAGAGCTAGTGACATTTACACCTACCTCTAGCCGATCACAAGGTAATCCTAATGACCTCGCATGCTCACCCAGAATATACGAATGTGTTGACCCCGAATCTATTAGAGAAAGCAAACTCAAAGACTGTAATGTGAAGTTACCTGCAATGACATCAATGTCATTCCCAGCCTCTCGCTGAGCGTACACTCTAGCCGGTCCTCCTCCCTCGGGCTGGACTGCTACCACATGAGCCAAGTTCCTCTGACCCTCATTCCTTGGCTGGAAGTTCCCACGGCCGCGCCCACGACCTCTCTGATGCTCAAAACCCCTCGCTGGAGCCGGTCCTCCTCTAACTGGGTGTGGACAATCACGCTTCAAATGATCTCGGGAGCTATAGTTCCAACACGCCCCAAACATACCCATGCACTCACCTGGGTGGCGTCTCCCGCATCTAGTGCACTCCGGGATGTGTCCAACAGCCCCTTGGCCCTGACGGCCCTGACCATGGTTACCACCCCTAGGCCTCGTATCCGGCTGGTACCTCCTATCCCTATGCCTCTTGGCATGATCTCTATCCCAGTTCGCATGTCTCTTCCCGGAGTCAGACCCACCAGCACGTGCTCTAGAGCTTAGGTTTTGCTCTACATCCTTGGCCCTAGAAACCAAGACATCGAACTCAGTGTAGTCGGCGGCCAACATGTAGGTCTTCACATCAGTAGTCAACCCATATCTGAAACGCTCACATCGCTCCTTCTCATCCGGAATAACTCTGGCGCGTACTGGCTCAACCTCACAAACTGGATCTCATACTCGGACACGGTCCTATTGCGTTGAACCAAAGCCATGAACTCCCTTTTCTTTTCATCCAAGTATCGAACTCCGAGGTACTTCCTCTTGAAAGCATTCCTGAAAAACTCCCATGTGACATCCACCTCGGCCATACCAGAAATAGCAGTGGTCCACCAAGTATAAGCGTCTCCCTGAAGCAATGAGACAATGCATCCCAACTTACGGGCATCCGAACACTCCATCTGACCCAAGATGCGAGTAGTGCTCTCAAGCCACCCTTCCGAACCCTCCGGAGACAACCCACGAAACTCAACTGCCCCAAAATTACGAAGCCTCTCTAGGGGTAATCCTGTCCCCGCACCCTGAGCTGGTGCCGCAGCTTGCATACCAGCCAAAGCTGTCTGAAAAGCTCCGGCTATAGTCTGAATCAAATGAGCCACATCTGGGCCTGCTTGACCTTGGCCCGCTTGAGCCCCATTACCTCCCACATTAGCCTCAGCCTGAGGTCCATTACCATCACCTCCGACATTTCCCCCATTACCACCGGGAGCATTAAGAGCAGGAGGCGCGTTCTCGGGTGCCTGGTCACCCGCCCTAGGCCGTCCCCTCGGTCTCACCATAGCAATTAAAGTAATCTAAAACAACAAACACACAACAACAAAGGAACGTTAGGTTAGCAAGGGGCAAAGGACTCCGGTTCTCAAGCTCTTTAAACCAAAACAATTTTCCCTTTTTATTTTGACAACAATGCCTAACAATGGGGACTCAAACCAACTCTCCAACAACAGAAAAGTCACCATAGCATGCATACATACACCGTGCTAAAACAAAATTTAGACAGGCATGGAAAAAACACTCATAATACCCTAACTTACCTCACTTACCTGCCCGAGGTCTCGGAAACCTCAGGCTCTGATACCAATAAATGTAACCCCATCGTCCCGGTCTGGCCGGATGACCGGTCCAAGTGGGCTACACGGGGAAAACCGAAGTGAAACCCGTTAAGGCTCCCCTTCGGTTAGCAACCCTATATTTTTTTTTAATTTAATCTTGTCTAGAGGAGTATTAAAGTCCTAAGTGATCAAACAGCGGAACAACATACACGAAACAATCGAACGAACCCAAAACACATCCAAAAGCCCAATTTTTAAGCTTATCTGCAGGAGGTATCGATACCCAGAAGGGGTGTATCGATACACCTTGACTAAGTCAAACGGTCATGGTCAACCCGTGGAGACCGTATCGATACACCCAAAGAGTGTATCGATACCCTCCTCAAAGGTTGACTTCTCACGGTCAACGCTAAGATGACCGTACCGATACGCCTGAGACCGGTATCGATACCAAGTTGGACAGTAGCTCCAGTGACCAAAATGGTATCGATACGCCTCCCCGCGTATCGAAACGAAAGGCCTTGAATAAGAAGGTCGTATCGATACGGGTCTAACTGTATCGATACCCCTGCTCTGCAACTCCTTACTT
Organism: Hibiscus tridactylites; assembly: GCA_958450335.1. Taxonomy (NCBI): domain Eukaryota; kingdom Viridiplantae; phylum Streptophyta; class Magnoliopsida; order Malvales; family Malvaceae; genus Hibiscus; species Hibiscus tridactylites. The sequence continues at coordinate 59,923,141 of OY288271.1, forward strand.
CACTACTTGGTAACATCATGTAAGGTTCTAGATGCACATTTGGACACTCCTAAGCACACACAATCATACATACAACAAACCACAATCAGGACTTGACATGAGGGGCATTTAATCTAACATAAACATACAAATCAAGGCTCCATACAAGTCCACAAGAAGCATACTTGGCAAGCATAAGACATCAATCACAATGTAGTCAAGCATAAGGCATACATAGGCCAACATCATACAAGTTTAGGCATATGCAAATAACCCACATAAGAAGCATAGGGCAAAATCTAAGAAGCAAAGCATACACAACATGAGTTTAACAATTTCAAGCATAACCTCCTAAGGAGTTTGACCCCAACTCCTAACACTCTACACCCCATTGTTTAGGCATTATTACAAAAGCAAACCATACTTAAACTTGCTTGAGAACTCCAAAAGCTCCTCCCTCGCCCTCTCGCCTCCCGAACTTTAACGATCTGCACGTTGGAAACAAAAAGAGCATAAGCAATCTAGCTTAGTGAGAGAGGCTCTACAATTCACAACATGCAGTTTTACAAATCACGATTTATATGCAAGAAAGCAATGGATGCACGAGGGTTTATCTCAACCACAACATTGGTTTGCACAAGCGCAACCAACATACACTTACGGTGGGACTACACATCACCGTTTCGACTAGTGGATTTCCAATGGGACTACACATCAAAGTACTACCCTACTAGTCACTACCGGTGGGACTACACATCACCGTAGTTTAGACCACCATCACGTGAGGCACGAACACAACACGACTACAACCTTAACAACTTAAGATGCATTCAATAATCATAACGTATACACAATCAACATATCACACAACATGAGAGTAGAGAGGCTTACACACGGGTTTAGGTGACCTCTCAAGGTTCCACCCAAACCCCAAAAGATCCTTATCGTGCACAATGTAAAACCAAATAATTCTACTCACCGTTGCTACCCAAGAGAAGATCGAAGACCGAGCTCAAGACTCCGAAATCCCCGGGTTTGCCCCCGAAGCTTCACCAACCAAATTCCTTGTTTCTAAGCATTCCAACACCAAGCAAATAACCCCAAATCAGTCCATGTTCTAAAATAATCAACCCGGATAAAATACTAAGTACAATACATCAATTTTTCCATTGAAACAAGATCAATTTTCCAAAAATCCGAGCAGCCCTTAAGCACCCTTCAAAACCATTGATTCCAACCCTCAATTTACTCCCAAAAGCCTCCAAAACATCACTCACATATAGCCTAACCACCAGCCCTCAAGATTCCACCTTAAAAACCCTCAAAACCCAACTTAAAACCTCCCAAAAACCCCATTTTCACCCAAGTCCGAAAATTCCATAAAACGTTGTGAAAATCGGTTTTGTTGGACCCTTTTAGTTGTAGGCAACTCATATGAGTTAAACAAATAGAAAGCTTAAGTTAAAGACTCCAAAGGCAACATTTTTAATCCAAAAATCCTTTAAACCTCCAATCTCAAAACATGTCTAAAAATGAAAACAAATGGTATTAACTTGTAGGGAATAACAAGGGTAAGTCAAAAACGTGTTTACCTTTGCGAAATTCTTCAAAACGAGCAAGACATTTGATGGAATAGTAACCTAAGGAGAGGGGGGTTCTTTTGACGTTGGAGTGAATAGTGGAGAGAGGGGAAGAAGATGACTCAAAGTATTATTTTAGGCTTATTTGAAATTAAAAGGCTAAAGACTTAAATGCCCTTAATGAATCAAGGGAATTACAATGGATGACACCCATGGCCAATTGGGCTTGTTTTGGGAAATGGTCCAACTAAATTCTATTTGTCTTAAAACCTGAGGCCCAAGCCATTATTTTATTATTTAAAATTTGGAACCGTAACCCGAACTATTTTTAAATTATTATTTTCACCCGACCCCCGAACCCGGGTGTTACAATCACGCTCAATAACCTAAGTATACTAAAATCCCAAGGCAAGAGGAAAAAGATCAATGCAAGGAGAATTCCCCGATGTGTGAGGACTAACTAGAACCTCTGAATCGAGAGCATGGCGGTAAGAAAGAATGACCAATACTTGATGAGCCTAAACAACAAATTACCACAGCAACGATTAAGGAGCCTGAATAGAGCAATGCCACGACAACATTCAGTGAGGCTGAGAAAAGTAATGGCTACAAAAAATTTTAAGGAACCTAATGCCCAGAATATTACAACAATGTTGATGCTGAAGCACAAATCTGTAGATTGTTCTTATCCACATTTGCCACGACAATTACACAACTACATGCAGGGTCAACAAGATGGCAATACTTTGTTAATGGAATGTGAGCAGGTAATGATTGAACCCTTGGAATTCTTTACAAAATCACCTCATCCATTGCAAGTATTTCTTGAGGAACCATCACTTCTAGATTTAAATCTGTCGAAAGTACGATATGATTGTTTGGGAGACGACAATCTATCCATAGTGATTCCCACCAATATTAGTGATGCACCAAAATCTCTAAAGATGGAGATGTTTGGAATGTATAAAATAAGTATTGGTTTGATGCCTAGAGATTTTCAGAAAATCGGTCATTACCTTGACTTACATCAAGTTTTGGCAGAGGATTCCACATCAATTGGCTGGAGCAGCAATTGCCATGACAACGAAGGCTACATCCAAATATAATGGAAGTCTACGAGAATGAGTTTAATGCCCCGGTTTTGGGCCTAGGAGTTTTTAAAAGTGGTTTAGGGTCCAGTCAACCTAGACTAGAGATTCGGGTTAGTTCAGGAGTGGTTCAGGGAAAACGTGGTTCGGGAAGTGATAAAATTATGGAAAAATTCCTAAAATCCTCTTTTATGTTATGAATATTTATCTATGTGGATGTCTATCATGATTATAACTTTATCAAAGGAGTTTGATTTATTTATTATTAGGAATATTATCTCTATGAATTAGAGTTTAATGTATTATGTACTTCTTATGCCTATAAATAGATGATTCATTGAAGGCATTGTATACAAGTCTATATTTGAGAATAATACAAATCTCCTTCTTTCTCTCATCTCTTTGTTCTTCTTGTTCTTCTTTATTTTATTCACAACATGTTATCAGCACGAGACTCTAATCAACTGAGGTCTTCATCGTTATAATTCAAAAGAAGTTACCAGGAAGAATTCGATTATAGAATAAACCAAAGATAAGTTTTTTTTTCTCCTTATTTTTTTAGTTATCGATTGTCTTTCTCTTTATATTTTAACTTTGTTTTAATTTTTGAAAATTTTGGAAGTATGTTTGATTTTATTCAAACATTGGAAAGCGATAAATTTGTGGCTTCTCACAAACCAAAAGACGAATCGACAGAGACGAAGAGGTTGCGTTTGGTGTAAATTACGTGTGTTTTCTCTTGTTCCTAAAAGGGTTAATTAGCAGTATGCTTATTCATACTTTTACTTATATGATTATATTTGATATTTTTCATATTATTATTTATGTCATTTTATTTGGTAAAAGTTAATATTTTTAATCGTGTTTTAAGTTTTACATGATACGCTTAAATGGCTTGGAAAGAGATGTGATATAAAGTGACTATGAGAAGCTATCTCGGTCATATGCTATGTCTCCATTGTCCACGAGAGAAAAATCAATATCGATAAATTTTGGTTTTATTTTTATTCTTTATATTATTATTTTAAAGTGTGATAAATCATGATGATTTTGAATTTACAAGAAGATTATTATAAAGTTTATATTTGCTCGAAAACAATATTTCTTCTTCGTTGAAAAACTTGACCATATACTTCTCCCAATTTCAAGTTACGAAAATTCTTCTTGATCCAAAAAGTTTTATGGGAGACATTCCTTGAAGTGAATGCAAAGCATGATGTTTATTCCATGCGATTATCAATGATGGGGCATTCCCTGAAGTGAATGCAAGCATGATGTTTATTCCATGCAATTATCAATGATGGGGCATTCCCTGAAGTGAATGCAAGCATGATGTTTATTCCATGCGATTATTGGATCTGTTTCATTCCCTAAAGTGAATGCAAACATGGTAAATCATTATTCAATTAGAGACATAATTTCGATATAATCCAAGTATAATTGGCTGGACATCCCGTTCTGCGAGGCTACTGGTCTCAAAGGAGGTTTTTAAAGGACCTTGTGGACAGGTTTAACAATGTCGCGTACGAGGATTAAATCTTTGTTCTCTATGATAAGGATATGTGAAAAAGGTTTTAAAGGTCCATTGGCTCTACTCCATTCCCTGAAGTGAATGTGAGATTATATTATGGAAGGAATAAAAAATCACATTAAAAGTTGTGGTCGTGGTCGAGGCTATGAATATACACATGAAAAATATAGTCGTTTTAAGAATACTTCTACCCGCTGGTAGAGAAGTTATAAGGATGACAAGAGTGATAAAGATCATTCTAAGGAAGTGAAATCCCTTTACCAATGTGATGTTATAAACCAATGGTTTTGTACTTGTCAAACGCCAAAGTATTATGGACTTTATCCATAATTATGAATGATAAATGAAATAAAATATAAACAAAATTTGTTTATGAAGAAAATAATTATGGCGTTATTGGTCCAACTCAATTGGATATTGTTAATTTTCTCATAACCCTTGAAGAGAATAATTTACCATTTATTTTATTTCCCTTATAACTTCTAACGGGAATAATTGGTTTTTTTATTTATTTTATTTTTTTATGTTAATTCGTTTTATTTATTATTTATTTATGTTAGTTTGTTTTATGTTTATTTATTTCACATATTATTTATTTACGCTTTATGTTAATTTATTATTTGAAGAATATGATTACTTCCGGAATAAAATATACAATGAATTGTGGCTATTTATGCCTAGAATTGTGGCTATTTATGCATAGCAGATAATGCAAGTACTCATATTGTACTTAAGCATAATAAATATTTTTCCCATTTAAATGCAAGGGGAAATATGAGTAGTATTTCTCAAAGTACTAAAATATCAATACTTCAGAAGAGCACTTGAAAGTTTATCTCTGATAGATAATCGACTTGATATGATGTACTATATTTTATATTTTTCATTCCTCGAAGTAAATGATACAAAGTACATATTTTCATTACCTGAAGTAAATGAAACAAAGCACATTTTGAAAGGTGCACAATTATGCATTTATCGATTAAAATGCAAGAGAATAGTGTGAGTACTATATCCGGAAGTACTAATATCACAAAAGGCTCTGGTTGAGCAAAAATGTTATTGTCAAATGGAACTTTATTCCATATTCACATTGCGTTATACTCGTCAAAGTCATAAAGAGAGCAATATGAGTTCGAAAAATATCTCCTTGGAAATTATAGATAACATATGTTATCAATTGGCATTTGAAATAAGCCAATATGAATATAAGTTCTGGTAGCCAAAAAGTCAGTTGAAAGCCCTAGGAGAGCTATATATTGCTACCAAAAGATAATTTCAATTGAAAGCTCCGAAAGAGCTAAATATATTCCTATTTAAAGGAACAATTTTGATGGTCGTACTAGACATGTACAAGTAAGATTGAATTACATGTTATGGTAAACAAGAAGTTTACAAATTCAGAGATATATACACACATATATATAGTTGGCATGATTGGTTAGACCATCCTGATCAATAATGGTGCAGAAATTATTGAGATTTACATGCACATGTATTAAAAGAACCTGTAGTTCTTGTGGTGCTTATTCTCAAAGGAATGGATTAAATTCCACTTATTAAAGAACGTGAAGTTCTTGTGTTGCTTAAAGGAATTGATTAAATTTCACTTACTAAAAGAACTTGAAGTTCTTGTGTTGTTTGTTCTCAAAGGATATAGATGATCCCACTTACCAAAAGAATTAGAACTTAAAGTTCTTGTACTGAAGTTAAGACTGTATGTCTTGCATATCTGAACGAAATATGGGCCCATATTTCCACAAATGTGGAAAGTTTTATATGATTTTAGTAGATGCATCTACATTGTTTTATCGACTTACAACCAGAAGTTTGTGAGATTGATTCTAAAAGATTCAGATTATGTAGTTAGACTATTCGTCTTGAAAAGCTAGTGGGTTTATATTTTAGGCTATATCAGTTGTTACAAAGCCTATTGATTATGAAAAATATAGTTTAGCAAAATTTCAATTGGATGCCTCCCATTTAATAGCTAAACTATGAGAACAAAAGAGTTATTATTTATATGGTGTTTCCATATAGCAACACTTATACGCATCAAGCCAACGAGTTATAATAAACTCCCCGTTATGATTAGTTTTTGGTCAGAAACCATACATTTCCCATTTTATGATTTTTGAATGTGCGATATGAATTGCTCCACCACAACGCACAAAATGGGTAAATAAAAAGGGTTGAGAATATATATTGAGTACGAGTCTTCTTTTATGTTTAAATTCTTAAACATTAATTGAAGAATCATTTATGACATTATTTTTCTCAACATCAGGGGGAGATAATAATCAGCTGGATAGAGGAAAATGAATTATCATGATCTAGATCCTCGTATATGAACTAGAAGTTCATAAGATAATTCATGTTATTACATGTCAACTACCAGACATATTTACTGACCCAATGAAAGTAATTAAGTCTCATATACCAGTTGAAATGCTCTAAGTTTAAATTACATGTTAGAGTGAGAGAATGTAAATCATGCCTGAAGCATGATAGTTGAAATGGTTCCAATGATCAAAATTCTCGTAAATAGAAAGTAATATGAGATGGTCATATATTGGAGGCGGGTGCTCTTGAAGAGACCCAAGACATAACAAATAATAAAACTCTATAAGAGTTTTAGGTACCTGAAATAAAGATTGAAATCTTGAAGAGATCTCGATGAGTTATGTCATTACGAGAATGAAACCAGAAAATTTGAAAGTTGTCGACAACGATTTTACAAACAATTTTACATAAAATACTTCTATAGAAGTAAAGAAAGAAATCGAGGATCTTGTATAAAATCTATCCAGAAGTATAGATATTAAATTGGCCGATGTTGAAAGACGCTTTGAACTTCTAAAATAGAAGTATTTGTACCAACAGTCCAAACACCTAAAGGTGTAATGCAAGTAAGGCACAAATAAGTAGTCGTAAATACGACTTGAACTATGATTTATGAAAAGTTTAATTACTTCATAGTGGATGCAATTACTTTGGCAGTTATGAAAATTTTGCATGCGTCTAATTATTTGTGGATCCATATTTATCCTTGAAGGATCTAAAATGCTATAAGCATTTGGAAATTTCTGAGGAAATTTTTTTAGACATGTCTCATGAATATTTTGGCGCATTTGGTATAATCGCCTTAGTGAATACTAATTGAGAAAATACTATAAGAATGATCAGTTTTCCTTATGTATTTTATAAAGGAGTTTGGATCAAGATCCATTATGATAATTTTAGAACTCCTAAAGAGCTTCAAATTGGAAACTCATGAAGTACTTTCAATACAAGTACTTGAATCTTGACATCAAGTTTATCTCGACCTGAAGATCGAACATTTTTATATATTTCTTTTGTCTATGAATAGACATAAGCTGAAAGAATCTTAAAGAAGATTCAATATGAATAGAGCATATCTATTGAGTATCCCAATAGTTGTAAGATTGTTGGATGTGATTAAAGATAATTATATTTTTTTCTTGGTCTTGAAGCACTATATGTTAGTTGGTCAAGAAATATCTATGATTATACAAAGATCATTACATTTAGATCTTCAAACATTCGTTGATGCCTCCTCAAATGTCATAGAAATAATTGTTATGCACGATGCCAACAAAAAAATGTGTTTGGCTAAGACCATTGACCCAACATATCCAAAAGATATGTGGATTTACTTTTACAAGATATGATAAAAGCTATCTTGTGTGAAGATAATGCAAGATGTTTATCTCAGTTTGAAAGTGGATACATCATGTAACATATTACTCTAAAGTTTCATCCCTCACGATCTTTAGAAAAATGATATTCAAGATTAAATTATGAAGATGCAAAGATCTTCTGTGATGTTTGCATGAGGGGGAGTAAATACGCGTTGCACTCTTTTTTTCTTAACCGAGGTTTTGTCCCAATGGGTTTTTCCTGGTAAGGTTTTTAATGAGGCAACATGTTATGCGTATCAAAGATGTGTGTACTCTTTTTCCTTCACTAAAGAATTTTTTCCCACTGGGTTTTTTTATCTTAGTAAGGTTTTAACGAGGCACCTTATCTTTATAGACATCCAAGGGGGAGTGTTATGAATATTTATCTATGTGGATGTCTATCATGATTAGAACTTTATCAAAGGAGTTTGATTTATTTATTATTAGGAATATTATCTCTATGAATTAGAGTTTAATGTATTATGTACTTCTTATGCCTATAAATAGATGATTCATTGAAGGCATTGTATACAAGTCTATATTTGAGAATAATACAAATCTCCCTCTTTCTCTCATCTCTTTGTTCTTCTTGTTCTTATTCTTGTTCTTCTTTATTTTATTCACAACATTTTAATATATATATATATATATATATATAAAGGATTGGTGAAGCCAACTTTGGAAAATGAGTTTTGGAAAGTAGACATTTTGGTTTAGTGACTAAAACGCAGAAATGAAAAACTATTTTTAAAGGATTTTTGAAAGAGGGCCAAAGTTTAGAATCTTTAGGAAGCTAATATGATATTAATAAGCTATTCCTTAATTGGCCATATTTTAAATGTGTTTAATTAAAATAAATATAGAAAGATTTTGATTAAAAGGGATTTAGCTTTTACAAAATCTATTTTTGACGTAACTTCCATTTTCTCTCTTTTCTCATCATCCAAACATCTCTTTTCTCTCAAAACTTCTAGAGATTTTCATCTTTCCATTTCACTTTGATTTGCAAATGATTTTCTTGGTGTTTCCTCCATTTATCTCAAAGGATTCTTGAAGGTTTTTCAACAAATCTTGCCAATTGAAGGAATAGGCAAAGGATAGAGGTAATTTTCGTTCAACTCCTTTAATCAAGGTTCTTTATTGAAATTCCCAAGTATTTGGCTCTCTAATTATGTTTCTTAACAAAGTTTCATGATTAATTTGATGAAAATGGTTAAATCAAGCTTAAATGGTGATTTTGAATGATTTTCGTTTTGGATCTATTTTGGATGGGTTATGATTGATTTTAATCATGTTTTGGACTTTAAATAATGTTGAAATAAAGGTTTTATCATATTAATCCCGAAACTAGCTGGAACTCTAGTTGTTTATGTTAGTAGATTTGGGTTTTTTTGCGGTGATTAAGTGAAATTGGGGTTACTAGAGGTATAAGGATGCAAATAGGTTGATTTTGGATGTTAATTGATGATTAAAAATGGATGAAAGTGTTAGGTTTTTGGCTGGGCTGAGTTTGTAGTGTAATCGAAGGTGTTTTCGGTTGTTTTGGATAGACGTTTTGGTGTTTTTGGGTAGAGAAACGTGATAGATTTGGTTGCTGGAGATTTTAATGCATTGAGATGCATTAATCCTCTGTTCTTGTGTGGTATAAACAGGGGAGAACATATCAGAAGTGATCAGTGAAGTTTTGTGAGCTTCGAATGCTTGGATTCACGTCGGCTAGTCAAGTTTGCGTGTGTCGGTGAGTGAGAACGTGGATTTTAGTTTTGTAATGCTTTAAAAGATGATTTGAGAACTTAGTGGCAAGCTTGAAATGCTTAACTAAGTTCAGAAGTAAGTGAAAGCAATTTCCCTCTTTGTTGTGCTATTATGTGATGTTTTATGCACTGTTTTGATTTAAAGGATTTACCTACTGTTAAAGCATGTTTAAAAGAATGTGGTTACTATTTTTATTGATGTGATGTTGAATGATGCACATGGTAAGTGATCATTGTGAGTATATGATTTATACTTGTGTTTTAAGCATGATTTAATGCTTGGATATATGATTTATTGTTGATGCTTTAAAAATAGTGAGGTATGTGCTTAAATGTGTATTATATTGGCAAGTGATGTTGTGAAAATAGTTTATAAATGATATCGAATATAGTTAGTCGGCTATAGGATTGAGTGCACTATAAAAAGTCGCATTGGATGTCTAGGGGTTGGTGTCTCGTGTCTCCGTCCGATTACCCTAACGATCGAGGAGGTTGGTGTCCCGTCTCTCGTTAGTGGTTAAGCATCTAACCAATGATTGGGTTGTGAATGTATCAATTATGGTTAAGATGGATTGAAGTGTCGAGTAGACACTTGTTGAATCTGTGTATACAATATGTTGTTTTGAAATATGAAACTGTTTATTGATCACTTTAAGCCAATATAATTGATGGTGTATCATGAAATAATTTATGTTGCATAATGTGGTTTATGCGCATTTTACTCTTTAAGCTTTGCATATGGTAGCTATGCATGGCAAGGCTTAAATTGAGTGTGGAATTAAAACTTGTTGTTGATTGATGATACATGTAGCATGAGATTTAATATGTTGATTTTTGTTTAAGGAAAGTGCATGGTTTTAAAATGACATGAAGGTTTTCAAATGATGTTTTGGGAAATTGAAATGAGATTTCCATGCGGACATGGAAAATGGTTTTAATGCATTGATGGTGTTTTGTTTCTGAGCCTCCTCACTAAGTCTTGTGTGTTTAGGCTCTCATTTTTTCATCAACGCAAATAATTGAGGTTTTAGAGGTAGAAAGGGATCAGACTTCGCTTACAAAAGTATATTTCGGTTAGACTATATGTAATAAGGGCAATGAGGGATCCGTTGTGTTGTCGAGAGATTTATGTAAACTCCCTTTTGAGCAAGTTTGGTTTGATGTTTTAGACTTGTAAATGACCTTTGGTATTTTGTTTATTCTTTGCATTTTGGTATCTTGCTTGGCTTGTCACTATGTTGCATGCTTATAGTTTACCTTTGATGCAAATTTCCATATTTTGATGATGAGTATGCCTTGAATATTTGAGGATTGATTTTTAGATATGTTGTATGCATGTTGGGATGATTATGAATGCATTGAAGTGTGAAAAAACAACAAAAAGTGTCATTACAGTCCCAAGTGTTTCGGTACTCTCAAGTTTGTATAGAAATGGTGAGCCTAAAATGGCCTAGGGGTTTCGAAACAGGGAATAGTGTTTTGATACGGGTTCACTTAATTTGGCTACTAGAAGTTCGTGTTCCGAAACATGTTTGAGGTTGTATCAAAACGGCCTCGTGTACCGGAACACCTAGACTTGTTCTGAGATAAGGTGTTTCGATACAGGGCACTTGGTTCCGAAACGCCCTACTGTTAAGTTGGTTATTGGAATCTTTTGAAGTTCTATTTTTTATGTTTTAGTCCCTGAATGTTATGCATGCAATTAAATGAGCTTGGATGGTCGTTTTGAGCTGAGACTTGACACATTGGCATGTAATATGACTAAGTAAAGGTTGGCAACTTTAAAAATTGAAAAAGTCCTTGTATTTTACTAAAATTACAAAATGTTCTCTAAAACGTGTTCGAATCCATTTAAGTGCCTAATCGATGTGTGTTTGTGATGTTAACCGTTCCGCTACGAGCCTTTACACATAGGTTAATGTCGAGCATCTAGACACGATAAAAAAAATTAGGGTTGTTTATTGAGGTAAACCTTCCCTATTTACTTCAATATTCCATGTGTGACCTGTTCGGTTCGGTCTTTTGCCTAGACCGGGTCGAGGGTGTTACATTTGGTGATATCAGATCCAGGTTACGAAAGAATGGGACGATGGTAAGTTATTGGTAAGTTGATGTGATGTGATTCCAAGTGAATGATGATGTTTGCTTTGTACAGTGATTGTTATAATCATGTTGCTGATGAATAAATGATATTGATGCGATGCATGATGGTTGTGATGTATGTGTTTTGTTATATACATGATGATGTTGTGGGCTGAATCTGATTGATTGTGGTGCATGGTGCTTGTGTTATGTATGTTGTTTGCCTTATGCTATGCTTGGGGAAATTGGGATACATATTTCCTTATACTGGCCTGATTTCTTTGTCTTGTTTTATTATCATGCTTTAATTATAATAACACAATGGGACTGAGGAGAGAGTTACAGTCGGGTACGATTGCTGCAGCCGGAGGGCAGGAAAATCAAGAGAACGAGGTTCCTCGTGGTTGGAATTTACCTCCTCCACCACCTCCACCAGGGGGTGAGAAGCAAGACCAGCGTGAGCAAGCTGGGCATATGTTGGGTGATTTGACGCCTCTAGTTCAGACGATGATTGGAGCATTCTAGACTGCTATTGCTGGAGTGCAAGTGCAAGCACATGCTGCTGGGAAAATAGGGTTGTCGTTAGGACGCTTGCGTAGTTTGGGCGATGTTGAGTATCGTGGCTTATTGCCCGAGGCTTGGATGGCTAGTACGATCTATATTTTGGATCAGATGGGGTGCAATGATGCACGTAAGCTGGGATGTGTTGTTTCGTTGTTGCAAGGTGATGCTTACAATTGGGTGACGACTGTAATTGTGGCTATGGAGCCTAATGGGGTGGATTGGGAGTTCTTCCAAGCCGCCTTTCAGAAGAAGTATCTAGGAGTTAGATACATGGATGAAAAGAAACGCGAGTTTATGTCTTTGGCTCAAGGTAGCATGACTATGACTGAGTATGAGGTTCAGCTTGTTCGTTTGAGCATGTATGCTCCTGAGTTGGTGCCAAGTGATAGGCATCGTTGTGACAGTTTTCATTATGGTTTGGTGCAAGAGGTGAAGAATTTTTTGTTGGCTTCTAATTACACGGATTTTGATGTGTTGGTGGCACGAGCCAAGGATATCGAGCAGTGTCTGGGTTTGACTTCTCGTGTGGATGGTTCTAGCTCTGGTAATAGAGCTGCAGATTTTGGTCTTGGAGGTGGAAAGAATAGGAGGCATCGTGATAAGAAGTTTCACTCTGACACGAAGCGAGGAGGGGGAAGGCCTGGATGTGGAGCGTATGGTTAGGGTGCTCAGGCTAGATTTTCTTTTAATTCTTGTTGGGTATGTGGATCGGGTGAGCATATGAGGCGAGACAATCCTCGTTTGGCTCGAGAGGCCCATTTTCCTGCAGCTGTGGTAGCTAACTCTTGTTGGAGTTGTAGTTTGACTGACCATTTAAGACGTGATTGTCCACTATTGGCTGGAGGTGGTCAGGTTAGAGCACCAGCTGTTTCACCACAATGAGGTTATGGGCACGGTCGTGGTAACTTCTGGCGTAGGGAGGATGGTCAGAGAGCTGTAACACATGTTGTGGCTGTTCAACCTAAAGGTGGTGGTCCTGCGAGGGTGTACACACATCGCGAGGGACACAATGACACCGATGTGATTGCAGGTACTTTCATTTTGCAATCCTTGTCATTTTTATCTTTGATTGATTCTGGTTCTACACATTCATACATCTTGAGTGAGCATGCATATTTTCTTGATATTCCTGTTGAGGTGTTAGATGTGGGAATGCATGTAACTAGTTCCTTTGCTGAAACTGTTGTCATGAGAAGGTTGTTTAGGAGATGTCATTTGTCCGTTCAAGGTCATGTGTTTGTAGTTGATTTAATGGAATTGTCTTTCTATGGTTTTGATGTAAACCTTGGGATGGATTGGTTGTCTGAGCATATGGTTGTGGTTGATTTCGATGCTAAGCGAGTTACCTTGAAACTTGCTGATAATTACAAAGTGGTAATCGTGGGTGAGAATGTGAAATTCTTGTCCAATGCAATTTTGGCTCTAGAAGCGAGTCGATTGATGGGATTAGGATGCAAGGTTTTCATAGCTTATGTGATGAATCCAGGATCAAAGGAAGTATGTGTGCAGGATATACGTAAGGTATGTGATTTTTCAGGAGTATTTCCAGAAGAGTTTTTTTGGGTTGCCACCAAATAGAGAGGTTGAGTTTGACATTGAGTTGTATGAAAATACGACTCTAGTGTCTATTTTCCCTATCAAATTGCACCGAAAGAGTTGAAGAAGTAGAAGACACAACTTTAGGAGTTTCTTGACTGATGGTTCATTAGGCCTAGTGTTTCACCTTGGGGTGCACCAGTTTTGTTTGTGAAGAAGGAAGATGGCACGATGCGAATGTGTATAGATTATCGGCAACTGAACAAGTTGACGATTAAGAATAAGTATCCTTTGCCAAGGATTGATGATTTGTTCGATCAGTTTCAAGGTGCTTCAGTGTTTTCTAAGATTGATTTGAGATCCAAATTTTATCAGTTGAATGTAAAGGATGTGGATATGCCTAAGAAAACTTTTCGTACAAGGTACGAGCATTGTGAGTTCTTTGTGATGCCGTTTGGTTTGACGAATGCGCCTGCTGCATTCATGGAAATGATGAATTGTGTGTTTCATGAGTTTTTTGGATCAGTTTGTGGTTGTGTTTATTGATGATATTCTCGTGTACTCTCGTACCGAGGAGGATCACGATAAGCATTTATGGATTGTATTGCAAGTGTTGTTGAAAAATTAGCTTTATGCCAAGTTGAGTAAGTGTGAGTTTTGGCTTAGAGAAGTTGTCTTTTTTTTGGACATGTGTTGTCGGCCGAAGGTATCTGGGTTGATCCACATAAGATTGAGGCAGTGATAAATTGGAAGATGCCTAAATCGGTGACGGAAGTCTGTAGTTTCCTTTATTTGGCAGGTTATTATCGAAGGTTTGTGGATGGTTTCTCTAATATTTCTGCTCCGTTAACCAAGTTGTTGCAAAATAATGTTCGTTTTGAGTGGACGGATGTTAGACAACAAGCTTTCGAGAGGTTGAAAGAAGCCTTGACGCAAGCTCCTTCCTTGATTCAACCCGAGTCGGGTAAGGTGTTTGTGGTTTATAATGATGCATCGTATGTTGATCTAGGTTGTGTGTTGCTGCAAGGTGGGATGGTTATGGCGTATGCATCTAGACAATTGAAGGTGTACGAATGCAACTACCCTACTCACGAGCTTGAGCTTGAGCTTGTTGCGATTGTGTTTGCTTTGAAAATTTGGAGGCATTACCTTTACAATGATAAGTGTGTGGTCTATACGGATCATAAAAGTTTTGAAGTATTTAATGTCTTGGAAAGAGTTGAATCTTAGGCAATGAAGATGGTTGGAGTTGCTTAAGGATTACGACTTGACAATAGAGTACCACATGGTAAGGCCAATGTTGTGGCCGATGCCTTGAGTAGGAAGGTGGCTGTTGAGTTGAGGGTGATGTTTTCTTGGTTGAGTATATCGCGAGATGGTGGATTGATAACTGAGTTGCAAGTGAAAACTTCCTTGGTTCAGTTGATTAAGGAGAAGCAATTGCTTGATGATTCTTTGGTACTGCATGTTCAGGATATATAGTAGATGGTAATACAACGGACTTTTGTTTCAATGATGATGGTGTCTTGTGTTTTAAGAGTCAAATAGTTGTGCCAGATGATGTTGGGTTGAGGGGCACTATTCTGACTGAGGCACATAGCAACCTTTTTGCTATGCATCTTGGTAGTAATAAGATGTATCGTGGTTTGAAGGATGAGTACTATTAGGTTGGGTTGAAGAAGGATGTTGCTGAATTTGTGAGTAAGTGTATGGTTTGTCAGCGCATGAAAGCTAAGCATCAAATTCCTTCAAGACTGTTGCAACCTTTGAAGTTACCAGAATGGAAATGAGAGAGGATTATGATAGATTTCGTGTTCGGGTTGCCTTTGACCCCGTCAAAAAAGAACTTTATTTGGGTGATTGTAGACCGTCTTATGAAGTGTGCGCATTTCATAGTTGTTCTTACTACGTATACGTTGGATAAGTTAGTAGAGTTGTACATTGCAGAGATAGTGCGTTTGCACGGAGTTCCCAAGTCTATAGTTTTGGATAAAGATCTGAGTTTCACAGCAAGGTTTTGAGAGTGTTTGCATAGAGCTTTGGGTACACGACTTAATTTCAGTACCTCGTATCATCCTCAAACGGGTGGACAGTCTGAGCGAGTTATCCAAGTGCTTGAGGATATGTTGCGATGTTGTGTTATAGATTTCCAAGGTTCTTGGGAAAAACAACTGCCTTTAGTGGAGTTTTCTTATAATAATTTCTATCAAGCAAGTATACAAATGGCTCCGTATGAAGCCTTGTATGGTAGAAAGGGTAGGACGACTCTTTGTTGGGAGAAAGTGGGGCAAAAGTTAGTTTCATTGCCAGATTTGCTTAAGGGAACGAAGGAAAAGGTAAAACTTGTTTGTGATCGATTGAAAGCAGCTTCGGAACGTCAAAAGTCTTACGTGGATTTGAAGCGTATGGAGATTGAGTTTGCGGTTGGTGATCGCGTGTTTTTGAAAGTATAACCTTGGAAAAAGATGATGAGGTTTGGACATAAGGGTAAGCTTAGTCCATGGTTTATTAGACCTTACGAAGTGGTGGAGTGTATTGGTTCTATTGCATATCGATTGAGGTTGCCTCCTGAGTTGGAGAAAATTCATGATGCGTTTCATGTTTCGATGTTGCGGAGGTATATGTCAAATCCGTTTTGGATCTGTTTTGGCTGAGTTATGATTGATTTTAATCATGTTTTAGATTTTAAATAATGTTGAAATAAAGGTTTGACCATATTAATCCCGAAACTAGTTGGAACTCTAGTTGTTTAGGTTAGTAGATTTGGGTTTTGTGGTGATTAAGTGAAATTGGGGTTGTTGGAGTTATAAGGATGCAAATAGGTTGATTTTGGATGTTAATTGATGATTAAAAATGGATGGAAGTGTTAGGATTTTGGCTGGACTGAGTTTGTAGTGTAATCGAAGGTGTTTTAGTTTTTTTAGATACACGTTTTGGTGTTTTTGGGCAGAGCAGCGTGATAGGTTTGGTTGCTGGAGATTTTAATGCATTGAGATGCATTAATCCTCTGTTCTTGTGTGGTATAAATAGGGGAGAACGTATCGGAAGCGATCAGTGAAATTTCGTGAGCTTCGAACGCTTGGATTCACCTCGACTAGTCAAGGTTGCGCGTGTCGGTGAGTGATAACGTGGATTTCAGTTTTGAAAAGCTTTAAAAGATGATTTGGGAACTTAGTGGTAAGCTTGAAATGCTTAACTAAGTTTGGAAGTAAGTGAGAGCAATTTCCGTCTCTGTTGTGCTATTATGTGATGTTTTATGCACTGTTTTGATTTAAGGGATTTACCTACTGTTAAAGCATGTTTAAAAGAATGTGGTTACTATTTTTATTGATGTGATGTTGAAGGATGCACATGGTAAGTGATCTTTGCGAGTATATGATTTATACTTGTGTTTTAAGCATGGTTTAATGCTTGGAAATATGATTTATGGTTGATGCTTTGAAAACAGTGAGGTATGTGGTTAAATGTGTATTATATTGGCAAGTGATGTTGTGAAAATGTTTTATAAATGATATCAGATATAGTTAGCCGGCTATAGGATTGAGTGCACTATAAAAAGTCCTCTTGGATGTCGAGGGGTTGGTGTCTCGTGTCTCCGTCCAAGTACCCTAACGATCGAGGAGGTTGGTGTCCCGTCTCTCGTTAGTGGTTAAGCATCTAACCGATGATAGGGTTGGTATCCCTATGGGTTGTGATTGTACTCGGTTGATATAGAACATTGGGTTGTGAATGTACCAATTCTGGTTAAGATGACTTGAAGTATCGAGTAGGCACTTGTTGAATCCGTGTATCCGATATGTGATTTTGAGATATGAACTTGTTTATTGATCACTTTAAGCCAATATAATTGATGATGTATCATGAAATGATTTATGTTGCATAATGTGGTTTATGCATGTTGTACTCTTTAAACCTTGCATATGGTAGCTATGCATGAGAAGACTTAAATTGAGTGTGGAATTGGAACTTATTGTTGATTCACGATACATATAGCATGAGATTTAATATGCTGATTTTTGTTTAAGGAAAGTACATGGTTTTAAACGGATATGGAGGTTTTCAAATGATGTTTTGGGAAATTGAAATGAGATTTCAATGTGGACATGGAAAATGGTTTTAATGTATTGATGGTGTTTTATTTTTGAGCCTCCTCACTATGCCATGTGTGCTTACGCTCTCATTTGTCCATCAACGCAGATAATTGAGGTTTTGAAGGCAGCAAGTAGCAAGGGATCACAAAATACTTGATTTACAAAAGTATGTTTCGGTTAGACTATATGTGATAAGGGCAATGGGGGATCTGTTGTGTTGTTGGGAGCATTATATAAACTCCCTTTTGAGCAAGTTTAGTTTGCTGTTTTAGACTTGTAAATGTCCTTTGGTATTTGGTTTATGCTTTACTTTGCATTCTGGTATCTTGCTTGTCTTGTCACTAGGTTGCATGCCTATAGTTTACCTTTGATGCAAATTTGCCATGTTATGATGATGAGTATGCCTTGAATATTTGAGGATTGATGTTTAGATATGTTGTATGCATGTTGGAAGCATGTTTGAATGCATTAAAGTGTGAAAAACTAGCAAAAAGTGTCATTATAGTCCCGGATGTTTCGGTACACCCAAGGCTGTATCGAAATGGTGAGCCTGAAAAGGCCTAGGGGTTTCGAAAGAGGGATGAGTGTTTCGATACAGGTTCACTTGATTTAGCTACTGGAAGTTAGTGTTGTGAAACAAGTTTGAGGTTGTATCGAAACGGCCTCGTGTAACGAAACACCTAGACTCGTTCCGAGACAGGGTGTTTCGATACAAGGCTCTTGGTTCCAAAACGCCCTGCTGTTAAGTTGGTTATTGGAATCTTTTGAAGTTATGTTTCTTTATGTTGTAGTCCCTGAATGTTATGGATACAATTAAATGAGCTTGGATGATTGTTTTGAGCTGAGACTTGACACAGTGGCATGTAATGTGACTAATTAAATGTTGGTAACTTTAAAAATTGAAAAAGTCCCTATATTTTACTAAAATTACAAAATGGTCCCTAAAACGTGTTCGAATCCATTTGAGTGCCTAATTGATGTGTGTTTGTGATGTTAATCGTTCCGCTGCGAGCCTTTACACATAGGTTAATATCGAGCATCTAGACAAGATAAAAAAAATTAGGGTTGTTTTTTGAGGTAAACCTTCATGGTTTACTTCAATATTCCCCGTGTGACCCGTTCGGTTCGGTCTTTTGCCCAAGCCAGGTTGAGGGGGTTACAATGAGGTAATCAGATGGTTGGATGTTGATATAATATTTTCTATTACAATATTCATGGCTCTAGGAACAGTATCAAGGTGGATGGTATTCATGGACTACAAAAGAACAAAGAAAAAAGAAACCCCCCACCAAGGTAATGCAAGTGGGAGTGGTTGTGATCATAGTGGCCCAACTCTTTTTGAGAAATATTACCACTCGATAGAGGGTGCAGATGGACTATATGAAGTATCGAAAACGACGCTCATCAAGCTTTCTTTAAGGCAACCCTACTCCGTTCAAACTTTTTTTCTTCTTTTTTGTTTATTTTGATTTTAGTTGTTGTTTTGTTTTTCATTTCAATAAGACTTGGGTGTTGAAAGAAGCCCATACAATCGAACATGTCACGACAAAGAAACATGCCAGGACAACTACCCCGATCCAAAAGAACTCTTGAGCCCACTGCTAAATCGATTGGAGCAGGTTGAAGCAGAATACCAGCTTTGGTGGCGCTATATTAACACCAATTGAGCGCAATAATAGAGAAGTGTACTTAGAAGATGTATGAAAATGCAACTTCTAGGCATTTTTAATTTTCTGTTTTATTTCATTTTATCTATTTTATTTAGTTTTTTTATTAGAATTTTCTTTTTCTTTATATTCTTGTGTTTAAATTTGTTTTTATCTTTATTTTATCTTTTTATTTATTTTATCTCTTTATTGCTATTTATTTTTTATTTTTGTTTTTTTAGGATAAGAGTCTTAAGAAGATTTGATGATGGTGTTTAAGAGATAAAATTTTATTTTAAATGAATTTGTTATCCATTAAAGGAGATAAAGGCTGGTTCTTTTAATTTATTTTCACCCAAATTTTCAATATTTCCCTCCCTCCCAAATACCCTAGCCGCACCTGTCCTTCATCTTCTTCACAACTTCTTCACCTTCTCCAAAATTTTCAATCTTTCCTTCATTTTCAATTTTTAAAGAACTCAACTTCTTTATCTTCTCCACACAATGCCATCTTCTCTTCTTGAGTCTCTTGAAGTTTTTTTTGCTTTCATTCTTGTTCGACACATTCACATCATGGCCAAGAAATCCACACACAGAGCCGAATCGTCCAAGGCAACCTCCGTCTCCACCTTTCGCTGCTTTCTCCACGCTAACCATCAAGAAGAAATTCAAATCCAAGTTTGCTATGAACAAGGTTTGAGAAGAACAATGATTTGTGTACTACATGGAGAAACCTGATTTTGGTCTTAAGAAGGCTATGTATGATATAATTGATAGCCAGAATTGGTCTATCTTTTGCGTTCAACCCAGAGAAATCAATTGTTCGTCGGTAAGAGGGTTTTATACCCATGTTTTGGATTCTAACAATCCTTGTGTTTATGTGCATGGTAGGGCTATCTTTCTTGATGCAAATACGATTAACACCCATTATTGAGTGTTCTTGGAGAGTGATCAACATGAGGAGTTTGCCGAGAGATTCACTTTGTAAGGGATGGAGAAGGTTTTCAAAGATCTCACGGTTGAAGGAGCCGTGTGGAACGAAAGGGAACATGAAGAGGACAATTAACTGGATTTTGCTAAAACACGAATCAAAGTTTTGGAATAACATCATCAAAACTCGTTTGATTCCAACTATATTCGCTTTCAATTCACTCTATCTTGCATAAACGCGCTATTAATATTGGTTGTATAATTTTTAATGAAATTTGTGCATGCAACAAGAAGGACGTGGGCTCATTGTACTTCCCCAATTTGATCACGAAACTTTGCAAAGATGTGTTGGTGCCATCATATACCACGAATGAGAAGTTGCAGTTTAAAGAAGGTTGGTTCAAAAGCCATTACATGAAGATGATGCAAGAAGAACCAACAAAATTACCTACGGCAGCCAAAGGAGCTAAGGTTCCTAGACTTCCCCCTGTAAGTGCACATGTTGTGGTAACTCCTCAGGTGCCAGCTGACCTTGTTCGTCCATTTTTTCAACAATTGGATTGATTGGAAGTGAAACAACAACTGTTCTAGCACTATATGAAGGATCGAGATATCACTCTGGAGAGAGTTGTATTAGATACTAATCCGACGTGCAGTGCACTTTTCCTATGTTTCCTGTCGAGCTACTTGCCCCGACAAATGAAGCTTGCAATTCTAGGCTAACTGCGAGTGACATTGCCGTGACAACTCCCAAAAAGCACAAAGGTAAAGAACCAATTCAAGAACCGCAACGTACTGACTCTTGTCATGATTTCTTAGATTTCAAAGACACCACCTCTGCACCATTGAAATATCCACCTCTGGATGTGCCATCGAAGACAGCATCGAAGCGCCAAGCTTCACCATAAGAAGAAGTTGAGAATGAGGGTCAGCCGGTTGAGGAGGTCGAGGAAATTGAGGAGAGTGACCATGCACTGAATCCATGACCACAACCAAGGTGAGGCAAAAAATACCTCAAGAAAACAGCCCAAAAGACTCTACGAATTCGAGGGGACTACCTCTCAAATTAGTTCATTTGTATCTCTTTTCATTTTTCATTTATTAGTTTTGCATGCATTGGGAACAATGCTTCTCTTGAGTTCGGGGGAGGTTTTTTCTTGTCTTTATTGTGTTTGTCTCATTGTAGTTTGCATATATTACTCTCCATGACAATTGTCTACTTAATTGCTAGAACCTGCTCTGATATCCTATGATGTGATAATTGCCACGTCATTTAGTTGAAAGAACCTTAAACTTTAGGATTGGCATAGAATTAACTTGGCAATTTGCTATGATGCTTGTAGTACTTACATTGTTGTGCCTTGTCAATTTAGGGAGACACAGTAAACATTAGGTTATTAAAAAAATGAAACAATTTGTGCTAGAGGTGCCCATCTGGGTCTAGTAAAAAAATGATAAAAAATTACTAGAGTTGCCTATCCGGCTCTAGTTAAAAAAAAATATTGAAAATTTGCTAGAGGTGTCTATCCTGCTCTAACAGAAAAAAGGAGAATTTGTTAGAGGTGCCTAACTGGCTTTAGCTGAATAAATAGCCTTGGCAATATAATAAAAATTGTGGTTTGCTTGGAATCTTACTAATTGAATCGTACACAACTCTTTACACACTTGCACTAACATTTTAATTTATTTTTGAGTTACTTTTTGTGCTTTTCGAAGGTTGAAAGGTAATTAATTTTTTATTGCCAAAGTTATAAGGATTGAAGTCAGGTTTGGAGCATGTTATTTGGTAAATGCCTTGGCAGGTAATTGTTGTTAGTTATTGCATTCCTTGAGGACAAGCAATAATTCGAGTTTGTGGATGTGTTGAGTGTAAAATAATATTGTATTTTGTAACCCCTTTACTTAGATTATTATTTAGACATAAGCCCATTTAATTGCATTTTTAGTTGTTCATGTATAAAATTCATAGTACTTTCATTTACTGGGCTTGACCTTGAGTTTTTCTGTTTTCATGGAGAAATTACTGTTGTTTTTATTCCTTTTACGCAGGGACGAACTACCGAGCCAATTGTCGAGAGATTGTCAGGGCCAGTCAGAGATAAGATCAGAATTTTCAAGACTTATCTCTTATCCTTATCCTTATCATTATCCGTATCCTTATCCTTATCCTTATCCTTATCATATTCGATGAAGCCTAGATTTAAATACAGAGTTGTTGCAGATAAAGATAAGAGATTATCCCCTCTAATTCGAAATTCAAATGGAGATTCCCTCTATATAAGTGGATCGCATCAACACAATTCATTAAGCTAGATTGAGGATCGAGATCTACAAGAGGATTGACCTAGGAGGAGTTCGAAGAATGAAGATTTATATTCTCTTTTATCTTTTGATTATTTTAATGTCTGCGTCATTTATCTTTGTGATCTATTTCAACCCAGCCATGAAATAATTAAATTGGCTTAGGTTATTGAGTATTTGATGTTTGACACATGAATTTCTTTGGTTATTAATTTAATTTTGACATTTATCCAAATTCTCGTTTTACATTGTGATTCAAGTGGTCTAGGGATAAAAGCTTGTTGTGAATTCATTTATCTAAGCTCGGGAGAGTTAGATTCACGAAATAATTTGGATACATGTTTCTATTGAAACAATCGTTGGTGGAAGCTAATTTGCCTTAAGTTTAAGGATAGAATTTTAGCGACTAAAAGGAGTTTAGGAATCGACAAAGTTCACCCAGGTTAATGTAGGGATGTATTAGCAAGGCATATTCTATCGTTAGTTTTTCTGTTAGGGATAACTAGAAGGCACCGAAGATGACTCTATCGAATACCAGAAGGGTAATTAATTGCCACGGGAATTCTGCCAGCAACTATTTCATCACGCTCAATAACCTAGCCCACTCTACCATTTGGTTTCTTCTCTTGTTTGTATACTCTCTTTAGAATATTCTTCCTAGTTTAATACTTTTATTATCACTTTGTATCACCATCAACTTATTTTTTTACAGTGCAATAACTTAAGCAAAGTGGCCCAAATCAATCCCTATGGAGACGATACTTGATACCTATCACTTTATTACTTGTGACGTGTATACTTGGACCTTTTGCGTAGCACTTAAATCACACAACAACTAGTCCACCAAAATCTCATACAACCTAAAGGTGAGAAGAAAAATAAATACTTCCATAGATATTAGCATACCGTCAAAATCTAGAAGCCTTCTTGAATCTCAATTTCTCTACCCAAACGAGACGCTTTACGGGGTGGAAAATGATTGGTGAACGAAACAAACTATCATACAGATTGCTTCGCTTTCCAGGTCTGATTACATCAGAAAAATACCATCAACTATGTGGGGATCTATCTTTCTTTGACCACCGGCAGAATCAAAATAAAAAATTAGCGTCGTGAAGATCTTTGTATGAGCACCAAATGACTGCTAAGGTATGCTGAAATCATACCAAACGGCATATGAAATGAACCACAAAAACAAAGAAAAAATGTTCCACAAAGGCAGAGATTCTTATTAAAAATATAAAAAAAACAATGAATCCGGTAGTCGAGGACCAATGCTAAGAATCGTTGCCGACCACCGACCAAGGAAACAAATGAAAAAAAAGAAAGATTAGCTGCGGCGCTCTAAGGTTAATTCACTATATTGTTAAACTTAAAGAGTCTCAATTATAATTGAGAGACTACAACTTCAGATTTTATTAATGTTTTAATATATATATATATATATATATATATATATATATATATAAACTATTACACCAACTCATATTTTATACTTCATTTCCATTTTTTCTTTAATAGCTATTTTTAATTATTTTCTCTAATGCATTTATATTTTCTAATGTAATAAATAAATAAATAAATATTTTTCTAATAAAATAAAGATATTTTTTTAATAAATATAATTATATTTTATAAAAAATATATTAATTTCTATTAATTCTGTTTGTGTAAATGGGAAATCTATTATAACATAAAATAAAATATATAAATATTTTAAATGCATAATAAAGTTGATGTAATTTAAAATGTATATATTTTAAATTATTAACTAAAAAATAAAATAAAATACGTTATGATACGTAATACATAATACGAATATGATATAAATATATGAAATATTTAAAATTAATACAATATAAATTATCAATTTATTAAAATTTATATAAATATAAAGTATCTTAAATAAAATTATGATATAACAAGAACACACGAGAATAAACAAGTTATAGTTTTAAATTTTCATAAAGAAAAAAAAGAAATATCTAAAACAACAATCGTGACCGTTTAAGGCATGTTAAATGTAACTCTATATTTTTATAGTAGGTTGAGTGGAGCACGAGCTAATAACAAAGAACATTAAGCAAATGATAGCTGCATTAAATAAAACATTATGTTCTAAAAAGTCATAAAATATAAACAAGTTCAGAAAACACCATATTTTTTAAGATCCCACATGAACAATAGAAAAAAAAATGCCCCTCTCGGGTTCATGAACTCTGATCCTCTGAGACGCATGAGCCTTACATTGACCACTACTACAATTGTCGATCTAGGCGGCCTTTTGGTCGTCCCGTTGCTTTCTTCTACACCAAGACCTCCATTCTTCTTAAGCTTTCATGCATGTGGCCATTTTTCTTAAGAAGAATAATGATTTTCCCTAAAAATGAGCTCTTAATACACTCCCAAAAACATACATTTCTTGCTATTGGGCTTCTCTTTATATAGGCAGGCGAGTGAGAAATCGCAGCCAATAAAAATACAATATTTGTGTTCCTCCTTGAGGTCATGTTCTGACAAGGCCGTTTGTTTTGATGCAGTTGCCATCATGCAACTTCATGAATTGTCTGGTGGATTGACTTGACAATTTGTCTTGATGGAGGGGCAGTTTGTGGCCTATTGCACACAATGGTCCTGGAATCTCCAACACCGCGTGACCTTTGTATAGCTGGAACGGAGCCCCTATGAAGCACAACTTGCAATTGTGGTCTCGTTCTCTCTCGTGCAAGCAAATGCCCTATGGTCCCAAAATATAAAGGCAACTATTTGGGCTCATCTACGTCACAAAGAGAAAAAAAGATTATTTAGCTCTGTATGGACACAAGTATACATTGTACCAACAGACTAAGGCGGGAATCTAAAAATAAGATAAAATGCATGAAAGCCTGAATAAAGGCCAACATATAAGCGAACAAAGCAAAAAACTAAGGTAAAGAGGTGCATAGATATGTGAATATCTCGAAGTTATCAATGGACTCTAGCTAAATGAAAGATATTGTTGAGTGGATCGAATTAACTGATATGGTCAAGAGGGGGTGAATTGGCACTTTAAAAAATGAAGGGAGCAAAAGAAACAATTAAAAATGATAGACAAGGCAATTATAGTGGTTCGAGCTTCTAAACAAGCTCTACATCCACTACCTTAGCTCCCACTAAGGATTTTCAACAAACTCTCTAATAATTTGTTATTCCCCTTTTCTAGGCTAAAGAGACAATCTTTACAAAAGTTCAATCTTTCTACCCAAAGATTGAACCACAAGACTCTCACTTTACAAAGAAGATATTGGCTATTACAATTGATCTCTCACAAAATAAATATAGCCCAAATAGATTACAAACACTCCTCAAACTCTCAAATTTGATTTACACTAAGAACTCAAAGAGTTGGGTACAAGAATTTGACAATAAGTGCTAAGGTTTGGATTTGATTGCTTGGATGTTGCTTTAAGGTTCAATAGTTGTTGTTGGTGCTTTTGAGGCTTGTTTTTATAACTTCTCATTGATTTCTAGCCGTTTGGGTGGTTGAGATCATCAATAGAGCCGTTGGGGCTCTCTCTTCCCTCCATAAATGTAGTTCTGCAACTACCCGTATCGGAACACGTGGCCCTATATAGAAATAGACACTAAAAAAAAAGAGTCGTTATGTGTAAAAAGGGGACCGTATCGAAACGACTATAGGCCGTATCGAAACAGTTTGAAATTGTAAAAGGGTCATTTTGAAACACCAAAAGGCCGTATCGAAACATTTTGAAACTGTAAAATGGTGTTTCGAAACACCAAAGGGGTGCATCAAAATAGTTAACAAATTTTCAAAAGTTTCGTTTTGACAAGTAATGGCTAGTTCATTTAATGCTCTATTTTGAAAATACTTAACCCTGTATCAAAACGGGTATAAGTCGTTTCGAAATGACACTTAAAAAGACAAAATCACAGATGAAGGTTGTATCAAAACGGGCTAGATTGTTCCGAAACCCTTGTCTCGAAACAAATTAGTCTGTATCGAAACAGACGTTTCCAGGGTCAAACCGTATCGATACACTTTAGGGGTGTTTTGAAACGCCTGTGCGATTTTGAGTATTTTGGCTTTGAAACACTTAGAAAATTTTATGGGGTTTAAGTTTTGACTTCAAAACATTTTAAGTTTAAAATTTACTTGTCAAATGTGAGTCTTTTGAGTATTTAAAAATTTATTTACTTTGCAATTTGGTCCTTAGATTATTTGTTATATCAAAATCAAACATTGGTTTTACAATCTCTACCTTTTTATATAACAAAACCAAAGTAAATTTTTAAGTAAACTCCCCCTAAATTCAAGCTAGGTTTTGAAAAAATATTTTAAAAATTTAGCATAACCCTTCTCCCCCCTTTTTGTTAGATCAAAATCAATGAAGGGATAAAGAATATAATTGAGATAAAAAGCAATATAGCACAAGACAAAGCATAATTAGGGCAACATAGTATCATTAAGCATAGTAAACCAAAGCAAAATATCCTAACTTAATATCCAAACTTAATACCCAAAAACAATAGATCAAAGCATAGGTCCTAAAACAAAACATAGATAGGGGCATAAAACAAAAGAAATCCTAAACTAGATGATATGCAATGAGATGCAAAGATCTAAGGCTCATCATCATCTTCATCTTCATCATTGGTGGTGCTCCTTCTAAATTGCCTCCACTCGCCATAAAAGCCCATGAAAGACATGTTCATCGATGCTTGTTGAGTTTTAACTGAAGTAAGTTGATTCTCAACACTTTGGACACGTTCCTCCAAGGAAGTGAAGTGAGTGTTAATGGCGGCAAAATCAGAGTTCATGTTGGTTCGCAAGCCATTGAATTGCTCAGTGAGAAAAGCCTTAAGAGCTTCATTGTTTGGTGGAGCAACTTGAGGTTGAGGTTTGGGGCTGCAACTTGAGAAGGATGCTCAACATGAATCCAATCTCCATCAATCAAATGAAACTTGCAACAGAGAAGAGCGCGCTCATCGATGGGGTCCTTGAGAGATTCCAGAAAATCAAGAGAGCAATCGATCCCCAATTTTGAGAACAAATAACTCAAAGTGGTTCCATAGGTGAAGGAAGTGAAAAGATCCGAGTTATGATTTTGGACAAGATGCACCATCTCGACAAACATGCTTTGGACAAGATTTGGTCGACGTTCCTCCCGAAAGCAAAGAATCCAAAAATCGTCGACTTGGCAAATGTGAGAGAACTTTCCTCTGGATGGATGAAACCACCAAAATACCATGAGATGAAGGATGTGACCATGAGCATCAAGGACCATAACGGAGCCACCAATAGTATGTCTCAAAGAGTTTTCATCCAAAATACCCTCATCTTCAAACCCAAAAACATTGACCAAAGTTTGAGGATCAACCCGAAACTTCTTCCCCATAAGGTAGGATTCAATGGCAATCACTTGAGAATGATCAGCATTGGAAATACATCATGCATTGACATAGAATAGAAGAACCATGTTACAGTACAAAGTACCGAGTAAGCTATAAAAAATGGTAAGAAACACCAACACCTCAATAAATGGAGATAACAAAATTGAAATCGTTCGGAATCCAAAAAGGGTATGGAAATAACACCAACACCTCAATAAATGGGCGTGTTTGTTTCTAAGACTCTTCTAATAGAGTAGAGGGAGGTTGGGACGAGAGGAATCATCATCAATGTTAGAATGTCCCCTAGCCTCATCAGTTCGTACTCTCTTCCTAGAACCCATATTCGAAATTTGAAAAAAAATCAAGATACAAAACACATGTAGCGTAAATAACCCAAATTAAATCCAATAGTCAAGGTGTAAAAAACTATACAATATAGTTTAAACACATATATAAATATAAAATGAATTTTTGGTAAAAAGAATTTCAAAAAATAGTAAAGAAAAATATATGATATAAATTTTATATTCAAACAAAAAAATTTCAAGTTTTAAAGAATTTTTGCAGAAACTTCAAAACACATACTATAAAAATATATTCTATACAAAAAATGAGTAAAAACATTGAAGAAAATCAAACGAAAGTTTAAAAAGAAAAGAAAAGGGTTTATACCTTGGTATAGGAAATTGGATGAATGAAGGATGATTAATGCACCAAATTGCTTGCAAAGCTTTAGCTTTGATGTGTAAATTGAAAACCCTCAAAAGATTTTAGGTTTTGGTGTGAAAAATCAAGAGATTTGAGGAGTTTATATATGGGGTTTTCGGCTAGGGTTTGAAAGAAAAAGAGAGTTTGAGTTTTAATTAAAGTTGGATACTCATTTAAGGCTATTTAAAACAATCTGTTCAAACGCATATCGAAATGCCACTTGGCGTATCAGAACGGGTGTATCAAAATGCTTTCGAGCCGTTCGGTACGACACCTATTTTGATACAGGTAAACCCTATTTCGGAACAACACCGTGAACCCGTATCGAAACGCGTATCGAAACAGATGTACCTGTTTCGATACACATTTGCCAAAAAATACATTTTGGGCAGTTTTAAGTCCAAAAAGCCAAGTTATATCGAGCCTAAATGCATGTATATGATATATGAGCATGTTATATGAACTAAAACAGTTGCATACTCCCCCTAACAACAAGCATAGATGCAAAAGGAAGCAAATCAACACAAGCATGATCATCAAATAATTTCAAGCACATTTTTGGTCATTTGGGACCTAAAAGGGTCAAGGAAGGCTGGTTAAACCTAACTCTCTCCTAAGGGTCCAAAAACGTTCTTTATCTAAAGGTTTGGTAAATGTGTCTTCTAATTGGTTCAGGTATCAACATATTCTAGAACAACATCATTTTTCAAGACATGATCTCTAATGAAATGATGTCTAATTTATATATGGTTGGTTCTAGAGTGTTGGATGGGATTCTTAGTGATACAAATGGCGTTAGTGTTGTCACACTTAAGAGGTATGGTAACTACTTGAACACCATAGTCTAAGAGTTGTTGCTTCATCCAAAAAAACTTGAGCACAACAACTCCCTAAGGATATGTACTCAACTTCAGTGGTAGATAAGGCTATGTTATTTTGTTTCTTGGAGAACCATGATACGAGCATACTACCTAAGAATTGACATGTTCCAGATGTACTTTTCTTATCTATCTTACACCCCCATAATTCGTATCGGAGAAAGCATAAAGGTCAAATGAGGAATCCCTAGGATACCAAAGACCTAAATTATGTGTATCTCTAAGGTATCTAAAAATTCTCTTAATGAAAACTAGGTGTGATCTTTAGGGCTAGCTTGAAACCTAGCACACAAGCAAATACTAAACATAATATTCGGTCTACTTGTAGTAAGGTAAAGAAAAGAGCCAATCAGAAATCTATAAAGCTTAGAATCAACACACTTACCTCTCTCATCTTTGTCAAGCTTTATTGATGAGCTCATTGGAGTGGCTTGAGGCATTACGTTCTCCAAGCCAAACTTCTTGAGCATGTCCTTTATGTATTTTGCTTGATTAATGAAGATGTCATCTTTCCTTTGCTTGATCTGGAGCCCCCAAAAAAATAAGAGCTCTCATATCATGCTCATCTCAAATTCACCTTGCATTAGCCTAGAAAATTCTTGGCAATAAAATTTATTAGTAGAACCAAAAATAATATCATTAACATATGTTTGAACTACTAAGATGTCGTTTCCATATCTTTTAATGAAAAGTGTAGTATCAACCTTGCCTTTTTCAAAACCTTTTTGAATAAAAAAGTTTGAAAACATTTCATATCAAACTCTAGGAGCTTCTTTTAAACCATAAAAAGCTTTAGTTAGATTGAAAACATGATTTGGAAATTGTGGATCTTCAAAACCTGGTGGTTGTTCAACATACACTTATTCATTAATAAAACCATTTAGAAAAAACTTTTCACATCCATTTGAAAAAGCTTAAAATCATGATAGCATGAAAAATGCAAGAAGCATCCTAATAGCTTTCATTCTAGCTACGAGTGCATATGTTTCATCAAAATCAATTCCCTCTTCTTGAGTGTAACCTTGAGCAACAAGCCTAGCCTTGTTCCTCAGTATGTTACCACTCTCATCTAGTTTGTTTCTAAATACCCACTTAGTTCCTATAGTAGATTGATTACTAGGCCTATCAACTAATGTTCATACTCTACTTCTCTCAAATTGATTAAGTTCCTCTTGCATAGCCAATATCCAAAAATCATATTTTAATGCTTCTTTGATATTTATAGGCTCTATGCATGAGATTAATGCAACATGAATGCAACAAGCCTAGTCTTCTTTGATATTTTTAGCCAATGCCATCAATATGGCCTTTGAAGTCGTCACCGAAAGTTACCACTCCACCATGCTTTGGCTTGAGCTCTATGAATATATTATTGTCTCCAGTCATATGTCTTGAGCATCCACTATCAAGGTACCATGTGTTTTTACTTGATGCTTTGGCCTTGTAGCAATGCTCCCCCTACAAACAAAGATTAGTTCTTTGATTTTGGTAACCAAACCATTTTGGGTCCATAAGTGTTAGCTCCCAAAAATTTGTTCCCTTAGGAATCCAAGATAAAATAGCAACAATATTATTAGAATCTACAAGTTCCTTAGGAACCCATACACTTCTAATCCTCTTAGCTCTAGAATGCCTTTGAGAGCCACTTTGTTTGTAGTTAAAATCCTCTCTCTTTACATATTGGTTTTTTTTGAAGAACTACCATTGTTAAAACCATTTTTCCCAGTAGCAAGAGAAGTTTTAAGATTATCCACTTCCTTATTGTGATAATCTCGAAAATCATAAAGAATTTTTTAAACATCAAGATTTTTTTAAGCTCATTTGAAAGATTTATCAAGTATAAAATATTCTTTTCCAATTCAGAATTGGTTTTTGAAATAGACTCATTTTGAGATTTCAAATCGGAAGTATTTTTTTTTGTTTTTCAAAATAGACTCTTTATATTTCTCAACCAATTCATCGTAAACTTCTTGCAACTCATCATAGGCATCATAAATTTCGTCATAAGTAAGAGATGATGAGTTAGAGTTTACCATAGATTCCTCCTTAAGGGCCATGAGGTAAAGGTTAGCCACTTCATGCTCCTCATCACTCCAAGTTGCTACTTGAGCCTTGAGCTTCTTCTTCTTAAAGCTCTTCTTCTTTAGTTGAGGACAATCAATGCGAATGTAACCCGACTTCTTGCACTCATAGCAAATGAGTTGGTTTTTCTCTTCTTCTTTATTCTTGTTCTTGAAGTCTTTTCCTCTTGAGAACTTTCTACCAAGATTGGACTTCATGAACCTTGAGAATCTTTTGACTATCATAGCCAATTCTTCAAACTCTTCTTCCCCACTAGAAGTGCTCTCCTTTTGTGGTAGAGAGGCTTTGAGAGCAACTCATTGTTTCTTCTTCTCTACCTATTGTTTGACTACTCTTCTCTCTTCTTTTCTCTTCTCTTCTTCTCTCCCTTGTTTCATGATCTCATGAGTAAGGTGTTGGGTCACGTCGGCACGTCCAGTGGCGCAGTGGAAAAATTAATCTGACGTAATCCAGCCAGGATCCATGTACAGGAACGAATCCGGGGTGAAAAGATGAAGAGTTACCTTTTTAAAACTCTAGAAACTGGAAAACTGACGGTATGTCGGAATAACCACGTCAAGTAAAAGCAGAATCTTCACAGGTTCTCAACGACCTCTACGGAGTCCACTCGAACAAAACGAACAAAGTTTCCGCCTCCCTAACACTTAGGGATAAATTTCGACAGTTTTGAACACCTTCTAGGGAGAAGTCGAAATCCCTCCAGGGATTCCTGAGGGAGTCTGAAATCGACCAGGAGTTCAACCGGGACATGCAATCGAGCAAGAAAACCTTCAAGGATTTGCTAGGTGGCAAGTAGAACACCAGAAAAATATCGAACAACTTCTCAGAGAGCTTTTTGGGATATATCGAATTCTAGTGGGGAATCCTTAGGGGTGTTTTCGAAATCTTCAAGAGGAGGAAGAGGGATGATTTGGTTGCTAGCCCTTGTCCCTTTAAATAGTATTCAAAGACTTAATTCTAGTTGAATTCCTTAAATTCAAGTTCAACCAAAATTCATAGAATCTAATTCTACTTGAAATTGGTTTATATTAAATATACATTATATTTAATAATATTAAATGTAATATATATATTTAATTATGTAGAATCTTATTCTACATAAAACATGGATTTAAATATACATTATATTTAATCTAAATATATATATTTTTATTATATAGAATCTCATTCTATCTTTACTTGGATTTAAATATATTTAAATATATATTTTTAATTATGTGAAATCTAATTCTACATAAACTTGGAATTAAATATACATTATATAAATTCCAAATATATATTTAAATTTCTAGAATCTTATTCTATAATATTTAAGTCTCTAAATATTTTTCCATACTCTAAATAATATCTGATAAATACAATATTTATCCAATATTATTCCCATTTAAGGGAGTTGTCGATTTCCCCTATCCTATAGGGGATTTTCGGCAACCTCCCTAAAATAGGGAGTATGGTTTCCAATTTTTGTTCATTTCATTCGAAGGGTGTGACCCTTGTAGGTTCATGCAACGTTAGCAGCAAAATTAGAACTGTTCTAATTTTACAAACAATGAGTGGCATCCAGCAATACATCATTGCTACCTAAGATGCATGAAGTCATGGTTTGACTTTTCTAATTCCTGAATAAACTTCCTTTATGTATTTCATCCTTTTGTCATTTATATCTTAGATGAACACAAGTCATAGGTTAGTCACACTTGTGTTGTCCATCTAGTGTTTCTTGATGTCTTGAGTAGATTATGATAAACGAATCTCTATGATATCTCATATCATAATATTCGAGCATGGCCATGCATTTTCTAATCTCACTCAATCAAGTGGCCGAAGATATTTCTCCCATTATGTAGGAGGGACAAATCCTTTCTTGATCAACCATATTTCACTACATAGGTCATCATGTATCCAATCATTAGTCTTTATAATGTAGTCAGTTACGACACACGTTTGACTATGTCAAAATACGTAAATCTTTATGTTGAAATCATGTTGATCTCAAGTCTAAGGTTTATACATATGTTTATCATGACCAATGTTGGGACTGTCACATAATTACCCAAGAAACATGCTCATAGCGGGTCAAAGGAGTATGTTGTTCTCTAACAAATACTTATGTGTTGATTTTGACATCTCTATGTCAATGACAACGCTTGTCATCAACCACACATTAGTCTTTATATATTATCATTGTCCATACCTGTAATAATATTCGACTAAGGATCCTATTTAACAATAATCGTATTATTGTATGGACATTATTATCCAATGGTTAGTTTGATGCACATAAACATACCAAATGATAATAACGGCAATGCCATTACTTGATAAATCTAGTAAAATAGTATGTCTATTCAATCATCATATGATTGGTCTTTGGGCATACTCCAACAATCTCCCACTAGCACTAAGACCAATCATTCTCGTATGTAATACGACATGGCTTAGTGTAACTGACATGCTTATGATGTGTCAAAAGCTTTGTCAGGGAGTTGACAAAGTTATCAACTTTGTGCGTATGTTGCATACTTTCACATCTCCAAGATGTAAGTACTTTAGAATATGTTTGTATTTATTGATGGGATATGGGTTTTATTTGCTTACGCAAAGGTTCCATCATAGCAGAGTTATGTAGCATCTAATATGCTGGGAACAACCCTTAGTTCAGAAGTGAACCCTTTAGATCCAAACATCCTTCTTTATTGCTATGTCGACTGTAATACATTCAGCCTATGTTGTAGAGTTAGATACTGTCTCATGTTGCTAACTCGCATTATCTTTTATTAATGCAAAACAGATTGCGATCTTTAGTTCCTTTTGATGAGTATGTCATCTACATACAATACTTAGGAAAGTAACAATGCTCCCACTAGCTCTTTTGAAAACAAGACTCCCCTTTGTTTCTAGATAAACCAAACCTTTTGATTGTATCTTCTGAAACGAATATCCCAACTTCGAGAAGCTTGCCTTAGTCTACGGATAGACCTTTGTAGCTTACATATCTTCCAAGTGTTTACTGGAGTGACAAAACCTTCTGGATGTGTCATGTACACATCTGTTTCAAATTTTCCCTTAGGAAAGTGGTTTTGACATTCCTTTATTTGATTCCATAATCATCGTATGTAACTACTTGCAAGTGATATTAAGATGGATTAAACATAACTACAAGGAAGATGATTTATCATAGTCTATACTATGAAGTTTGTCGAATACTTTTAGCGATGAATCATCCTTTGTATGTTTTATTATCCATGTCGGTTTTTCCTTTTTGAAAAACTCATCCATACCTCTTAGGTTTTACCCTTTTAGGTAACCAAAGTCTATACTTGGTTTTAGACATGGATACCATCTCATATCTCATGGCTCTTAGCCATTTCTCAAATTTTGGGATCACCATTGCTTTCTGATAAGACCTAGTCTTTATCTTAATCCAAAAAGAAGAGTGTTTCCATGTATGAATAGTGAGAAATCCATATTTCTCAAGTATATGGTATTCTCTTAAGGATCAACACAATGGTTGTGTTTTGTTCCAATGTTCCTTGATCATTTGTGGAACATTCTCAATCTTTTGTTCATAAATTTGTTGTCTAAAATTTCTTCACATTCCAAATTCCTTTTTTTTCTTTTGTGAGAGGTAATATCTTTCGAGAGAAACTCTCGTTTGAGCAACAAACATTTTGTTCTCGTTGAAAAATGAAATCCCTTAGTGATAAGTATTCTCTTTCGAGATATACTATCATTTGAGCAACAAATATTCTGTTCTTGTTAAAGTTGAAGAAATAATATCCCTTTGTGAAAATTAATCTCTTTCAAGATAAACTCTCGTTTGAGAAACAAACGTTTTGTTCTCGTTTGGATAAAGAATAAATGGATTTTTTAAGGTTCGAACTTTGTAAACATTTTAACATGTAAGTAACCTTAAAACTTCAAATGTATTCTAGAACAATTTTTAGTCCATATCTTATATGATGTTTCGAAAAAAACACGATTAAGTATGAGAGTTGTTTTTCTAGTGTGTAAAGAAGTTGAAAATGACTTGTTCTGAATCAAAACATGTCTAACATATTTGATTCTCTTTCAAAGACTTTTCGTTCCACTTGTGGGATTTAATTATGGGACAATCCCATATTCTTTGAAAGTTCATCAAACTTTAAATATTCTTGAATTTGATCTCATCAAATTACCTTAATACTTTTTATGAGTTTGAGATTAGTCATTTGTTTTATTTATCTTATAAATATTATTGATTTGATTAGTTTAAAGATCATTGATTCGTTGTACCATAAGAGATTAAAAGAATAACATTTATTTAAATAATCTCAAAATTAAAAATATCTTGTCCTTACAAGATAACTAAAACTTAGGCACAAAATAATAATCTTAAAAACTAAAACAAATCTATTTAAGCAAAAACACATGTCCTAATGAATGATGTAGCAACTCTTGCTTTATTTCCATTCGCAGGTCCATGTCCATTCTGATGCCTTCTCTTTAGAAGCCTCTGAGGTTGATGCCTCACTCATTTTTGCTTTCTTGACTTCTTGTAGGTGTGTGGGGCAGTTTCTCTTCCAATGTCCGGTCTTGCCGCAATGGAAACATTTTTCATCCTTCTAGATTCCCTTCTTAGGTTCCAATGCCTCCTTTTCATCGGTTTTGGTCTTACCATCACCTTTAGATTTTGCTGCCGATTTACCTTTCTTCTTGCCCTTGTGGACCATCAGAACATGTTTAGGTCCTACCTTCTTCAGGTTGATTTTAGCAGTTCTCAACATGCCGATCAACTGTGGCAGCGTTTTGTTAATTTCATTCATATTGAAATTAAGGATGAACTTATTGAAACTATCTGGCAATGATTGCAGGATGACATCAGTAGCTAATTCGTCTTTCAGCGGAAAGCCAAGCTTCTCCAACATCTGGATGTAGCCCATCACTTTGATGACGTGAGCTCCTACGGGAGATCCCTCACTCATTTTGCATTGAAACAGAGCTTTAGAGGTCTCGTACCTCTCTTGACGAGCTTGCCCTTCATAAATCTCCTTGAGATTTTGAATCATATCATAAGCTACAATGTCCTCATGTTGCTTCTGAAGCTCAGGGGTCATGGAGGCAAGCATAAGACAACCGACATCCAGCATGTCGTCCATGTGTTTCTTAAACTTTTATTTGTCAGCTCTGGAAGCAGTGGCAACCAGTTCATCAGGAACAGGTTCTTCAATGACATATTCCTTCTTTTCTTGTTTGAGAACAATTCTCAAACTGTGGAACCAGTCAAGGAAGTTTATGCCATTGAGCTTATCCTTCTCAAGGATAGATCGCAGAGATAGAGTATTATTTGCCATTAATTCTACAACAAAGAAAATATGCTACATAAGTTTTACTAAATTTTAAAATTTATAGATAGGTCTTTACTATAAATTTACTCCCACTATTTTCTTCAAAATTAAAAACCCTCTAGTTTTAATTTCGGAAAAATGTTTCGATAGTTTTTCTAGTGAGTGAGGATCCATATTTCACCATTCCTAAATCAGCTTTGGCCAGTCTTTTAGAAAATGGTTATTTAGGTAAGTATCACCTTACTAATTACATCTCATGTAATTCCTTATCTTTTGGCGAACAACTCTTGTTCTTTAAATCATCTTATGATTAACCAAAACTTTTAACCACTAGGTTTTCTAATCCTATTAGAACAACCCAGCTAAGTCAATACCAATATCTCAACCGGCGAATATCACTAGCTTATTCTTCGCGTTTAACTAAGATAGATAAATGTGACATTGCTTTGGCAAAGCGCGCATTATATCGATCGAAGCTTTAACGAGGGTAAAAATTGGATGGTTAAAACAAACTTAGAATTATAGTGAGGGATTTACTTAATTATCTCATCATTTTAACATTGATCCTATCAATAGAACTATGTTTAATCATGCTTATAAAACATCCATTGTATCACATACAAGGTAAATATAAGCGGTAAATAAATATGCAATGATTATAGCCCTTCTTAACCTAAGGCGACCCGTCCCAAGCCAATGGAAGGACCATTCTACTGAAGATAGAATCTACTTCTGAAACACCCGATTCACCAGGGAAGGCCCACCACGCTGCTACCTTGGTTCTTGCTTTATCTCCATGAGTATTTACAATTTTCAGAAACTCGCGTTACATGCTAGGGAGTGAGATGAGAAGAGAAGTACAATAGAAGATAGAGAAAGGCACGACAGGTAGGCCGTATTTATAAAAACCAAAACTATAAAGGCTATGGGCTATAACCATGCAAAACAAACACCGTGCAATCTAACATGCATTTCAAACATCGCGAACAAAGTAACGACGTGTTTACAGAGTTTTAAACTGATTATCCCTATGTTGCGGTTAATGGGCCAAAGAAGGATCACGAGGTTTCATAAACCATTTGCGTTAACGAACAAATGCATCAGGTAGGTCAACCTGAAAGAGAGGTGGCACACTAGGCACACTTAAGTACCAGGTCTTTGATGATGCCAATCCTAGACATGCATTTTTCATAACGTCTAACCATAACTCTTATGGATTCACCGTGAAAGATAGTTTGATAACTTTTATCAAATTATAAGCCCTTTCAGAGATTTCATAAATCTATGAAACCACGAACAACTACTTGTTCTCTAGACTAACTATTAGTCTTAACATGTTAACCTTTAACATTGAAGCAACCTAACATAGTTATGGTTAACTCTTAATCATTCAGTGATAATCGAAATAAGTCTTTATTAGGTGTGATACGATAAATGATAAATATCTAAATCGAATCAAATAGCATGCATCTTATACATAAACATCACCCAAGAATTTAAGTCCGAATTTGTATGATACAAGTGGCTCTGATACCACTGTTGGGTCACGTCGACACGCCCAGTGGCGGAGCGGAAAAATTAATCCGACGTAATCCAGCCAGGATCCATGTACAGGAACGAATCGGGGTGAAAAGATGAAGAGTTACCTTTTTAAAACTATGGAAACTGGAAAACCGACGGTATGTCAGAATAACCACGTCAAGTAAAACCAGAATCGTCACAGGTTCACAACGACCTCTACAGAGTCCACCCGAGCAAAACGAACAAAGTTTCCGCCTCTCTAACACTTAGGGATAAATTTCGACAGGTTTGGAACACCTTTCAGAGAGAAGTCGAAATCCCTCCAGGGATTCCTGAGGGAGTCTGAAATCGACCAGGAGTTCAACCGGGACATGCAATCGAGCAAGGGAACCTTCAGGGATTTGCCAGGGGGCAAGTAGAACACCAGAAAAATATCAAACAACTTCTCAGAGAGCTTTTTGGGATATGTCGAATTCTAGTGGGGAATCCCTAGGGGTGTTGTCGAAATCTTCAAGAGGACGAAGAGGGATGATTTGGTTGCTAGCCCTTGTCCCTTTAAATAGTATTCAGAGACTTAATTCTAGTTGAATTCCTGAAATCCAAATTCAACCAAAATTCATAGAATCTAATTCTACTTGAAATTAGTTTATATTAAATATACATTATATTTAATAATATTAAATGAAATATATATATATATATATTTAATTATGTAGAATCTTATTCTACATAAAACATGGATTTAAATAAAAATTATATTTAATCCAAATATATATATTTTTATTATATAGAATCTCATTCTATCTTTACTTGGATTTAAATATATTTAAATATATATTTTTAATTATGTGGAATCTAATTCTACATAAACTTGGAATTAAATATACATTATATAAATTTCAAATATATATTTAAATTTCTAGAATCTTATTCTATAATATTTAAGTCTCTAAATATTTTTCCATACTCTAAATAATATCTGATAAATACAATATTTATCCAATATTATGCCCATTTAAGGGAGTTGCCGATTTCCCCTATCCCATAGGGGATTTTCGGCAACCTTCCTAAAATAGGGAGTATGGTTTCCAATTTTTGTTCGTTTCATTCGAAGGTTGTGACCCTTGTAGGTTCATGCAACGTTAGCAGCAAAATTAGAACTGTTCTAATTTTACAAACACTGAGTGGCATCTAGCAATACATCATTGCTACCTAAGTTGCATGAAGTCATGGTTTGACTTTCCTAATTCCTGAATAAACTTCCTTTATGTATTTCATCCTTTTGTCCTTTATATCTTAGATGAACACAAGTCATAGGTTAGTCACACTTGCGTTGTCCATCTAGTGTTTCTTGATGTCTTAAGTAGATTATGATAAACGAATATCTATGATATCTCATATCACAATATTCGAGCATGGCCATGCATTTTCTAATCTCACTCAATCAAGTGGCCGAAGATATTTCTCCCATTATGTAGGAGGGACAAATCCTTTCTTGATCAACCATATTTCACTACATAGGTCATCACGTATCCAATCATTAGTCTTTATAATGTAGTCAGTTACGACACATGTTTGACTATATCAAAATACGTAAATTTTTATTTTGAAATCATGTTGATCTCATGTAACCCCCTTAGCCCGGCTAGACGGTTGACCCGAACTACG
This sequence comes from Hibiscus tridactylites, assembly GCA_958450335.1. Lineage (NCBI taxonomy): Eukaryota > Viridiplantae > Streptophyta > Magnoliopsida > Malvales > Malvaceae > Hibiscus > Hibiscus tridactylites. The sequence continues at coordinate 59,963,499 of OY288271.1, forward strand.
AAGATTACACGGGGAAAACCAAAGTCAACCTAAAAGTCAACCTTGATTAATGACCCTTTTTTTCTTCTTTTTAGTCTTATCTAGATGCACATTAACCTTAAGCGTACCCTTGAGAAAAACATACTTGAAAAGCACAGCGATCGAAAAGAGATAAGGGACTCAATTGCACAACATACAAAAGTTAGGGACCAAATTATCTAGGGAAACAACACAATAATTCTTTTTATAAAACACTTTTCACAAAGCCTTTTAACACATAAACACCATTTCTCATGCAACAATGCATACACATCAAGCATCTCATGCTTTATTAACATCAACATGTCATATTGGCTTCCAAGTGATAAACCATAACCATTTACAACATAAAACACAATCGGATACGCGGATTACAAGCGTTGTCCCATACGCTTCATACACACTACCGAACACACAAGGTGGAGTTTACCGGTACAATCACAACCCCTCAACACCCGTGATGGAGTTGAACGGTACAATCACAACCCCTCAATATCACTCATCGTTAGTTGTATAACATCACTAACGAGAACACGAGACACACAACACAAGATCCACACATGGACTTTTAACCACCATTATGATCTTAACCATCTCGTTAGTGTACTTGGATGGAGTTTACGGTACAATCACAACCCCTCAACATCCAAGGCGACTTTATTCACGGTGCACCCAATCCTATAGCCGGCTTACTATATCCGATTCAAGTACTTTAAAACCAACACATCACTTGCCAATATACATCGTTTAACATCAACAATCCACTATTTTAAAGCATTAATCAAAGCCATTAAACCATCATGCATCACTATACATCAAAACCACATTTACCAATATCAAACCAAGGATCTCTTACCTTGAGCGTCCTTCAACACATGGCTTTCAAAACCAGCATTAATCATGCTAAAACATGCTTTCAAAACAGAATTTAAACATGCAAATTAAATACTTTGCATCCAACCATCTAATGGTTCATCCAAGAGAGAGAGTTTTCCCGAAAACTTACTCTTGAGCTTAGTTAAGTTGATTAGACTTAAACTAAGCTCCCAAACCTTCAAACATTCGATAGAAAGCTGGAAATCCAACTCCACTCACCATTCCCGTTTCGCAAGCTTGCCGAAACGCCGATCAAGCCTTCGGATCAACACCACAAGAATCCGAAGATGTCTCCCCTATTTTAAGCACATCAAAGCAGAGGATTAATCCATCATCATGCATTAAAATCTTCAGCCATTACACCTAAACTCGCTGCTCTCACCAAAACTAACATTTCGGCTACCAAACACAACCGAAATCACTTCCAAACTCTTCCACAACATTACCCAGCCAAGATCCACCACTTCTAAACATCCCTAAACATCAATTAACATCTAAAAAGAACTTAAACTCGTCCTTATACCTCCATCTATAACAGAACACCAAGATCACCCCAAAAACCACCATTTTCATAAGCAAAAACTTAGGAAATTCAACCTATTCGGGATTGCATTGAACAAATCTCAATTACATATCATTAAACATCCAAAATACATTTAAAATCCATCTCAAAACAGAGCCCAAACAATCAACACGAATTTCTTCAAGATTTCTTCCAAATCTTGAGTTTTAAGCCAAAATCAAGATCACAACATTAAAACCTTTTATTAAACTTAATTTAAGGATTGAGAACTTGGGAATTTCAGTAAAGAACTGAGTATTTAGAGGAGAAGAACATCCTTACCTCTAAATGTAGATTTCTCCTTGATTAGAGACAATTTCCTTGAAAATCCAATAAGCAAAACAATAGAATTTGATGTAGAAAGGATTAGGAATCAATTGATAATTGAAACCTCATCATTTGGTGTGAAAATCAAAAGAAATGTTGCTGTAGAAATGTGTTTGGCTGAGGAAATTTTGAGAGAAAATGAGATGAGAAAGTTTTAACAAAAGTTAGTTATGAAAAGCTAAAATATGGTTTTCCACTTTTCATTTAAATAATTAAACATTAATTAAATCATTAAAATCTAAGAAAAATCTGGAGAAATCCTTTCTTGGGTAAATTAGCTCCTTAAAGATTCAAAGTTTCAATTCTTACAAAACAGTCACCACTAAACTTTTCAAAAATCGCATTTTAGTCACTATTTTAAAATGTCGCACTTCCAAACCTTATTTTGTAAAATTGATTTCATCACTCTCTTATATATATTAAAAGAGGATTTTTAGATATTTTTCCATATTTTTAAAGCATCCCGAACTAGGCTTTCTCTTAAACCACCTTTTATATTCGAACCGAAAATCAGACCGGTTCGGTTCAGACCCTAAACTTCCAAGCCCAAAATTGGGGTGTTACATCTCAAGTTTAAGGATTATACATATGTTTATCATGAGCAATGTTGTGACTGTCACATAATTACCCAAGAAACATGGTCATAGTGGGTCAATCCAATTTGTTGTTCTCTAACAAATACTTATGTGTTATTTTGACATCTATATGTCAATGACAACGCTTGTCATCAACCACACATTAGTCTTTATATATTATTACTGTCCATACCTGTAATAATATTCGACTAAGGATCATATTTAAAAATAATCGTATTATTGTATGGACATTATTATCCAATGGTTAGTTTGATGCACAGAAACATACCAAATGATAATAACGACAATTCCATTATTTGATAAATCTAGTAAAATAGTATGTCTATTCAATCATCATATGATTGGTCTTTGGGCATACTCCAACATAAGGATAGATCCTACTAACTCATCGAGCTTCAAGGTCTTCAAATTATTTGTCTCGATGATTGTGGTTCTCTTCCCATCTCATGATTCGAGAAGAGAATAGAGTAGTTTTCGGACTAGCTTGTCTTCAGGGATGAAATCTCCGAAGCCGTTTAAACCATTTACGATGACGAAGAAGCGGTCAAGCATCTTTGTTACGGTCACATCGACCTCCATCTTGAAGTTCTCGTAACTAAGATTGAGGATCCCGATCTTCGTCTCCTTTACATTGCTTGTTCCTTCGTAAGTGGTCTCAAGAGTGTCCCACACTTTTTTGGCACTTGTGATCGATGACACTTTGGAGTAGATGTTCAGTTCGAGTGAGCAAAATAACATGTTCAAGGCTTTTTCATTCATTTGCAATCTCTTTCTATCCTCTTCACTCATCTCCGCATTCTTCTTCGAACTAAGCCTTCCTTATTCAGCTCTTTTTATGAGAATGATTGGTCCATCTTCTACCACATCCCTATTGAAAAAGGGTGGTTTGGTGATAGATTGTGACTCGTACATGCTTGGCCCGGAGGTAAATGCCCTGGCTTGACATGGAAATTGATCAACACTCTACTAGGATCTCCTCTTGTTGTTGTGAAGCCTTCAAAGAGGTAGACTCTGATACCAATTGTTGAGTGGATCAAATTAACCGATATGGCTAAGAGGGGGTGAATTGGCCCTTTAAAAAATTGAAGGGAGCAAAAGGAACAATTAAAAATGATAGACAAGGAAATTATCTACATCCACTACCTTAGCCCCCACTAAAGATTTTCAACAAACTCTCCTCTAATTTATTCTTCCTCTTTTCTAGGCTAAGAAGGCAACCTTTACAAATGTTCAATCTTTCTACCCAAAGATTGAACCATAAGACTCTCATTTTACAAAGAAGATGTTGGCTATTACAATTGATCTCTCACAAGATAAATATAGCCCAAATAAATTACAAACACTCCCCAAACTCTCAAATTTTATTTACACTAAGAACTCTAAGAGTTGGGTACAAGAATTTGACAATAAGTGCTAGGGTTTGGATTTGATTGCTCGGATGTTGCTTTGAGGTTCAATAGTTGTTGTTGGTGCTGTTGAGGCTTGCTTTTATACCTTCTCATTGATTTCTAGCAGTTTGGGTGGTTGAGATCACCAATAGAGCCGTTGGGGCTCTCTCTTCCCTCCATAAATGTAGTTCTACAACTACCAGTATCGGAACATGTGGCCCTGTTTCAAAACAGACACTAAAAAAGAAAGAGTCGTTATGTGTAAGAAGGGGACCGTATCGAAACGGCTATAGGCCATATCAAAACAGTTTTAAACTGTAAAAGGGCCATTGTGAAACACCAAAAGGTCGTATCGAAACATTTTAGAACTGTAAAATGGTGTTTCAAAACACCAAAAGGGTGTACCGAAACAATTAACCAATTTTCAAAAATTTTGTTCTAACAAGTAAGACTAGCTCATTTAATGCTCTATTTTGAAAATACTTAACCCCTGTATCGAAACGGGTATAAGCCGTTTCAAAACGACACATAAAAAGAAAAGCCAAGATGAAGCATGTATCGAAACGGGCTAGCATGTTTCGAAACTCTTGTCACGAAACATATTAGTCTGTTTCGAAACAGATGTTTCTAGTGTCAAATTGTATCGATACACTTTAGGGGTGTTTCGAAACGCCTGGGCGATTTTAAGTATTTTTCGCTTTGAAACACTTAGAAAATTTTATGGAGTTTAAGTTTTGACTTCAAAACATTTTAAGTCTAAATTTTATTTGTCAAATGAGTCTTTTGAGTACTTAAATATTTATTTACTTTGCAATTTGGTCCTTAGGTTATTTGTTATATCAATATCAAACATTGGTTTTTACAGATATTGCGATTACCTCATAGTGATCCTTGGGGCATAATAAGAAAACTCTAGAGGCTTCGGGAAACATTATAAGTAGTTGTAAAATCTGCTACGTATTGATCTCTCGCTATAATAAAATGAGGAAGTTAGGGTTAAATCTCTATTTCCATTTCTCTACTTCTACCTTTGGATTCGCTACAAATTCTTTATGAAATTATCTCAAAATCTCTTTGGTCATGTTTGGTAAATAGATTTTTGAACCAAAATTAAATGTCTGAGTCATTTTTAGGAGAACCAAACATATCCGTTGATTTAAATGTTTGGTAAATAGAGGATTGTAATAGCGGATTGAGGTGAAACCTCTCATTTCAAAAAAGTTCTTTTTAAGAGCTTTTTGAGTTAGAGGTTTGGATAAAGACTTGTAAAGACTATTTTGTCTTAATAATTATAAAAAATCTCTAAGTAACATAAATTTGAATAACTAATAAAATAAAAATAATAATTTCATAAGTGGGAAATTAATATATAAATTTAATAATTAATAAAATTATATTCAAAATATAATTTCATAAATAAGAAATTAATATATACATCAAATTTAATCATTATTAAAATTATGTTAAAAAGATATTTTCAGAAATACAAAATTAATATGTACATCCTTCATATATGCTCAGTAACGATATTAAAATTAATTTTCATAATCTAATTAATACTAATAGATACAAAATGTTAATAACTAATAAATTATTCAAACAAGTATTGAATATAATCATGTCCTTATATGTCATTTTGTTTGTTCTTATAATCAAATAGCTATCAGCTATCAGTTAATTTTCTCAAGCACTTTTATACGACCAACTAATGCAAATTGTTAGTCAAATCAGCTAATACTATCAGCTATCTGCTATAAGCTAATGTAATATGCTATCTACTAATTTCTAAATAGGGTCTTTATTTTTCTTCAAAATTTCTTCTATGTTCTTCTTTATATGATAGCGAGGAGACTTGCAAGTGGAGTTAAAATTCTGTAGAAGAAAGTAAAGGTGAAGTAGTCGCATCTGGTGATTGGGGGCTCTGTCGAGTGAAAGACCATACAAAATGAGTTGAAAAGGTTGTTATTGTTTAATGATTTGTGATGGCCAAACTACAATTTTGAGTTCAAGATCCCCAAAGAAACTCACTGTATGAGCGATAATAGTAAAGGACAAGAGGGAGGGCATGAGTGGTTTTATTTGTCATTGCTCTCGTTGGAGGTTGAGTCCCATTTTCCGAGTTTATGTCCTTGATTACATGCTCCAATTTTTTTTACGGTTGGTGTTAGGTCTATGATTGATGGATATTAATAGGTTGGCAAGGTAAAACTAGTTGTTAGGCAATAGAGTTAGTTGATAGGCCAAGTAATTTAAATAACGATCCTGTCGAGAGACTGTAGCTCTTGACAGTGATCACGTTGATGACTCTAGCTAAATGGAGGATATGGTGAGAATACCTTTGGATGAGCCCTGAGGAATCTTAGAGAAACTCTGAACACTTCAAAAATTGTGCGTGTGGAGGAGCCCTGGGGAAGAACTCGTAGGATAGAAGTATAACAATTATAAATTAGTATAGCTTTTAGGTGGAATCTATATTGGAATCTGTTTAGATTTGGTTACAAATTTATTTAGTTAAATACTTTTAATTGATAAATATTTCTTAACAATGCAATTTATACTATTATTTAAAAAATTAACTAAATTAGTGTCGCCCCTTAATCAATTAATAACTCAACTGAAAAATCAATGAAAAATTCATTTTATAATTGATAATAAGTTTTATAATACTATTTTTATCTTTTAGATATATTGTTAAATAAAATAACTAAAAATTATAATTCAAGAGTTTGACACATAATTCATGAGTTTATATACAAAATTTTCACCACTTCACTAGTTATACTTTATTATTAATTGATAACTGTATTTGGGAAAACCACACTCGTGGTCACAAAATACCACTATTTTCTTGTTTTGGTCATTTAACTAATTTTTTCCCATCAAAACCATCTCTCATTAGATACTTTTTCTATTTTGGTCATCCCCCGTTATAAACGTAACAGAATCGCTCACATATATATATTTTTTTATCTTCCACGCCATCACCTTTCTTCTTGTTAGCAGAAGACATGGTATTTTTTATTTGACCAACCCGAATGTAACATGTGTCACCTCTTGATTTTGAACAAATGAAAGAAAAATCTTCTTTGGTATAGATAGAAGGAGAGAGGTAATGAAATGGAAAAATAAAAAAAAATTTGCCAAATCAACGATATTGTTAGATTTTTAACGATAAGGACCAAAATAGGAAAGGTATCTAATAGGAGGGACAGTTTTGACGAAAAAATTAGTTAGGTGACCAAAACAAAAAAGAGTGATAGTTTGTGATCCCCCGTGTAGTTTTTCTACATATTTTTACGTAAAATATTGTGAAACCAAAATTGATTTTGATATAACATATAAACTTAAGGACCAATTTGCAAAACAATAAATTTTTAAGTATTCTTTAAAGTCTCACAATTGACAAGTATTTTAAACAAAATAATATCTCAAGACAAGTTCTTAAACATATGAAAATTTTCTAAGTCTTTTCCTATGATTTTAAAGCTAAACTATACAAAAACGCCCAAGCGTATCGATACCCTTAGGCGTATCGATATTGTCTTTTGCCACTGGAATTTTAATGGCTAAGTCCTTTCCTATGATTTTCAAGCCAAACTATACAAAACGTCCAGGCGTATCGATACCCCTAGGCGTATCGATACTGGCTTTTGCCACTGGAATTTTCATTGACTTAGCGTACCGATACGGTATTACCCCGTATCGATATGATATTCATCTAGGGAACTCTTTCAATGAAACCGCACCGATACGCTTTGCAATCGTATCGATACTCTAAGCTTATCTTTGAAAAATCTTTGCATTTAATTTTTCGACTGTTACTTGTCAGTTGGTTGGTTTCCCAATTTTTAAAAGATCGTTATACAGTACCGATATGCTTGGTATGTGTATCGATACTCTCTTTAAGAAAACCAAACTTGGGATTCCAGTGAGTAAAAACCGTATCGATACGGCCATCCGTACCAATGTGCCCTTTAAAACCGTACCGGTACGCCTTCTATGCGTATCGATACGCTCTGTTTTCAGTCACAACGGCTCTTTCCTCTTTGATGTAGGTATCGATACGCCATCTTCGAGTACCGATACGGTAGGCTGCAGAGCTGCATTTAATGCGGGAAAAATGCTCCCAACGGCTCTATTGATGATCCCAACTACCCAAACGGCTAGAATTCAATACAAGGGTATAAAAACAAGCTTCAATTGACCAAGCAAGAACTATTGAACCTACAAGCAACATCAAAGCAAAAATTCCAAACCCTAGTGCTCTTCATAGTCAAATTCTTGTACCCAACTCTTGTGATTTTATTCTTATCTTGTATTGTGAGTTTGGGGAGTTTGAAATTGTATTTGGGTAAACATTTATCCTTTGAGAGGAATTGTTAGAGTTTACCAAATTCATCTCTTTGTAAAAGTGAGTGGATTAAGCTTTGGGTAGAAAGCTGAATCAATTTGCAAGGTTACCTTCTCATCCAAGAAAATAGGAAGAATTCAAGTAGTGAATTGGTTGAAAATCCTTAGTGGGAACTAAGGTAGTGGATGTAGAGTTCATTTGGAGAACTTGAACCACTCTAACCACTTGTGTCACTTTTTATTTTTCACTCATACCTCCTACCAAATTTTTAATTGCCAATTCACCCCCTCTTAGCCATTTGCAATTGTGTGATCAACTCAACAATTGGTATCAGAGCTACACTCATTGGAAGGATTATAACCCTCTTGAGTCGATTCTAGGAGAGTTTGATCAACAACTAGTCAAGCAATGGCATCCACCTCCAACTCCAACCACTACGAGTCCCAATCTACCACCAAGCCACCATTCTTCAATGGTGATAACTACCCATATTGGAAGAATAGGATGAGGTTCTTCATCAAGTCCACCGACTACATGGTGTGGGATGTGGTTGAAGAAGGTTCATACATTCCCATGAAAAGAGATAGTGAAGCAAGACTTGTCCCAAAAGTAAAAGCCAAAATGATGGAAGATGAACGAAGAAGGATTCAAGTGAATGATAAAGCTCTTCATGTCATATTTTGTGCGCTTGGTCCGGATATCTACTCCAAGGTGTCTTCGATCAAAAAGGCCAAGGAGATTTGGGACTAGTGATGTCAAGGAAACAAAAATTGGGCTACTCAATCTAAGCTACGAAAATTTCAAGATGGATCCCGATGAGAGTGTTTCCAAGATGTTTGATCGATTCTCGATCATTGTCAACGGATTGAAGGGTTTCGGTGAGATCATCCCCGAAGACAAACTAGTGAGGAAATTGTTGTACTCTCTTCTGGAGTCATGGGATAGCAAGAGAACGACTATCATTGAAGCTTGATATTTGAAGACTCTCAAGATTGATGCTCTTGTTGGATCTCTACTCACCCATGAGATCATGAGGAAGGGAAGAGAAGAAGAAAAGAAAATGGTTGAGAAGAAGGATGTTGAGAAGAAGAAGGTTGGAATCGCTCTTAAAGCTTCATATCATGAAAGCGATTCAAGTGAAGATGAAGATGAGGAGATGACCATGTTGGCCAAACGGTTCACTCGCTTCATGAAGTCCAATCGTGGGAGAAAGTTCATTAGAAAAGAAGACTTCAAGAGCAAGAGTAAGGAAGAAGAGAAGGACCAAATCACTTGCTATGAATGCCAAAAGCCCGGCCACATCCGTTCCGAATGTCCTCAATTGAAGAGGAAGAGCTTTGGGAAGAAGAACAAGCTCAAAGCTCAAGTAGCAACTTGGAGTGACGATGAGTCATCCGAGGATGAGGAGGAAGTGGCCAATCTTTGTCTCATAGCCATTGGTGATGAACCAAAGGTAAATCCTAACTCATCTAATTTTGATTTTACCTTTGATGAGCTTCAAGATGCTTATGATGAATTGTAAGAGGTTTACGATGAGTTAGTAGGAAAATATAAACAATCCATTTTGAGAAACAAGAAAACCATTTCCGATTTGAAAAATCAAAATGTAACATTTTCAAAAACTAACTCCGAATTGGAAAAGAAAGTTTTGTTTTTAGTAAATCTTTCAAATGATCTTAAAACGAAAAATTTTGAACTTGAAAAACTTCTTTCCGATTTTCAAGATTATCACACAAAGGAAGTGGATAATCTTAAAACATCAATTGCTATTGGGAAAAACCATTTTGAAAAAGGAAACTCTTCTAAATCCCAATATGTAAAAAGAAAACCTTTTATTCCTAAACAAAGAAATTTTTATAAGCAATCTAGAGGTCAAAAGGTTAGAAGTGTTTGGGTTCCTAAGAAACTCATTATTTCTAATAATATGAATGATATTGCTTCTTGGATTCCTAAGGGAACCAAAATTTTGAAGGCTAACACACATGGACCCAAAATGATTTGGGTACCAAAAATCAAGGCCTAATTTCTTTGTTTGTAGGGGGAGCATTGCTACAAGGACAAAGCTTCAAGTCAAACTCATGGTACCTTGATAGTGGATGCTCAAGACATATGACCGGTGACAAGAGTAGATTCATGGAACTAAAGCCAAAAAGTGGTGGAGTGGTAACTTTCGGTGACAACTCCAAAGGCCAAATTGAAGGAATAGGCTCCATTGGTAATCACTCTTCTATTTTCATTGAAAATGTTTTGTATGTCAACGGTCTTAAACATAATTTATTGAGCATTAGTCAATTATGTGATAAGGGTTTTAATGTTTTATTTCATAAAAGTGGTTGCAAAATTGTAAACATTAAAACAAATCAACTAATGCTCATAGGACATAGAATAGGCAATATCTACATGGTGCATTTAGATGACATCCATTCATCCCATACATGCTTAGTTGCACATGATGAACATGACTCATGGCTTTGGCATAGAAAATTAGGACATGCTAGCATAAGTGTCTTAGAGAAATTAATTTCCCTTAATCTAGTTAGAGGTTTACCCAAACTTAAATTTTTTAATGATAAAATTTGTGATGCATATTCAAAGGGTAAACAATATAGAACTTCATTTAAATCCATTAATGATGTATCTACTAGTAGATGTTTACAATTGATTCATATGGATCTTTTTGGGCCTATTAGAACAATGAGCTTGGTGGTAAATCATATGCCTTTGTGCTTGTAGATGACTATTCTAGGTTTACTTGGGTTCTATTTTTAAGTACAAAAGATGAGGCTTTAGAAAAATTCATCACAATTTCTAAAATAACTCAAAATGATCTTAAACTTAAAATTTCTCACATTAGAAGTGATCATGGAACCAAATTTCAAAATCTAGGTTTTGATGAGTTTTTAAATGAAAATGGGACTAGCCACAATATTTCCGCACCTCGCACTCCTCAACAAAATGGGGGTAGTTGAGAGGAAAAATCGAACTTTAGAAGAAATGTCTAGAACCATGCTTTGCGAAAATAATTTACCTAAATATTTTTGGGCGGAAGCCACAAATACCGCTTGCTATATTATAAATCGAGTAATGATTAGGCCAATTTTGAAGGAAACACCTTATGAGATTTTAAAATCTAAGAAGCCTAACATTAGCTATTTTCATCCTTTTGGTTGCAAGTGTTTTGTTTTGAATAATGGTAAAGAAAACTTAGGTAAATTTGATGCTAAAAGTGATGAAGCTATTTTCTTAGGGTACTCTTTAAACTCTAAAGCCTGTCGTGTATTTAATAAAAGAACTCTAGTAGTTGAAGAGTCTATACATGTTGTTTTCGATGATAACCTCTTGAAGCCTTGAAGGACTTGGCTCTCGAGGAAAAGGAGGTATCTTACCCAAGGGAGTTCAACTATGTCAAAGGTGGTGAAATCTTGGGTGATCCATCCACGGGGGTAACTACTAGATCCTCTCTCAGATTAATGAACCATGTTGCATTTCTTTCATGCATTGAGCCTAAAAATATTAAAGAAGCTTTAAAAGATGATTTTTAGATTTTGGCCATGCAAGAGGAATTAAATCAATTTGAGAGAAGTAAAGTTTGGACATTAGTAGAAAGGCCTAGTAATCAATCTACTATAGGAACACAATGGGTATTTAGGAATAAATTAGATGAAAGTGGTAATATAGTGAGAAACAAGGCTAGGCTTGTTGCTCAAGGTTATACCCAAGAAGAGGGAATTGATTTTGATGAGACATATGCACCCGTAGCTAGGATGGAAGCCATTAGGATGCTTTTAGCATTTGCATGTTATAATGATTTCAAGCTTTTTCAAATTGATGTGAAAAGTGACTTTTTAAACGGTTTTATGAATGAAAAAATGTATGTTGAACAACCACCGAGTTTTGAGGATTCAAAATTTCCAAACCATGTGTTTAAACTAACAAAAGCTCTTTATGGTTTAAAACAAGCTCCTAGAACTTGGTATGAGAGACTTTCAAATTTCATAATTGAAAAGGGTTTTGAAAAAGGAAAGGTGGGCACTACATACTTCATAAAAAGATATAACAATGACATCTTAGTAGTACAAATCTATGTTGATGATATCATTTTTGGTTCTACTAATGAGTGTTATTGTAAAGAATTTTCTAAGCTAATGCAAGGTGAGTTCGAGATGGGCATGATGGGGGAGCTCTCATTCTTTTTGGGACTCCAAATCAAACAAAGGAAAGATGGCACCTTCATAAATCAAGCTAAGTACGTGAATGATATGCTCAAAAAGTTCGGCTTGGAGAATGCAAAACCTCAAGCCACACCAATGAGCTCTTCCATAAAGCTTGACAAAGATGAAGGAGGTAAGTGTGTTGATTCTAAGCTTTATAGATCCATGATAGGTTCTTTGCTTTACCTTACCGCAAGTAGACCGGATATTATGTTTAATGTTTGCTTGTGTGCTAGGTTTCAAGCTAGTCCTAGAGAATCACACTTAGTTGCCATTAAGAGAATTTTTAGATACCTTAGAGACACACCTACCTTAGGCCTTTGGTATCCTAAAGATTCCTCATTTAGCCTTCATGCTTATTCGGATGCGGATTATGGGGGATGTAAGATAGATAGGAAAAGTACTTTCGGGACATGCCAATTCTTAGGTAGTATGCTCGTATCTTGGTTCTCTAAGAAACAAAATAGCGTAGCCTTATCTACCACTGAAGCGGAGTATATATCCTTAGGGAGTTGTTGTGCTCAAGTCCTTTGGATGAAGCGACAACTCTTAGATTATGGTGTTGAAATAGAAACCATACCCCTTAGGTGTGACAACACTAGTGCCATTTGTCTCACTAAGAATCCCATCCAACACTCTAGAACTAAACACATAGAAATTAGACATCATTTTATTAGAGATCATGTGTTGAAAAATGATGTTGTTATAGAGTATGTTGACACCTTGAACCAATTAGCGGATATATTCACAAAGCCTTTAGATAAAGAGCGCTTTTGGACCCTTAGGAGAGAGTTAGGTTTAACTTGCCTTTCTTGACCCCTTCTAGGTCCCAAAATGTCAAAAATTTGCTTGAAATTGTCTGTGATTCATGCTTGTGTTAATTTTGTTCTTTTTGCTTCTATGCATGTTGCTAGGGAGAGCATGCATTAAGTTCAGCCATTAAAACTTGTTCATAGGACATGTACATGCATTTAGGGACGTTTCAAGTTGGATTTTTGAACTTAAATCTATCAAAAATGCCTAATCTGGTAAAGGCGTATCGATACGGCTGAAGCGTATCGATACGGGTTCATAACTGGGAAAACTTTGAAGCTGAACGAGTATCGATATGACCCCGCATATCGATATGGTTAAAGTCAAGGGAAATAGTCAAAGCCAAGTCGTACCGATACGGTCCCGCGTATCGATACGATAGTAACGATGAATAAAACATTAGGGTTAAAGGGTATTGATACGCGTGTATAGCGTATCGATACGGTCTCGACGGAGAGGCTATTTAGGGCTGCAATTGTTAAAAAGCTTTAAAAACAAAAACCCCTCTTTTCTCTCCAAAACCCTAGCCGCAATACCCTATAAAAACCCCCCTCAATCCTTCAATTTTTACCATCAAACTTAAAAATTCTTTAAGGGTTTTTAATCTCCACATCAAGGCTAAGCTTTGTCAACAAATCTTGTGCATTCACATCAACCCATTCATCCAATCTAAAGTTCAAGGTATAAAACTCTTCCTTTTTATTTTCTTTGATTTTCGTTTGATTTTTATAATTATTTCAATTTAATTTTTGTACAAAACATGTTTTTATTTTATGGGTTTCAACTTTTTCATAAAAAAATTCAAAAATCAAAAAATTTCATTAAAATATACTTTCTATTCGTATTTTTTAATCTGTTTTTAATTTTTTTTTAGAATTGTAAATATCTTTTTAAAAATAAATTTCTTTTTATAATTACCTTGAATTATTAGAATTTATTGGATTGAATAGGATGTTAATTGCATACATATTCGAATTGTTTTTTTATGTGTTCTCAAGGTTATGGCACCATCGAAAAAAGAGAACTAAGCGTTATCGTTCTACTTCCGATCATAGTGAGGATGTCGAGGGTAACCCTACACCTAATCTTCCTTATAATATCCAATTAAGTTTTCCCGATGATGGCGATATAGAACGATACAAACTTTTTCAATGTATGAACCTTAGGGAAGAACGTGTTGTGTCTGTCCCGTTTTTAAATTCTGCCCGGTTCAAATTTCAATACTTCCCTTTACTTAAACAATGGAAATTTCTGAATTTTTTAAGCATTCCTCATATTCTCTATAGGAATTTGGTCATCGTATTCTTTTCAAATGCTTTATGTGTTCATGATGAAGCTAAGGAGAATGTCATTGCTATTGAATCCTCTGTTATGGGCAAAACCTTTACAATTGATCAAAAACTTTTATGTAATGTCTTTGGTTTTGAAAACATTGGTATTGATGATGAGAAATCCTTGGGTACGGGTCCTTTAGGCTCAACAGAAGTTTTAAATGCTCATGAACGTATCCTTCATCTTCTTGTCTCTTAGTTTTTTCGTCCATCAGGAGGGAAATTTTCAACTATTCGTCAAGTATATGATTTTTGGCTTAGGTGTTTTAGAGAAGGTCAACATCCAAATCTTTGTCAAATTATGTTTGTCGACCTTGTCTATTTAGTCCAACACCATCACATCAAACAAGTCGCATCCTTTTACTACTCTACGGCTTTGAGTTATCTCTTTCATTCCCTTGACATTGATTGTTCCCATGACTATCCCGAAACCCTTGGCCTACCCATAGATGAGCGTTCTCTAGCTCGTGTCGGTTTCTCTTATGTTGATAATGAATGGGTTCGTAACAATCAAGATCCTCCACAAGATGCTCCGGTCGATGCTTCTTGTGCTTCTTCGAGCTCTCACCTTGCTCCGATTGATTCCTCTTCCATGGGTACTCTAATGACTTTCCTAAATGAGAAGTTCACTTCCATGGAAGCCGGGTTTACCACGATGGACACTAGATTCACCTCTTTGGAAGATCGTGTCAAAGGTATGGAGAAGAAGATGGAAACCATGGCTTCTCGCCAAAACTCCATGGATATCTCTCTCACCGCCTTCCATGGTGCTTGGCTTAACCAAAACCGAAGGAATCAACGCTCTAAAGATGATGAAGATGAAGAGGACGAGGACAATGATGATGATGAGGCGGACGAGTAGTTTATGCATATCATCTTATGGCATTTAGTTTTTTATATTCTGTTATTGCACTCTTGTTTTTAGGATCTAAGTTTATGCCTATTATCTATGTTTTAGGATTTTAAAGTTTGGATTATTATGTTTGCTTTGAAGTTTATGCATTTGAACTATTATGTTTACCTTGAAGTTTATGCATTTGAACTATTATGATTGCTTTGAGTGTAATGAATTAATTGTTGCTATTATCCTTGTATTTATATTTGATCTAACAAAAAGGGGGAGAAGGATTATAGAGTCAATTTTTTAATTTTGAAAATCTATCTTAAATTAAGGGGGAGAAAGCTTTTCAAAGTTTCAAAAACTTACAAATTTATTTGTGGTTTTGTTATATCAAAAAGGGGGAGATTGTGAAACCAAAATTAATTTTGATATAACATATAAACTTAAGGACCAATTTGTAAAACAATAAAATTTTAAGTATTCTTTAAAGTCTCACAATTGACAATTATTTTAAACAAAATAATATCTCAAGACAAGTTCTTAAACATATGAAAATTTTCTATGTCTTTTCCTATGATTTTAAAGCTAAACTATACAAAAACGCCCAAGCGTATCGATACCCTTAGGCATATCGATATTGTCTTTTGCCACTGGAATTTTAATGGCTAAGTCCTTTCCTATGATTTTCAAGCCAAACTATACAAAAACGTCTAGGCGTATCGATACCCCTAGGCATATCGATATTGGCTTTTGCCACTGGAATTTTCATGGACTTAGCGTACCGATACGGTATTACCCTATATCGATACGATATTCATCTGCGCAACTCTTTTAATGAAACCGTACCGATACGCTTTGCAATCATATCGATACGCTAAGCTTATCTTTGAAAAATCTTTGCATTTAATTTTTCGACTGTTACTTGTCAGTTGGTTGGTTTCCCAATTTTTAAAAGACCGTTATACAGTAACGATACGCTTGGTATGCGTATCGATACGCTCTTTAAGAAAACCAACTTGGGATTCCAGTGAGTAAAAATCGTATCGATACGGCCATCCGTACCGATACGCCCCTTAAAACCGTACTAGTACGCCTTCTATGCGTATCGATACGCTCTGTTTTCAGTCACAACGGCTCTTTCCTCTTTGATGCAGGTATCAATACTCCCTCTTCGAGTACCGATACGGTAGGCAGCAGAGCTGCATTTAATGCGGGAAAAATGCTCCCAACGGCTCTATTGATGATCCCAACTACCCAAACGGCTAGAATTCAATGCAAGGGTATAAAAACAAGCTTCAATCGACCAAGCAACAACTATTGAACCTACAAGCAACATCAAAGCAAAAATTCCAAACCCTAGTGCTCTTCATAGTCAAATTCTTGTACCCCAACTCTTGTGATTTTATTCTTATCTTGTATTGTGAGTTTGGGGAGTTTGAAATTGTATTTGGGTAAATATTTATCCTTTGAGAGGAATTTTTAGAGTTTACCAAATTCATCTCTTTGTAAAAGTGAGTGGATTAAGCTTTGGGTAGAAATCTTAATCAATTTGCAAGGTTACCTCCTCGTCCAAGAAAACGGGAAGAATTCAAGTAGTGAATTGGTTGAAAATCCTTAGTGAGAACTAAGGTAGTGGATGTAGAGTTCATTTGGAGAACTTGAACCACTCTAACCACTTGTGTCACTTTTTATTTTTCACTCATACCTCCTACCAAATTTTTAATTGCCAATTCACCCCCTCTTGGCCATTTGCAATTGTGTGATCAACTCAACAAATATTTTAGGGAAAACTACACCGATGGTCCCCTAACTATTATTGTTTTCCTATTTTGGTCCCAAAACTATTTTGTAGGCAAAATCGTCTCTTCTGTTACATAGTTTTCCTATTTTGGTCCCCCAGCGTTAAATAGCTAACGATTTTGCTGGCGTGGCATATTTTAAATATTTTTTAATCATTTCTCTCTCTTATTTTCCCTTCTTCTTCATCTTCTTTATTTTGAAGAGGCTGAGAAACTATACAATGAGTGGAAGTATGTTTCCGGAAACAGTGATGCTAGAGTTCCAAACATACTGCTTGTAGCTTACATCAACGGAAACAATATAGAAACTGCTGAAAACTTCTATCAGCAAATCGTGCAGAGGGGTATTCTCCCTAGTTACACTACTTGGGAACTTCTTACACGGGGCTATTTAAAGAAGCAACAAATGGAAAAAGTGTTAGATTATTTTAAGCAAGTTGTTTGCCGTGTAAAAAAATAGAATCCAAATGACAGGTTGGTCAGAGAAGAGTTTAAGAAACTCGAGGAGCAAGGTGATACTGAAGGGGCGGAGAAATTGTTAGTTATTCTTCGAAATGCTGGCCATACCAGTACTAAGGTATACAATTTACTTCTTCGAGTGTATGCAAAAGCTGGTAAAATGCCACTCATAATTGCTGAAAGGATGCAGAAAGATAATGTACCACAAGACAAGAAAACACATAAACTCATAAAATTAACAAGCAAAATGCATGTGGCTGAAGTTTCAAGCAATTTTTGATGCTGTATATAGCAAAGTAAGAATTACTTTGATGACAACAAGTGCGCCTCAGCCTGCATAATTTGATTGTCTCTACTCTGTAGTGAATAGATGTTACATTATGATGCCAAATTAGTTGCAGAAAGTGTTACTAATTATAGAACAATTCGTCAGAAATTTCATCTTCGATTGGTCTGTTAGCTCTTGTGTACACTGCAAAGAATGCAATCTACATTATTACTATCTGAAATGCTAAAACCCTTGCATATTTGCAGTTGTTGACCTATAATCACCTGAATTTGCCAACCTCAAAACACAAGAACTCCACATCACTTTGACATGGGTTCCAAAGTTTTGAATAATTAGATGAAACTTTTAGTGAACCATATATCTTTGTTGTTGACAGATTTAGTAACTTTGACCTTACTTTAGGACAAAACACAAGTCATCTGCCAACAAGCAGATCATTGGGGTGTCTTTGGTTGATGAATGAAACTGAGTAATTGATTTACACGTCCACAAAAATGACCAGCAAAATTAGCAGTGAGTAGTTTAGCAAAATGGTGGGTAAAATAAAGAAGATGAAGAAGGGAAAGAAGAGAGAGAAATGATTAAAAAATATTAAAAATATTAAAAAAAATACCACGTCAGCAAAACCGTTAGCTATTTAATGCCGGGATCAAAACAGGAAAACTATATAACAGAAGAGACGATTTTGCCAAAAAAATAGTTTCGGGACCGAAAATAAGAAAACGGTAATAATTAGGGGACCACCGGTGTAGTTTTTCTAATATTTTATATGATCCATATAGTGAATGTGACCGTTTTTTTATTTTTGAAAAAGTGACAGTCTATTATTATACATTAAAGAGGTCTTAATTATTTAGTTTTATTTATATCCATTTTATAGAATATCAAGAAAAAAATAGATTAATAAGGATTATATAATAAAGAATATCACATATTTGAACACTAATAGAATATCAAGATCAGGCAATGTTTTGAGGCTCAAAATTTGCGTTTGCTGTGAACAATTTTCAGAACAAATGGTTAAATCTTTTAGTTATCACTTTCCTTTTAAGTTGTAGATTCTAGACTAATTAGGAGCAAATTTTTTATTAACCCTCTCTCCAAATAGGAATGGTTTCAAAAACAAATTTGCGTTTTGCTAATTGAATATTTATTTGTATCTTTTTGTATTTTAAATGTTTAGTATTAGGTTTTTTCTCTCCATTGAATTTAAATCATAAACAATAAATTTTGAATTTTTTATGTTTTGATAATTAAATTTTTAACTCTTAACAAAATATATTTTTTGCAAACAAACTGTTTAAATTTGAATATCCTAAAAAATTATATTATATTTTTTAAAGTTCATTTTATGCATCTACAAATTTTTAATCCCAAAATTCATTTTAACTTAGATATTCAACTTTTCGAAGAAAAAACAATTAAATTTGAAGTTGTAAAAAATAAACCAAAACTTTTTGACCGAAAATGGATGTTACAAGCCACGAGCTGTCCGTAATAAGCACGCACATAACGGTTCAAGAGGTTCTCTAAAACAATTTGGACTCAACAAATCCATTAAAAGTACTCAATTCTTAGAGTATGTTATAAAGTCGGTATACAAGAAGTTTGATTAATTTAGTAAATAGTTGAATAAATTTGTAATTATTAGAATAATTTAAATTCTAAATTAAAAGAATATGAAGTATGATTTTTTATAACTTTAACTTGTAGATAAACTATAATCCTAATAGTTAATATAATTCAATCTATATTGTTAAATATAAGGAATCAAGTAGAGGGACTCAATTTGTATAATATCATATGTTTTCTAAAAGGGAAATGAAATAATAGAGAGACTCCAACATCAGGTTTTATTAATGTATTAATATATATACAAACTATTTAACCAGCTCATATTTTATACTTTATTTCTATTTTTCTTTAATACTCTACACGTCCTACTAAAATTGTCACATGTTGATATTTTTTGTCAAACTTTTTAACTTTAATTTTTTATTATTTAAAATTTATTATTGATAAAAATATGAAAAAAAATATATTTTCAAAACCTTCAATAAAGTAGTTTTTAAAATGTATTTTTATAAATTTTAATTGATTAAAATATTAAAAAATAATAGTCAAAGTTAAAGAAAATTAACCAGAAAAATGTCAACATGTGACAATTTTAGTGGGACATGAGAATAGTTATTTTTAATTATTTTCTTTAACGTCTTTATATTTTCTAATGTAATAAATAAATAAATATTTTTGTAATAAAATGCAAACAATTTATTAAATAAATATTATTATTTTTATAAAAAAATATTAATTTCCATTATCTATGTTTTATAAAGGGTAAATTTTGATATACAACTTTGCAAAACTAATTTTATACATGCTCGTATACTTCCACTATAAAACTTAAATCTTAATTTCCTAATCCTAACCCTGAAAAAACTAAACTATAAACCTTAAAACTATACCCTAAATTCTAAACACTAACCTTAAATTCTAAACCCTACAACCTAAGCCCATAAACTTTAAACCTTACACTAAAACCCTAACTCCTAAAATTAAAAGGCACGTACGTATAAAATAAAGTTTACACGACATGTATATCAAAATTTGTTCTTTCTATAGATAAGAAATCTATTATTATATGCACTTAACACTTAAAGTTCATCTAATTATTTAGCGAAAAATAGTTTATATAATTAAAATCTATTTGTAACACCCGAGTTTAGGGGTTAGGTGAAAATAATATTTTAATATTATTTGGGCTCGGTTTTATGATTTAGATAATGGTTCGGGTTTCGTTTTCAAATTAATTGATTTAATGATTGACTATGTTTTGAAATTTAATCCCAAATAGCCATGGATGGTGTGCCCTTGTGAATATCCCATTTCATTAAGGGCAAATTGGTCCTTAGGCCTTTAAATTAAAACAAAACAAAAAACACCCATTTCCTATTCATTATCTTCTTCACCAACGGGAAAACAAGAGCTCTCTACCCAATCTACTATTTCATTCAAAAGCTCCCTCATTTCAACTCCATTTTGAAAGGTAATGATATATTTGACTTCCCCTCATCTCCCTCTCCATGAAAGTACAATTTATTTTCATTTTCATGAAGGTTTTACAAAATGGAAGTTTTGAATATTTTGATGAAAAATGAGATCTTTATGTTGTTAAGTGAAATGTTTTGATTTAATATGCTTAGTTATGGTATATAGAGGTCAAATGGTATATCATATGTGAATTTCAAATGATTTTGGGCAATTTTTGGAATTGGGTTTCAAGGAGTTTTTGGAGGGTTTTAAAGTGGTTTTTGGGGTGGTTTAATGTTGGTTTTTGGGGGCTGGTGGTAGTATGATATATGAGGGTCACTTTGTGTGTATTTGATGGTTGTTTGGATGCTTGAAATGGAAGATTTCAGTGGGTTTTAGGGGCTGCTCGGGAATTCTGTTTTGGGCTTGTTTTTGAGTGTTGGATGCTTGAAAATGTTGATCCGGGTTAGTTTCGATGATGAGATATTGATTGTGAATGTTTTGTTTGTGTTTGAGATTGATTAGAATCGAGTTTGGGCATCGGCGAAGCATCGGAAGTGAATCCGGGAATTTGAAGACGGTCGCTTGCTTGGTCTTTGAGCTTGGAAGCTTAGGTGAGTGGTTAATTGTTTTAATTGGTTTTAAAATGGTTGGTTCGAGTATATGGACTAGGTCGGGCTTGGTAGACCCCCCTAGAGTTAGGATTAGGGTGGTAGCCTAACCCTAAGCTTAATCTAGAGCCTTTGGATGAACTCGCATATGTGGTTGTGTATGTCTCGTATGAAACGTGATATGAATGCTTATGTATATTGTGTTATACATGTGAGATCGGGCATGATTTGTGATGCTTGAGACATGCATGATGATGGTTATTGGTGAGTACGTGCTAAGCACGGAATTGGTTGAAATGAGTAATATGAAATGAGTAAAATGTTGGCACTATTATGCTTGAGTACAAATGACCGATCATTAGGATCTTAGTGTGTACACATGAGTCAAAAGTCGCGCATGGCCTTGGTGGCGTTAAGTCACCAAGGAGGAGTACGGGTTCGCCCGGAAATTGTATTTAAATATAGTCGGTGATGAGTGGAATCCCATCGACGGGGCGTGAGGATGAGTGGAATCCCCTCCGCGAGACCGGTGATGAGTGTAATCCCACCGTGAGGTAATGTGGTTGTTGGATGTGAGTTCCAACATGTCTATCCGCGTATTCGGGTCATAGCTAGGTGCCAATGTTGATTGATATGTGTATCAATGTGTTGAGATATATGAGCTTTATTGGGATGTTCAAATGTGGTTATATGTTTTGTGGAATTGGGCTTATGATCATGGCATATTATACTGCATAGTGCACATGCATCCTTATCTTGTGGTTTTGTGGATCCTTGGTAAATATGTGATTTGCCTTGGCTAGATCGTGCTCGGACCCTGCAATGTTGAGGTTTGTTGTTAGAGCTTACCCTCACTAAGCATCATTGCTTACGCTCTCTTTGTTCAACATTGCAGATCCTTAGTTCGTGGGTGGCTTGCACAAGTGGAGGGCCTCCAAGTGTGATTGTTAGCCTTGAGTACTTCAAGTATGAGTTTTTAATGTTGAACATGTAATAGTCTAAGCAATGGGACATGTGTTATTTTGATGGCTATGTTGTGGTCGGTGTTGCTTGGGAGCATGTTAGACTCCTCGTATGTGTTGGCTATTTTGACTTGGGATGTATGCCTTGCTTGATACCCTGTTAGCATGTTGCTATTTTGAAGTTGTCTAAGTGTTGACCTTTGAATGCTTAATTCCTTAATTGAATTGTATGTATGCATGACTTGTGTTGTTGTGCCTTGGTGTTTAGTTCATTTTGTTGATGTTGAAGCATGCTTGTATGTTGGGTTGCCTTAAGTTTCATTGCTAGTGTGTTGTTATAGGTTGTAGAGGTGTTTTGGGGCACCCTTGTGCCTTAAAACAGCAAAAACGAGTCTGCAGACAGGGGGCGTTTCGAAACGGGCCACCCTGTTTCGATACGGTCCCTTTGCATTTGGCTTGCCATTTCGAAACGGATAGGGGTCGTTTCGGAACATTTTTGCTACTGGAATTTTGAGAAATTGGCGAGATAAAGGCGTTCCGAAACGGGCCTTTGATGTTTCGAAACGGTCAAATCTTGTTGACCACGAGAAGTTGACCGTTAGGGTCGTTTCGATACGGGTCACCCCTGTTTCGAAACGGTCTCCCTATGGTTGATCCTGGCCTGTAGACTAAGTCAAGGCGTATCGGAACACCCTAAGGGCGTTTCGATACGGCCTGCTGTAAAGGGCTAAAAAGAGCTGTTTATTGTATCGTTTGATTGGTCGATGTTAAATTGTTTGTATTTTCCGCTGTTGTGCTTCACATAGGATTTAATCATGCATATAGACAAGATAAAGTTAAAAGGAAATTTTCTGGGTCGTTAACCGAGGGGGAACCTTAACGGGTTTCACTTCGGTTTTCCCCGTGTGGCCCATTCGGACCGGTCATCCGGCCAGACCGGGACGAGGGGGTTACACTTGTTGGTATCAAAGCCTAAGGTTACCGAGACCTCCGGCAGGTAAGTGAGGTAAGTTCAAGTTTTTGATTGATACGCATGGTGTTTGCTTGCCTTGTAATTATTGTTGCTTGTTTGACAAGTATGATTGACTGTTTATTCAAAAGCATGCTGTGTAAGAGTCCCATTGCTACTATTACATTGGAAAAATGATTTTTAAGTGAGGGAACGTACTTGAACACTTGGAAGCCTTGCCTTGCTAACCCAGCTTGTATGTTTTGTTGTTGTGGTTGTAGTTGATATCTGTGAGAGCGATGTCTAGACCGAGAGGTAGGCCGAGGGTGGTTCGTCAGGAACCACGGGTTGCGGCTCCTGTTGAGCCGGCAGTTGGTGTGGAGGCTCACATAGAAGGGCCGGTGGCCGTGGGAGTTGGCGCTCCTCCACCACCTCCTCCTCCACCTGGAGTTGGGGGCGAGGATGGAGCTGGAGGATATGGACCTCAAGGTGGCCAGGGTGGCCAAGGTCCAGCTGGAATTGATATGACTCCGCTAGTGCAAGCAATAACGGGAGAATTTCAGGCCGCAGTTGCGGGAGCTCAGGCTGCAGCTCAGCCTAGGTGTGACGATGCCAGTCTACCTTTGGAGAGGCTCCGTAGCTTGGGGGCCGAGGAGTTTAGAGGATCTACTCCGGATAGATCGGAGTTATGGTTGGAGAAGACAGTTCGTATCTTGGCTCAGATGGGTTGTGCGGGCGCACGTTGATTGGGTTGTGTGATCTCGTTGCTTTAGGGTGATGCCTACACCTGGTGGGTCACCATTAGTACAGGGGTTCCAGAGACAAAGATTGATTGGGATTTCTTTGAGACCGCTTTCAAGAAGTGGTACTTGGGACCGAGGTACCTAGACGAGAAGAAACGAGAGTTTATGGCCCTTACTCAAGGAGAGGCTTCTGTGACTGATTATGAGATCCGCTTTGTTCGCTTGAGTCAGTATGCCCCAGAGTTGGTTCCTACTAAAGTGGAACGCTGTAACTGATTCCGCTACGGATTAAATGAAGAAGTCAAGAGGTACACATTAGCTTCTGACTACTCAGACTTTGATGTATTGGTCGCGAGGGCCAAGGATTTAGAGCATAGTTTGGGTTCGGCCAAACGATCTGGTGGTTCCAGTTCTGGTAAGAGGCATAACCACTTTGATGGTAGAGATGCCAAGAGGCACAAAGGTGGCGGGCATCAGTTTGACCATAGACGTGGCGGTGGCCACCATGGTAGGGGCCATCAGGGCCATAGAGGAGGAGGGCGTTTGCCCGAGTGTACCCGTTGTGGGAGACAACACGCTGGTGAGTGTTGGGGTAATTTTCATGCTTGTTGGAACTGTGGTTCGAGGGACCACTTTAGGAGGGATTGTTCGCATCAGGCGGCTCAGGCTCCTGCGAGAGCGAATGATTTTCAGAGAGGCCGTGGGCGCGGTCGTGGCTACTTCTATCCTAGGGCTGATGCACCTAGGGTAGATGCTCAGAGGAATCTTGCTCATGTTGTGGTTGTGCAGCCAGAGACGGGAGGACCAGCGAGGGTCTATGCTCAGAGAGAGGCCGGGAACGACACTGATGTGATAGCATGTAATTTCGAGTTACAGTCTATGTCTTTGCTTTCTTTGGTTGATTCGGGTTCTACGCATTCCTACATTTTGAGTGAGCATGCACGGAAATTGGACATACCTGTTGAGATTTTAGATGTAGGTATGCATGTGACTAGTTCTTTTAGTGAGACAGTTGTGGTTAGACGTATGTATAGGAGATGTCCACTAAAGATTCAGGGCCATGTGTTCTCAGTTGATATGATGGAACTTCCTTTCTATGGTTTTGATATAATTTTGGGTATGGATTGGTTGGTTGAGCATCGGGCTAGTGTGGATTTTGAGACAAAGAGAATTTCTTTGAAGCTTTCTGATGACTACGAGGTAGTAGTAGTAGGCGAGAACATTAAGTTCTTGTCTAATGTGGTGTCAGCTTTAGAGGCTCATAGGTTGATGGACTCTGGATGTGGGGCTTATTTAGCTTATTTTATGAATCCGGATATGAGTGAAGCTAGACCGAAAGATATCAGAACAGTGTGTGACTTTCCGGATGTGTTTCCTGAAGAGTTGTCGGGTTTGCCTCCTGACAGAGATGTTGAGTTCGTGATTGAGACAGTTTCAGGATCTAATCCAGTTTCGATAACTCCGTATCGTATGGCTCCGAAAGAGTTGAAAGAATTGAAGAGTCAGTTGCAAGAATTATTAGACCGTGGTTTCATTAGGCCTAGTAGTTCTCCGTGGGGTGCTCCCGTGTTGTTTGTGTAAAAGAAAGATGGTAGCATGCGCATGTGTATTGACTATAGACAGTTGAATCAGTTGACTGTGAAGAAAAAGTATCCGTTGGCTCGTATAGATGATTTGCTTGATCAGTTGAGAGGTGCTTCAGTGTTCTCGAAGATAGATTTGAGATCCGGGTATTATCAGTTGAAGGTAAAGGAGGGTGATGTTCCGAAGACAGCTTTAAGGGCTAGATATGGTCACTATGAGTTTCTTGTGATGCCATTTGGGCTCACAAATGCACCAGCAGCATTCATGGACATGATGAACAGAATTTTTAGAGACTATCTAGACCGTTTTGTAGTTGTTTTCATTGATGATATACTTGTGTACTCGAAGACAAAAGAAGAGCATGATGAGCACTTGAGATTTGTTTTACAGAGATTGTTGAGCAACCAATTGTATGCGAAGCTTAGTAAATGTGAGTTCTAGATTCGAGAGGTTGTATTTCTTGGCCATGTTGCTTCGGCCGAAGGCATCCGAATTGATCCATCGAAGATTGAGGCTATTGTTGAGTGGAAACAACCTAAGTTCGTGACCGAGATTAGAAGTTTCCTAGGATTAGTCGGTTACTATAGAAGATTTGTTGATGGTTTCTCTAGGGTAGCTGCTCCTTTGACTAAATTGTTGCAAAAAGGGGTCAAGTTTGAATGGTCAGATGCAAGACAGAAGGCCTTTGAGAAATTGAAAGAAGCTTTGACGAATGCTCCAGTGTTAGTGCAACCTGTTTCCGGTAAGGAGTTTGTGATCTACAGTGATGCTTCCTACGTATGCCTAGGATGTGTTTTGATGCAAGATAGGAGAGTTGTTGCTTATGCTTCTAGACAGTTGAAGATCCATGAGAAGAACTATCCTACTCATGATATAGAGCTAGCCGCAGTTGTGTTTGCATTGAAGATTTAGCGTCATTACTTGTATGGTGAGAAGTGTATTGTTTACACCGATCACAAGAGCTTGAAGTATCTGATGACACAGAAAGAGTTGAACTTGAGATAAAGAAGATGGTTAGAGTTGTTAAAAGATTATGATTTGACCATTGAGTACCATCCAGGTAAAGCAAATGTAGTAGCCGATGCTTTGAGTAGAAAAGTGGTTGTTGAGTTGAGAGCTATGTTTGCTAGATTGAGTGTGTCCGATGATGGTGGTTTGATCACCGAGTTGCAAGTGAAGCCTTCTTTGATTCAGTTGATTAGAGAGAAGCAGTTGCAAGATGCGAGTTTAGTTCCTCATGTTCAGGACATAGCCGAAGGAAGACCGACCGAGTATAGTTTCAGTGGTGAGAGCTTGTTGTGCTTTAGAGATAGAATTGTTGTACCAGAAGATGTTGAGTTGAGACGTCAGATTCTGAGTGAAGCACATTCGAGTCCCTTTTCTATGCATTCGGGTAGTAACAAAATGTACCGAGATTTGAAGAATGATTACTTTTGGGTTGGTTTGAAGCGAGATGTAGCCGAGTATGTGAGTCGTTGTATGGTTTGTTAGAGAGTGAAGGCAGAACATCAGGTTCCTTCAGGTTTGCTACAGACTTTGAAGATTCCGGAATGGAAATGGGAGAGGATCACCATGATTTTGTGTCGGGGTTGCCCTTGTCTCCTTCGGAGAAGAACTCTGTTTGGGTGATTGTTGATAGGTTCACTAAGTGTGCTCACTTCTTAGCAGTGAACACTACGGATTCCTTAGACAAGTTGGCAAACTTGTACATTCGTGAGATTGTGAGACTTCATGGAGTTCCGAAGTCTATTGTTTCAGATAGGGATCCTAAATTTACTTCGAGATTCTGGGTTGCTTGCATAGTGCTCTTGGTAGTCGGTTGCATTTCAGCACACCTTATCATCCGCAGTCCGATGGGCAGTCAGAGCGAGTGATACAGATTCTTGAGGATATGCTTCGTTGTTGTGTGATTGACTTCCAGGGTTCTTGGGAGAAGCACTTACCGTTGGTTAAGTTTGCTTACAACAACAATTATCAGTCTAGTATTCAGATGGCACCTTATGAGGCTTTGTATGGTAGATGATGTAGGACTCTGATTTGTTTGGCTGAAATAGGTCAGAGATTGTTACCTATGCCAGACTTGCTTAAGGGGACTACCGACAAAGTAAAGTTGATTTGTGACCGTTTGAAAGCAGCTTCCGATCGTCAGAAGTCTTATGCAGATTTGAGGAGGAAAGAGATTGAGTACTCAGTGGGTGAGAAAGTGTTTCTAAAAGTATCTCCGTGGAAGAAGGTAATGAGATTTGGCCGGAAGGGCAAGTTGAGTCCGAGGTTCATTGGTCCGTATGAGATAGTTGAGCGGATTGGGCCTGTAGCTTATCGTTTGAGGTTACCTTCCGAGTTAGAGAAGATCCATGATGTCCTCCATGTGTCTATGCTTAGGAGATATAGATCGGATCCTTCTCATGTGATGCCCGTTGAGGAGATAGAGTTAAATCCAGATTTGTCATATAATGAAGAGCCCGTTGAGATACTTGCTTCTGATAGCAAGGTGTTGCGTGGCAAGACCATAGAGTTGGTCAAAGTGTTGTGGAGACATAGAGGTGTGGAAGAGGCCACGTGGGAGAGGAAAGCCGATATGGTTGAGCAGTTTCTGTATTTGTTTCCACCAGGTAATTTCGGGGACGAAATTCCTTATGTGGGGGAGAGTTGTAACACCCGAGTTTAGGGGTTAGGTGAAAATAATATTTTAATATTATTTGGGCTCGGTTTTATGATTTAGATAATGGCTCGGGTTTCGTTTTCAAATTAATTGATTTAATGATTGACTATGTTTTGAAATTTAATCCCAAATAGCCATGGATGGTGTGCCCTTGTGAATATCCCATTTCATTAAGGACAAATTGGTCCTTAGACCTTTAAATTAAAACAAAACAAAAAACACCCATTTCCTATTCATTATCTTCTTCACCAACGGGAAAACAAGAGCTCTCTACCCAATCTACTATTTCATTCAAAAGCTCCCTCATTTCAACTCCATTTTGAAAGGTAATGATATTTTTGACTTCCCCTCATCTCCCTCTCCATGAAAGTACCTTTTATTTTCATTTTCATGAAGGTTTTAGAAAATGAAAGTTTTGAATATTTTGATTAAAAATGAGATCTTTATGTTGTTAAGTGAAATGTTTTGATTTAATATGCTTAGTTATGGTATATAGAGGTCAAATGGTATATCATATGTGAATTTCAAATGATTTTGGGCAATTTTCGGAATTGGGTTTCAAGGGGGTTTTTGGAGGGTTTTAAAGTGGTTTTTGGGGTGGTTTAATGTTGGTTTTTGAGGGCTGGTGGTAGTATGATATATGAGGGTCACTTTGAGTGTATTTCATGGTTGTTTGGATGCTTGAAATGGAAGATTTCAGTCGGTTTTAGGGGCTGCTCGGGAATTCTGTTTTGGGCTTGTTTTTTAGTGTTGGATGCTTGAAAATGTTGATCCGGGTTAGTTTCGATGATGCGATATTGATTGTGAATGTTTTGTTTGTGTTTGAGATTGATTAGAATCGAGTTTGGGCATCGGTGAAGCATCGGAAGTGAATCCGAGAATTTGAATACGGTCGCTTGCTTGGTCTTTGAGCTTGGAAGCTTAGGTGAGTGGTTAATTGTTTTACTTGGTTTTAAAATGGTTGGTTCGAGTATATGGACTAGGTCGGGCTTGGTAGACCCGCCTAGAGTTAGGATTAGGGTGGTAGCCTAATCCTAAGCTTGATCTAGAGCCTTTGGATGAACTCACATATGTGGTTGTGTATGTCTCGTATGAAATGTGATATGAATGCTTATGTATATTGTGTTATACATGTGAGATGAGGCATGATTTGTGATGCTTGAGACATGCATGATGATGGTTATTGGTGAGTACGTGCTAAGCACGAAATTGGTTGAAATGAGTAATATGAAATGAGTAAAATGTTGGCACTAGTATGCTTGAGTACAAATGATCGATCATTAGGATGTTAGTGTGTACACATGAGTCAAAAGTCGCGCGTGGCCTTGGTGGCGTTGAGTCACCAAGGAGGAGTACGGGTTCGCCCGGAAATTGTATTTAAATATAGTCGGTGATGAGTGGAATCTCATCGAAGGGGCGTGAGGATGAGTGGAATCCCCTCCGCGAGACCGGTGATGAGTGTAATCCCACCGTGAGGTAATGTGGTTGTTGGATGTGAGTTCCAACATGTCTATCCGCGTATTCGGGT
This sequence comes from Hibiscus tridactylites, assembly GCA_958450335.1. Taxonomy (NCBI): domain Eukaryota; kingdom Viridiplantae; phylum Streptophyta; class Magnoliopsida; order Malvales; family Malvaceae; genus Hibiscus; species Hibiscus tridactylites. The sequence goes on from OY288271.1 coordinate 59,993,429, forward strand.
CATAGCTAGGTGCAAATGTTGATTGATATGTGCATCAATGTGTTGAGATATATGAGCTTTATTGGGATGTTCAAATGTGGTTATATGTTTTGTGGAATTGGGCTTATGATTATGGCATATTATACTGCATAGTGCACATGCATCCTTATCTTGTGGTTTTGTGGATCCTTGGTAAATATGTGATTTGCCTTGGCTAGATCGTGCTCGGACCCTACAATGTTGAGGTTTGTTGTTAGAGCTTACCCTCACTAAGCATCATTGCTTACGCTCTCTTTGTTCAACATTGCAGATCCTTAGTTCGTGGGTGGCTTGCGTAAGTGGAGGGCCTCCAAGTGTGATTGTTAGCCTTGAGTACTTCAAGTATGAGTTTTTAATGTTGAACATGTAATAGTCTAAGCACTGGGACATGTGTTATTTTGATGGCTATGTTGTGGTCGGTGTTGCTTGGGAGCATGTTAGACTCCTCGTATGTGTTGGCTATTTTGACTTGGGATGTATGCCTTGCTTGATACCCTGTTAGCATGTTGCTATTTTGAAGTTGTCTAAGTGTTGACCTTTGAATGCTTAATTCCTTAAATGAATTGTATGTATGCATGACTTGTGTTGTTGTGCCTTGGTGTTTAGTTCGTTTTGTTGATGTTGAAGCATGCTTGTATGTTGGGTTGCCTTAAGTTTCATTGCTAGTGTGTTGTTATAGGTTGTGGAGGTGTTTTGGGGCACCCTTGTGCCTTAAAACAGCCAAAATGAGTCTACAGACAGGGGGCGTTTCGAAACGAGCCACCCTGTTTCGATACGGTCCCTTTGCATCTGGCCTACCGTTTCGAAACGGATAGGGGTCGTTTCGGAACATTTTTGCTATTGGAATTTTGAGAAATTGGCGAGATAAAGGCGTTCCGAAACGGGCATTTGATGTTTCGAAACGGTCAAATCTCGCTGACCACGAGAAGTTGATCGTTAGGGTCATTTCGATACGGGTCACCCCTGTTTCGAAACGGTCTCCCTATGGTTGATCCTGGCCTGTAGACTAAGTTAAGGCGTATCGGAACACCCTAAGGGCGTTTTGATATGGCCTGCTGTAAAGGGCTAAAAGGAGCTGTTTATTGTATCGTTTGATTGGTCGATGTTAAATTGTTTGTATTTTCCGCTGTTGTGCTTCACATAGGATTTAATCATGCATATAGACAAGATAAAGTTAAAAGGAAATTTTCTGGGTCGTTAACCGAGGGGGAACCTTAACGGGTTTCGCTTCGGTCTTCCCCGTGTGGCCCATTCGGACTGGTCATCCGGCCAGACCGGGACGAGGGGGTTACACTATTTATTTAAAATTATTAATTATAACATAAAATAAAAAATGATATGATACACTATACGAATATAATATAAATATATGAAAATTTTAAAATTAATATAATATAAAATTTTAATTTATTAAAGTTTAAATAAATATAAAGTATCTTATATAAAATTATGATATAACAAGAACACGCGATGAACAAATTATGGATTTAGATTTTCATAAAAGAAAGAAAAATCTATAACAACAATCAGTTGCTTTGGATTTGCATAATAAAAAGAAATTCAAATTTGATTAGTAAAAAATGACTTTAAGTTTTATATATTTGATAATTTGCCAGTAATTTTTTGAAAATACAAGTTTATGTTTAGTTATTTAAAATTATTTTAATAACGGTTTTTTATTTATTAGGAAAATTTATAAGTTAAAATATTTAATTTCTATACGAAAAAGTGATTATAATATGTAAATATATATTATATACATAATAGCATAATTTTTTATACAACACAAAGTATATAAAACAAATATAAATACATAGCCAAGCCCAAGCTAGGTCAGTCTAGTATGTATAACATTGATACTATTTTCTGCATCTTACAATTAGTTTAACAGGGGTGTCTATAAAATGATTTCATGTCGGTAGGAATAAGTAAAATTTGACGAACTCGAAAAAAAACTAATTTTTTTTACTAGATTCGACGCAAATAAATTTTGTTAGACTTGACTCGATAATAATTCTATAAATTCAATTTAAAAAATTTTTTTTATAAAGTTTAAGTTATAAAATAAGAGTTCAAATAACTTGAATAACTAATTTTTTTAAATAATTAATAGATCAGATTTTAAGTTCTAGTTAAGTCTATCAATTTTATCGAAAGCTTAAAGTGCAATGTCGAGTGATTTTGCTACATGTCAACAAGTATGGCCCTTTGGATCCGAAATACTAACACAAACGTAGGATTAAGATGGAAAGGTGGAATCAACACTCGAAGCGCATCGTTATCACCTGACGCTTAGTGGTAGGGGAAGTCTAAAAAATAAACCGATTAAAATGTGGTCAACATAAATTCTTATAAAAATTTATATGAATTTATATAGATTGGATAAAATTTGTGTAACTATACAAATTTTTATATTATACCCTAAATTCTTACTTAATTGATAAAAATTTGTGTAGATGATAAAATTTTGATTAATTATACACATTCTTAACAACTAGATAAGAATTTCTCATTTTAACTCACAAACCACGCGTTTTCAATTGTAGGGTGGGACCCATCTCACATGCAAATTGCAGAAAGAGAGGGAGAGAGCTTCAATCCTTGACTGGTCCCGTGAGGGCCATGTGTCACAAACCAAACAATATTCAACCACCGCCTGCACAAAACAGTCAAAAGCACCTTGTCGTTTTGGATTCTATTCAATTTGACTTTGCACCTACTGTACATATACTAGATTATCATATTGTCCTGCCATTACAGGAAGTGATTCGGTTTTTATAAATAAATAAATTGTCCTGTCATGTGTTCTTTATGTGACAAATCTGGTTTGTAATCTTTTTTCTGGGAGTAAACTGTCTAAAGATTTGAAGTAGGAGTAACTATTCCATTGAGTCAAATCAAAATTTTTTAAATAATTTGAATTGACGAGTTTAATTTTATTATTCGAAATTTTTTTGAGTTGAGTCGAGTCAAGTTTTCGAGTTCATATAAAAATTTAATTATAATTATTTACCATGTTATAGTACGGTTTGATTCCAATTTAAATGGTTTTTTTTAATCATAGAAGATATGCATATATATATTTATTCATGTGGCAATATTTCTTCATATTTCTATATATTGGTATGTATATATCAATAAAAAATTGAGGGACTCGTCTCGAACTTAAAAATAAATCTACTAATTACTAGAAATTTTGAGTTATTCGAGTTATTTGAATTTTCATTTTACAACTCAAACTTTATTTGAAATTTTTTCGAGTCAAGTCTATGAAATTTCAAGTCGAGTCAAGACGAGTCGAGTATTTTCGCCTCGAATCAAGTCGAGTTATTCAATTCTTTCGAATCGAGTTAAGTTTTGATCACCCTAATTTGAAGTGTTTGAGTAAGTTTACTTTTAATAATGGTGAATTGTTGGCAATGAGTGCGGCGAAGATGATTGGCAATGCTAAAGTGTAAGATTGCCTTTATATACTTCAAGGATAATAGTTTCTTCTTCACCAAATAACCTCTACTCCACATAAGGTAAACTTGTTTTTGGCTAAATATGAGTTATGTGTTGAGTGAATAAATAAGAAATTAAAAAAAAATTATCAAGTTTTTTTACACAGAACTCGCTTTTAACTAAGCGCGAGTTTGAAACACGCTTTTGACTAAATGAGAGTTAGACTTACGTGGACCGAAAGAGGGTATTTTTCTACATAATCATTAATGGGGCATTTGTCCAATAAATTCCTTAAAAGAAAATATTCTTTCAAATTAGCCCAGAATGATGTTATGCTATGATAGTTTTGGTATCCAACTATTATACAATCTATTATTTTGGTATCCAACTATTATTTTTATCAAAATGATGTTTAATTAAACTATTATTTTTATCAACTATTATACAATCTATTATTTAGTACTAAATATGTAGTTTTCCCTGAAAGAATAGTTTAATTAAAGTACCAAAATAATAGTTGGATACCAAAACAGTAACGCGAACATAATTAACGTTAGGCATCATTTAGTACTTTAATTATGTTCGCGTTACTGTTTTGGTATCCAACTATTATTTTTATCAAAATGATGCCTAACGTTACATTTTTGTTCTGTTTTGATACTCCGACCGTTAAAAACTAACGGAAATAGTGACGTGGGTTAATAGAAATTTGTCCAAAACTTATACAATCTATCAATTTAAATATTATTTTAACTTTTGGATTAAAATTGTAAATTCCAAAATTTTCTTCTTCCAATCGAACGTAATTTACAATTTTACCCCAAAATTATGATGATGTTTTAAATTGATGAATTTTGGACTAAATTGATCGTATATATAAGTGTTTTGGACTAAAAATGTGATTATATCAAGCCACGTCACTATCTCCGTTAGTTTTTAATGGTCGGGGTACCAAAATAGAATAAAAAAGTAACGTTAGGTACCATTTTACAAAAACTAATAGTTGATGTACCAAAACAGTTTTCCCTAACTTTTATTACCTTGAAAAATTGTCTCATCATTGTTAAGGTACTAAATATGTAGTTTAGTTTTCCCGAAACGTAATGTTAGGTATTAAATTGATCATATATACCAAACGAGCATAGTTAAAGTACTAAAAATGTAGTTTAGTTTTTCCTAATTTTTATTGCCTTGAAAAATTGTTCCCATAATTGTTTATTAATAAAAAAAACCACAATTCTTTCATTGTACTATCTATCAAACATGTAAGCATACCAAAAGTTCATACTTGACATCTCCTTATAAGCTTTTAAAAACCTTCTTCCCTCATACATAGTGTTATTTGTGGCCCTTCTAAGATTAAAAATATATATAGTTGTAGATAATTTATATCTTTTATTGATAATCATACTCGTACTATTTAGACTTATTTAATGAAGGGAGAATTTGGAGTAGAATAATAGAGATTCAATTTAGAAGTTAGATTCAAATTTTTCATTCTACCAGAAGTTAGATTAGTTCTTGTGTGGATCATCTACAAAAAAATGAGATAACATAGAGAAAAACAGTCACCTTTTAGAGATTACTAAGTCTATATTGTTTTCTCATAATGTTCCTAATCAATTTTGGGGTGAGGCTCTTCTAACATCAACCTACTTAATTAATAAGACGCCAATTAACATTTTAGAGTTTAGAACACCAAGGTATATTTTTCTGGATAATTATCCTAATTTCTAACCCATGTCATCTTCTCTTCCTTTATAAGTGTTTGATTGTATTGTGTTTTTTCATAATAATAATCCCTTTCGGTCTAAGATAATTTTCACTAAAGAAGGGCTACAAATGTTACTCTCCTCTCACCCATAAAACTTATATTTCTATGGATGTTACATTTTTTAACATGATTCATATTCCACCAAGTTTGTTCTTCATGTGGAGACCTTAGATGATTTCTAGGCTTTAAAATTTATGCAACAAGAACAAATTTTTTCTTTAAAGTTTTATCCATTTCTTTGATACCTCTAAACTATTTGTCATCAACAACACAATACGTCCCTACTACCCTTGCATCTATTTTACCTTCAACACCAGTCACAATTACACCTTCTAGAAGTCTTAAATCTCCTCCAATGTTATCCAAAACAACCCAAACTCCGCAACTTGGAGAAAAACAACCGAGTGTATGCAAAAGAAGGCAAAAGTATATTCTTGAGACTATCATACAATCTAATATTTTTTGAGAACTGGACCTGATTTCAATTACTTTAGGAGTTTGGGAGGTAATGAACTATCTAAAGTTTCTATTCCTGATATAGATCATGATAACATAATGCTAAAAGAAAAGGGTGTACGAGAGTGTACAAAGCATCATATGCATGGATATGTTGCCTATGAAAACTTAATGCCTTCTTTTAAAGCTTTCATAGCCAAGTTAGACAAAGTATAAATTTTAGCAACCATAAAAGAGGCTCTCAAAAGTTATGAGTGGAAAAAGGTAGTAGATGAAGAAATTAAGGCACTAGATAAGAATGAGACTTGGACCATGACTGCATTACCACAAGGAAAAACGTTTGCGGGCCGCAAATGGGTATTTGTAGTCAAATATAATTCTGACGGCAATATTTAGAGGTACAAGACATGACTTGTAGCCAAGGGTTTCAGACAAACCTATGAGATTGATTATAAAAAGACCTTTGCTCCAGTAGCTAAACTCAACATAATGAGAGCGCTGCTTAGTTTGGCAATTAATAAAGAATGAAGACTTCACCAGTTAGACATAAAAAATGCTTTCTTGAATGGAAGGCTAGAAGAAGAAGTTTACATGAATATTTCACTAGGACTCGTGTAATGCCCCGATTTTGGGCCTAGATGGTTTAGGGTTCGGATTGGACCGGTTGGGAACGGTTCGGATCTTTAGGGAAGATTTAGGGAACACCTAGTTCGGGATGTTTTAAAAAATATAGGAAAATGTCTAACAATCCTCATTTAATATGTGAATAATTATGGTGAAATCAATTTTACAAAATAAGGTTCGGAAATTCTACATTTCGGTGTAGTGACCAAATCGCAGTTTTTGCAAAAGTGGAATAGTGACTATTTTATAAAGGATTGAAACTTTGAATCTTTAAGGAGCTAATTTTACCTAAATTTTTTTAATCAGATTTTTCCATAATTTGGGTTTTTTTAATAATGCTTTATTAAAAGGATTTAAAGGTTAGTTAAAAAGAAAAACTACTTTGACTTTTCATAACCACTTTTCACAAATTCCCTCTCATTTCATTTTCTCTCAAATTCTTGGTAGCCAAACACTTTTCCTCCAGGAAATAATCTTTGATTTTCATTCCAAATGATGAGGTTTCAATAGCCTTTTGATCCTTAATCAATTCCTCATCAAATCCTCTCAATTTTCACATTGATTTTCCAAGAAAACTTGCCCAAATCAAGGAGAATTCATTCATTAGAGGTAAGCTTCGTCCTTCTCCTCTAATGATCAGTTCTTTACTGAAATTCCCAAGTTATCAATCCTTTCTTGATGATTTTTGAGTGGTTTTAATGTTAGAAACAAGAAATTGTGTTGAAACTCAAGATTTTGGAAGAGATCTTGATGATTTTCGTGGTTTGTCTTTAGGCTCTGTTTTAAGGTTGAATTTTAATGTATTTTGAATGTTATTTGATGTTAAAAATGATGTTTTATCAATCAAATCCCGAATAGGCTTGGATTCCTAAGTTTTGTATGCTAGAATGGTGGTTTTTGGGGTGATTTTGGTGTTCTGTCATAGTTGGAGGTATAAGGACGAGTTTGTGGTGGTTTTTGATGTTAATTGATGTTTATAAATGGTTAGAAGTGATAGATCTTGGCTGGGCTTTGATTTGGGAGAGTTTGGAGATGATTTCAGTTGTGTTTGGTAGCCGAAATGTGGATTTTGGGTAGAGCAGCGAGTTTAGACGTGTGGCTGATGATTTTAATGCATGATGATGCATTAATCCTCTGTTCTTATGTGTTATAAATAGGGGAGACATCTTCGGACACATTGGGTGTTGATGCGGAAGTGTCAGAAGCATAGTTAGTGTTTCGGTTAGCAAAGTGAAACATAATCGGTGAGTGGAAATGTGATTTCCTGCTTTGTAACGCCTTGAGCGTGCTCTTGGGAGCTTAGTGTAAGTTTGATACACTTAAATAAGCTCAAGTGTAAGTGTTTCGGTAATCCCTCTCTTGAAAATGTGATATGTTGGGTGAAAATGCATTTGATGTAAGAGTGGATTTGTTTACTGTTTATAAGCATGTTTAAGCATGGTTTAATGCTAGATTTTGATGTCATTATGTTAAGGATGCACTAGGTAAGTGATCCTTGGTTTTCATATGAAAATGCATATGATGTTAAGCATGTGTGCTTGTGTAAATGACATTATGGTTATGCTTGAGAAACAGTGGATTAATGTGGATAAATGTTTATATTGGCAAGTGATGAAAATGGTTTTTGGTTACTTTAATCGGATATAGTTAGCCGGCTATAGGATTGGGTGCACCGTAAGTAAAGTCGCATTGGATGTCGAGGGGTTGTGATTGTACCGTAAACTCCATCCAAGTACCCTAACGATTGAGGTAAGAACACAACGGTGGTTGAAATTTCGTGTGTGGATCATGTGTCATGTGTCCCTTACTATCGTTAGTGGAATTATACAACTACCGATGAGTGGTGTTGAGGGGTTGAGATTGTACCGTTATACTCCACCACGGGTGTCACAACAATGGAGGGATTACTTTTGTGTGGGAGCCTTGTGTAGTCCGGTAGTGTGTATGAAGCGTGTGGGACAATGCTTGTAATCCGTGTATCCGATTGTGTCTTGTGTTGAAATGGTTTGTGGATTATCACTTGAAAGCCAATATAATGTATTTGAATATAATGTGGCATGAGATGCTTGTAAATGTTGCCAGGTTGCATGAGAAATATGTATATGATGCAAGAAAGCATGTGATGCTTGTTAAAGCATGAGCATAAGTTTATATGTTGTTGTAATTGATGCATGTGTGCATGGGATTTCAAAAGTGCATTGAAGTCTTGAGAAGACTTGTTTTATAAAGACATGTAGCGTAAAATGTTGCTTTTGCTAATCATGAGTTGAGCATTGATGAATGATGTCAAGCAGTCCTCACTAAGCTTAGTGCTTACGCTATTTTGTTTCACCAATGCAGAGAATTGAACATTTGAAGGTAGCTCACAAGCAAGAGACATCCAAGATTTTTGATAAAGAAATGTATGTGGTTCATCCTTAGTGTAATAAAAGGCAATGGGTGGGAACGTATACTTTGGAAGGTTTGAGAATGTTTCTTTACTTTGAGCATGTTGGTTTGGCCATATTTGAGTTGTTAATGGTTTTTGGAGTTTGGATTTTGGATTATTTTGGAGTTTTGACTTGCTATGGTTTTGCTAACTAGGAAGCATGCCTATAGTGCCTTTACTTATGTAAATGTTGTTATGTTTAGGCTATAACTTTGATAGGTTGATTGTTGACATGTATCCTTGATGTTTGAATGATGTGGCAAGTCTCGGGGTTGGTTCGAGTACGAAAAAGCATGTTAAACCAAAAAATTCTGCTGTCACTGGGCAGGGCATATTTGAACACCTGCAATCGTTTCGATACGGGGCCCTGTAATGGTCATACCGTTTCGGAACGGGTTGGGGTGTCTCGAAACGTTTTGGCCACTAGAATGGCCTGATCCGATACTGGTCTCGGAACATACCCGCGTACCAAAATAGTCAACACCGTTTCGATATGGGCGTTTCGGTACGGTGGGTGAGTGTTTCGGAACAGACGATCGTTAGGTGTTGTTTGAATTATTCCAAGTTTGCATGCTTTACATTTTAGTCCTAGAAATTGTGGATGCAATTGCATGAGATTGGATTATCTTTTATGGTTAAATTTTGGCAGAGAAGCATGTAATATGATTAATTAAATAATGGTAAACTTAAAATCCATCAAGTCCTTATATTTTCTAAACATTACATTTTGGTCCCTAAAAGTGTTATTCTTGCAATTGAACCTTTAAATGACTTCCGTTTGCTATGTCGTTTCCGTTGCTATGTTTTGTTAACCATCTAGGTTAATAATGTGCATCTAGACAAGATTAAAATAAAAAAGGTCGTTAATCAAGGTTGACTTTCGGGTTGACTTTGGTTTTCCCCGTGTAATCTTCGTAGTTTGGGTCTAGCATCTAGGCCGAGCTAAGGGGGTTACATTTGGTGGTATCAGAGCCAGGTTTCGAATGAAATGGGAATGTTGGTATCTGTAATTGATGTGAGTTGAGTTATGATGTTTGAAAAGCATGCTAATGTATGATTTTGGAACCTAATGCCATGTTGATTAGTGTGTTATATATATGGAATGAATGGGATTGTTTAGTGATGATGTTACATGAGTATGTGCTGATTTGAAATGGTGGAATGTATGTGAGCATGATGATGGTGTATGCTATATTCTGTGGGGGAATTGGGAGCCCATTGCCTTATTACACTAAACAAATATTTTGTAAACTTGGATTCTTGCTTGCAGCTGACCTAAATGGTTTAATTTGTTTTGTTGTTGTGTTTGTTTAAAATAGCACATGGGACCTAGAAGAGAGTTGAGGTCCAATACGATTATACCTGCGGCTGAGCAGGAAAATCAGGTTGAGCAGGGGGCTGATGTTCCTCATGGTGGAGATTTACCTCTTCCGCCACCACCTGGAGGTGGGGAGCGGGCACAACAAGGACAAGTTGGTCATGGACTGGGTAATCTGGCACCCTTAGTCGAAGCGATTGCTAGAGTGTTTCAGGCTGCTGTTTCCGGAGCGCAAGTGCAGGCCCCTGCTGCTGGGCATGTGGGTCTACCTTTGAAAAGGTTGAGGAACCTGGGAGCAGTAGAGTTTTATGGAATGGCACCTGAGGCGTCTGAGGCCTGGTTGGCTAGTACGATCCGCATAATGGATCAGATGGGTTGTAGTGATGAGCGCAAGCTCGGTTGTGCAGTTTCCTTGCTGCAAGGAGATGCTTACAGCTGGTGGACGACTGCCACAGCTGGTATGGAACCAAACGAAGTTGATTGGGAGTTCTTCAGGAGTGCTTTCCGGAGGAAGTATCTAGGTGTGAGATACTTGGATGAGAAGAAGCGGGAGTTTATGTTCTTTCGTTCAGGGGAGTTTATCAGTGGTCGAGTACGAGGTCCAGTTCGTACGCTTGAGCCAATATGCTTCTGAGGTGAGCGGCAATGCTGTGATCGATTCCATTATGGATTGGTGCAAGATGTTAAGAAATACATGTTGGTTGCGGATTACACGAATTTTGATGTGCTTGTTTGTCGAGCGAAGGACATCGAGCAGAACTTTGGTTTGTCTTCTAGAGGTGTTGGTTCTAGCTCTAGAAAGAGAGCTGCTGAGCATAGTTCTTGTGGTGGACGGAACAAGAGGGGACGAGATAGGAGGTACCAGTCTACTGCTAGGCGTGGTAATGGAGGACATGGTACACCTGTTTAGGGAGATAGGATGAGGGCTGATCAGAACACATGTTGGACGTGTGGTTTTCGTGGTCACTTGAGACGAGATTGTCCTCGAGCAGCTAGGAAGGTTTAGGCTCCTATTGCAGCGACAAGGAACTCTTGTTGGAATTGTGGTTCGGTAGATCACATGAGGAGGGAGTGTCCTTTGTTGGCCGGTTGTAACGCCCCGGTTTTGGGCTCAGAAGTTTTGGTGTTGACCGGTCAAAGTGCTGGTCGAATATAAAAGAGTGAATTTAGGAAAGCCTAGTTCGGGTTGCATTAAAAATATGGAAAAATGTTCTAAAATCATCTTTTAATATATATGAGTGAACTGTGAAATCAATTTTGGAAAATGAGGTTCGGAAGGTTGACATTTTGGCTAGTGACCAAAATGTAATTTTTGAAAGTTGCGGGACAGTTTTATAAAGGATTGAAACTTTGAATCTTTAAGGAGCTATTATTCCAAAAAGGATTTCTCCAGATTTTTCTAAGATATTTTAAGTCTAAAATCTGATTTTAAAGTTTATGAAAGAGAGGGAAATCATTTTAACCAATTTCCAACTAATTTTCCATTTTCTCTCAAATTCTCTTTTCTCTCATTTTCTCTCAACCCAAACAAGATTCTCCAGATTTCTTTCTCTGATTTTGACATCTTAATCCCTCATTTCAACTCTCATTTGATTCCTAGACATCTCATCATCAAAACCTCTCAATTTACAAGTTGATTCATCAAGCTTTTTGGCTCTAAAATGGAGAAATTCAAGTTTGGAGGTAAGAACGTCCTTCTCCTCTAAACTATCAGTTCTTTACTGAAATTCCTAAGTTCTCAATCCTTGATTTATGTTTTATTAAAGGCTTTTCAATTGAGATCTTGATTTTTGTCTAAAATGCAAGATTTGGTGATTTTGGTGAAATTTTCGTGTGATCTGTTTAAGCAGGGTTTTGAGGTGTTAAATTGATGTTAAATGAATGCTAAAATGATTAGAAGTTGAGGTTTAATCAATGCAATCCCGGATAGGTTGAATTTCCTAAGTTTGGCTTGAGTTTTTGGTTGTTTTTGGAGTGTTTTTGGCGATCTGTTATACCTGGAGGTATAAGGACGTGGTTGTGATCATTTTGCATGTTATTTGATGTATAAAAATGGTTAGAAGTGATGGATCTTGGCTGGGTTAAGTTTTGGAAGTGTTTGGAGGTGATTTCGGTTGTGTTTGGTAGCCAAATTGCTAGTTTTGTGATGAGCAGCGAGTTGTGTTGTTGTTGCTGGTGTTTTAATGCATATGGATGCATTAATGTTCTGTTTTTGTGTGCTTGAAACAGGGGAGGTTGATCCTTGAGCTTTGGAGGTGTTTTCGGAAGGTTTCGGAAGGTTTCGAAAGCTTGTTGGCTAGCTTTGTTTGGTTATCGGTGAGTGAAGTTGGGATTTCAGCTTTTAAAACAAGGTTTGAAGGTTTTTGGGAGCTTAGTTTAAGTCTAAACAACTTTGCTAAGCTCAAGAGTAAGTGAAGGGGTTTTTGCTTTTGAATTGTGTGTGATTTGGTTTTTAAATCAATTGTGGTTGATGATTGATATGCTTATATTTATGCATGGTTTAATTCTGTTTTGTAAGCATGTTTTAGCATGGTTTAATGCTGGTTTTGAAAGCTATTTGAAAAGGATGCTCAAGGTAAGGGATCCTTGGTTTTGTTTATGGAAATTGTGATTTTGTTGCATAGTGTTGCATGTTGATCAATGGCTTTGTTTGATGCTTTAAAACAGTGAATTAATGATGATTAATGATGGTTTTGCATATTGGTTATACATGTGTGTCATTGGATTAATGATGGTTTGCATATTGGTTATGCATGTGAAACATTGAGCTATTATTGTGATGGTCTTGCATTATGTTTATGCATGTGGAACATTGGATATTATGGAAAGATGGTTATGTTGGCAAGTGTTGTAAGTGGTTCTTGGTTCGTTGATCGGGTATAATTAGCCGGCTATAGGATTGGGTGCACCGTGAATAAAGTCGCCTTGGAGGTGGAGTGGTCAAGTGTGGACCGGGTAAGCTCCCTTCAAGTATTCCTAACGAGATGAGGTCAGTGGAGGGTGTGCCCACGAGAGGACCTCGGTTGCTTAAGGTCGGTGGAGGTTGTTGCCCACGGGAAGACCTTGGTTGAGTAAAGGTTATAAGGTGGTTAAAAGTCCTTATGTGAGAACCTTGTACTTGTTGAGATCACAATGGCAATGGTTAAGTCCATGTGTGGATCTTGTGTGTGATGTCCCGGATCTCGTTAGATGATGTCTACAACTACCAATCGGTTGTGCAAAGGTTGTATGGTGTTGAAAGTCCATACGGGAAGATCTTGTGCATGTCAAGGGTGTATGGCGGTTGGGAGTCCATACATGGGAACCTTGGGGAAAGCTAAGGTTGTATGGTGTTTAAAAGTCCATACATGGGAACCTTAGGATGTTGAGGTCAAGTGGAGGTTGTTGCCCACGGGAGGACCTTGGATTGGGTAGTGTGTAGGGAGCGTAGGGACAACGCTCGGAATCCGCGTATCCGATCGAATTGATAAGTTGGAAAGTGAATGTGGTTGATCTCTTGGAAGCCAATATAATGTTCTTGATCTTGTGAAGCATGAGATGCTTGAAAGGATGCATGGTTGCATGTGAAGCATGGGATTGCTTGAATTGATGCATGGTTGCATGTGAAGCATGAGATGCTTGAGTTGATGCATGTTTACATGTGAAGCATGGGATGCTTGGAAAAGGGTGCATTGTTGTATGAATAGTTAATGATGCTAGTGGAAGCATGTTACTTGTATGTTGAACAAGTGTTGGTTATCATTTGATAAATGATGTATGAGAGCATGAGTTACCTTTGTTGCATTGGAGTCTTGTGTGACTTGTTTTTAAAGGCATGTGATGATGATGTTATGGTTTTATGTTGCCTTGATTAAATGCATGAAATGGATAAATTGAACTATGGTTTTAAGTGGTCTCTCACTTGTTATGGCTTTCAAGTTTATGAAAGGTGTGTTGAAATAGAAGTGTTTTTCCATGGTTTTATGTAAGCTTACACATGGTGTTTATGCATGATTTGAGCTTGATGTTGAAAGAGTTTTCAAACATGGTTTTGGAAAGCAAATCGGGTTTGTTTTAAGGTGTTTTAAAGACCCGCTGCATTGATGGTGTTTTGGTTTCGAGCATTCCTCACTAAGCATTATGTGCTTACGCTCCTTTTTGTCCATCAATGCAGATTCTTGAAGTTTGGGCAGCAAGGAGCAAGGGATTCAAGGTGGACTCCAATGGAGATGTATGTCTCGGTGAATAGCTATAGTTAATAAGGGCAATGGGGTAGAATCTCTCGGATTGTTGTTTTTGTGAACGTGTATGTGGATCATGAATGTTTATATGCTGTTGTTAATGTTGTTGAACATGAATTGGCTTAATTGTGGTTGCTTTGGAAAGGTTTATGCTTAAATGGATAGTTTGAATAGGTAGCATGCCATTGAATTTGGGGCTTTTCATATGTGTTGGTTATATGTTGAACTGATGATGCATTTATGGTCTCTGCATGTTGTTTATCTTTGAGGAATGATTTGGTGTTGTTAATTTGATGTTTGAAGCATGTTTGATGCTGTTTTCGAGTTGTTTTCAGGCAGGGGTATCGATACTCGGGCTTGGGGTATCGATACACCTGAGCCAATTATGCAAGTTTCAGGCCAGGGGTATCGATACTGATGAACAAGTATCGATACCATATGAGTGGAGTATCGATACTGGGGGGGAGGGTATCGATACCCTTGCTAGAATTTGGTTACTGCCTTCCCCGAGTACCGATACTACACGTGGCGTATCGATACCGGACCGTTAAAATCAGTTAAAAGTATCTTTTATGTTTCAAAATGTTTGCGTTTTGGTCCCGAAACTTGTTTGTGCAATTGTGTGAATTTGGGAGGTCCGTTTGAGCTGAAATTTGGCAGGGAAGCATGAAACATGATTAATTTTAAGTTGGTAACTTAAAATCTGGTTAAATCCTTAAAGTTTTCTGAAATTACAATTTGGTCCCTAAAGTTGTAATTTGTTCAATTGGGTCCCTGTTTGATCTATGATGTTTGTGATCTTTGAGCATGTTGTTTGTGTGATCACATCTAAGGTTAATGTGCATCTAGATAAGATTAAAAAGAAAAAAAAAAGGGTCGTTAATCAAGGTTGACTTTCGGGTTGACTTTGGTTTTCCCCGTGTAATCTTCGTAGTTCGGGTCAACCGTCTAGGCCGGGCTACGGGGGTTACATTTGGTGGTATCAGAGCTGAGTTGCGAAGGTTGGGGAAAACGGTAAGTTGTTGTGATGTGTGTGTTTGATGTTTAACTTGTTGTATGGTTGTAAGCTGGTTGAAGCATGTGTTTCTGAGTATGCTGTTGATGTTTCTGAGCATGTTGCTGATGTATGCAAGCATGTCTTGTGGTTATGAATTTTGGTTGAGTTTATGTGGATATGTGTTGATGCTATGAGCTGATGATATACATGGTGAATGTGTATTGAGCATGTTATGTTGTAATGTGCTGGTTGTTTGGTGTAAGCATGATCAAGGTGTGTTGTTGATATGCTTGATGTTGTGATATCCATGTTGTGTTGACTGTTATGTCATGTAAGGGGGAGGATTCGGGATACCCATTGCCTTATTAATATAGCTATTGTGTTATTTTGGAGTTGGAGTTTGAATCCTTGCTTAATGCTGGTCTAACTGGTTTTGTTTGTTTGTTGTGATTGTATGTTTGTTGTTGATTAGTGGTATGGCAAAGTTGATGAAAGAATGGCGGATGAGTGAGATGGTTGCTGCCTTGGGGCAGGTTGTTAAGGCAAAGAATTCACCCTTTTGCAAAGGTGTTTTGTCTCAGTCTTTTGTGACTGAAGTTGAGATGGTAAGGCAAGGGAAGGAAGCTGGTTCTGTGGTGGAAAGTTCTTTATCTGTTGTTCAGGATGTGTTGGGAACATCTCAGGCTACGGTTGAGGTGGGATCAGTGGATGTGCTGGCTAAATGTGTGGGTTTGCCGAAACAGCGTTTGCTTGATTTGGGTGCTGAGGAGTATCATGGTTCTTCCCCGGAGATGTTTGAGGCTTGGTTGGCCAATGTGGTTCTGATTTTGGATCAAGAAGGCTGTGATTATGCCTGCAAGCTGGGGAGTGTTGTTTCTCTGATGCTGGAGGATGCTTGTGCTTGGTGGACATCTGTGGCTGTGGCGTCACATATCCTTGATATTGATTGGGATTTCTTCGTATCTTCTTTCTATGAAAGGTATCTTGGAAGGGAATTTCCAAGGGTTGAGCAAGGTGCGGGTGGTGCTGTTGGTGAGCAGGTGTTGCCTGAGAAAGGAGTGGAAGCTCAATCATCTGTGTGCGACCGTTGTAAAAGGCAACATGCTGGAAAATGTTGGGACACAAGGGTTTGTTGGAACTGTGGTTCTAAGTTGCATGTTAAGCGTGATTGTCCTCATGGAGTGAAGTCAGCTTTGATGTTGGCCAAAGGATCTTCGAAAGGTCGTGGGTACGGCCGGGGTGAGGTTCGGAAGTGGCAGAAAAAGCAGAAGGTTGTGAAGAGTGTGGGAAATGAAGTTTGCTGGAAATGTGGGTCTGCTGAACACATGAAGCGTGATTGTTTGGTGTTGGCGCGGAACAGCCAAGGTTCCTTACCGCAAGGAGTTGGTGGTGACCCTGGTGTGTTAGCTGGTGCTGCAGGGGTGCGACAGAAGGATGTTGGTTCTGCAAGGAAGAGGGCTCGGCTGACGAAGCTTCAGGGTAGTGATGTGTTTTCAGGTAACCTTGATAAGTGATCTTTGCTTTAGTTGCCGTAGTTTGTTTCTGTTGGTTTTCCTCGTGTGGTGAGTCTAGTCTTGTTGCTAGTATGTTTGGGGTAGTGGTAGTTGTGGTTTGGTAATATCTTGGGTGTGAAGAAGGCTTGGGTGAGTACCTTGTGGTCAGTGGTTGTTGGTATGATGGAGTTGGATAAGTTAAAGGAGAGTTAGGGGGGGGGGTTGTTCTTAGACAGATTTTGAGGATGTTATTGGAGGGTGTGAACTGGCATTCATGCACAGTTAAAATCATTGATATATACTATATTATATATGTTGGTCCATGCATACATGTGGCATGACATTAGAGGTTTTGCATACATGTACATCAGGCATTGATAGGGCATGTAGGTGATCATGCATACGGTGTTCACGCTCGCTAATAACTAATCGAATCTGTTAGTGTTGTGGTTGGATTAGGTGGGATGATGGGTTTTTAGAGATTGTCGGTGCTGAGTGAGAATTAGAAGTGCTGGAGGTTGGTGAACTAGTTGCTAGTGATAGTGAGAGTGGAATAGCCTGTTGGTAGAAGGATAGTGTTTGGTGCTCAGATGGGTTTGGTGGTTTGGTGGTGAAGGGTATCAGTTGAGGTTAGTATCGGCTAAGTGGTTTGTTTAGCTAAAAAGAAGTGGTAGTTCTTTGGTGCTAAGTGTTGTTGCAGCTTAGTGGTTGAGTTCCCAAGTGCTGAGGCAGTTTAGCTTTAAAGTTGTTGTGAAAAGGGTTGTGTTGGTCCTTAGTAACCTTTGAAGAGTTCTGAAGCTGTTGTGTGTGTTTTGGTTCAGTAATGTTCTGGTAACGCAAGTGTTCTGGTTGAAGTTTGTAGTGAAAGGGCTGTGAAAGATCGAAGGCTTTCGTTGGTTGTTTGGGTTCTTGTGAGAAGTGGTTGGCTAGTTGCGGTTAAGAAAGATCTGTTTGAAGTCAGCTGGTGGTGTGTGGAATGGCTGATGGTTTCAAGTTGAGGTTGTGATGTGATTTTTGGTTTTTGTGTAAATGGTGCTGGTGAGCTGTTATGGTAATGTTTTTGACGCATGTGAAGGATTGTCAGCTTCGTTGGGGAGTTTGTGTAAACAGTTGATGTTTAAGGATTTCTGCTTGTTGGGGAAAATCTTTGGAAGAGGTTTGGGAATCGCAAGAGTTTTAGAGGCTGAGAGGTTGCCTGGTGGCTGAGTTGGTTTGGTTGTTGTCTTTGTGTAAACAAGTCTTGGGAGTTGTATGCTACAGTGTTGTCTGCTGTAAGAGCTGAAGTTCTTCAGGTTGATGTTGGGGTTGTGTTCTGTTCGGATATGTGGAAGGTTGAGTTGTGGTTATCTTTGAGAGTTTGGATTTGTGGACAGTGTGTGGTGGAGGTTTTGTGTGGAAAGTGATCAGTGGTGTTGGTTGAGGCTTTTGTGTTGCCTTATGTGTTGCTTTGAGAAGGTTGTTGTTTTCTTTTCGCTGGTTGAAATTTCGAGGACGAAATTTCCTAAGGGGGGGAGAGTTGTAACGCCCCGGTTTTGGGCTCAGAAGTTTTGGTGTTGACCGGTTCGGTCAAAGTGCTGGTCGAATATAAAAGAGTGAATTTAGGAAAGCCTAGTTCGGGTTGCATTAAAAATATGGAAAAATGTTCTAAAATCATCTTTTAATATATATGAGTGAACTGTGAAATCAATTTTGGAAAATGAGGTTCGGAAGGTTGACATTTTGGCTAGTGACCAAAATGTAATTTTTGAAAGTTGCGGGACAGTTTTATAAAGGATTGAAACTTTGAATCTTTAAGGAGCTATTATTCCAAAAAGGATTTCTCCAGATTTTTCTAAGATATTTTAAGTCTAAAATCTGATTTTAAAGTTTATGAAAGAGAGGGAAATCATTTTAACCAATTTCCAACTAATTTTCCATTTTCTCTCAAATTCTCTTTTCTCTCATTTTCTCTCAACCCAAACAAGATTCTCCAGATTTCTTTCTCTGATTTTGACATCTTAATCCCTCATTTCAACTCTCATTTGATTCCTAGACATCTCATCATCAAAACCTCTCAATTTACAAGTTGATTCATCAAGCTTTT
This sequence comes from Hibiscus tridactylites, assembly GCA_958450335.1. NCBI lineage: Eukaryota > Viridiplantae > Streptophyta > Magnoliopsida > Malvales > Malvaceae > Hibiscus > Hibiscus tridactylites. Next base: position 60,012,284 of record OY288271.1, read on the forward strand.
TGGCTCTAAAATGGAGAAATTCAAGTTTGGAGGTAAGAACGTCCTTCTCCTCTAAACTATCAGTTCTTTACTGAAATTCCTAAGTTCTCAATCCTTGATTTATGTTTTATTAAAGGCTTTTCAATTGAGATCTTGATTTTTGTCTAAAATGCAAGATTTGGTGATTTTGGTGAAATTTTCGTGTGATCTGTTTAAGCAGGGTTTTGAGGTGTTAAATTGATGTTAAATGAATGCTAAAATGATTAGAAGTTGAGGTTTAATCAATGCAATCCCGGATAGGTTGAATTTCCTAAGTTTGGCTTGAGTTTTTGGTTGTTTTTGGAGTGTTTTTGGCGATCTGTTATACCTGGAGGTATAAGGACGTGGTTGTGATCATTTTGCATGTTATTTGATGTATAAAAATGGTTAGAAGTGATGGATCTTGGCTGGGTTAAGTTTTGGAAGTGTTTGGAGGTGATTTCGGTTGTGTTTGGTAGCCAAATTGCTAGTTTTGTGATGAGCAGCGAGTTGTGTTGTTGTTGCTGGTGTTTTAATGCATATGGATGCATTAATGTTCTGTTTTTGTGTGCTTGAAACAGGGGAGGTTGATCCTTGAGCTTTGGAGGTGTTTTCGGAAGGTTTTGGAAGGTTTCGGAAGCTTGTTGGCTAGCTTTGTTTGGTTATCGGTGAGTGAAGTTGGGATTTCAGCTTTTAAAACAAGGTTTGAAGGTTTTTGGGAGCTTAGTTTAAGTCTAAACAACTTTGCTAAGCTCAAGAGTAAGTGAAGGGGTTTTTGCTTTTGAATTGTGTGTGATTTGGTTTTTAAATCAATTGTGGTTGATGATTGATATGCATATATTTATGCATGGTTTAATTCTTTTTTGTAAGCATGTTTTAGCATGGTTTAATGCTGGTTTTGAAAGCTATTTGAAAAGGATGCTCAAGGTAAGGGATCCTTGGTTTTGTTTATGGAAATTGTGATTTTGTTGCATAGTGTTGCATGTTGATCAATGGCTTTGTTTGATGCTTTAAAACAGTGAATTAATGATGATTAATGATGGTTTTGCATATTGGTTATACATGTGTGTCATTGGATTAATGATGGTTTGCATATTGGTTATGCATGTGAAACATTGAGCTATTATTGTGATGGTCTTGCATTATGTTTATGCATGTGGAACATTGGATATTATGGAAAGATGGTTATGTTGGCAAGTGTTGTAAGTGGTTCTTGGTTCGTTGATCGGGTATAATTAGCCGGCTATAGGATTGGGTGCACCGTGAATAAAGTCGCCTTGGAGGTGGAGTGGTCAAGTGTGGACCGGGTAAGCTCCCTTCAAGTATTCCTAACGAGATGAGGTCAGTGGAGGGTGTGCCCACGAGAGGACCTCGGTTGCTTAAGGTCGGTGGAGGTTGTTGCCCACGGGAAGACCTTGGTTGAGTAAAGGTTATAAGGTGGTTAAAAGTCCTTATGTGAGAACCTTGTACTTGTTGAGATCACAATGGCAATGGTTAAGTCCATGTGTGGATCTTGTGTGTGATGTCCCGGATCTCGTTAGATGATGTCTACAACTACCAATCGGTTGTGCAAAGGTTGTATGGTGTTGAAAGTCCATACGGGAAGATCTTGTGCATGTCAAGGGTGTATGGCGGTTGGGAGTCCATACATGGGAACCTTGGGGAAAGCTAAGGTTGTATGGTGTTTAAAAGTCCATACATGGGAACCTTAGGATGTTGAGGTCAAGTGGAGGTTGTTGCCCACGGGAGGACCTTGGATTGGGTAGTGTGTAGGGAGCGTAGGGACAACGCTCGGAATCCGCGTATCCGATCGAATTGATAAGTTGGAAAGTGAATGTGGTTGATCTCTTGGAAGCCAATATAATGTTCTTGATCTTGTGAAGCATGAGATGCTTGAAAGGATGCATGGTTGCATGTGAAGCATGGGATTGCTTGAATTGATGCATGGTTGCATGTGAAGCATGAGATGCTTGAGTTGATGCATGTTTACATGTGAAGCATGGGATGCTTGGAAAAGGGTGCATTGTTGTATGAATAGTTAATGATGCTAGTGGAAGCATGTTACTTGTATGTTGAACAAGTGTTGGTTATCATTTGATAAATGATGTATGAGAGCATGAGTTACCTTTGTTGCATTGGAGTCTTGTGTGACTTGTTTTTAAAGGCATGTGATGATGATGTTATGGTTTTATGTTGCCTTGATTAAATGCATGAAATGGATAAATTGAACTATGGTTTTAAGTGGTCTCTCACTTGTTATGGCTTTCAAGTTTATGAAAGGTGTGTTGAAATAGAAGTGTTTTTCCATGGTTTTATGTAAGCTTACACATGGTGTTTATGCATGATTTGAGCTTGATGTTGAAAGAGTTTTCAAACATGGTTTTGGAAAGCAAATCGGGTTTGTTTTAAGGTGTTTTAAAGACCCGCTGCATTGATGGTGTTTTGGTTTCGAGCATTCCTCACTAAGCATTATGTGCTTACGCTCCTTTTTGTCCATCAATGCAGATTCTTGAAGTTTGGGCAGCAAGGAGCAAGGGATTCAAGGTGGACTCCAATGGAGATGTATGTCTCGGTGAATAGCTATAGTTAATAAGGGCAATGGGGTAGAATCTCTCGGATTGTTGTTTTTGTGAACGTGTATGTGGATCATGAATGTTTATATGCTGTTGTTAATGTTGTTGAACATGAATTGGCTTAATTGTGGTTGCTTTGGAAAGGTTTATGCTTAAATGGATAGTTTGAATAGGTAGCATGCCATTGAATTTGGGGCTTTTCATATGTGTTGGTTATATGTTGAACTGATGATGCATTTATGGTCTCTGCATGTTGTTTATCTTTGAGGAATGATTTGGTGTTGTTAATTTGATGTTTGAAGCATGTTTGATGCTGTTTTCGAGTTGTTTTCAGGCAGGGGTATCGATACTCGGGCTTGGGGTATCGATACACCTGAGCCAATTATGCAAGTTTCAGGCCAGGGGTATCGATACTGATGAACAAGTATCGATACCATATGAGTGGAGTATCGATACTGGGGGGGAGGGTATCGATACCCTTGCTAGAATTTGGTTACTGCCTTCCCCGAGTACCGATACTACACGTGGCGTATCGATACCGGACCGTTAAAATCAGTTAAAAGTATCTTTTATGTTTCAAAATGTTTACGTTTTGGTCCCGAAACTTGTTTGTGCAATTGTGTGAGTTTGGGAGGTCCGTTTGAGCTGAAATTTGGCAGGGAAGCATGAAACATGATTAATTTTAAGTTGGTAACTTAAAATCTGGTTAAATCCTTAAAGTTTTCTGAAATTACAATTTGGTCCCTAAAGTTGTAATTTGTTCAATTGGGTCCCTGTTTGATCTCTGATGTTTGTGATCTTTGAGCATGTTGTTTGTGTGATCACATCTAAGGTTAATGTGCATCTAGATAAGATTAAAAAGAAAAAAAAAAGGGTCGTTAATCAAGGTTGACTTTCGGGTTGACTTTGGTTTTCCCCGTGTAATCTTCGTAGTTCGGGTCAACCGTCTAGGCCGGGCTACGGGGGTTACATTTGGTGGTATCAGAGCTGAGTTGCGAAGGTTGGGGAAAACGGTAAGTTGTTGTGATGTGTGTGTTTGATGTTTAACTTGTTGTATGGTTGTAAGCTGGTTGAAGCATGTGTTTCTGAGTATGCTGTTGATGTTTCTGAGCATGTTGCTGATGTATGCAAGCATGTCTTGTGGTTATGAATTTTGGTTGAGTTTATGTGGATATGTGTTGATGCTATGAGCTGATGATATACATGGTGAATGTGTATTGAGCATGTTATGTTGTAATGTGCTGGTTGTTTGGTGTAAGCATGATCAAGGTGTGTTGTTGATATGCTTGATGTTGTGATATCCATGTTGTGTTGACTGTTATGTCATGTAAGGGGGAGGATTCGGGATACCCATTGCCTTATTAATATAGCTATTGTGTTATTTTGGAGTTGGAGTTTGAATCCTTGCTTAATGCTGGTCTAACTGGTTTTGTTTGTTTGTTGTGATTGTATGTTTGTTGTTGATTAGTGGTATGGCAAAGTTGATGAAAGAATGGCGGATGAGTGAGATGGTTGCTGCCTTGGGGCAGGTTGTTAAGGCAAAGAATTCACCCTTTTGCAAAGGTGTTTTGTCTCAGTCTTTTGTGACTGAAGTTGAGATGGTAAGGCAAGGGAAGGAAGCTGGTTCTGTGGTGGAAAGTTCTTTATCTGTTGTTCAGGATGTGTTGGGAACATCTCAGGCTACGGTTGAGGTGGGATCAGTGGATGTGCTGGCTAAATGTGTGGGTTTGCCGAAACAGCGTTTGCTTGATTTGGGTGCTGAGGAGTATCATGGTTCTTCCCCGGAGATGTTTGAGGCTTGGTTGGCCAATGTGGTTCTGATTTTGGATCAAGAAGGCTGTGATTATGCCTGCAAGCTGGGGAGTGTTGTTTCTCTGATGCTGGAGGATGCTTGTGCTTGGTGGACATCTGTGGCTGTGGCGTCACATATCCTTGATATTGATTGGGATTTCTTCGTATCTTCTTTCTATGAAAGGTATCTTGGAAGGGAATTTCCAAGGGTTGAGCAAGGTGCGGGTGGTGCTGTTGGTGAGCAGGTGTTGCCTGAGAAAGGAGTGGAAGCTCAATCATCTGTGTGCGACCGTTGTAAAAGGCAACATGCTGGAAAATGTTGGGACACAAGGGTTTGTTGGAACTGTGGTTCTAAGTTGCATGTTAAGCGTGATTGTCCTCATGGAGTGAAGTCAGCTTTGATGTTGGCCAAAGGATCTTCGAAAGGTCGTGGGTACGGCCGGGGTGAGGTTCGGAAGTGGCAGAAAAAGCAGAAGGTTGTGAAGAGTGTGGGAAATGAAGTTTGCTGGAAATGTGGGTCTGCTGAACACATGAAGCGTGATTGTTTGATGTTGGCGCGGAACAGCCAAGGTTCCTTACCGCAAGGAGTTGGTGGTGACCCTGGTGTGTTAGCTGGTGCTGCAGGGGTGCGACAGAAGGATGTTGGTTCTGCAAGGAAGAGGGCTCGGCTGACGAAGCTTCAGGGTAGTGATGTGTTTTCAGGTAACCTTGATAAGTGATCTTTGCTTTAGTTGCCGTAGTTTGTTTCTGTTGGTTTTCCTCGTGTGGTGAGTCTAGTCTTGTTGCTAGTATGTTTGGGGTAGTGGTAGTTGTGGTTTGGTAATATCTTGGGTGTGAAGAAGGCTTGGGTGAGTACCTTGTGGTCAGTGGTTGTTGGTATGATGGAGTTGGATAAGTTAAAGGAGAGTTAGGGGGGGGGGGTTGTTCTTAGACAGATTTTGAGGATGTTATTGGAGGGTGTGAACTGGCATTCATGCACAGTTAAAATCATTGATATATACTATATTATATATGTTGGTCCATGCATACATGTGGCATGACATTAGAGGTTTTGCATACATGTACATCAGGCATTGATAGGGCATGTAGGTGATCATGCATACGGTGTTCACGCTCGCTAATAACTAATCGAATCTGTTAGTGTTGTGGTTGGATTAGGTGGGATGATGGGTTTTTAGAGATTGTCGGTGCTGAGTGAGAATTAGAAGTGCTGGAGGTTGGTGAACTAGTTGCTAGTGATAGTGAGAGTGGAATAGCCTGTTGGTAGAAGGATAGTGTTTGGTGCTCAGATGGGTTTGGTGGTTTGGTGGTGAAGGGTATCAGTTGAGGTTAGTATCGGCTAAGTGGTTTGTTTAGCTAAAAAGAAGTGGTAGTTCTTTGGTGCTAAGTGTTGTTGCAGCTTAGTGGTTGAGTTCCCAAGTGCTGAGGCAGTTTAGCTTTAAAGTTGTTGTGAAAAGGGTTGTGTTGGTCCTTAGTAACCTTTGAAGAGTTCTGAAGCTGTTGTGTGTGTTTTGGTTCAGTAATGTTCTGGTAACGCAAGTGTTCTGGTTGAAGTTTGTAGTGAAAGGGCTGTGAAAGATCGAAGGCTTTCGTTGGTTGTTTGGGTTCTTGTGAGAAGTGGTTGGCTAGTTGCGGTTAAGAAAGATCTGTTTGAAGTCAGCTGGTGGTGTGTGGAATGGCTGATGGTTTCAAGTTGAGGTTGTGATGTGATTTTTGGTTTTTGTGTAAATGGTGCTGGTGAGCTGTTATGGTAATGTTTTTGACGCATGTGAAGGATTGTCAGCTTCGTTGGGGAGTTTGTGTAAACAGTTGATGTTTAAGGATTTCTGCTTGTTGGGGAAAATCTTTGGAAGAGGTTTGGGAATCACAAGAGTTTTAGAGGCTGAGAGGTTGCCTGGTGGCTGAGTTGGTTTGGTTGTTGTCTTTGTGTAAACAAGTCTTGGGAGTTGTATGCTACAGTGTTGTCTGCTGTAAGAGCTGAAGTTCTTCAGGTTGATGTTGGGGTTGTGTTCAGTTCGGATATGTGGAAGGTTGAGTTGTGGTTATCTTTGAGAGTTTGGATTTGTGGACAGTGTGTGGTGGAGGTTTTGTGTGGAAAGTGATCAGTGGTGTTGGTTGAGGCTTTTGTGTTGCCTTATGTGTTGCTTTGAGAAGGTTGTTGTTTTCTTTTCGCTGGTTAAAATTTCGAGGACGAAATTTCCTAAGGGGGGGAGAGTTGTAACGCCCCGGTTTTGGGCTCAGAAGTTTTGGTGTTGACCGGTTCGGTCAAAGTGCTGGTCGAATATAAAAGAGTGAATTTAGGAAAGCCTAGTTCGGGTTGCATTAAAAATATGGAAAAATGTTCTAAAATCATCTTTTAATATATATGAGTGAACTGTGAAATCAATTTTGGAAAATGAGGTTCGGAAGGTTGACATTTTGGCTAGTGACCAAAATGTAATTTTTGAAAGTTGCGGGACAGTTTTATAAAGGATTGAAACTTTGAATCTTTAAGGAGCTATTATTCCAAAAAGGATTTCTCCAGATTTTTCTAAGATATTTTAAGTCTAAAATCTGATTTTAAAGTTTATGAAAGAGAGGGAAATCATTTTAACCAATTTCCAACTAATTTTCCATTTTCTCTCAAATTCTCTTTTCTCTCATTTTCTCTCAACCCAAACAAGATTCTCCAGATTTCTTTCTCTGATTTTGACATCTTAATCCCTCATTTCAACTCTCATTTGATTCCTAGACATCTCATCATCAAAACCTCTCAATTTACAAGTTGATTCATCAAGCTTTTTGGCTCTAAAATGGAGAAATTCAAGTTTGGAGGTAAGAACGTCCTTCTCCTCTAAACTATCAGTTCTTTACTGAAATTCCTAAGTTCTCAATCCTTGATTTATGTTTTATTAAAGGCTTTTCAATTGAGATCTTGATTTTTGTCTAAAATGCAAGATTTGGTGATTTTGGTGAAATTTTCGTGTGATCTGTTTAAGCAGGGTTTTGAGGTGTTAAATTGATGTTAAATGAATGCTAAAATGATTAGAAGTTGAGGTTTAATCAATGCAATCCCGGATAGGTTGAATTTCCTAAGTTTGGCTTGAGTTTTTGGTTGTTTTTGGAGTGTTTTTGGCGATCTGTTATACCTGGAGGTATAAGGACGTGGTTGTGATCATTTTGCATGTTATTTGATGTATAAAAATGGTTAGAAGTGATGGATCTTGGCTGGGTTAAGTTTTGGAAGTGTTTGGAGGTGATTTCGGTTGTGTTTGGTAGCCAAATTGCTAGTTTTGTGATGAGCAGCGAGTTGTGTTGTTGTTGCTGGTGTTTTAATGCATATGGATGCATTAATGTTCTGTTTTTGTGTGCTTGAAACAGGGGAGGTTGATCCTTGAGCTTTGGAGGTGTTTTCGGAAGGTTTTGGAAGGTTTCGGAAGCTTGTTGGCTAGCTTTGTTTGGTTATCGGTGAGTGAAGTTGGGATTTCAGCTTTTAAAACAAGGTTTGAAGGTTTTTGGGAGCTTAGTTTAAGTCTAAACAACTTTGCTAAGCTCAAGAGTAAGTGAAGGGGTTTTTGCTTTTGAATTGTGTGTGATTTGGTTTTTAAATCAATTGTGGTTGATGATTGATATGCATATATTTATGCATGGTTTAATTCTTTTTTGTAAGCATGTTTTAGCATGGTTTAATGCTGGTTTTGAAAGCTATTTGAAAAGGATGCTCAAGGTAAGGGATCCTTGGTTTTGTTTATGGAAATTGTGATTTTGTTGCATAGTGTTGCATGTTGATCAATGGCTTTGTTTGATGCTTTAAAACAGTGAATTAATGATGATTAATGATGGTTTTGCATATTGGTTATATATGTGTGTCATTGGATTAATGATGGTTTGCATATTGGTTATGCATGTGAAACATTGAGCTATTATTGTGATGGTCTTGCATTATGTTTATGCATGTGGAACATTGGATATTATGGAAAGATGGTTATGTTGGCAAGTGTTGTAAGTGGTTCTTGGTTCGTTGATCGGGTATAATTAGCCGGCTATAGGATTGGGTGCACCGTGAATAAAGTCGCCTTGGAGGTGGAGTGGTCAAGTGTGGACCGGGTAAGCTCCCTTCAAGTATTCCTAACGAGATGAGGTCAGTGGAGGGTGTGCCCACGAGAGGACCTCGGTTGCTTAAGGTCGGTGGAGGTTGTTGCCCACGGGAAGACCTTGGTTGAGTAAAGGTTATAAGGTGGTTAAAAGTCCTTATGTGAGAACCTTGTACTTGTTGAGATCACAATGGCAATGGTTAAGTCCATGTGTGGATCTTGTGTGTGATGTCCCGGATCTCGTTAGATGATGTCTACAACTACCAATCGGTTGTGCAAAGGTTGTATGGTGTTGAAAGTCCATACGGGAAGATCTTGTGCATGTCAAGGGTGTATGGCGGTTGGGAGTCCATACATGGGAACCTTGGGGAAAGCTAAGGTTGTATGGTGTTTAAAAGTCCATACATGGGAACCTTAGGATGTTGAGGTCAAGTGGAGGTTGTTGCCCACGGGAGGACCTTGGATTGGGTAGTGTGTAGGGAGCGTAGGGACAACGCTCGGAATCCGCGTATCCGATCGAATTGATAAGTTGGAAAGTGAATGTGGTTGATCTCTTGGAAGCCAATATAATGTTCTTGATCTTGTGAAGCATGAGATGCTTGAAAGGATGCATGGTTGCATGTGAAGCATGGGATTGCTTGAATTGATGCATGGTTGCATGTGAAGCATGAGATGCTTGAGTTGATGCATGTTTACATGTGAAGCATGGGATGCTTGGAAAAGGGTGCATTGTTGTATGAATAGTTAATGATGCTAGTGGAAGCATGTTACTTGTATGTTGAACAAGTGTTGGTTATCATTTGATAAATGATGTATGAGAGCATGAGTTACCTTTGTTGCATTGGAGTCTTGTGTGACTTGTTTTTAAAGGCATGTGATGATGATGTTATGGTTTTATGTTGCCTTGATTAAATGCATGAAATGGATAAATTGAACTATGGTTTTAAGTGGTCTCTCACTTGTTATGGCTTTCAAGTTTATGAAAGGTGTGTTGAAATAGAAGTGTTTTTCCATGGTTTTATGTAAGCTTACACATGGTGTTTATGCATGATTTGAGCTTGATGTTGAAAGAGTTTTCAAACATGGTTTTGGAAAGCAAATCGGGTTTGTTTTAAGGTGTTTTAAAGACCCGCTGCATTGATGGTGTTTTGGTTTCGAGCATTCCTCACTAAGCATTATGTGCTTACGCTCCTTTTTGTCCATCAATGCAGATTCTTGAAGTTTGGGCAGCAAGGAGCAAGGGATTCAAGGTGGACTCCAATGGAGATGTATGTCTCGGTGAATAGCTATAGTTAATAAGGGCAATGGGGTAGAATCTCTCGGATTGTTGTTTTTGTGAACGTGTATGTGGATCATGAATGTTTATATGCTGTTGTTAATGTTGTTGAACATGAATTGGCTTAATTGTGGTTGCTTTGGAAAGGTTTATGCTTAAATGGATAGTTTGAATAGGTAGCATGCCATTGAATTTGGGGCTTTTCATATGTGTTGGTTATATGTTGAACTGATGATGCATTTATGGTCTCTGCATGTTGTTTATCTTTGAGGAATGATTTGGTGTTGTTAATTTGATGTTTGAAGCATGTTTGATGCTGTTTTCGAGTTGTTTTCAGGCAGGGGTATCGATACTCGGGCTTGGGGTATCGATACACCTGAGCCAATTATGCAAGTTTCAGGCCAGGGGTATCGATACTGATGAACAAGTATCGATACCATATGAGTGGAGTATCGATACTGGGGGGGAGGGTATCGATACCCTTGCTAGAATTTGGTTACTGCCTTCCCCGAGTACCGATACTACACGTGGCGTATCGATACCGGACCGTTAAAATCAGTTAAAAGTATCTTTTATGTTTCAAAATGTTTGCGTTTTGGTCCCGAAACTTGTTTGTGCAATTGTGTGAGTTTGGGAGGTCCGTTTGAGCTGAAATTTGGCAGGGAAGCATGAAACATGATTAATTTTAAGTTGGTAACTTAAAATCTGGTTAAATCTTTAAAGTTTTCTGAAATTACAATTTGGTCCCTAAAGTTGTAATTTGTTCAATTGGGTCCCTGTTTGATCTCTGATGTTTGTGATCTTTGAGCATGTTGTTTTTGTGATCACATCTAAGGTTAATGTGCATCTAGATAAGATTAAAAAGAAAAAAAAAAGGGTCGTTAATCAAGGTTGACTTTCGGGTTGACTTTGGTTTTCCCCGTGTAATCTTCGTAGTTCGGGTCAACCGTCTAGGCCGGGCTACGGGGGTTACACCGGTGGTGGTCAGGGGCGTGCTTCTGGGGTAGCTGCACCTCAGAGAGGTCGTGGGCGCGGTCGTGGGAACTTCCAGAGAAGGGATGAAAGACAACGAGGTATTGCTCACGCGGTAGCTGTTAGACCTGAGGGAGGTGGACCAGCGAGGGTGTATGCTCAGCGTGAGGAGCGCAACAACACCAATGTGATCGCATGTACCTTTGTTCTCCAGTCTTTATCTTTGCTGGCTTTGATTGATTCTGGATCCACGCATTCTTATATCTTGAGTGAGCATGCACATTTGCTTGATATACCTGTTGAGATGCTTGGAGTAGGAATGCAAGTGACTAGTTCTATTGGTGAGACTGTAGTCACTAGGAAGTTGTATAAGAGGTGTCCTCTGTCTGTGCAAGGTCATGTTTTCCTTGTGGATTTGATGGAATTTCCATTCTACGGATTTGATATAATCCTTGGCATGGATTGGTTGACGGAGCACAGAGCTGTGGTTGACTTTGATGTTAAGCGAGTTATCTTAAAGTTGGCCGACGACTACAAGGTTGTTATAGTAGGCGAGAATGTGAAATTCTTGTCAAATGTGATATCGACCTTAGAAGTAAACCATATGATGAGGTTGGGGTGTGAAGCTTACCTTGCCTATGTGATGAATCCTGGTTCTAAGGATGTGCGTGTGTAGGACATTTGAATGGTTCGTGATTTTTCGGGTGTCTTTCCGAAAGAATTGCCTAGTTTGCCACCAAACAGAGACATTGAGTTTGGTATAGAGTTGTATGAGAACACAACTCCGATGTCCATTGCTCCTTATCGCATGGCACCTAAAGAGCCAAAAGAATTGAAAACGCAGTTGCAGGAGTTGTTGGATCGGGGTTTCATTCGGCCCAGTGTGTCACCTTGGGGTGCACCAGTTCTATTTGTAAAGAAGAAAGATGGAACGATGAGAATGTGTATAGATTATCGGCAACTGAACAAGTTGATGATCAAGAACAAGTATCCCTTGCCTAGAATTGATGATCTCTTTGATCAGTTCAGGGGAGCCTCAGTGTTTTCTAAGATACACTTGAGATCGGGATACTATCAGCTGAAGGTGAAGGATGTGGATGTACCTAAAACTGCTTTTCGGAAGAGGTACGGGCATTATGAGTTTTTGGTGATGTCGTTTGGTTTGACCAATGCGCCTGCTGCTTTCATGGACATGATGAATCGTGTATTCCATGAGTACTTGGATCAATTTGTGGTGGTGTTTATCGATGATATCCTTGTGTATTCGCATATTGAGGAGGATCACGATAGGCACTTAAGAATCGTTTTGCAAGCGTTTTTGGAGAATCGGTTATATGCCAAATTGAGCAAGTGCGAGTTTTGGCTTAGAGAAGTGGTTTTCCTTGGTCATGTGGTATCGGCAAAGGGTATTCGCGTTGATCCGCAGAAAGTGGCGGCTGTGATGAGTTGGAGAGTGCCTAAATTAGTGACCGAGGTAAAGAGTTTCCTTGGGTTGGCTGGGTATTATCGTAGATTTGTTGAGGGTTTTTCAAAGGTAGCAGCACCTTTGACCAAGTTGTTGCAAAAGAATGTTCGTTTTGAATGGACGAAGGCGAGGCAACAAGCTTTTGAGAAGCTGAAAGAAGCATTGACTCAAGCTCCTGTCTTGGTTCAACCTGAATTTGGTAAGGAGTTTGTGGTCTATAGTGATGCTTCCATTGTTGGTTTGGGCTGCGTGTTGATGCAAGAGGGTAAGGTGGTGGCCTATGCATCTAGGCAGTTAAAGGTGCATAAGCGCAACTACCCTACTCATGATCTTGAGCTTGCAGCTGTGGTGTTTGCCTTAAAGATCTAGAGGCATTACCTGTATGGTGAGAAATGTGTGGTGTTCACGGATCATAAGAGCTTGAAATATCTTATGTCTCAGAAGAAGTTAAATCTTAGGCAACGACGTTGGGTGGAGTTGCTTAAGGATTATGATCTGGCGATTGAGTACCACCTAGGCAAGGCTAACGTGGTGGCCGATGCTTTGAGCCGAAAGGTGGCCGTTGAGCTGAGAGCGATGTTTGCTCATCTGAGTATATCGTGTGAAGGTGGCCTTGTGGCGGAGTTACGAGTGAAACCATCTTTGTTGCAGTGGATTAAAGAGAAATAGTTGCTTGACGATTCTCTTGTTTCGCATGTTCAAGACATTGCGGAGGATAGACTTTCAGATTTCAGCTTTAATGCTGATGGTGTTCTATGTTTTGGTAGTCGAATAGTGGTGCCAGATGATGCTGAGTTAAGACGCACTATTCTGACTGAAGCTCATTGTAGTCCTTTTGCTATGCACCCATGTAGTACGAAAATGTATCGCGACCTAAGGGATGAGTATTACTGGGTGGGGTTGAAAAAGGTTGTGGCGGAGTTCGTTAGTAAGTGTATGGTGTGTCAGCGAGTGAAGGGTGAGCATCAGGTTCCTTCTGGATTGTTGCAACCTTTGAGGATTCCAAAATGGAAGTGGGAGAGAATCATCATAGATTTTGTGTCTGGTTTGCCTTTGTCGTCGACAAAGAAGAATTCAGTTTGGGTGATTGTGGATCGGCTTACAAAGTGTGCACATTTTCTGCCTGTGCATACTACGTATAACTTGGATAGGTTGGCTGAGTTGTATATAGCTGAGATTGTGCGGTTGCACGGTGTGCCAAAGTCTATTGTGTCGGATAAGGATCCGAGGTTCACATCGCGGTTTTGGGAATGCTTGCATCAAGCCTTGGGTACATGTTTGAATTTCAGCACTTCATATCATCCGCAGACGGATGGACAGTCGGAACGTGTGATCCAAGTGCTTGAGGATATGCTGAGATGTTGTGTGATTGATTTTCAGGGTTCTTGGGAGAAACACTTGTCGTTGGTTGAGTTTGCGTATAACAATAGTTACCAGGCAAGTATTCAAATGGCTCCATACGAGGCTTTGTATAGGAGAAGATATAGGACCCCTCTTTGTTGGGCAGAAGCTGGGCAAAAGTTAATTTCAATGCCGGCTATGCTTAAGGGAACCACCGAGAAGGTGAAGCTCATTTGTGAGCGGTTAAAAGCGACATCAGACCGGAAAAAGTCTTACGCAGATTTGAAGCGTAAGGAAATTAAGTTCGCGGTTGGCGAACATGTGTTCTTGAAAGTTTCGCCTTGGAAGAAGGTGATGAGATTTGGGCGTAAAGGTAAAATTAGCCCAAGGCTTATTGGACCTTATGAGATTGTAGAGCGTATAGGTCCTGTGGCATATCGGTTGAGATTGCCTGCTGAGTTGGAGAAGATACATGATGTGTTTCATGTCTCCATGTTACGAAAGTACAGATTGGATCCTTCGCATGTGATGCCTGTTGAGGAGATAGAGTTAAATCCGGATCTGTCTTATGATGAGGAACCAGTGAGGGTCTTGGATGTTAGTAGCAAGGTTCTTTGTGGCAAGACGATAGAACTTATGAAGGTGTTGTGGCGACACCGGGGAGTTGAGGAGGCCACGTAGGAAAGCAAGGCGGACATGCTGAAGCAATTTCCGCATCTCTTTTCTTCAGGTAAAAATTTCGAGGATGAAATTTCCTAAGTGGGGGAGAGTTGTAACGCACCGATTTTGGGCCTAGATGGTTTAGGGTTCGGATCGGACCGGTTGAGAACGATTTAGATCTTTAGGGAAGATTTAGGGAACACCTAGTTCGGGATGTTTTAAAAATATGGAAAAATGTCTAAAAATCCTCATTTAATGTGTGCATAATTATGGTGAAATCAATTTTACAAAATAAGGTTTGGAAATTCTACATTTCGGTGTAGTGACTAAATCGCAGTTTTTGCAAAAGTTGAATAGTAACTGTTTTGTAAAGGGTTGAAACTTTGAATCTTTAAGGAGCTAATTTTACCTAAATGTTTTTAATCAGATTTTTCCTTAATTTGGGTGTTTTTAATAATGCTTTATTAAAAGGAATTAAAAGTTAATTAAAAAGAAAAACTACTTTGACTTTTCATAACCACTTTTCACAAATTCCCTCTCATTTCATTTTCTCTCAAATTCTTGGTAGCCAAACACTTTTCCTCCAGCAAATAATCTTTGATTTTCATTCCAAATGATGAGGTTACAATAGCCTTTTGATCCTTAATCAATTCCTCATCAAATCCTTGTTGAGTGTGTAAAAGTTCTATTATTTACACCCTTTTTAACCCATATTTCTGCTGCATTCAAGCATTATTTATTGCATTTAGGTTAGTTTACAGCAAAACATCACAAATATATTAAAAGGCACAATTTCTACTAAGAATGGTTGTTTTTGCAGGTTGCTGCCGTAGTAGACGGAACGGGCAGGCGCTGGGCAGTGAAGCAGAAGAACTGGAACTGGACAAGCAGTCAAGGAGGACGATGCTGCCATGGTTGCCGCCGTGACAGCAGAGGACGACAACAGTTTTGAGAAGAAGAAGCAAAGTGGACCTCGACAGATAGAGAAAATTCAGCCCGTCTGTCGTGTGAAAACCTCATATTTTTCCAAGCCCCAGATCAAAAGGAATGTCAAGCCCAAAGTTCAAGGAGAGAAAATCCCAAGCAAGAAAGATGACGGCTGGAAAGGAGATTCCTTGAAGATTTAGTCTTTATTAGAATCATACTTTCAATTAAAGTTGTATTCTTGCTATTTTAGATAACTTGAGCCCAAATCTTATATAAGGGCATATATTTTGACCTAGGAGGGCATAACCGATTACCCTAGTTTCCTTCCCAAAACTCTAGTCGTTTTTCTTCCCTCAACATGTTCTAAATCCCTCCTAGGGCCACAGGTTGAATTGTAAAGTAGTTGCAAGGGTTGTTTTGTTTTAGGAATTTTCAGTTCAATAAAATAAACTTCAAGTTCTCTTATTTTGGTTATTAATATCTTGAAAGAGCATCGGGAGAGCATTGTGAGGTTATCTATTTACTTAGCATCGGGAGAGTTAAGTATACGAAAGAAAAAAGAGCAAGTTCTCTAGTTTATAGTTGAACTATCTCGGGCCTAGGGATAGGACGAGGTTAAGTGGCTAAAGAAGAATTCATCAACATCGGTGTTCATCCTTCGATTCACGCCGGGAGGTATCATCAAAGATGTGATCATCGACAGACTTGGACCCAGGGATAGGCCAAGGCATATCTGGGATTCTTGCCAAACTTGAAGTGCTGAGTTGATTGTTCGCTGCCGCGACAAGCAACGGACTGCTGCCGCGACAGGTGCTGCCGCGACAGGGACGACGACAGAACTGGAGTTCCGAGACTTAGCAATACCCGCACAACTGAGCAATTCAATACCAGCCCATTCTCTCTACCTTGATATCTCTACTCTTTTATCTACGTTTACTTTATTAATTTCGTGACAACTTCTCAAATATTTTCTTTACTTTCGTGCAGTGAATTAAGGTGAAACTATTAGCCCAATCCCTGTGGAGACGATATCCGATACTTCATATCACTTTACTACTTGCGTCGTGTATACTTGCACTACCATTGCGATAGACTATTTTACACGCAACAAGTTTTAGGCACCGTTGCCGGGGATTGGCAACATAACTCTACCTTTTCTTTTACTACACTTTTCGTTTTTATTTTTATTTTGTTTTTATTTTTATTTTTCTATTTTTATTTGGTGTGTTCAACTCTTGCTTTTCACAAGGTTTCTTGTTTATGCGCAGATCGAACCGAGGTAAAGATCCTGAGTATCCATTAGATCTTGAAATCGAACGTTCATTCAATCTCAAGAAACAACTTCGTCACTTACTAGCAAGGAACGAGTACCTTGAGGAACAGTTAAAGACAATGGCACACCGAGGAGATGACCCTCCTGTTGGAGATGGAGAGGGTAGACAGCCTGTCGTCGATGCTGCTGCCGCTGCCGGTCGATGGTCCTGTCGTGACTACATGTTGAATGACCATGTAGAGTTGGAAACCACGCTGCCGGACATAGATGTTGACACTTCGAGCTGAAACATGTTATGTTTAGCATGATCAACAATGCCGGTCAATTCAGTGGTGCTGTTACAGAGGATGCTAGGGAGCATCTAAAAACGTTCCAGGAAATCTGTGGTTCGTTTAGACTGCCAGGAGTTAATCCGGAGATACTGAGGCTTCGGTTATTTCCTCATTCATTGAGGGACAGAGCAAAAACTTGGTGGAATAAACTTACGCCGGGTTCAATTAGAACTTGGGCAGATTTATCTCGTGAATTTTTATCTCGTTTTAATCCTTCGCATTTATCTGAGCGATTACGTAATGAAATTGCTACTTTTCAACAGGAAGATGACGAGCCGATGCACGAGGCCTGGGACAGATTTACTACTCTTCTACGGAACTGCCCAATGCATGGATTCCCCATCTGGAATCAGGTAACAAAGTTTTATAATGCTGCCAACTTGCAAACTCGTATTCGAATTGATTCAGCAGGAAACAGACTATTGTTGGACAAAGACCCAGACGAGGCAATGCAAGTATTGAAAAATCTGTCTAAGAATGAGGAGCAGTTTTCGACAGCAAGAAGCGGGGGTAAACGGGTACTAGCTGTTAAGGATTATGAGGCCGACATCATGATGAAATCACAGGTAGCATTCCTTACTAAAGCAATGAAAAGCTATTGAATGATGATGCACAACATGGATTTGCTGTTGATGAGGTATGTGAAATCTGTGAGGGAAATCATAGTTCGGATGAGTGCCCTATACAGTTAGAAGAGGGAAAGTATGTTGGAAACTACAAGCCGAATTACAACTCCAACAACTATAATCCCAACTGGAGAAAGGACCCCAAGTTTTCTTGGAGTAATCCTAATAATGCCTTGAATCCTCAAGCACACAGTAATCAGAATTAGGGAGGACCTAGATTGCTGACGCGACAGCAACTGCAGCCGCAACAGCAGCAACAACAGCCACCAGCTGCCACGAGCAGTATACTGGAACAGACTCTGGCCACTTTTATGTCTCAGACAGGTACTTATATTGAAAATATGAATCAGTTTGTTAAGAAAACAGAGACATTCATGGATAAAACAGAGATGCGGATGACGAATCATGAAGCTACTCTAAAATCTTTGGAGACACAAATGGGTCAGGTTTCCCAACATATCAAGCCAAGGCAGACTAGAGGATTTCCTAGTAATACTGAAAATGCTAGGCAGCCCACACATGAGCAATGTAAAGCTATTACTACTAGGAGTGGGAAGAAATTACCAGGGCCGGAAAAGAAAGCTGAAACAGTAAGGAAACCAGCCTTGAATAGACCTGCCGAGGAAGTTGCCCCGACAGGTAACAAACAGACTGCTGCCGATGAGCCTGTCACGACAGCAGAAGCGACAGAGGAGAAAAACGATGAACCCAAACCTCCTCAGATTCGTATGTAGTGGGAATGACGTATTGCTGATTATCGTCCCCCACCTCCTTTTCCTCAACGATTACAGCAAGCAAAGCAAGAATCTCAGCTCAAAAAGATTTATGATATTTTTAAGCAGGTTCATATTAATATTCCGCTGTTAGATGCCGTTAGGGAGATGCCCGGTTACGCAAAATTTCTCAAGGATGTCATGTCAAAGAAATCCAAACTTGGGGAATTTGAAACGGTAAAGATGACAAAAGGTTGCATGAGTATTCTTCATAGGCAGCCACCCCAGAAAAAGAAGGATCCGGGGAGCTTCATCATCCCTTGTGTAATCGGAGAAAAATATGTGGGTAAGGCACTTTGTGATCTTGGTGCTAGTATTAATTTAATGCCAAAATCTGTTTTTTTTCAGAAATTAGGTATTGGAAAGGTGCGGCCCACGACAGTAATTCTGCAGATGGCAGATTGCTCTTATGTTCATCCGGAAGGAAAAATCAAAGATATTCTGGTAAGAGTGGATAAATTTATTTTTCCTGCTGACTTTCTTGTTTTAGATTGTGAAGTAGACGAAAACGCACCAATCATCCTGGGGCGACTCTTCTTAGCCACGAGAAGATCACTGATTGATGTGGAAAAAGGAGAACTCACCATGAGAGTGAACGACCAAGAGATTAAGTTGAATGTTCTCCAAGCTATGAAGCATGCTGATGCAGACGAGGAATGTAAGGTTATCACTGAAGTTACCTTTGATCAACCCTGCATCAGGTCGGGCTGTCACGACATCAAAATTGGTCACTGCCTCGGCAGCCACTTACAGGATTGTCACGACAGCACTGACGACAACAACTCCTTTGAATTCGATACTGAAGATCAGGAGGAGGTAAACTGGATAGGCGATCGTCCATGTAAGTTATTCGAACCCTTAAATTATACTTCGGATAATCATGCAATCCAAAATCTATCAACTGTTGAGCCCCCTGTTTTAGAACTAAAACCCCTACCAGGGCAGCTAAAATATGCTTTTCTTGGTTCAAATGATACGTTGCCTGTAATCATCTCTTCTAAGTTGATGCAGGAACAAGAACATCAACTAATAGGGATGCTGCGGCAGCACAAAAAGGCAATTGGATGGACGATAGCTGATATTCAAGCCATTAGTCCGGCGTTATGCATGCATAAAATCCTTTTAGAGGAAGATCATAAGCCGACTATAGATGCTTAAAGGCGGCTAATCCATGCGATGAAAGAGGTGGTGCGTAAAGAGATAATCAAATGGTTAGATGCTGGTATCATTTACGCCATCTCCGACATCAAATGGGTGAGCCCGGTGCAATGCGTTCCTAAGAAAGGAGGAATGACCGTGGTAACCAACGAAAACAATGAGTTAATCCCAACCAGGACTGTGACCGGTTTGAGGGTTTCTATGGACTATCGGAAGCTTAACAAAGCTACCCGAAAAGATCACTTTCCTTTACCCTTTATTGATCAAATGCTTGATAGATTAGCGGGTAAACCTTACTATTGTTTTCTTGATGGTTATTTAGGTTATAATCAAATAGCTATCGCACCGGAAGATCAAGAAAAGACAACCTTCACCTGCCCCAACGGAACATATACTTTTAGGAGAATGCTGTTTGGATTATGCACTGCACCCACCACTTTCCAAAGGTGCAGATGGCCATATTCTCCAACATGGTAGAGGACTTCCTTGAAATTTTTATGGATGATTTTTCCGTCTTTGGAGACGATTTTGAGAGTTGCTTAGGCAATCTACAAAAGGTACTTGAAAGATGTGAAAAAAACAAACCTAGTCTTGAATTGGGAAAAATGCCACTTTATGGTGGATGAAGGGATAGTCCTTGGCCATAAGATTAACTGTCGTGGGATAGAAGTCGACAGGGCTAAGATAGAAGTGATCGAAAAGCTGCCGCCGCCGACCACAGTCAAGGGTATTAGAAGTTTCTTGGGACATGGTGGTTTTAATCGGAGATTCATTGCAAATTTCTCAAAAATCACCAAGCCCCTATGCCATCTTCTGGAGCAGAACCAACCCTTTGACTTTAATGATGAATGTACAGAAGCATTCAAGGTTTTGAAGGAAAAACTGGTAACAGCCCCAATAGTACAGCCACCAGATTGGACACAGCCATTTGAGATCATGTGTGATGCTAGTGACTATGCTGTCGGGGCAGCACTTGGGCAGCGGAGTGATAAATTATTTCATGTCATATACTATGCCAGCAAGACACTGAATGACGCCCAAGTGAACTACACCACCACAAAAAAGGATCCGGTTCCATCCTCACACCGCCCCCTTCATTAGAGGAGCCCTTAGGACATTCATTGTCCCTACCTTTTGGTGTTTCGGGCATTCTACAAATGGATAAACAAAGAAAAGGTTCAGATAAGCAAGAACATAAGCACATATGGTATACAATTCCAAGGTGGCATAGTTCAATTCTATATGATGCATGCACATTCGTTTCAATCCTAGAATCTATACCTTAAGCTTTGATACCACAAAATGTAACGCCCCTTACCCGGTTTAGGAGTAAGGAGTGTTACCAAACTAAACTAAGCAAGATTATTAAAAGTTTAAGACTTTATTTTAACTTTTCTATAATTACAAAATAAGGACCTAACAAATTTGGTTATCCAAATAACCAAGATAAGTCAAATTTCGGGACAATTTAAAATTTTAACTTAATAAATTTTTACTTGTAAACTTGATAACTTATATTACTTAGCATATAAGGAACTTAACCAATTTAAGTTCACATAAGATCTTACTTAACTTAACATATTGATTCATTTCACCATTACAAGACCATTTATACTTACATAGTATTACTCTAGTCCACTAAACATATTAGGTACCTAATGGTATTAAGCAATTAAAATTACCAACCCAATTACAAATACATTCTTACTTCCAATATCTTATAAGTCATTCGAATTCTATATTTATTCACATGCCATTCTACTACATACATTTAACCTGAACGAAAATATCAACCCTAAGCATACAAGTCATTCGAATTACTTAGCTTAAGTAGACATACCATCTCATTCGAAATATCCTACATTCATTCTATTTAGTAATCAAATACAAGCACACGTAATCTAATTAACTTATCACATATATTTTACCATTACATAAGCCATTTTAACACATGTTTATGTCTAACATTTTCTAACAAATTTTCAAGTCAATTTCATGTTAACCAATTTAATCAAGGTTCTTACCTATCTTTGCATATCATGCTAACCATATTATCCATATGTATAACATATAACCATTCCTTATGATTCAAATAAACCATATAGCCATAACATATGATTAAGCTACCATTAACTACTTTAATTACAAGCCAAAACTTAACCCATTTATACAAAACGTCCCAAAATGCCAAAATGCATACTAGTATATACATCTATGCCACCCCTAGGAATTGCAACATCATCAAAATACCATACTTTGTTCTTGCTTGTGACGAACTAGCTAGATCAACGTTGAGATGGCTCAAAATCCAAGATACCTTAAATTTTAGGAAGAAGACAAATTCGAGTGATAAGTACATAATGTACTTAGTGAGGTAACACCTAGACCTATCCATTTAATACCGACAAGATTTTGATTCAAGACTTAGCCGAACATATGACTCTATCGATTTTCACCTTCAAATGTTTCTTATTTATTTTACCTACTAACATACTTATCATAATCCAATTCCACCAAATCAACCAAGTCAATATAACTAATTTGAAACCAAGTTCAAACAAGCATGCTTCCTAATTCACATTATCATGCATGCTATAGCAACTTACTTAACTTATACATGTCACACCCAATTTCATAAGTCATGCTTTCATAGTAAAATCACATGTAAACATTTCATTCCATTCACTTATAATCATATCATGACAAATCACATAAATTTTCATGGCAATTACAAGTACTCATGCTTTCATAGTAAAATCACATGTAAACAATTCATTCCATTCACTTATAATCATATCATGACAAATCACATAAATTTTCATGGCAATTACAAGTACTCATGTTTTCATATATATTTTCACATGTAAACATTTCATCCCATTAACTTATAATCATATCATGACAAATCACATAAATTTTCATGGCGATTACATGTACTCATGCTTTCATATATATATTTTCACATGCTAAACATTCTTCATTTGATAAGTCTTATTAAATCATTATTGCCTCGGTATTTCGGTTGGATTAGGTAATCGAGTCACAAATTGGTACACGAAGTACCCGTATGAAGAGTTAGTACACTAAGTACTCGTATGAAATTGGCACCAATGTACCCGTATGAAAATTGGCACACATAGTACCCATATGAACATTTTGGCACACAAAGTACCCGTATGAAAGATACCTAAAGTATCAAAGAGCTCTAGACTCTAAGGCATGCCGTTCTACCTAAACCAACTAGTAACCAAGGCATTATTAGCTTTCGTTTAAAATTTGACTTCATGTAACAAACTTTTAATACATATGATAACTTCATATAATCAAATCTTTTAAAGCATATCAATCATGCTTCATGTCATATAGCAACATTCATATCATTCAAATCATGTAACCGAATTTTCTAAGGCATGGCAATCATACTTCCTATCGTATAACAAACATTAGTATCATGTGATCATCCAAATCCAGCATATCACTCAAGGTACATGTTATATGCATGCAATTACGTACCTTGCATCCAGCAAGCAGCGTGCCGTAAACTTACCTCGGCATTTCCAAGCAATGCACATGAACTAGCCTAAGCCTAGTAATCTAGCAACCAATTCATAGCATCAAACAAGTTTTCAACCAATTTACTCTTATTCCCTTATTATCAAATATAAATTTAGTCCAATTACATGATAATTATGAAATTAAAGGATGGTTAGGACCTAGGTCCTAACCCTAAGGGAAGTTACACTCACAGTACTCCAAGCTCTAGGTACTAAGGAGTGTGGATGACAATCCCTCTATTCCTCTTCTTGGATGGCTCTACCAATCTTTCCTCCTCAAGATCTTCAATCTTTTGGTCCTCTAGTAAACCATACATGCATAACCATCCATTAGAATGCATTCAAATAATTCAATTCAAGTTTTTATATGCACTGTAAATGCAAGATTCAAATCTGTCCCATACTAGACAGTTTATCAACTCTTTACTAAAAATTGAATATCTTTTAATTCGTTTATCGGATTTTTGATTACTTTATACCATTGGAAAGCTAATGAAATTATCTATTTAATCATAACAAGCTTGCATTTTATTACTTATCCATTTAATACAGTATTTTTTTTAAAGACAACCCTACTTGCATTTTCGGACAGCTTAGACATCTCAAATTGATTCATTTCCAGATTTTTCTACGTAACTCCAAATTGAATTCCGTTTTTTCCCAAGCCTTCTAGACACATGGAAGATTAATCCTACCAATTTTTAGCTTAAAATACCAACCGTGCTACTCTCGGTGGACATTTGAAGTGACTGTTTCAGAACAGAATGTTCTGGGCAGCTTACTTCAACTCACCCTACCAATTTAATTAGTAACCATTTCACCTATGGATGTGCCTAAACTTTATACCGTACTCTTATTTAGTGCCTTAACTAGTTCCACGATAAATATCATAGCCGTTTACCATATTTATCCACATGAAACAGTCTCTATCTCGAATGTACACAAAACAGATTCTAACCACTGCTCCATTACACTTTGCTAAATCAATTCTGTCCCAAGCCTATATTTATGTATTTTCCGGCATTTTACACACATAATTAGCATCATTTAATCCATTTTATAGCATCCATTTACATGCTTACACCCTACTTATCCATTGACACATTTTACACTTTTAAAATTATCACTAACATAACCTCAACATGCATGTTTATGTTCTTATCATATTCCCAACAATTGCTCAATGAATTTCCAGCAACTTAAACACAATTTTAGCCTCCATACTTCAAGTTTCCAGCAACCATTTTCATGTATACATATCCCTTAATCCATGACACAAATCATTTTCTCAATCCTAAACTAACATAGAAACCAACATGCACAATCTGTCCTATTAACATGGCAGAAACATCTCAACAATTCAAGATGATTATATGCATTCTTAATGAAATAAAATCAAGTAATTACCTTGCTAACATAAGGCCATGCACAGACAAAACCAAGACTTGAGTTAAAACAGTCTCCAAACCCAAGCTTTATCTCACCATTCTCTTTCAAATTCGGCCAAGGGAGGAAGATAAAGCAAGGTTTCCTCAAGATCTTATTTTTCACTCAAACACTCTATTTTTCCATGGATTTTCAGCTCACAAGATCAAGGAGTAAGAATCAAAGGGCTTCTCTCTTTTGTTCTCACCAAAATGGGGTAAAGGAGGGATGAAGAAACAAACAACGATGGGGAAGAATCAAACTCTCTCTCTTCCTAGGAGTAACCATCCATATTCTAATCCTCTTTCATTATTATTATTATTTTTAATTAATGAGATATTATCTCATTATAAGCCTTCCTATTGGGTCATACATGCCACCGAGACTTTCCACTAAGAAGCTTTTGATAGTTTAGCATGCAACACTTTAGTTTTGTTTTAGTTTCATTTCAATCCTCTTAATTTAGCTTCTCATTTTTTTTGTTTCCAATTGAGCCCAAATATTATAATTAGCTTACTAATTATCAATTGCTTATTAATTGAGCTACCTCACTTCATTTTATTTCAATTAAATCCTAGTCTTAACTAGTTTAGAAGGATTAGTTCACATTGTTTTAATTTTACTCAAATCACTTATTCAATTTCTTTTAGCTTAATTTGGCACATAACTCGCTTAATCTATGACTTAATTGTAACATCCTCCTAAACCCGGTTTAGGGTGTTTCAATTCTCCCCCTTAAAAGAAATTCGTCCTCGAATTTACCTGAAGGGAAGAGACGCGGGTATTGCTATTTTATAGTGGCTTCGAGTTCCCAAGTAGCTTCTTCTACCTTATGATTCCTCCAGAGGACTTTTACCAAGGGAACCGACTTATTACGAAGCCTCTTAATTTCTTGATCAAGAATTTGAACCGGTTCTTCTTCATAAGACAAGTCGGGATTCAATTCCACCTCTTCCGGTTCCAGAACGTGAGAAGGGTCGGATCTATACTTCTTGAGCATCGAGACATGAAAGACGTTGTGGATCTTATCAAACTCACTAGGGAGAGCAAGACGATAAGCCACAAGACCAATTCTTTCGACAATTTCAAAAGGTCCAATAAATCGAGGGCTAGTCTTTCCCTTTCTTCCGAATCTGAAGACTTTCTTCCAAGGAGAAACTTTTAGGAAGACCTTGTCTCCAACATTGTGCTGAATGTCTCTCCGTTTCAAGTTGGCATAAGCCTTTTGTCTGTCGAAGGCTTGCTTTAATCGATCATGGATAATTCGAACTTGTTTCTCAGTTTCCCGAAGCATTTGGGGTCCCAAAACCTTATTCTCTCCCAATTCGGACCAACATAAGGGAGTTCTACATTTCCTCCCGTATAGAGCTTCAAAGGGAGCCATTTGAATAGATGCTTGATAGCTATTATTGTACGCGAACTCTACCAATGGCAAGGAACTCTCCCAATTATTTCCAAAGTCTATGACACAAGCACGTAACATATCTTCCAACACTTGTATCGCTCTTTCAGACTGACCATCAGATTGAGGATGGAAGGCTGTGCTAAGGTGTACTTTAGTTCCAAGAGCCTTCTGCAAAGGATTTCCAGAAACGAGCAGAGAATCTGGGGTCTCGATCAGAGATTATAGAGGTCGGTACTCTGTGTAAACGAATCACTTCACGGATATATAGCTCGGCTAAAGTTTCCAAGCTCATGCTCATTCGTACAGGAAGGAAGTGAACAGATTTGGTGAATCTGTTAATAATGACCCACGTAGCATCATGCTTTCTTGGAGTACAAGGGAGACCAGTGACAAAGTCCATGGTAATACGGTCCCATTTCCATTTAGGCAATTCAATGGGCTGAAGCAATCCCGTAGGAGCTCGGTGTTCAGCTTTAATTCTCTGACAGGTTAAGCACTGAGATACAAAGTCTGTGATGGTTGTTTTCATGCCTGGCCACCAATATAGAGATTTCAAATCCTTGTACATTTTGACAGAACCAGGATGAATCGAGAACGAACTTTGGTGTGCTTCTTGTAAGATATCTATTTTTAACTCTTCATTATTCGGAACACAAACTCTATCTCTAAAGTAGAGCAATCCATTCGAATTGATGGATAATTTAGCATTAGCTTTTGAATCAAGCTTTGAGATAATAGCTTGAAGCTCAGAATCGGATTGAGAAAGATCTTTGATTCTCGAAATCAAATTAGATTGAATTTGAAGTCCAGACAAGGATCCTTGTTTTTGATATACTCGTAGATGAGCATTGATCGCATTAGGGGCTACAAGGAAATTTTACAAAGTTAGGTACGAATATTCAAGGAAAGTGTTCAAGATTTCAAAGCTTTTAATTGGCTTACCCAATATCGATTTATGACTAAGAGCATCCGCAACCACATTGGCTTTTCCGGGATGATGGTCGATGACTAAGTCATAATCTTTGAGTAACTCCATCCACCTTCTCTGCCTCAAATTCAAATCCTTCTGGGTCAGGAGGTACTTGAGGCTTTTGTGATTGGTGTACAAGTAACACTTCTCACCATATAAGTAGTTCCTCCATATCTTGAGAGCAAATACAATGACAGCTAATTCGAGATCGTGAGTGGGGTAGTTTAGCTCATGAGGTTTCAATTGCCTTGATGCGTATGCAACCACGTTATTTCCTTGCATCAAAACATAACCTAACCCCGAGTGTGAGGCATCACTGTACACAGTGAAGTCATTGCCTGATTCTGGTTGAATAAGAACAGGGGCATGGGTCAAAGCTTGCTTAAGTTGATCGAAACTTCTTTGCTGGTTCTCCGACCATTCAAACACTTGATTTTTTCGAAGGAGTTTAGTCAAGGGCGAGGCAACATTGGAGAATCCCTTAACAAATCTCCGATAGTACCCGACTAAACCAAGGAAACTTCTGACCTCACCAACATTCCTCGGAGGTCTCTAGTCCAATATAGTTTGTACTTTCCTAGCATCGACTTTAATTCCTTCAGCCGAGATGACATGGCCAAGGAATGACACCTCCGATAACCAAAATTCACATTTAGAAAACTTGGCATATAACTGACGTTCTCTAAGGGTTTGCAAAACGATTCGGAGGTGTTCAGAATGTTCTTCCTTGTTTCTGGAATAGACAAGTATGTCATCAATAAAGACAACAACAAACTTATCGAGATAAGGCTTGAATATTCTGTTCATAAGATCCATGAATGCGGCCGGGGCATTTGTCAACCCGAATGGCATCACCAGGAATTTGAAATGACCATAACGAGTTCTGAAAGCTGTCTTAGGCACATCTTCTTCTTTCACCCTCATTTGATAGTACCCTGATCGAAGGTCAATTTTAGAGAACACCGCAGCATTATTGAGTCGATCAAATAGATCTTCAATTCTTGGCAAAGGGTATTTGTTTTTGATGGTAACCTGATTCAATTGTCGGTAGTCTATACAGAGCCTCATGGTACCATCCTTCTTCTTCACAAACAAAACAAGAGCACCCTAGGGAGAAGAGCTAGGACGGATGAATCCTTTGTCTTGCAGCTCTTGAAGTTGTTTCTTGAGTTCTTTCAATTCTATTTGGGCCATCCTGTAGGGAGTAATGGATACCGGGTTCGTTCCAGGCTGAACCTCTATTCTGAACTCCACTTCTCTGGTTGGAGGAAGACCAGGGAGTTCCTCGGGAAAAACATCAACAAATTCAGACACAACAGGGATAGATGCTAATCCAAATTCATATTCATCTTGTAAGATCATAGTAGCAAAGATCGAGGTAGGTTTTCTATCGATAAGTAAGATGGACTCTTTTCCTAAACCCCGAAGGTACAACCTCCTATTTTGGCAATCTATCCAGACTTGGTGTTTTCCCACCCAATCTAATCCCAATATTAGATCGAATTCACAAGTGGGCAAGACATATAAATCAATAGGAAAGGGTATGTTTCGAATAGTTATTGAACAACTTTTACAAAGCAAGTTAATTGGTAGGTTCCCACCTATGGGGTTCGAAACAACTAGGCTAGATCTAACAAGTACAGGCTTCAGTTCTATTTTGTCAACCAAAGATGAACATACAAATGAATGGGTAGACCCCGAATCGAACAAAGCATAGGCATGACTTGAGTTTAGTTCAATAGTACATGCAATCACATCTGGAGATTCTTCCTCTTCTCTACCCCGGATGTGGTACATTCTGGCAGGGGCCCGGGATTCCTGGTAAGTGGTAGCCAACTGATGGCCTTTCCCTCTACCTTGATTCCCCGACTGTGCTTGTCTTGGACCCTTATTTTTGTTCTAAGATGTAGGACTCGGATTGGCACGAGACTGAGCTGTAGCTTTATTATTAGTATTCTGGGGGCAATCCTTGATGAAGTGATCAGCTCCACCACATGCATAGCATAACTTCTTCTGAAAACGGCATGGGCCATGATGAAGCTTTTGGCAGAATTGACAAGCAGGAGTCTTTCCAGAATTCCCCGTGCTATGAACAGAGATAGCCGGGGTTGATTGTCTATTTACCGACTGATGTCTCGGTATATAGTGATTCTTTGGTTCACGATAGTAGACCGAGGAGCCTTCCTTCTGGTGCTTGGCCTTTTTTGACTTCCAATCAGACTGGTCCTCTTGTTTATGTTTCTTGTCATTTCGATTTCCACCTTTTCTTCTTTCAGCTGCTTTCATCTTAGCCTCGGTTGCAATAGTCCGATTAACAAGAATTTGGAAATCAGTGATTCCCAAGGCTGTGAACATAGGACTCATCTCATCATTCAAGCCCTCAACGAACTTTTTACACTTCTGCTTCTCAGTCTTAATGTATTCTGCACCATATTTGCAGTATTTGCAAAATTCAGCCACATACTGCTCTATGGGCTTGTTAGCTTGCTTATGATGCAAGAATCGATCTCGATGTTCGACTAGATACTGCTCACTGACATACTTCTTCTTAAACTCTCCCAAAAAGAAATTCCAGGTGATCGAGTCGATAGGAACAGTCAAGGTCGTAGTTTCCCACCAACTTAAGGCCTCGTCAGCTAGGAGTGAGATAGCATATTCCAGCTTGTGCTCATTCGTGCATTGCAGCTGTTTAGTTAGAATCTGAGTGGTACGTTCTAACCATTGTTCAGGTTTTTCAGGCTTTTCCTCACTGACACCGGTAAAGGTAAAGGCTCGACATTGAGCAAGTTTATCAATAGGGGCCTTGCGTGGTGTAGCAGCAACAAGAGCATGAGCAACATGGCGGTCTTGTCTAAGGTTAGACACTAGCTGATCAAACATCTCCTTCATGCTCATGAGACATTCCCTTTGAACAGCTTGGATAGCAGGGGCTTCCTGCTCAAGGACGTCTCCTACCGGAGGTTGATCTTGTTCTTGTGGAGGATCCGGTTCCATCCTCACACCGCCCCCTTCATTAGAGGAGCCCTTAGGACCTTCATTGTCCTGACCTTTTGGTGTTTCGGGCATTCTACAAATGGATAAACAAAGAAAAGGTTCAGATAAGCAAGAACATAAGCACATATGGTATACAATTCCAAGGTGGCATAGTTCAATTCTATATGATGCATGCACATTCGTTTCAATCCTAGAATCTATACCTTAAGCTCTGATACCACAAAATGTAACGCCCCTTACCCGGTTTAGGAGTAAGGAGTGTTACCAAATTAAACTAAGCAAGATTATTAAAAGTTTAAGACTTTATTTTAACTTTTCTATAATTACAAAATAAGGACCTAACAAATTTGGTTATCCAAATAACCAAGATAAGTCAAATTTCGGGACAATATAAAATTTTAACTTAATAAATTTTTACTTGTAAACTTGATAACTTATATTACTTGGCATATAAGGAACTTAACCCATTTAAGTTCACATAAGATCTTACTTAACATATTGCTTCATTTCACCATTACAAGACCATTTATACTTACATAGTATTACTCTAGTCCACTAAACATATTAGGTACCTAATGGTATTAAGCAATTAAAATTACCAACCCAATTACAAATACATTCTTACTACCAATATCTTATAAGTCATTCGAATTCTATATTTATTCACATGCCATTCTACTATATACATTTATCCTGAACGAAAATATCAACCCTAAGCATACTTCCTATCGTATAACAAACATTAGTATCATGTGATCATCCAAATCCAGCATATCACTCAAGGTACATGTTATATGCATGCAATTACGTACCTTGCATCCAGCAAGCAGTGTGCCGTAAACCTACCTCGGCATTTCCAAGCAATGCACATGAACTAGCCTAAGCCTAGTAATCTAGCAACCAATTCATGGCATCAAACAAGTTTTCAACCAATTTACTCTTCTTCCCTTATTATCAAATATAAATTTAGACCAATTACATGATAATTATGAAATTAAAGGATGGTTAGGACCTAGGTCCTATCCCTAAGGGAAGTTACACTCACAGTACTCCAAGCTCTAGGTACTAAGGAGTGTGGATGACAATCCCTCTATTCCTCTTCTTGGATGGCTCTACCAATCTTTCCTCCTCAAGATCTTCAATCTTTTGGTCCTCTAGTAAACCATACATGCATAACCATCCATTAGAATACATTCAAATCATTCAATTCAAGTTTTTATATGCACTATAAATGCAAGATTCAAATCTGTCCCATACTAGACAGTTTATCAACCCTTTACTAAAAATTGCATATCTTTTAATTCGTTTATCGGATTTTTGATCACTTTATACCATTGGAAAGATAATGAAATTTTCTATTTAATCATAACAAGCTTGAATTTTATTACTTAGCCATTTAATACAGTATTTTTTTAAAGACAACCCTACTTGCATTTTCGGACAGCTTAGACATCTCAAATTGATTCATTTCCAGAATTTTCTACGTAACTCCAAATTGAATTCCGTTTTTCCCAAGCCTTCTAGACACATTGAAGATTAATCCTACCAATTTTTAGCTTAAAATACCAACCGTGCTACTCTCGGTGGACATTTAAAGTGACTGTTTCAGAACAGAATGTTCTGGACAGCTTACTTCAACTCACCCTACCAATTTGATTAGTAACCATTTCACCTATGGATGTACCTAAACTTTATACCGTACTCTTATTTAGTGCCTTAACTAGTTCCATGATAAATATCATAGCCGTTTACCATATTTATCCACATGAAACAGTCTCTATCTCGAATGTACACAAAACAGATTCTAACCACTGCTCCATTACACTTTGCTAAATCAATTCTGCCCCAAGCCTATATTTATGTATTTTCCAGAATTTTACACACATAATTAGCATAATTTAATCCATTTTATAGCAGCCATTTACATGTTTAAACCCTACTTATCCATTGACACATTTTACACTTTTAAAATTATCACTAACATAACCTCAACATGCATGTTTATGTTCTTATCATATTCCCAACAATTGCTCAATGAATTTCCAGCAACTTAAACACAATTTTAGCCTCCATACTTCAAGTTTCCAGCAACCATTTTCATGTATACATATCCCTTAATCCATGACACAAATCATTTTCTCAATCCTAAACTAACATAGAAACCAACATGCACAATCTGTCCTATTAACATGGCAGCAACATCTCAACAATTCAAGATGATTATATGCATTCCTAATGAAATAAAATCAAGTAATTACCTTACTAACAAAAGGCCATGCACAGACAAAACCAAGACTTGAGTTAAAACAGTCCCCAAACCCAAACTTTATCTCACCATTCTCTTTCAAATTCGGCCATGGGAGGAAGATGAAGCAAGGTTTCCTCAAGATCTTATTTTTCACTCAAACACTCTATTTTTCCATGGATTTTCAGCTCACAAGATCAAGGAGTAAGAATCAATGGGCTTCTCTCTTTTGTTCTCACCAAAATGGGGTAAAGGAGGGATGAAGAAACTAACAACGATGGGGAAGAATCAAACTCTCTCTCTCTTCCTAGGAGTAACCATCCATATTCTCATCCTCTTTCATTATTATTATTATTATTATTATTTTTAATTAATGAGATATTATCTCATTATAAGCCTTCCTATTGGGTCATACATGCCACCTAGACTTTCCACTAAAAAGCTTTTAATAGTTTAGCATGCAACACTTTAGTTTTGTTTTAGTTTCATTTCAATCCTCTTAATTTCGCTTCTCATTTTTTTTGTTTCCAATTGAGCCCAAATCTTATAATTAGCCTTTTAATTATCAATTGCTTATTAATTGAGCTACCTCACTTCATTTTATTTCCATTAAATCCTAGTCCTAACTAGTTTAGAAGGATTAGTTCACATTGTTTTAATTTTACTCAAATCACTTATTCAATTTCTTTTAGCTTAATTTGGCACATAACTCGCTTAATCTATGACTTAATTGTAACATCCTCCTAAGCCCGGTTTAGGGTGTTACACCTTTTCCATCTTCATGTGGGAATCTATACATCCTCCTAGCAGTAGATTATGTCTCTATGTGGGTTGAAGCGATCGCCACTAAAAAGAATGATGCCAAGACAGTCCAAAGATTTTTACATAAAAATATCTTCTCTAGGTTTGGCATCCCTAAGGCGATTATCAGTGATGAAGGGAGACATTTCGACAACAGGGTTATTGCTGCTACCTTGAAGAAATATGGTGTCAAGCATCGGATCGCGACAGCATATCACCCACAGACCAATGGACAAGCTGAAATATCTAATAGGGAAGTTAAGAACATTCTTGAGAAGATGGTTAAGCCAACTAGGAAAGACTGGTCTTTACTCCTCAATGGTGTGTTATGGGCATATAGGACAGCTTTTAAAACTCCATTGAGAATGTCTCCATACCGATTGATTTATGGGAAAGCATGTCATCTACTTGTCGAGATAGAGCACAGAGCATAATGGGCAATCAAAGCAGTGAATATGGACTTGGATAGGGCAGGGCAGAAACGACTGTTAGATCTGAACGAAATTGAAGAAATCCGGATAATGGCCTACGACAATGCAAGAATATACAAGGATAAAACGAAGAAATGGCATGACAAAAAGTTGCTGCCACGACAGTTCTGCCCAGGGCAACTTGTATTGTTTTTCAATTCGAGACTGAAACTTTTCCCAGGGAAACTGAAATCTAGATGGTCTGGCCCATTCCAAGTCGTACAGGTTTTTCCCCATGGTGCCATCACAATCCGATCATTAAAAGACGGGCACCAATTCAAATGCAACGGACAGCGCCTCAAGCATTATCAGGGGACTGAAGCCCCAGGAATGCAGGAAGTGGTTACCTTAGGAGATGCCCCACCTGACATCCCTAATTTAACCTAAATTTTATTTTTATTATTATTATTTATTAATTATTAGGAAATAAGGTTTATTTGATTTGAATAATGTATTTATGTTTATCGTTTTTAGGAAATAAAGGAGTCAAGAAGAACATGAGAAGTGAACTCAGCCCACCATCCATCCATCAGCCCAACAAAGCCCAAATAATGAAGCTTGTTGTTACAGCTGCCGTGACAGACGCAGAAAATACAGGCTGTCATCACGCTGTCACGACAGACGCGGAAACACGTCACAGACGCGGAAACGTGTGTCAGACGCGTCAGACACGCCAACGTACAACAGCTGGCCCCGTTATTCGCGCCTGCCGTTACAGCTTCAACGGGCAGCAAATTTTTTCTATATAACCTCGTTTCATTTTCATTTTCACTCACTTATGCCTTTCTTACTTGCTCTCCCTCTTTAGTTTTCATTTGCTTTCATTTACTTTTCACAACCCTTGCACAAATATGTCTTCTAGGAAAACCCGACGCAATGCTGCCTCTACTTCCTCACCGACAACAACTCCCCCACGTTCCTTTGCTAGCAGAGACATGTGGGAGGAGAGAGGTTTCATCTATGCACCAAAGGAAGAGAATCTGGGCCTCAAACCATTCATAGCCCGGAAGATTAGAGCTTTATAATGGCAGACCTTTGCGGAGCAGCCGGAGGAAATGAATATTACACTGGTCCGAGAGTTCTATGCTGCCATCAGCAGCAGAACGGCGACAGTAGTGTTCATTCGAGGGAAGGAGGTGCCATTTGAAGCAGAACACATTAATACCGTCTATGGCTTCTACATCGGTGTCAATGACGATGTCCATCAGCAATTTCTGAATACACTAGACAGTGCTGCTTACGACGCTGTCATGGCAGAGTTGATCGCTGCTGGGACTCAATGGAACACCAACATAAAGAATCTGAGGACTGTTAGATGGACCCAGTTGCTGTCAGAGGCAAAGTTGTGGAATGCCTTCATAAAGAAGAGGATCATGCCATCATCCCACAACACCACCGTCGACCAACCACAGTTAGCATTGATACACTCTATTCTGCATGAATGACCCATTAATGTGGGCAGTTTTATTCGAGAAAGTATTCTGGAGTGTGCACATAGACCAACGGGTCCCCTCTACCTGCCATATCTCATTACTTCGCTCTACCGCGGCCATAATGTTCCCGAGGTGCGCACCGTTGTGATAGAAGAAGGAAGGGGCTGGACTGAAAAGAACATCCTCAGCCTGATGGAGCTAACTGTGGCGACCCCTCTGTCATCCTTCGACCCTGCTGCCGCCACAGCTGAAACGACAGAACAGCAGCACTCTGAACCTGCTGCTGCAGCAGCTGCCCCGACAGACTCCTCCGCCCAGATATTAGCTGCCATTCAGAAACTGGAGGAACGACAGCTGGGCTATAACGCCCCGGTTTTGGGCTTAGTAGTTTTGGGCGTTGACCGGTTCGGTCAAAGTGCTGTTCGAATCTAAAAAGGTGAAATTAGGAAAGCCTAGTTCGGGTTGCATTAAAAATATGGAAAATTGTTCTAAAATCATCTTTTAATATATATAAGTGAACTGTGAAATCAATTTTACAAAATGAGGTTTGGAAGGGTGACATTTTGGCTAGTGACCAAAATGTAATTTTTGAAAGTTGTGTGACTGTTTTAGGAAGGATTGAAACTTTGAATCTTTAAGGAGCTATTTACCCAAAGGGAGTTTCTCCAGATTTTTCTAAGATATTTTAGTGTTTAATTCTGATTTTAAAACAAAAGAAAAGTGGAGGGAAATCATTTTGCTATTTTGCAACTAACTTTCCATATTTTCCAATTTTCCTTTTCTCTCATTTTCTCTCAACCCAAACACTTTCTCTCCAGAGATTTCCTTCTGATTTTGTCACTTAAATCTTCCTTTTCAATTCTCTTTTGATTGCTAATCATCACATCAACAAAACCTCACCATTTGCTAGATGATTCTTCAAGCCTTTTGGTTCTAAAAGAGGAGAAACTCAAGTTTGGAGGTAAGAATGTAACGCCCCGGTTTTGGGCTTGGTAGTTTTGAGCGTTGACCGGTTTGGTCAAAGTGCTGGTCGAATCTAAAAGGGTGAAATTAGGAAAGCCTAGTTCGGGTTGCATTAAAAATATGGAAAAATGTTCTAAAATCATCTTTTAATATATATAAGTGAACTGTGAAATCAATTTTACAAAATGAGTTTTGGAAGGGTGACATTTTGGCTAGTGACCAAAATGTAATTTTTGAAAGTTGAGTGACTGTTTTAGAAAGGGTTGAAACTTTGAATCTTTAAGGAGCTATTATTCCAAAAAGAGTTTCTCCAGATTTTTCTAAGATATTTTAATGTATAATTCTGATTTTAAAGCTTAAGAAAAGTGGAAGGAAATCATTTTACTATTTTGTAACCAACTTTCCATTTTCTTCCAATTTTCCTTTTCTCTCATTTTCTCTCAACCCAAACACTTTCTCTCCAGAGATTTCTTTCTGATTTTGCTACTCAAATCTATCTTTTCAATTTTCTTTGGATTCCTAATCATTTCAACAACAAAACCTTGCAATTTGCTAATTGGATTTTCAAGTTTTTTGGCTCTAAAGAGGAGAAACTCAAGTTTGGAGGTAAGAACGTCCTTCTCCTCAAAACTATCAGTTCTTTACTGAAATTCCTAAGTTCTCAATCCTTAATTGATGTTTTATTAAAGTCTTTTAAGTTGTGAAGTGGATCTTGGCTTAAAATGCAAGATTTGGTGATTTTTGATGAATTTTCGTTGGATCTGTTAAAGCAGTGTTTTAAGGTGTTAAAATGATGATTAATGAATGGTAATTTGATGAGGAATTGAGTTTTGATTAATGCAATCCCGGATAGGTTGAGTTTCCTAAGTTTAGCTTATGATTCTAGGTTGTTTTGGTGTGATCTTGTGGATCTGTTGTTGCTGGAGGTATAAGGTTGTTGTTAGACTCTTTTTAGATGTTAAATGATGTTAAAGGATGTTTGGTTTTGATGGTTTATGGTTGGGCTTTGTTGAGAAGTTGTTTAGAGGCATTTTCGGTTGTGTTTGGTGGCCGAAAATGGAGTGTGGATGAGAGCAGCGAGTTTAGGTGCTTTCATTGAAGCTATTAATGCATGATGATGCATTAATCCTCTGCTTTGATGTGTTAAAACAGGGGAGGCATCTTTGGATTCAAGAGTTGTTGATCCGGAAGCTTGAATTGGTGCTTCGGCAAGAGGCGAAGTGGAATCGGTGAGTGAAATTGGGTTTTCGGCTTTGAAACCAATGTCATGGGAGCTTAGTTTAAGTCTAAACAACTTTGCTAAGCTCAAGTGTAAGTTTTCGGAAAAACTCTCTAGTGGTGGCCATGGTTTGATTGTTGTGCAATGTGGTGTATTGCATGTTTTAAATTCTGTTTTGAAAGCATGATTTAGCATGGTTAATGCTGATTTTATAAGCCATATGTTGAAGGAAGCTCAAGGTAAGAGTTCCTTGTTTTTGAGCATGGTTAAAATGTGGTTTGATGCTTTAAAATGCATGATGAATATGGCTTGGTTTAATGCTTTAAAAAAGTGAATTATTTGATGAAAATGTTGTATATTGGCAAGTGATGTTTTGAAAAAGGTTAAGGTCACTAAGGTGGTTAAAAGTCCTTGATTGAGCCTTGTGGATTCTAAGAACTTCATGGTGGTTAAAAGTCCATGATGATTCTTGTTAAGGTCACTAAGGTGGTTAAAAGTCCTTGAGTGAGCCTTGATTACTTAAGAACATCAAGGTGGTTAAAAGTCCTTGGATGATTCTTGTTAAGGACACAAAGGTGGTTAAAAGTCCTTGTGTGGTCCTTGCCATGGTGTTTAAAATGTAACCTCCTTAACCCGGCCTAGACGGTTGACCCGAATTAAGAAAGTCACACGGGGAAAACCAAAGTCAACCCGAAAGTCAACCTTGATTAACGACCCTTTTTTTTAAACTTATCTAGATGCACGTTAGTCCTAATTGTGATCACACAGACATCATACACAAAGATCACAAACATCAGAGATCAAACAGGGACCCAATTGAACAAATTACAACTTTAGGGACCAAATTGTAATTTCTGATAATTAAAAGGACTTAACCCAAATTAAAGTTACCAACCTGAAATTAGTCAGGTTTCATGCTTCTCTGTGAAATTTCAGCTCAAAAGGACTTCCCAAGCTCATACAATTGCACAAACAAGTTTCAGGACCAAAACGCAAACAATTCAAAACATATAACTGCCAATGTCAGCCCCCAACGGTCGACCGTTCCGAAACAGGTTGACCCCGTTTCGAAACACGGGCCGTTCCGCAACGGGTTCCGGAACATGGGCTGGCAGAGGCCAAACCGTTTCGAAACGGTGCCTACCGTTTCGGACGCCTGGGTTCATTCAAGGCACCCGTTCCGAAACGGTGCACACTGCTCCGAAACGCCCTGCACAGACTTTTAAACACCTTGGCCATGGACTTTTAAACACCATGAATGAGGACCACACAAGGACTTTTAACGACCTTTGTGTCCATAGCTTGAACCACCCCAAGGACTTTTAAACACCTTGGCCCCAAGGACTTTTAAACACCTTGGCCCCATGGACTTTTAAACACCATGGAAAGGATCACCTAAGGACTTTTAACCACCTTAGTGTCCGCAACAAGAATCATCCAAGGACTTTTAACCACCTTGATGTTCTTAAGTAACAAGGCTCACTCAAGGACTTTTAACCACCTTAGTGACCTTAACCTTTTCAAAACATCACTTGCCAATATACATCATTTTCATCAATTAATCCACTGTTTTAAAGCATTAAACCAAGCCATATTCATCATGCATTTAAAAGCATCAAACCACATTTAATCAATGTACAAAAGCAAGGAACTCCTACCTAGAGTTTCCTTCAACATATGGCTTACAACATCAGCAATTACCATGCTAAAACATGCTTTCAAAACAGTAATTAAAACATGCAAATAACCATTTTGCATCACAACAAAATCATGGCCACCACTAGAGAGTAATTCCGAAAACTTACACTTGAGCTTAGCAAAGTTGTTTAGACTTAAACTAAGCTCCCAAGACATTGGTTTCAAAGCCGAAAACCCAATTTTCACAAACGCACTCACCGATTCCACTTTGCTTCAAGCCAAAGCACCAAATCAAGCTTCCGGATCAACAACTCTTGGATCCAAAGATGCCTCCCCTGTTTCAACACATCAAAGCAGAGGATTAATGCATCATCATGCATTAATTGCTTCAATGAAAGCACCTAAACTCGCTGCTCTCATCCAACCTCCATTTTCGGCCACCAAACACAACCGAAAATACATCCAAACCACTTCTAAACAAAGCCCAGCCAAAAACCAGCAAAACCACACATCCCTTAACATCATAAAACATCTAAAAACAACCTATTAACATCCTTATACCTCCAGCAACATCAGATCCACAAGATCACCTCAAAAACAACCTTGAAACACAAGCTAAACTTAGGAAACTCAACCTATCCGGGATTGCATTAATCAAAACTCAATTCCATATCAATTTAGAGTTCATTTAACATCAAAAACACATCTCAAATCACAGATTAATCAGATCTAACGAAAATCACCAAAAATCACCAAATCTTGCATTATAAGCCAAGATCCATTTCACCACTTAAAAACCTTTAATAAAACATCAATTAAGGATTGAAAACTTAGGAATTTCAGTAAAGAACTGATAGTTTAGGGGAGAAGGACGTTCTTACCTCCAAACTTGAGTTTCTCCTCTTTTTGGAATCAAAAACCTTGTTGAATCAAGTAGCAATTGAAGAGGTTTTGTAGATTTGTTGATTAGGAATCAAATGAGAGTTGAAAGGAGGGATTTAGGTGAGAAAATCAGAACCAATTCTCTGGAGAGAATGTGTTTGGGTTGAGAGAAAATGAGAGAAAGATAATTGAGAAAAGTTAGTTGCAAAAATATCCAAAATAGCCAAATGGCTTTCCCTCCACTTTTAATATATCATTTAAAATCAGAATTTAGTCTTAAAATATCTTAGAAAAATCTAGAGAAACTCCCTTTGGGTAAATAGCTCCTTAAAGATTCAAAGTTTCAACCCTTTATAAAACAGCCACCAAACTTTCGAAAATTACATTTTGGTCACTAGCCAAAATGTCACACTTCCAAAACTCCTTTTCCAAAATTGATTTCACAGTTCACCTAATTATATTAAAAGATGATTTTAGAACATTTTTCCATATTTTTAATGCAACCCGAACTAGGCTTTCCTAATTTCACCTCTTTAGATTCGAACAGCACTTTGACCAAACCGGTCAACGCCCAAAACTCCTAAGCCCAAAACCGGGGCGTTACAACTCTCCCCCCCTTAAGAATTTTCGTCCTCGAAATTTACCTGAAGGAAAGAGATAAGGAAACTGCTTCAGCATATCTTCCTTCCGCTCCCACGTGGCTTCCTCAACACCTCGATGCTTCCACAGCACCTTCACCAACTCAATGGTCTTGCCACGAAGAACCTTGCTATCCGAATCCAGAATCTTCACTGGTTCCTCATCATAGGTCAAATCCGGATTCAAAACCACTTCCTCCACAGGCATCACATGCGAAGGATCAGATCTATACTTCCGGAGCATAGAAACATGGAACACATCATGAATCTTCTCCAACTCTTGAGGTAACCTCAACCGATACGCAACAGGACCTACACGCTCAACCACCTCATATGGTCCAATGTACCTAGGGCTCAACTTACCCTTCCGGCCAAACCTCATCACCTTCTTCCAAGGCGAAACCTTCAAGAACACACGGTCACCCACCGCATACTCTATCTCCTTACGCTTCAAATCCGCGTAAGACTTTTGCCGATCAGAGGCAGCCTTCAACCGCTCACAAATGAGCTTCACCTTCTCGGTGGTCCCTTTCAACAAAGCCGGCATCGAAACCAACTTTTGACCAGTTTTAGCCCAACAAAGAGGAGTCCTACACTTCCTCCAATACAGAGCCTCATAAGGTGCCATCTGTATACTCGCCTGATAACTATTGTTACAAGCGAACTCAACCAAAGGCAGATGCTTCTCCCAAGAACCTTGGAACTCAATCACACAGCACCTCAACATATCCTCCAAAATCTGGATAACCCGCTCAGACTGACCATCCGACTGAGGATGATAGGATGTACTGAAATGCAACCTTGTACCCAGAGCTTGATGCAAACACTGCCAAAAACGCGATGTGAACCTCGGATCCCTATCTGACACAATCGACTTAGGCACACCATGCAGCCGCACAATCTCAGCAATGTACAGCTCTGCCAGCCTATCCAAAGAAAACGTAGTATGCACAGGCAAGAAATGCGCACACTTCGTCAGGCGATCCACAATCACCCAAACAAAATTCTTCTTTGATGGAGACAAAGGTAAACCAGATACAAAATCCATGGTAACCCTTTCCCACTTCCATTCAGGGATTTTCAACGGTTGCAACAAACCAGAAGGAACCTGATGTTCAGCCTTAACTCGCTAACACACCAAACACTTGCTCACAAACTCTGCAACATCCTTCTTCAACCCACCCAATAGTACTCATCACGCAGATCACGATACATCTTAGTACTACCAGGGTGCATAGCAAAAGGACTACTATGACCTTCAGTCAGAATAGCACGCCTCAACTCAGCATCAGCAGGCACTACTATCCGACTACCAAAACACAACACACCATCCTCATTAAAGCAAAAATCCGAAGGCCTACCCTCCGCGATATCCTGAACATGAGACACCAAGGAATCATCCAACAACTGCTTTTCCTTGATCAACTGAACCAAAGATGGCTTCACTTGCAACTCAGCAACAAGACCACCATCTCGCGATATGCTCAAGCTAGCAAACATAGCCCTCAGCTCAACAGCTACCTTCCTACTCAAAGCATCCGCAACAACATTAGCCTTTCCAGGATGATACTCAATCATCAGATCATAATCCTTGAGCAACTCCAACCAACGCCACTGCCTAAGATTCAACTCCTTCTGAGACATCAGATACCTTAAACTCTTGTGATCCGTGTACACAGTACACTTCTCCCCATACAGATAATGTCTCCAGATCTTTAGAGCAAAAACCACTGCAGCCAGATCAATATCATGCGTAGGATAGTTGCGCTCATGCACTTTCAACTGCCGCGATGCATAAGCCACAACCTTACCCTCTTGCATCAGCACACATCCCAAACCAACATAGGATGCATCACTATAGACCACAAACTCTTTCCCTGATTCAGGCTGAACCAAGATAGGAGCTTGCGTCAAAGCCGCCTTAAGCTTCTCAAAAGCCTGCTGTCTCGCTTCCGTCCACTCATACTCAACATCCTTCTGCAACAGCTTCGTCAAAGGAGCAGCAATTTTGGAAAAACCATCCACAAACCTCCGGTAGTATCCCGCCAAACCAAGGAAACTACGGACCTCATGAACAGACTTAGGAACTTTCCAGTTCATCACTGCCTCAATCTTCTGAGG
The DNA here is from genome assembly GCA_958450335.1 of Hibiscus tridactylites. Lineage (NCBI taxonomy): Eukaryota > Viridiplantae > Streptophyta > Magnoliopsida > Malvales > Malvaceae > Hibiscus > Hibiscus tridactylites. Next base: position 60,054,279 of record OY288271.1, read on the forward strand.
ATCAACACGAATCCCCTCAGCTGAGACCACATGCCCAAGAAACACCACCTCCTTAAGCCAAAACTCACACTTGCTCAGCTTAGCATAAAGCTGATTCTCCAACAAGGCTTGCAAAACAACCCTCAAATGCTCTTCGTGCTCCTCCTCAGTACGCGAGTACACGAGGATATCATCAATGAACACCACAACGAACTTGTCCAGGTATTCATGAAACACACGATTCATCATGTCCATGAAAGCAGCAGGAGCATTTGTCAAACCAATCGGCATCACAAGGAACTCATAATGCCCATACCTTGTCCTGAAAGCTGTCTTAGGCACATCCACATCCTTCACCTTCAACTGATAATACCCTGACCTCAAGTCAATCTTAGAGAACACAGCAGCTCCCCGAAATTGATCAAAGAGATCATCAATCCTCGGCAAAGGATACCGATTCTTGATAGTCAACTTGTTCAGCTGACGGTAATCGATGCACATCCTCATAGTGCCATCTTTCTTCTTCACAAACAAGACTGGTGCACCCCAAGGTGACACACTCGGCCGGATGAAACCACGATCAAGCAACTCTTGCAACTGCGTCTTCAGCTCCTTAGGTGCCATTCTATAGGGAGTAATGGACACAGGAGTTGTATTTTCATACAGCTCAATTCCAAACTCCACCTCGCGATTAGGAGGTAAACCAGGCAACTCCTCAGGAAAAACACCAGGAAACTCCTTCACAACCCTGATATCTTGCACCCTCAACTCCTTAGAGCTAGGATTCATCACAAAAGCTAGATAAGCTTCGCAACCCTGCCTCAGCATCCTACTCGCCTCCAAGGTAGACACCACATTGGCAAGAAACTTCACATTCTCACCAACCACAACCACTTCATAATCATCCGCAAGCCTAAGCGAAACTCGCTTATTTTCACAATCTACCACAGCACGATGCTCAGCAAGCCAATCCATACCAAGGATCACATCAAAACCATAGAAGGGTAACTCCATAAGATCAACATGGAAAACATGTTCTTGAACAACCAAAGGACACCTTCTATAAAGCTTTCGAGTCACAACAGTTTCACCAAAAGAACTAGTGACACGAACACCAACATCCAAAGACTCAACAGGCAAACCAAGCAATTCAGCATGCTCACGCAAAATGTATGAATGCGTAGATCCAGAATCAATCAAAGAAAGCAATGACAAGGATTGCAAAGTAAAGGTACCTGCAATCACATCTGCATCATTCCTTCCCTCACTCTGAGCATACACCCTAGCTTGGCCTCCACCTTCAGGCTGAATAGCCACAACATGGGCTACTCCACGACCACCTTCCTCTCGCCTCTGGAAATTACCACGGCCGCGCCCACGACCTCTCTGCGGTGCAGCAACAACAGGAGCACGCTCTTGGCCACCAGCCAACCTTGGACAATCTCGCCTCAAATGGTCTACAGAACCACAATTCCAACATCCATTACCAGCTGCCGCAACAGGAGCTTGCACCCCCCTCACAGCACGAGGACAGTCACGCTTCATGTGACCACGAGAACCACATATCCAACAAGCACTCGGATCAGCTCTAGCATTACCTCCTCTAGCAGGTGCACCACCACCTCTCTTGGCTGAGGACTGATACTTCTGATCACGTCCCCTCTTGTTCCGTCCACCTCCGGAACTAAACTCAGCTGATCTCTTTCCAGCACTAGCTCCAGCACCTTTCGCAGATAAACCCAAGTTCATCTCAATGTCCTTGGCTCGGCCCACCAACACATCAAAATCATCATATTCAGTGGCCAGCACATACATTTTCACATCCGTCACAAGACCATAACGGAACCTCTCGCACCTTGCTCGCTCATCAGGTATCAGCTCCGGTGCATACTGACTGAGTCGCACAAACTGCACTTCATACTCAGCCACACTCATGCTCCCTTGGGTAAGAGACATGAATTCACGCTTTTTCTCATCAAGATATCTCACTCCAAGATATCTCCGCTTGAACACATTCTGAAAGAATGTCCAGGTAACATCAGCTTCAGCCATCCCAGCTATAGTGGTCGTCCACCACGTATACGCATCGTCCTGCAGCAAGGACACTACACATCCCAACTTTTGCACATCCGTGCAGCTCATCTGACCCAAGATACGCTTGGTACTCTCTAGCCAAGCTTCAGAACTCTCAGCCGACATACCCCTGAACTCAGTCCCACCAAGACTGCGCAGACTCTCCAAAGGTAGTCTAACTCCAGCATCTCCCTAATGCCCAGCTCCTTGAGCTCCAGCTACTGCTACTCGAAAAGCACCTGCAATAGCTTGTACTAACATAGACATATCAGGCATAGCTTGCCCCTGACCAACCTCTGGTCCAGCAGCTCCAGCACCAGCTGCAGCTTCAGCTCTCTCACCTCCAGCACCACCACCAGGCGGAGGAGGGGGTAACACCGCACTACCCGTGTTCTCTTCATTCTCCTTCTCATTAGGAACCGTAGCTCGCACGCTACCTCGTAACTCTCTACGTGGTGCCATACTTTTACCATGCAATCACAATGCAAATAAAACAAGTCAGGCCCAGCAAGGTAAGCAATCCAAGTATTCAAGCTCAATTTCATTCAAAACCAACATCATTTCATTAGCTTTTGTTTGGCAATGGGTACCCTCAACATGCTACATCACAGCATACAATTCAACTGCATCCAAATCACAAGCCACTAAACATGCTTTCGATCAACAAGCATACAAGCCAAACATACTTCAATCATGCATACATTCGTTCCCAATTACTCGAGAACTCAGCTCTGATACCACCAAATGTAACCCCCTTAACCCGGCCTAGACGGTTGACCCGAATTAAGAAAGTCACACGGGGAAAACCAAAGTCAACCCAAAAGTCAACCTTGATTAACGACCTTTTTTTTTAAACTTGTCTAGATGCACGTTAGTTCTAATTGTGATCACACAGACATCATACACAAAGATCACAAACATCAGAGATCAAACAGGGACCCAATTGAACAAATTACAACTTTAGGGACCAAATTGTAATTTCTGATAATTAAAAGGACTTAACCCAAATTAAAGTTACCAACCTGAAATTAGTCAGGTTTCATGCTTCTCTGTGAAATTTCAGCTCAAAAGGACTTCCCAAGCTCATACAATTGCTCAAACAAGTTTTAGGACCAAAACGCAAACAATTCAAAACATATAACTGCCAATGTCAGCCCCCAACGGTCGACCGTTCCGAAACAGGTTGACCCCGTTTCGAAACACGGGCCGTTCCGCAACGGGTTCCGGAACATGGGCTGGCAGAGGCCAAACCATTTCGAAACGGTGCCTACCGTTTCGGACGCCTGGGTTCATTCAAGGCACCCGTTCCGAAACGGTGCACACTGCTCCGAAACGCCCTGCACAGATTGCAGCAAAATGCATTCCAAAACATGCAATTGATCACCCAATCATGTTCCAAAAGCCACCAAACTTTACCAGCATGCAATTCAACATATATAAGACTTATAAGCATCATCAAATCATCAAAACAACATCATATGCAAAAAGCCCCAATTCTATAGGCATGCTTCCTACACAAGCTAGCTACTCAAGCTCAAAACTTCCAAAACAAGCATGTAATGATCCAATACAAAAACCAGCATTCTTATCATCATTCAACATACTTAGGGAGTTCCAAACGCCTCCCAAAACATACACATTGGTCCCCCATTGCCAAATTACCCAAAAGCTAAAATGTATAACAAAACCTTCCATACATTGAGCTCTACTTGTACTTGAATGCTTGCCCTCCTTGCTGCCCTCAAGGTTCACTAATGTTCTGCATTATTGAGTTAAGAAAACGAAGAGAGCGTAAGCAAAAGCTTAGTGAGGAATGCTCTTAAGAAAAACCATTCAATAATGCACTTAAAAACATTTATAAATCATGCTTTAAATCAACCTTTGCACATGCTCAAAAGCATACTTAAAACAAGCATCTCATGCTTCAACATAAACATAATATGTCATATTGGCTCAAGTGATAGATTCCATTTCTTTAAAACAAGTTCAACAACTTTCCCAAGGACTTTTAAACACCTTGGCCCCAAGGACTTTTAAACACCTTGGCCATGGACTTTTAAACACCATGAATGAGGACCACACAAGGACTTTTAACCACCTTTGTGTCCATAGCTTGAACCACCCCAAGGACTTTTAAACACCTTGGCCCCAAAGACTTTTAAACACCTTGGCCCCATGGACTTTTAAACACCATGGAAAGGATCACCTAAGGACTTTTAACCACCTTAGTGTCCGCAACAAGAACCATCCAAGGACTTTTAACCACCTTGATGTTCTTAAGTAACAAGGCTCACTCAAGGACTTTTAACCACCTTAGTGACCTTAACCTTTTCAAAACATCACTTGCCAATATACATCATTTTCATCAATTAATCCACTGTTTTAAAGCATTAAACCAAGCCATATTCATCATGCATTTAAAAGCATCAAACCACATTTAATCAATGTACAAAAGCAAGGAACTCCTACCTAGAGTTTCCTTCAACATATGGCTTACAACATCAGCAATTACCATGCTAAAACATGCTTTCAAAACAGTAATTAAAACATGCAAATAACCATTTTGCATCACAACAAAATCATGGCCACCACTAGAGAGTAATTCCGAAAACTTACACTTGAGCTTAGAAAAGTTGTTTAGACTTAAACTAAGCTCCCAAGACATTGGTTTCAAAGCCGAAAACCCAATTTTCACAAACGCACTCACCGATTCCACTTTGCTTCAAGCCAAAGCACCAAATCAAGCTTCCGGATCAACAACTCTTGGATCCAAAGATGCCTCCCCTGTTTCAACACATCAAAGCAGAGGATTAATGCATCATCATGCATTAATTGCTTCAATGAAAGAACCTAAACTCGCTGCTCTCATCCAACCTCCATTTTCGGCCACCAAACACAACCGAAAATACATCCAAACCACTTCTAAACAAAGCCCAGCCAAAAACCAGCAAAACCACACATCCCTTAACATCATAAAACATCTAAAAACAACCTATTAACATCCTTATACCTCCAGCAACATCAGATCCACAAGATCACCTCAAAAACAACCTTGAAACACAAGCTAAACTTAGGAAACTCAACCTATCCGGGATTGCATTAATCAAAACTCAATTCCATATCAATTTAGAGTTCATTTAACATCAAAAACACATATCAAATCACAGATTAATCAGATCTAACGAAAATCACCAAAAATCACCAAATCTTGCATTATAAGCCAAGATCCATTTCACCACTTAAAAACCTTTAATAAAACATCAATTAAGGATTGAAAACTTAGGAATTTCAGTAAAGAACTGATAGTTTAGAGGAGAAGGACGTTCTTACCTCCAAACTTGAGTTTCTCCTCTTTTTGGAATCAAAAACCTTGTTGAATCAAGTAGTAATTGAAGAGGTTTTGTAGATTTGTTGATTAGGAATCAAATGAGAGTTGAAAGGAGGGATTTAGGTGAGAAAATCAGAACCAATTCTCTGGAGAGAATGTGTTTGGGTTGAGAGAAAATGAGAGAAAGAAAATTGAGAAAAGTTAGTTGCAAAAATATCCAAAATAGCCAAATGGCTTTCCCTCCACTTTTAATATCATTTAAAAACAGAATTTAGTCTTAAAATATCTTAGAAAAATCTGGAGAAACTCCCTTTGGGTAAATAGCTCCTTAAAGATTCAAAGTTTCAACCCTTTATAAAACAGCCACTAAACTTTCGAAAATTACATTTTGGTCACTAGCCAAAATGTCACACTTCCAAAACTCCTTTTCCAAAATTGATTTCACAGTTCACTCAATTATATTAAAAGATGATTTTAGAACATTTTTCCATATTTTTAATGCAACCCGAACTAGGCTTTCCTAATTTCACCTCTTTAGATTCGAACAACACTTTGACCAAACCGGTCAACGCCCAAAACTCCTAAGCCCAAAACCGGGGCGTTACATAAAAGTCCATGGGCCAAGGTGTTTAAAAGTCCTTGGGGCCAAGGTGTTTAAAAGTCCTTGGGAAGAACACAAAGGTGGTTAAAAGTCCTTGTGTGTTCTTGGAAACTATACGATCACAATGGTGTTTAAAAGTCCATGTGTGAGTCTTATGTTGAACATGTTGTTTTAAAATGTTGAGACTTATCACTTGTGGCCAATATGACATGTAGGGTTATGGAAGCATGAATTGCTTGTTTAAGTTGCTTTGAGCATGAGTAAATGATGATTTGAATCATGATTATAAAGTGTTTTATAAATGCATTATTGGATGGTTTTTAATGAGCATGCCTCACTAAGCTTTTGCTTACGCTATCTTTTGTTTTCTTAAACCAATAATGCAGATCACTAAGGTACCTAAGGGCAGCAAGTACGTTTTAGCTTTTGGTAATTTGGCAATGGGGGACCTATGAGTATGTTTTGGGAGATGTTTTGAACTCCCTAAGTATGTTAAATGTTGTTGAGATTGCTGGTTTTGTATTTGGCCATTACATGCTTGTTTTGGAAGTTTTATGCTTGAATGGTTAGCTTGTGTAGGAAGCATGCCATAGAATTTGGGGCTTTTCATATATGGAGTTAATATGTTGAATTGTTGGTGCAAGTATGTCATTTATATGTTGAATTGCATGCTGGTAAAGTTTGGTGGCATTTGGAGCATGATTGGATGTTTAATTGCATGTTTAAGTATGCATCTTATGGCTTTCTGTGCAGGGTGTTTCGGAACAGTGCCTACCGTTTCGGAACGGGTGCTTAAACCAGCCCAGGCGTCCGAAATGGGAGAGACCGTTCCGAAACGGAAAGGCCACTGCCAGCCCGTGATTCGGTACGCGTTGCAGAACGGCCCCGCGTTTCGAAACGGGTTCTGCCTGTTTCGGAACGGTCGACCGTTGAGGGGCTGACATTGGCAGTTGAATGTTTGAAATGTTTGCATTTTAGTCCTGAATCTTGTTTATGCAATTGTATGAGTTTGGGAAGTTCTTTTGAGCTGAAAGTTGGTAACTTTAATTTGGGTTAAGGTCTTATAATTTACAGAATTTACAATTTGGTCCCTAACTTTGAATCTTTAAGGAGCTATTTACCCAAAGGGAGTTTCTCCAGATTTTTCTAAGATATTTTAGTGTTTAATTCTGATTTTAAAACAAAAGAAAAGTGGAGGGAAATCATTTTGCTATTTTGCAACTAACTTTCCATATTTTCCAATTTTCCTTTTCTCTCATTTTCTCTCAACCCAAACACTTTCTCTCCAGAGATTTCCTTCTGATTTTGTCACTTAAATCTTCCTTTTCAATTCTCTTTTGATTGCTAATCATCACATCAACAAAACCTCACCATTTGCTAGATTATTCTTCAAGCCTTTTGGTTCTAAAAGAGGAGAAACTCAAGTTTGGAGGTAAGAACGTCCTTCTCCTCTAAACTCTCAGTTCTTTACTGAAATTCCTAAGTTCTCAATCCTTAATTGATGTTTTATAAGTGGTTTTAAAGTTGTGAAATGGATCTTGGCTTAAAATGCAAGATTTGGTGATTTTTGGTGGATTTTCGTTTGATCTGTTAAAGCTGTGATTTGAGATGTGTTTTTGATGATAAATGAATGTTATTTTGATAAGGAATTGAGTTTTGATTAATGCAATCCCGGATAGGTTGAATTTCCTAAGTTTAGCTTGTGATTCTTGGTTGTTTTTTAGGTGATCTTGTGGATCTGATGTTGCTGGAGGTATAAGGATGTTATTAGGTTCTTTTTAGATGTAAAATGATGTTGAAGGATGTTTAGTTTTGATGGTTTATGGCTGGGCTTTGTTGAGGAGTTGTTTGGATGCATTTTTGGTTGTGTTTGGTGGCCGAAATTGGAGTGTGGATGTGAGCAGCGAGTTTAGGTGCTTTCATTGAAGCTATTAATGCATAATGATGCATTAATCCTCTGCTTTGATGTGTTTAAAACAGGGGAGTCATCTTTGGATCCATGTGGTGGTGATCCGGAAGCTTGATTTGTGCTTCGGCAAGAGGCGAAGTGGAATCGGTGAGTGAAATTGGGTTTTCGGCTTTGAAACCAATGTCTTGGGAGCTTAGTTTAAGTCTAAACAACTTTACTAAGCTCAAGTGTAAGTTTTCGGAAAAACTCTTTAGTGGTGGCCATGGTTTGGTTGTGATGCAATGTGGTTTATTGCATGTTTTAAATTCTGTTTTGAAAGAATGATTTAGCATGGTTATTGCTGATTTTGTAAGCCATATGTTGAAGGAAGCTCAAGGTAAGAGTTCCTTGTTTTTGAACATTGTTTAAATGTGGTTTAATGCTTAAAGATGCATGATGTTTATGGCTTGGTTTAATGCTTTAAAACAGTAGATATATTGATGACAATGATGTATATTGGCAAGTGATGTTTTGAAAAAGGTTAAGGTCACTAAGGTGGTTAAAAGTCCTTGAGTGAGCCTTGTGGATTCTAAGAACTTCATGGTGGTTAAAAGTCCATGATGATTCTTGTTAAGGTCACTAAGGTGGTTAAAAGTCCTTGAGTGAGCCTTGTTACTTAAGAACATCAAGGTGGTTAAAAGTCCTTGGATGGTTCTTGTTAAGGACACAAAGGTGGTTAAAAGTCCTTGTGTGGTCCTTGCCATGGTGTTTAAAAGTCCATGGGCCAAGGTGTTTAAAAGTCCTTGGGGCCAAGGTGTTTAAAAGTCCTTGGGGTGAAACTTGTAAGGACACAAAGGTGGTTAAAAGTCCTTGTGTGGTCCTTGTGAATTATAAGATCACAATGGTGTTTAAAAGTCCATGTGTGAGTCTTATGTTGATCTTGTTTTAAAAAGATGGAACTTATCACTTGTGGCCAATATGACATGTATTGATATGGAAGCATGTAATGCTTGTTTAAATTGCTTTTGAGCATGAGTAAATGATGTTTTGAAGTATGATTTATAAAGTGTTTTTATAAATGCATTATTGAATGGTTTTAATGAGCATTCCTCACTAAGCTTTTGCTTACGCTCTCTTTCGTTTTCTTAAACCAATAATGCAGATCATTAAGTTACTTAGAGGGCAGCAAGGAAGGCAAGCATTCAAGTGGAATTAAGCTCAAGTATGGGAAGGTTTTCTTAAACACATTTTAGCTTTTGGCATTTGGAAATGGGGAACCTATGTGAAAGTTTTGGGAGATGTTTTGAACTCCCTAAGTATGTTTAATGTTGTTGGAAATGCTGGTTTGTGTATTTGACCATTATGTGTTGGTTTGAAGGTTTTATGCTTGAATGGTTTGCTTGTGTAGGAAGCATGTCTATAAATTTGGGGCTTTTCATATATGTTGATATATTGATGAATGGTTGATGCAAATATGTCTCTTGTATGATGTATGAGTTGCTGGTAAAGTTTGGTAGCATTTGGAGCATGATTGGTTGGTCAATTGCATGTTTAAGGAAGCCTTTTGCTGCATTCTGTGCAGGCTGTTTCGGAACAGTGGCTACCGTTTCGGAACGGGTGCCTTGAATCAGCCCAGGCGTCCGAAACGGGAGACACCGTTCCGAAACGGAAAGGCCACTGCCAACCCTCATTTCGGTACGCGTTGCGAAACGGCCCCGCGTTTCGAAACGGGCTCTCCCTGTTTCGGAACACGTGACCGTTGGGGGCTGACATTGGTAGTTAAATGTTTTGGAATGTTTGCATTTTGGTCCTGAATCTTGTTTGTGCAATTGTATGAGTTTGGGATGTCCGTTTGAGCTGCAATTTGACAGACTAGCATGAAACTTGACTAATTACAAGATGGTAACTTTAATTTGGGTTAAGACCTTATAATTTACAGAATTTACAATTTGGTCCCTAAAGTTGTAAATTGTTCAATTGGGTCCCTGTTTGATCTCTGATGTTTATGATCTTTGAGTATGCTGTTTGAATGATCATAACTAGGGTTAATGTGCATCTAGACAAGTTTAAAAAGAAAAAAAGGGTCGTTAATCAAGGTTGACTTTCGGGTTGACTTTGGTTTTCCCCGTGTGACTTTCTTAATTCGGGTCAAGCGTCTAGGTCGGGTTAAGGGGGTTACATGGGCTTAATGGCTTTCATCAGAGATTTTGCTGCCTCCACGGTAACATTCATACAAAGCTCTTTAAATTTTCCTGATGCTGCCTTTCCTACTTTTCCTGCCCATTACTTTACTGTCACTACCCCTGCCCATACCCCTACACCTGCTGCCACACCACACACGCCTTCTGCTGCCTCCACACCATCACCTGCCCCAACAACAGCAGGCTGCACTCATGCCGAGCCATCTGCCCGAGGGACAAAACGTCCGATGGCATCAGAGGACCTAGATGCATTTGTTGTTGGGTTCTCCTCCTCTTCAGTCTGGGCTGCCAGTGATACTGAACCATCCATAAAAGAAATCTGGCAAAGGAATTCACCCCCGTGAAGAGACAAAAACATATGGCAGATAAGAAAAACTTGCCGAAGGCCAACAACAGCACCAGTGACAACAGTAGCGGGGAAAGCAGCAACAGCAGCTCGGAAGTTCAGGTTGTGGAGCAACCACCCCACATCTCCCCAACCAGAGTCCAGCCACCAAGGGAGGCCAAGGCCAAGAACACATCCGCCTCACCCGTGACCCAGCCTGCCCCAAAAGCCAGAGCCCACCGCCAGATTCGCCTCAGCAGCAGCATCGAAGACAACGACTAAATTTAAGTTTCTTATCTTATATTCTGCTGCTTGCTATATATTTTGTGATGTACTACCTTTATTTTGTTTTTAATTTTCATTTGCATTGAGGGCAATGCAATCCTCAAGCTTGGGGGTGGCAACCCTCCATATTAATGGAGCACATCTTAGTTAAAATCTGTGTCTTTACTTAGTCATTTTTATCTCTTAAAAAATGATGAAAATATTGAAAATTTTGGCTGAAAAACTGTGAACTGAACTTACCTGTCGTGACAGCTCTGTCGTGGCAGTGACTTTAGGATAGTTTTAGGAGAAGTTTAGAGCCTTTCTATAGTTCTGAAAAACTTAAACACCATTGTGACTGTTATACTGCTTAGACTTCTTTTAGCCAAACTAGAATAGGAAGCTTAGCACTTGAATAGCCCCTAGAGGTGCCTAACACTGGCTCTAGGAAAGAAGTTTAGCAAAAGAGACTCAACAACCCTAGAGGTGCCCGAAACTGGCTCTAGGAAGTTAACTAGAGGTGCCCAAAACTGGCTCTAGTGAAACTTTAGCAAAAAAATAGAGAAATCGAGTCAAAACAAAAAAAAAATCAAAGGAGCATGAAAAAGTGCATTCAAAAGATAAACTTTGGCATAAAAATTCGAGTTAAGAGCTGAAATATTCTAGTGAAACTAAGAGAGTCTTGGCATATAACTGTTCACAAGCATGCACACACTGCACGAGGACTATAGTGAGATTCCGGATAGATCCTAAATTATCCGACAGGTTGCTGCTGTCACAGGGAATGAACGACGGGTAAGGGAAAGTTCATTGTTTGAAAGCCAAAACAAAATATTTCATTTTTCTTTTAGGTCTTAGTTGCTTGAGGCAAGCAAAAACTTGAGTTTGGGGGTGTGTTGAGTGTGTAAAAGTTCTATTATTTACACCCTTTTTAACCCATATTTCTGTTGCATTCAAGCATTATTTATTGCATTTGGGTTAGTTTACAGCAAAACATCACAAATATATTAAAAGGCACAGTTTCTACTAAGAATGGGTGTTTTTGCAGGTTGCTGCCGTAGCAGACGGAACGGGCAGGCGCTGGGCAGTGAAGCAGAAGAGCTGGAACTGGACAAGCAGTCAAGGAGGACGATGCTGCCATGGTTGCCGCCGTGACATCAGAGAACGACAGCAGTTTTGAGGAGAAGAAGCATAGTGGACCTCGACAGATAGAGAAAATTCAGCCCGTCTGTCGTGTGAAAACCTCATATTTTTCCAAGCCCCGGATCAAAAGAAATGTCAAGCCCAAAGTTCAAGGAGAGAAAATCCCAAGCAAGAAAGCTGACAGCTAGAAAGCAGATTCCTTGAAGATTTAGTCTTTATTAGAATCATACTTTCAATTAAAGTTGTATTCTTGCTATTTTAGATAACTTGAGCCCAAAGCTTATATAAGGGCATATATTTTGACCTAGGAGGGCATAACCGATTACCCTAGCTTTCTTCCCAAAACTCTAGTCATTTTTCTTCCCTCAACATGTTCTAAATCCCTCCTAGGGCCACGGGTTGAATTGTAAAGTAGTTGCAAGGGTTGTTTTGTTTTAGGAATTTTCAGTTCAATAAAATAAACTTCAAGTTCTCTTATTTTGGTTATTAATATCTTGCAAGAGCATCGGGAGAGCATTGTGAGGTTATCTATTTACTTAGCATCGGGAGAGTTAAGTATACGAAAGAAATAAGAGCAAGTTCTCTAGTTTATAGTTGAACTATCTTGGGCCTAGGGATAGGACGAGGTTAAGTGGCTAAAGAAGAATTCATCAACATCGGTGTTCATCCTTCGATTCACGCCGGGAGGTATCATCAAAGACGTGATCATCGACAGACTTAGACCTAGGGATAGGCCAAGGCATATATGGGATTCTTGCCAAACTTGAAGTGCTGAGTTGATTGTTCGCTGCCGCGACAAGCAACGGACTGCTGCCGCGACAGGTGCTGCCACGATAGGAACGACGAAGGAACTGGAGTTCCGAGACTTAGCAATACCTGCACTACTGTGCGATTCAATACCAGCCCATTCTCTCTATCTTGATATCTCTACTCTTTTATCTACGTTTACTTTATTAATTTCGTGACAACTTCTCAAATATTTTCTTTACTTTCGTGCAGTGAATTAAGGTGAAGGTATTAGCCCAATCCCTGTGGAGACGATATCCGATACTTCGTATCACTTTACTACTTGCATCGTGTATACTTGCACTACCATTGCGATAGACTATTTTACACGTAACAATCCTCTTAATTTTCACATTGATTTTCCAAGAAAACTTGCCCAAATCAAGGAGAATTCATCCATTAGAGGCAAGCTTCGTCCTTCTCCTCTAATGATCAGTTCTTTACTGAAATTCCCAAGTTATCAATCCTTTCTTGATGATTTTTGAGTTGTTTTAATGTTAGAAACAAGAAATTGTGTTGAAACTCAAGATTTTGGAAGAGGTCCTGATGATTTTCGTGGTTTGTCTTTAGGCTCTGTTTTGAGGTTGATTTTAATGTATTTGGAATGTTATTTGATGTTACAAATGAGGTTTTATCAATCAAATCTCGAATAGGCTTGGATTCCCAAGTTTTGTATGCTAGAATGGTGGGTTTTGGGGTGATTTTGGTGTTCTGTCATAGCTGGAGGTATAAGGACGAGTTTGTGGTGGTTTTTGATGTTAATTGATGTTTATAAACGGTAAGAAGTGATAGATCTTGGCTGGGCTTTGATTTGGGAGAGTTTGAAGATGATTTCGATTGTGTTTGGTAGCCGAAATGTGGATTTTGGGTAGAGCAGCGAGTTTAGATGTGAGGTTGATGATTTTAATGCATGATGATGCATTAATCCTCTGTTCTTATGTGTTATAAACATGGGAGACATCTTTGGACACATTGGGTGTTGATGCGGAAGTGCCAGAAGTATAGTTAGTGTTTCGGCGAGCAAGGCGAAACAAAATCGGTGAGTGGAAATGTGATTTCCTGCTTTGTAACGCCTTGAGCATGCTCTTGGGAGCTTAGTGTAAGTTTGATACACTTAACTAAGCTCAAGTGTAAGTGTTTCGGTAATCCATCTCTTGAAAATGTGATATGTTGGGTGAAAATGCATTTGATGTAAGAGTGGGTTTGTTTAATGTTTATAAGCATGTTTAAGCATGGTTTAATGTTATATTTTGATGTCATTATGTTAAGGATGCACTAGGTAAGTGATCCTTGGTTTTCATATGAAAATGCATATGATGTTAAGCATGTGTGCTTGTGTAAATGACATTGTGGTTATGCTTAAGAAACAATGGATTAATGTGGATAAATGTTTATATTGGCAAGTGATGAAAATGGTTTTTGGTTACTTTAATCGGATATAGTTAGCCGGCTATAGGATTGGGTGCACCGTAAGTAAAGTCGCCTTGGATGTCGAGGGGTTGCGATTGTACCGTAAACTCCATCGAAGTACCCTAACGATTGAGGTAAGATCAAAACGGTGGTTGAAATTCCATGTGTGGATCTTGTGTCATGTGTCCCTTACTCTCGTTAGTGGAATTATACAACTACCGATGAGTGGTGTTGAGGGGTTGAGATTGTACCGTTATACTCCACCACGAGTGTCACAACAATGGAGGGATTACTCTTGTGTGGGAGCCTTGTGTAGTCCGGTAGTGTGTATGAAGCGTGTGGGACAATGCTTGTAATCAGTGTATCCGATTGTGTCTTGTGTTGAAATGGTTTGTGGATTATCACTTGAAAGCCAATATAATGTATTTGAATATAATGTGGCATGAGATGCTTGTAAATGTTGCAAGGTTGCATGAGAAATATGTATATGCTGCAAGAAAGCATGTGATGCTTGTTAAAGCATGAGCATATGTTTATATGTTGTTGTAATTGATGCATGTGTGCATGGGATTTCAAAAGTGCATTGAAGTCTTGAGAAGACTTGTTTTATAAAGGCATGTAGAGTAAAATATTGCTTTTGCTAATCATGAGTTGAGCATTGATGAATGATGTCAAGCGGTTCTCACTAGGCTTAGTGCTTACGCTCTTTTGTTTCACCAATGCAGAGAATTGAACATTTGAAGGCAGCTCACAAGCAAGAGACATCCAAGATTTTTGATAAAGAAATGTATGTGGTTCATCCTTAGTGTAATAAAAGGCAATGGGTGGGAACTTATACTTTGGAAGGTTTGAGAATGTTTCTTTACTTTGAGCATGTTGGTTTGACCATATTTGAGTTGTAAATGGTTTTTGGAGTTTGGATTTTGGATTATTTTAGATTTTTGACTTGCTATGGTTTTGCTAACTAGGAAGCGTGCCTATAGTGCCTTTACCTTATGTAAATGTTGTTATGTTTAGGCTATAGCTTTGATAGGTTGATTGTTGACATGTATCCTTGATGTTTGCATGATGTGGCAAGTCTCGGGGTTGGTTCGAGTAAGAAAAAGCATGTTAAACTAGCAAATTCTGCTGTCGCTGGGTAGGGCGTATCGGAACACCTGCAATCGTTTCGATCTAGGGCCATGTAATGGTCATACCGTTTTGGAATGGGTTGGGGGTGTCTCGAAACATTTTGGCCACTGGAATGGCTTGTTCCGATACTGGTCTCGGAACATACCCGCGTATCGAAATGGTCAACACCGTTTCGATACGGGCATTTCGGTACGGTGGGTGAGTGTTTCGGAACAGATGACCGTTGGGTGTTGTTTGAATTATTCTAAGTTTGCATGCTTTACATTTTAGTCCTGGAAATTGTGGATGCAATTGCATGAGCTTGAATTGTCTTTTATGGTTGAATTTTGGCAGAGGAGCATGGAATACGATTAATTAAATAATGGTAAACTTAAAATCCATCAAGTCCTTATATTTTCTAAAAATTACATTTTGGTCCCTAAAAGTGTTATTCTTGCAATTGAACCTTTAAATGACTTCTGTTTGCTGCGTCGTTTCAGCTGCTATGTTTTGTTAACCATCTAGGTTAATAATGTGCATCTAGGCAAGATTAAAATAAAAAAAGGGTCGTTAATCAAGGTTGACTTTCGGGTTGACTTTGGTTTTCCCCGTGTAATCTTTGTAGTTTGGGTCTAGCGTCTAGGCCGGGCTAGGGGGTTACAACTCGAGAACAGTCTAGGAGATCGACAAGTATGAAAGCTAGAAAAATATCTCTATGGTATGAAGCAATCACCAAGGGCCTAATTTGAGAGATTTAGTAGAGTTATTGTGAAAGATGGCTAAAAACGACTTCAAGCTTATCTATTCAGAAAATATTTTGATATAACAAATTATGTGAAAAATATTTTGGACTTATTTAAAGATTTCAAGAATAATTCAAAAGTCTTCAAAGCTTGAAAAATATGTTTTAATAATGTTTTGATTCATCTCACTATGTTTATATATCTTAAAGAGTCAAAATATAGACAAATTTTCATATTTTTAAAGAAGGTTTCGATACTTCTATTTGATGATTTCGAAACCTTTCGGGCAGAATGGCCTAGAGCTGAAACCTTAGCAAAGGTTTAGAAACCATTGCTCTGTAACAGTTATATCTTTAAATCCTCCTTAAGGTTTCGAAACCTCTGGCAAAGGTTTTGAAATCTCTGTGTTGGTGGAAATTTAAAGCTTGACTTTATGACTTCCCAACGGCTCCAAAACATCCCCAACGACCATAAACGACTAGAATATCATTCCACACTATAAAAGCAAGCTTGAGATACTTGAAAATGGTTATAGAACATACCAAAGCTTCATGATCAAGAGAAATATTTTCTAAGTCTTTTATTATTCGTTTCTCTTGTATATATTGTATAGAGTGAGCTTTATAGTATATCTTTAGTATTCATTCTTTGTGAGCTTAATTCTTGTAAACACTAGCCTTGTGAGGTTTTTATTGTTTAACTAAATTTACCTTTTAAAAGGGAGATTTTTTAGTTTAGCCTAAGGAAAAACCAGAGTGGTTCTATCTTAGCCATTGAAAAGATAGGATTGTAAAGGTTACCCCTTTGGCCATTAAAAGGACGAATCCATGGTAGTGAATTGGGAAATCCTTAGTGGTGTGCTAAGGTAGTTAATGTAGACTCGGTTTAGTAGTCGAACCACTCTAAAATCATCGTGCAAGATTTTCCACTAGTTTTGGGTTTTAGCCAATTAATTCGGGAAGTAATTTCAACCCTCTTGGCGGTATTTGATTGATCGATTCGAGCCCAAAAATCAAGTTATTTTTATCAAGATAACACCAAACAAGAAAGAGTTAACTTGATTGTGTAGGTAGATGATATCATAATCACTAGGGATGATCTTATTGTAATTGTAACACCCCTGAATTCGGGTTGATAGTAAACTGGATTTTCGGCAATCAAAACTAACTTTCCAATGATTAAGAATAGCTATTGAACCATTTAAAAAGATTAATTTTGAAAAATTATATGATATGATGATATGACAAGATAAGATATAAAAATGGAAAATTATGGAATATGATGATATGATAGATTATGAATTGTGATTTTATATTCAAGTTAAGCATATATTAAGCTTTGGAACTTTAAGTTTAATTATAAAATGAGATATGGATATGATGCTTTGGAACTTCAAGATCACTATGAATCTATGTTAAGGAACTTTGGAGCTATAAGCTCACTTATGAACCAATATGTGAATAAATTGATTACCTTGGTTACGAGTTAAATTTGGGTACAATTGGCATGCCATAGAATTCATTAAGTTCATGTACTGGTTTAGATTACGATCCATGGGTTATGACCCTTATGTGGAGACAATAAGAGGGTGTTATTTTTGGTCATTGGAGACAGATGGAGGGTTGGCCACTCTCACTTTCTCAGTTATATGGAGATAGTTGGTTGAAAATTCGTGTATCTCTATGTTAATTGTGATCCAAGGGAAAAATAAAAAACTTATGCTTATGACTATGAAATTACATAAATGAATTTGAATAAGAATAGCAATGATAACTTATGATTAATGTTATGAAAGTCAGTAAGAAAATGGATATGATTAGCAAAGTTACGATAGTCACGCTATGTATGATTTGTTGCCAGACTTTGTTCATGATATTTTTGTATATTTAAATCAAAAGAATTATATTTCATATACATTTAAGTTTAACTCTCACCAAGCTATGTAAGCTTACTTTGTTTCATTTCATATATTTCAGGTTATTCGACTATGTAGTTATTGGTTTGTGTCAGAGGAGTTGCAAGTCACCCCTTTTGAACATTGAGTAATGTACTCTTTTGTGTAACTCCTAGTGGTGGCATTTGAACTATGCGTTATATGATGCATTATGGCATTTCATGCTTTGTTTGATTTTAGTAAAGCTTGCTTAATTATGTTTGCTAAGTTTCTAATATGTCTAGTAAGTTTAATCTTATTGTTGGTATGTTACGTGGGTTCTGTTTGATGATGTGTGCATACATGATTGATATAGTTTAGTAGGGTTGTTATAATATGAATTAGGTAAGATTATGTATGATAAGAAATGGGACTTGTTTAATATATGTGAACTATGCGACAATTGCAACACTAAGAAATTCTAGCTTTTAAATATGATCTTTGTTAATGTACTCGTGTTTTTGTATGTGATGGTGGCATGTGAACTAAGTTAAGTTAATAATTATTTGATGACTTTTAATGCATTATTGGTGCTAAATTTGGTGATGAATTATATTCTAAGTTAGTTTATATGATGTTTAGGAGTAAATTGGTTAATTTTGATGCATAATACTCTATTCCAAGTTTTTATGCATAAAGGATCGATCCATTATCGAAACGGATAGATACTTATGATTCCAATAGCCAATTAAAATGATCTCCCAAGAATATATCGTAAATGATCGATCCTCACATAAATAGGATCAATTCCTTGAAGTTTGAAAAGTTTGTAATTTAGTCCTTAAGTCGTATCTTCGCCAATTGATGTCAGAATTGATCTATGTTTCTTTTAAAGTTTATAATTTTGAAAGAATGTATGTTTAAGAGTATATCTAGACAGTTAATTAAATATTTTTAATGTTCCTCAAAACGTTTATAAATTTACAAATAAGTCCTTAACTTTCTAAACTTCATTATTTAGTCCCTAAATGTTACCAAGACCCAGATGTCATTAATTACCCTGATTAGGTTGCAATAAATCTTAACTCAGTAAATAGAAATGTTTCATAGAAGATTTCTGTTAAGTACTTGAACTTTTTATTATTAATAGTTTAGCCTCGGACTTTGGAAACTTTACAAATTAGTCCTTAATGCTTAAATCGGAATTAAGTAATTTATGTCCAACTTAAGTAAGCATTAATTTGATCAATAATTGACTAATAAATGGATTCTTTTCATGATTTGTTATGATTTAAATATGATTGCTTCTCTAATTCACTATTTTATGTTTTTGATGACATCTTTGACTCGATTTTCTACTGAACCAGGTAGGGGTGTTACATAAATTGGTAAGCTGAAAATACTACTGAGTAGTGAGTTTGAAATGAAAGACTTGGGAAGGAAGACCAAAAAAGAGACTTGTCATCAACCAAAGGAAACACATTTTGGACATATTATCCGAGACTAGAATGATGAGGTGTGTTAAGTGTGCAAAAGTCCAATATATATGCCCTAGTTTAGCTCAATTATTGTTGTTCTCAAGTATAGTTTAGTTGCATTTATTAGGAAAACATACACAAAACTACATAGATTAGATAATCTGCCTTATTTGATGAACTTAATTGTTTTTATATAAAAGATACTACTCAGGTGCGTTTTCTCTTTGTGCGTAGGTACCTGCCCAGGCAGATGCCACCGAAATAGCAGAGAGGGAAGAAGAGGAGAAGGTGGAAATTGATGGAGGAAGCTATTGGGCCATCTGAAGAGCTGATCAAGAATAGACAAAGAAGAGAGGCCCAGAATGAAGAGTTGTTGCAACCCCTACACACCAACTCAGACCTCTGCCGAGGCAGACAACAACAGTATGCCGCCGAGGCAACAACTCGAGAAAGGGTGTAAATATGCAAAGTGGTATACGACTGAAAGAGCTCATCAAGCCAGATTTTGGGAGACCACTTGCACGTGCATTGGAGCCCAGCAGATAAAGAAAATCCATGGTCAAAGTCAAGGTGGAAAAAGTCAAACGGGATCCTATGAAGATTTAATGTTAGATTTTGTTCTTTTAATGAGTTGTAATTAGATTCTAACTAGGATTCCTGCCCTAAACCGACTTAGACCTAGGCCCCTCTCTATAAATGTAAACCGACTTGAAGGAGAGAATAACTATTGAGATTAGAGAGAAACCCTCCTTCTTATCGAAAAAATCCTTGTGCCGCCATCTTCATTATGTTCTAAACCTTCCCTATGGCTAAGGTTTGGTTGCCTTGTATTTGTTTAAGTTTCAGTTTTTGCTATAAAATTCAAGGTTTGTTTACTCTTGGTTCTTCATTGTTGCAATCTTTATCGAGAGAGAAGAGAGCATCAATCTTAGGGATAAGTTAGAAGTTCAGCGGCTAAGAGAGGCTTCATAATCGGTTGGTGTTCATCCTTTGATTCACGCCGAGAGGTATTATCCAAGACGTGTTCGCCAATAGTACTTCAAGCTTAGGGATAAGAGGAAGTCATTGAAGGGAGCCATGTCGAACCTTGAATCATCGCTTAACTGTCCATACAGTCACATTGGTCTCTGCCAAGGCGAGCATCTGTCGAGGCATACTCGTGGGCGGCTGTTGAAGTTGTTAAGCCGATCTGCAAAACTGTGCCAAGGCAATGCATTCATTCTCCACATTATGAAGCATTCCAATGCCGTCCCATTCTCTCACTCTCATTTCTCAATTTATTTTATTTACTTTAATCTTAGTTTTAATCAAACCAACTTTCAATATTTGTGTTTTTACTTTTATCTTGTGCAAAAAGGTGAATTCCAAAGCTTGTCACAATCCCTATGGAGACGGTATCTTAAATACTATAACTTGGCATCGTGTATACTTGCACGCAATTTGCGCATCACTTTTGGACGCAACAAGCTTTTGGCGTCGTTGCCGGGGATTGGCGTACAAATTTTGTTTTTATTTTTTTGCACTTTTTATTTTCCTGTTTAACCCCCTGGTTTTCTTTGGGTTATGACCAGAGCGAACGAGAAATCACCCTTGTGAGAATACGATCCAGAGCCTGAACGCACTACACGTAGATTTAGACAAGCAAACAGAGAAACCATGGGTGACCAAGTGAACATCCAGAACCAGAATCCACCACCGCCCAAAATCGACAATGCAATGGCGAGCGATGGCAGGCAACCTCCTACCGCTCAACGGTTAGTTCGTGAATACTTGGAGGAGGATCTCAGAAGGCTGAACTCTGGCTTGATTGATCCAGAAATAGAAGCAGACCACTTCAAACTCAAACCAATCATGTTTAACATCATGAATACTCTTGGACAGTTTGGAGGATCCGCCACTAAAGACGCCCGCTAGCACATGAAATCCTTTCTGGATATCTACAAATCCTTCAAAACCCATGGAGTCCACTCTAACGTGTTACGACTCAAATTATTTCCCCATTCACTAAGGGATAGGGCAAAAACTTGGTTCAATAGTCTACCATCAGAGTCCATTGAACGTGGACATAACTATGCCGAGATTTCGTAGCTCGGATTAATCCTATCAATTTAACTAATAAATTGTGGACTGACATTACTACTTTTCGATAGGCAGATGATGAACCGATGTACGAGGCATGGGAGAGATATTGCGAGTTGCTGAATAAATGCCCCTCCCATGGATTTCCAGAGTGGACACAAGTTTCCTTATTGTACAATGGTGTAAACACACCAACGAGGATGATGCTGGATTCCTCTGCCAATGGTACATTACTCGATAAGGAGCCGGTCGAAACAATTCAAATCTTGAACATGATTGCAAAAACAACTACCAGTTCCCTAATGTCTGTCGTGGCGGCATAAGGAGACAGGTTACAACAAACGAGCTAGGAGCATCGGATGCAATCGTAGCACAAGTCGCTCAGTTGACATAGATAGTAGAAGCTATAAAAAGGCAGAATAATACCAGCAGGTTAAAGCCATTGACGCCTTTTGCGACCAATGTAGGGAGACCATGACTCGTCCGAGTCCCAATAGGGAACCGAAACTAGCTGCTTTTTGGGGAACTTCAACAAAAACAACAACCCTACATCGAACACCTACAATCCAAGCTGGAAGAGGCACCCTAATTTTGCATGGAGTAACCAAAATAGCTACCTAAATCTGACTAACTAGACAAACCAAACACAAGGATTCTAGCAAACTATGTCGCGGCAGCCGCCGCCGCAACAGCAACATGCAACACACAGTTCTCTAGAGCAGACTCTAAATACCTTCATGACTCAGACAGATACCTATATGTCCAACATGAATTTATTTGTTAAGAAAATTGAAGCTTTCATGGACAGGACCGAGATGAGAATGCAAAATCACGAGCCAACTTTAAAGTCACTGGAAACTCAAGTGGGACAATTTGCACAAGTCCTAAACACCAGACTTATGGGAGGATTGTCCAACGACACTGAAGTCGCGAGGAAACCCACTTTTGAGCATTGCAAGGCCATCAATACCACAAGCGGAAAACAACCAATCAAATTTGTTACCCAGACAGAAGCAGGCAAGCCCGCCTCGGCAGAACCATGACCTTCTGTCGCGGTAGACCCTATTGATGCTTCCAAAAAACGCGAGGTACGTACACACCCACCTGTTCCACAGCAGCTGAAACACCAGAAGTAGGACCATCAGTTCAAAAAGTTTCTGGATATTCTTAGGCAATTGCATATCAACATACCCCTAGTGGAAGCCATACAAAAAATGTTGAACTATGCCAAATTTCTGAAAGACATGGTTTCCAAACGGAGAAGAATCGAGGAATTTGAAACTATCTCCATGACGAAAGAATGCATGGCCATGCTGCACAATAAAACGCCACCCAAGCTGAGAGACCTAGGCAGCTTCCTCATTCCATGCGCCACTGGGAACCATTACGAAGAGAAAGCCTTATGTGACCTTGGGGAAAGCATCAATGTAATGCCCAAGTCGGTGTTCAAAAAACTGGGAATTGGGAAAGCTAGACCCACTACCATCATACTCCATTTAGCCGACCACTCTTACGTGCATCCGGAAGGAAAAATTGAAGATATCCTAGTAATAGTAGATAAATTTATTTTTCCAGCTGATTTCCTAATTTTGGACTGTAAGGTAGACGACAAAGCACCCATCATCCTTGGGAGACCGTTCCTAGCCACAAACAGAACTCTGATAGACGTGTAGAATGGGGAGCTCACTATGAGGGTGGATGGCCAAAAAATTAAGCTGAATGTCTTGCAACCCTTGGAAAAAGCCAACGACCGAGAAGAATGTCAAGATATTCATGCGTCGACAGACACCAAACCCAACACAGTAATAGAGCACTCCATCCACAACCGCCAGGGTGGGCGACCTGTCAATGACACTGATCCAAAGAAACACAAGGACCCGCCCTGGCAGAGGGTAAAGCAGATGTTGCAGCAACCCATGAAGTGGTTATGTTGTGAAATTCATTTGAATGCATTCCCAACATAACTTAAAACAATTTTTCTTTTATTTTCATGTTTTAAGATTTAGATTTTAATTTCTTGCAATTTTTTTAGTTCTTAGGAAGTAGATTTAATTTCAGCATTTATTTTTTTTCACTAATAATTTTTATTTCAGATTTTTAGGAAAAACAATAGCCTAAGAGAAGAGAGAAGAAGCAAGCCCAAACCAATCAGCTATTCCAGCTCACGCGCTAAGACTGCCGCGACAGATAAACGTTGCGTCCAGCCAAAACGAGCCGTTGCAGACTAGTCGTTCCCAGACGCCCATTCCGTTCCAACGGATCTATGCCCAACAACGTCTACCTCGGCAGATGAAACGACAACCTCTTCCCTTCTATTTAAACCTCTTCATTTTTTTACTATTCACTCTTCTTACTCTCTTTTTCATATTGTTTAAATTATTCTCTTTTGCTTTCAGATTCCCTTTTATTTTCAGATTCTCACAACCTCTACCAACCCTTCTCGCACTAAAACCATAAAGCCCAATATCAAGAATGGCAAGAACCCGTGCCACCACGCTGCCCAGGAAGAGTCAGAGGCATCCCTCCAACGCTTTGCTACACCAGAAGTTAAGGCCCGACATAACGAAAAATTCAAAGAGAGATCAGTGTGGGAGAAACAAGGTTTTTTCTATGAGATGGGGAAGAGGAACTTAGGGCTCGACCAGTTCATATACTCCAAGATCGCACACCAAAGATGGCAGATCTTTGCCAAGCAACCAAAGCCAACAAACAAGAATATGGTGCACGAATATTATGCCCAAGGGCCGACAGTAGAAGTACCAACGGTGAATGTCCGTGGGCGGCCAGTGTTGATCGATGAAGACAAGATCAGCCTCTTCTATGGCCTTCACGCTGAAGAAGATCAACACACGAAGTTCCTCGACTCCCTCACGGAAAAAAGTTATGAGGAAATGAAAGAAGAGTTTTGCACTCTAGAGACGGTTTGGAATGTATGAAAAATACAGGCACTGTCAATCGGCGGAATCGGCTTCCCGAGGCAAAATTGTGGAACACGTTCGTGAACAGAAGACTGTTGCTCACATCCCACAATTCTACCGTCGACAAGCCGTGCTTGGCACTCATCCACTCCATTATGCACAAAAGGTATATAAATGTGGGTGTCATTATTACTAATGAAATTTATGAAAGTGGGCAGAAAAAAAAAGGCCAGCTCTACTTCCCCAGCCTCATCACGGCTTTGTGCGAGAAGGCACACGTTGCGTCCATCCCAACTGACACCACGACACCGGACAAAATTGGGTGGACGAGAGACATCATCCTTCGGAATATGAAAATAACAACAGCCACCCCCAAAAATTATGCCGAAGCATTGGACATGGGCAGCCATCAACCATACCAACAACCCGCCTCGACAACTACAATAGGCGACTTGGCAGTACAGCTGGACAGAATGGAAAGATGCCAACTGACCTTCATGGCCTACATCCGGGACTTCAACAACGCAACCACCACTACCATCAAGAGGAAGCCCAATTTCCAGAATTCCCTACTGAGATCTTTGCCCCGGCCGCACCAGACACGTCTTTCGTGCCCTCTGCCTCGGCAACCCATCTAGCACCCACCACAACTCCAACCACCCTAATCTCAATAGAGCCTCAAGCTTCTCCTGCCCTGAAAACCACTGTGGTACTCTTAGAGTCTAAAGATCGAGCTGACACAATAGCCGCCCAGTCTGTGAAAAAGGGTAGTACTCTAGAGCGCCCCCGTCCAAATTCACCTTATTCAAGTCATGGTCAGACGATTCAGTTTTAGAAGACACAGTTCGGTCGGTAACAAGGGAACTTGAGCCACCGTTCTCCCCAGGTCCAAAAAGAAAGAACTCTGCCACCGAATAAGTCTACCCAGACAGCGAAGACGGCGGCGAATGGGAAGTCGCGCAAAGAGCATAACCAAGTACACCTTTCCGCCAACAGCCGCCGAGGGCGGCCAAACGCTTCAAAGTTGTAGCTCAAAAGAGAATGATCCTAGACGAGGACGATGATGAAACCTCATTCAAATCACCATCAATCTAAGCTTCTCTCTCCTTCTTCTATTTTATTTTTGTCTAATATATGCTAAATTTTGTGTATGTAGGCATGCATTGAGGACAACGCTCCTCTCGAGTTTGGGGGGAAATTAATCGTCTAATTTTTCTTTTATTTTCTATTTTTATGTTTTTCTTTTCTGTTTTAGTACTTGCATTTAGGTTTTAATGTAATATGCCTTTATTTAAAATTTAATGAATTCTTAGTTTGAGAAAAAATCTTGAGTAGTTTTTACCCGCCGCGACATACAACTCG
The DNA here is from genome assembly GCA_958450335.1 of Hibiscus tridactylites. NCBI lineage: Eukaryota > Viridiplantae > Streptophyta > Magnoliopsida > Malvales > Malvaceae > Hibiscus > Hibiscus tridactylites. Next base: position 60,079,840 of record OY288271.1, read on the forward strand.
CCTGGGCAGCAACCTTAGCATGACTCTAGAGTTGCTTAGATATTTCACCTAGTATAAGCTAGAGGTATTTCACCTAGTAAACTTGGGTATAACTTAGGTATTTCAGGACTTCTAAGAAACTCGGGTAGAACTTAGTTATTTCAGGACTTCTAAGAAACACTCTTTGTGACTAGTTTGATTTTAGGACTTCTAAGAAACTTAGGTATTTCACCTAGTAAACTTGCGTAGAACTTGAAGTTTTTTTTAAAAATAAAGGTAACTTTTAGGTGCCCAAAATTGGCTCAAGGATAAGCTAGAGGTGCTCGAAACCGTATCTAGCCAAAAAAAGTACTAAATGAAATCAATAGAGGTGCCTATCACCGGCTCTAGTGGTTTAAATCCTTTATTGTTTATTGCAAAAGAAACTAGAGGCTTTAGTAAAGATAACTTTGAGGAAACCCAAGGGAATTAAGGTGTTTATCGGAGTTTACATAGAAGCCGTAAAATCATTCTTATCACAAGGACCGCACACACTCACGAGATACATACTTCGGTTTCGGGTAAGTCCATTGTAATTCGAAAGTTTGCTATTAGGCATAAATCTACATGGTATGTAAAGGTTGCTCAAGGTGCTCTCTCAACTAAGTTTACATATGATTTTAAGTTTTGGCATGTTATTGTTAGATTGCATTGCTTGAGGACAAGCAATAGTTTGAGTTAAGAGGTGTGTTAAGTGTGCAAAAGTCCTATATTTATGCCCTGGTTTAGCTCAATTATTGTTGTTCTTAAGTATATTTTAGTTGCATTTATTAGAAAAACATACACAAAACTACATAGATTTGATAATTTGTCTTATTTGATGTACTTACTTATTTTTATATAAAAGATACTGCTCAGGCACGTTTTCTCCCTGTGCGTAGGTACTCGCCATGGTAGATGCCGCAGAGAGGGCAGAAGAGGAGAAGTTGGAAATTGATGGAGGAAGCTATTGGACCATCTAGAGAGCTGATCGAGAACTGACAAAGAGAAGAGGCCCATAATGAAGAGTTGTGCTAACCCCTGCACACCAACCCAAACCTCTACCAAGGCAAACAACAATATGTCGCCGAGGCAACAACTCGAGGAAGGGTGGAAATATGCAAAGTAGTATACGACTAAAAGAGCTCATCAAGCATGATTTTTGGAGACCACTTGCACGTGCATTGGAGCCCAGCAAACAAAGAAAAGCCATAGTCAAAGTCAAGGTGGAAAAAGTCAAACAAGAATCTAGGAAGATTTAATGTTAGGTTTGTTCTTTTAATGAGTTGTAATCAGATTCTAACTACGATTCTTGTCCTAAACCGACTTAGACCTAGGCTCCTCCCTTATAAATGTAAACTGACTTGAAGAAGAGAATAACAATTGAGATTAGAGAGAAACCCTCTTTCTTGTCGAAAAACCCCTTGTTCCGCCATCTCCATTATGTTCTAAAGCTTCCCTAAGGCTAAGGGTTAGTTGCTAGTAGTTGTGAGAGTTTTGCTTGTATTTGTTTAGATTTTAGTTTTTGCAACAAAATTCATGGTTTGTTTAATCTTGGTTCTTCATTGTTGCAATCTTTATTGGGAGAGAAGAGAGCATCAATCTATTTGTTCAATATCAGGAGAGTTGGACTCATGAAACGAGTAAACATGGTTTTATCCAACCATATGATAAAACTACTTCGGCTTAGGGATAAGTTAGAAGTTCAGCGGCTAAGAGAGGTTTCATAATCGGTTGGTGTTCATCCTTAGATTCACGCCGGGAGGTATTATCCAAGATGTGTTCACAAATAGTACTTCAAGCTTAGGGATAAGATGAAGTCATTGAAGGGTGCCTTGCCGATCCTTTAATCATCGCTTAACTGCCCAGGCAGTCACATTGGTCTCTGCCAAGGCGAGCATCTGCCAAGGCATACTCGTGGGCGGATGTTGAAGTTGTTAAGCTGATCTGTAAAACTGTGCCGGGACAATGCATTCAATCTCCACTGTACGAAGCATTCCAATACCAGACCATTCTCTCACTCTTATTTCAAAATTTATTTTATTTGTTTTAATCAAACAACCTCTCAATATTTGTGTTTTTACTTTTATCTTGTACAGAAAGGTGAATTCCAAAGCTTGTCACAATCTCTATGGAGACAATATCTTAAATACTATAACTTGGCACCGTGTATACTTGCACGCAATTTGTGCATCACTTTTGCGCGCAACAGGGTGCTAACTTGCAAAAACCCCCAATGAAGTCAAACTTAAAGCTCGATTTCAAATGGTTTCTTAAGTGGATAAGGAACGATTTCAAATGTTATTTGGAAAGATAATTTATTTGTCATTAACAAGACATGACATAGCTTTTTCTGTTAGCATCATGATGCATGGAATATAGTATGCGCAATTATAGCAAGTATACCCATCACAAAAGTAATAAAGTGATGAGTATCGAGTATCGTATCTATAGGGATTGGGTTGATAAACTCAAATTAATCGCACAAAAATGATATAGATAATGAATAAGGTGGTGCAAACAATAAAGTAATGATGTAGCAAAAAGCAACATGAAACAATTATTCAAGAAGAACACACTGATGCTGACTCACAAAGATTTCTGATGGGAATGGATGGATGGGTTTATAGCTTAGTACGATGCTAGATATTACTCGATATCTATAGTAGTGAAACAATACTCATCTACTCGACAGGGTTTTCATAAAAACTCCTAAACTATGTTTAGCTAGAAGTTGATAAAAGAATGCTACGTCGATACATGTCTACGTTAACCCTAATAAAATTATTATATGTTTAAGTTCCCCTTATTAGTCATTAAAACCCTAATCTTATGTCTAATAAGGATTAGAACTCAAGTTAACAACTTAAGTTCCATTGTTCACACGATCTAACTTAACTCTCTCTATATTAAGCCATAATTCATAATCAAAGGCTGCTCTCGCTAGCTCTTACATGATTAAGCAACATCAATAAACATAATAGATGAGCAAAAGGATGTTATAACATTAAATAATAATTAAACAAAGTATTTAAACAACGAACCCAATCGAAGAGTATTTAGCTCATGTCTGAGCAATAAACATCCATCCAAATAAAATAATAATTCATAGCAGTCAAATAAACCAACAAGGAAAAGAATCAAAGCATCCTAAGAATCATCCTTTGTGCCCATGAGTGATGTTCCAGCACTCCAAACTTCTCAAGCCTTTCTCGATAGCTTGTGATGCTTAGAGACCCCTCTTGACCTTCGACAATGGTGGTTCTCTGATCAAGACAAGGGCTTTTTTCCTCCGATATAGCTTGCGTCACTTGTTTCCTTCCTTGTCTTTTTATAGAGACGAATCTCCTAGGGTTTATGCCCTATTATGGCAAGTGATCCATTAAAGAGGATCTTTTTCTTTCCACACATTTAATGGCTTATAAAGGAGAAGGGGACCACACGTTTAATGTTGTCAAAGGATCAATATTTTGTCTCCAACTTCCCAGCAATGTCGTGGCATTCTTATTCCATCATGAGATAATGCTCCATCCATGCTCCATCGTTCCACTGCTTCATTTTTTCCTACGCAAACATCACCAAAACGCACCACATTTCCCCATTAAAACCATCAATATATATTTTCATAAAGCTCAAGAATAAACTCCCTAAATATATATAGAATGATCATAAAGCAACTACATGAGCTTGAATACATACATTATTTCGAGTGAAAAGGAATAAAATATAGGTTTTCTATAGAGTTATAACATCACAAGCCAAAACATGACAGAGGCTAGAAAGGAACATCGTGGTAGCTCTCCAAAGAGCATGTATTTCTATTGAGTTGATTGAACAATGCAATTGGCCAAGAGGGGGTGAATTGGCAATTAAAATTTTGAATGGAGGAAAATGGATGAATAAAAATTGGCACAAGAGATTTATAGTGGTTCAAGTTCTCCAATGAACTCTACATCCACTACCTTAGCTCCCACTAAGGATTTTCAACCAATCCACTATTGATTCTTCCCCTTTTCTTGGATGAGGAGGAAACCTTACAAAGAAATTAAGCTTTCTACCCAAAGCTTAATTTGAAACACTCTTTACAATAGAGAAAAATGGTAAACCTTACAAGTTCCTCTCAAAGGATGATTTGTTTACCCAATTACAATTTATCACTCTCCAAACTCACAATACAAATAAGAATGAAACACTCAATTGAGTTGGGTACAAGAATTTGACAATAAAAGGCACAAGGGTTTGGATTTGATGCTTGGATGATTCTTGTAGGTTCAATAGTTGTTGATGGTGCTCAAAATGCTTGCTTTTATACCTTCTCATTGATTTCTAGCCGTTTGGGTGGTTGAAATCATAAATATATGTGTTGGGACTTCATCTTCCCAGCATTAATGCTGTTCTGCAACTACCCGTACCGAAATGGCTTCACCTATATCGAAACGGAGCAAAAATAAAAGGAGTCGCTGTGAGCATTTACGAGACCGTATCGAAATGATCGTGGTCGTTTCGATACTGAAAGAGCCCGTTTCGAAACGGGACAATGCCATATTGAAACATTTCGAAACTGTGAAAACTCGTATCGAAATGCACCTAAATCGTATCGATATGCTTCACTAACTTTCAATAAAACGGTTATGAAAAGCAACGGTCATATTTTTTAAACCAACTTTCAAACTCGCACTGAAACGAGTGAGACCGTTTCGATACTACCGTATAGATACAAGTTCTCTTGTTTCGAGCCCATACTTGACAGTTTCAAATCGTTTCGAAACACCTAAGGGGTGTATCGAAACAGCTAGTCAAAATTCACTTTACAGTTTCAAATTGTTTCGAAACACTTAAGGGGTGTATCGAAACGGTTAATCGAAAATCAATGTTTTGGCTTGGAAAACACTTAGAAAATTTTATGGGACCTTGAGTTTTGACTTAAAACATTTTGCTTGTCAATTTTGGGAAGTTTGAGGACTTAAAATTTTATTTTCTTTTCAAATTAGTCCTTGAAATATTTGTTATATCAAAATCAAATTTTTGGTTTTACAATCTCCCCCTTTTTGATATAACAAAATCAAATATAAATTTTTAAGTTTTGAGAACTTTGTAAAACTTACCCCCTCAATTTAAGATAGGTTTTTATAATTAAGTTGCAAAGTTTCAAAATTGGCTCTACTTCTTCCCCTTTTTGTTAGATCAAAATAGGCATAATTCAAGGAGAAATAAAAGGGCAATTAAATCAAAGCAAACAACATAATATATTAAGTTCATGAATCCAAAGCATAAAACAAAAATCCAAACTCAATTCATAAAAACATGACATAGGAAATAAGCATAGTTCAAAAGCTAAAAGAGGTGCATAACAAGAAAAAAATATGATATGCTATGAAATGTAAACTAATCTAGGGGTCCATATAACCACCATCCGCATCATCCTCATCATCTCCATGATCGCCATCTTCGTCTTTGTCTTCCTCTTGACTTCTCTGAAAGTGTTTCCATTCACCATAATAACCGGTGAAGGAGAGATCAATCGAGGCATGTTGATTCTCAAGAGAATTGAGACGATTTTCCACATGAAGAATACGTTACTCCAAAGCGGTGAAACGTGTATCGATGGCAGAAAATCCGGAAGAGATGTCGGTTCGCAAGCCGGTGAATTGTATGTTGAGATAAGCCATAGGCGCGTCATTGTTTTGAGGAGCAGTGGGAGCTTGAGAAGCTTGAGGTGGAGAATCAACTGAAGGATCTCTTGCCCCTCTATCTACACGAACCCATTCACCAAGAACATAGCGAAACCCAGACCTAAGGGGGGTACTTTCATCGAGCTTTTGCTTGAGAGATTCCAGATAGTCATAGGAGCAATCAATCCCGAACTTGAAGAAAATGTAGCTCAATGCAGTCCCATAGGTGAAGGATTGGATGGAGTCAGAACCATGATGCCTAACCAAATGCACCATCTCGAAAAACATGATCTTCATGAGGTTCGACCACTTTTCTTGACGTGTAAAAGATATCGTCTCCACAGGGAAAAGAGTATCGCAATTTGAGTGCAAGTATACACGACGCAAGTAATATAGTGATACGAAGTATCAGATATCGTCTCCACAGAGATTGTAAATACTTCTAACTTTAAAACTCTCAACAAGAAAAGAGCTAGATTTAATAAAGTGTTTTGAGAATTCTTGAAGATAAACTAAAGTAGAAGAGGAAATCAAATTGATAAAGTAGGTTGGTATTGTTTTGTTCTGTAGTGCAGGTATTGTACTGTTCAAAGGACTTTTGTTGCTTATGTTGTGAAACCTGTCGCGGCAGCACCTGTCGCGACAAAGGTATGTTGTTATCACGACAATGATCAACAACTCTGTTACTTCAAGTTCGGCAAGAACCCCTGTTGTGACTTGTCCTAGCGAACACATCTTGGATGATACCTCCCGACGTGAATCGAAGGATGGACACCGATGTTTGTGAATTCTTCTTTAGCCGCTTAACCTTGTACCTATCCCTAGGCCAAGATAGTTTAACCATAAAATGGAAAACTGTATTTACTCTTTTCTTATATTTAACTCTCCCGACATTAAGTAAATAGATAACCTTACAATGCTCTCCCGATACTCTTATGAGATGTTGAAACCAGAGTAAATAAACTTGAAGTTTTATTGATTGAACAGAAAAACCTAAGAAACAGTATAACCTTTACAACTACTTTACAAGATCAACCCTTAGCCTTGGGGAAGATTTAGAACATGATGAAGAAGAAAACATCTAGGGTTTATGATGGAAGACGCCCAGGAGCTAGGTTGTCCTCCCTTGTCGAAATACAAGCATATATATAGGCCTTGGGTGTAAGCTTTCTTAATGGCCAAGAATACTAATTTGAATTAAAGTACAATTTATTTAAAGACTAAATCTCTGAATAAACATCCCTTAGTTCGCTCTATCTTCTTGCATTGACTTTCTCCTTAAACTTTGGACAAGGCCTTCCTTGTGCTTCTGGGATCCAAAAATTATGTGAGTGGTCTACAAAAATCAGGCTTGAAATCCTCTATCAGTCGAACTCCACTTCGCATTTTCCATCTCTGTTGTCTTCACTGTCGCCACTTCTGTTACAACAACTGTCACGACAATGATGTATGAGTCAGTTTTCTTCAACCCTTCACTCCATCTTATGTTTCTCTGCTGCCCTGAGTGCTACTACGATAGATACCTGCAAGAATTGACCGAAATCAGCAGTATCTGTGCAAAATTATCTAATATGTGATGTTTATGCAAATTATATCCTAAAATGAAACTAAACATGCTTGAGTACATCAATAATATGGATAAATGAGGGTTAAAATATAGAACATTTATGCACTCAACACCCCCAAACTCAAGTTATTGCTTGTCCTCAAGCAAATGCAATCTAACTAAGAATGAAACTTCTTGGCTTTGGCTTAACTCAATGAACAACCATTACCTATAGAACTTTCACCATCAAGATCAATACCTTTTCGGATGTTTACGGATTTATCTGGAGCAATACTATAACTCTCGTGTGAGTGTGTGCAGGTTTTGTGAACAAATATGAGCCTAGACTCTTTAGCAACCAGAATAGTTACTCAACTCACTTGAATTTTACTTCAAAATAATTCTTAACTAGAGCCAATTTCAGGCACCTCTAGTTTACTTCCTAACTTAGATTGAAGTCTTTCTATTTCTACTAGAGACTGTTTTGGGCACCTCTAGGAGTACCTCTAGTTATCTTCATAGAGCCAGTGTTAGGCACCTCTAGGAGTAAACTGAGTCTAAGTTTTTTTTCTAACTCAAGTGGCTAAGCTTCATATTCTAAGTTTACTAAAAGAAGTCTTAACAACATATAAGTCACAAAAGTGTTTTAAGAGTTCAGAACTATAGTAAGGCTCTAAATACTTCCTAAAACATTCTAAAGCTACTGTCACGGCAGTGAAGGCCGCGACATGTAAGAGAAGTTCAAAAACTTAAGCCAATTATTTTAACACAAAAATAAATAGTTGTAGACATAAAATATAAGTAGTCTATTAATAATAAGAGGACTGTCTACCCCCAAACTCGAGGTTGGAGAGGATAAGGCTGTCTTTTTCTTTGCCTCTTGAGGCGTTGGATTCTAGTAGGTGAAATTTTTGGAGCTTTGTCCAAAATCTCGAGCTCACTATCACTTTTTCTACTACTTTTGATGTCGTCTCCACTGTCGTGGCAGGGTCCCTCTACATCTAGATCAAGCTTCTTTTCTTCCTAGGAGGGAAGTCCTTGGCTATTTGGCGTACAACAGAAGGTTCAGAATCTGAATCATCTTGCCAGACTGAAGAAGATGAGAAGTCCTTGAAATATTTTGGATCGATTTCTGGCATTGGATCCTTCCTCTTGGCTCCTCGAGAGGGCTGGTCTTTCTCCTTGGTAGGGGCCTCATTGGGTGAGGTAGGAGTAACCAAGGGTGATGCAGACCTTCTGTCGCCTGGTCCTGTCACGGTAGATGGCGAGGCTGAAGCAGCTGTCGGTTTGGCCTTCTTGGGGGAGGGGGCAGGTGATGAGGTAGAGACAAGATTTTCTGGAAATAGAGGAAACTACACGTTGGGAAAATTAAGTTCAACTTTAATAAAATTTACCGTTGCAGTGTGGAAATCCCTCATATACTCCATAAATCCTTGTTGTCGTGCCTCTATTCTTTGCAGCAGGTGGAAAATGTGCCTGGAGGAAGTGCCTCATGGTATGTCAGGTTCTGTCTGATCAGGCTCTGCTGAGTCAGGTTCTGTCGTGGCAGAAGGGTCGAAGTATGCCATTGGTGTGGCTACCTTGAGCTCCATCAGGCTGTAAAGGTTTTGTTGTGTCCAACCCTTGCCTTGAATCTTGACACCCGCTTCAATCTCGGGGGCGTTCTTTGCTCTACACAGGGATGTGATCAAGTGAGGAAAGAAAAGGGGAACTTTATCTTTCTGTGCGCACTTGAAATTTCCATCGATAATGTACTTCCCCACGTTGATCTGTCGTTCATTTATAATGGAATGAACGAGGGCCAGTCTGTGTCTATCCACTGTCGTGTTATGTGATATGGGCATAAGGCGTTTCTTCACGAAGTGGTTCCATAGCTTGGCAGCAGGTGTGAGTTGAGTCCATCGAAAAGTCCACCGATGTTTTGGATTATCATTACAGTTAGTGCCTTCTATGGTGAGGTCTGCCATGATGTTGTCGTAGTTTGCTGGCGTCAGATTTTCGATGAACCGTCTGTGTGCGTCTTCTTGCCTGCCCACGTAAATACCATAGTGGGAATCTGTATATACTGCTGGTAGTAGATTATGTGTCCAAGTTGGTAGAAGCCATCGCCACACAAAAGAATGATGCCAAAACCGTCCAAAGATTTTTACACAAACACATCTTCACCAGGTTTGGAGCGCAAGTGTACACCTGTGTCAAGTTATAGTATAAAAGATATCGTCTCCACAGGGATTGGGACAACTTCAGAATTAATTTTCCTGCACAAGAAAAATAAAAACACAGATAATTGAGAATTGGTTGGATTGAAGTAAAACTAAAGTAGACAAGGGAAATAGAGGAGGAAATCAAATTGATAAAGTGGGCTGGTATTGATTTGTTCCGTAGTGCAGGTATTGCACTGTTCAGAGGACCTATGTTGCTTATGTCGTGGAACCTGTCGCGGCAGCACCTGTCGCAACAGAGGTCTTTTGTTGTCGCGGCAGCGATCAACAACTCTGTTACTTCAAGTTCAGAAAGAACCCCTAGTGTGACTTGTCCTATCCCTAGGTCCAAGTTTTGTCGGCGAACATGTCTTGGATGATACCTCTCGGTGTGAATCAAAGGATGAACACCGATGTTTGTGAATTCTTCTTTAGCCGCTTAAACTTGTACCTATCCCTAGGCCAAGATAATTTAACCATAAATTGGAAAATTGTATTTACTCTTTTCTTATATTTAACTCTCCCGACATTAAGTAAATAGATAACCTCACAATGCTCTCCCGATACCCTTATGAGATGTTGAAACCAGAGTAAATAAACTTGAAGTTTTATTGATTGAACATAAAAAAACTAAGAAACAGTATAACCCTTACAACTACTTTACAAGATCAACCCTTAGCCTTGGGGAAGATTTAGAACATGATGAAGAAGTGAACAACTAGGGTTTATGGGGGAAGGCGGCTGAGAGCTCCCTATCCTTGTCGAAACACAAGCATATATATAGGCTTTGGGTGTAAGCTTCTGATGTGAGCACATCAATTCAGAACAAACAAGCTGATCCAGAGGTTTTACCAACAGCACCCATCACTCGTTCTAAGGCTAAGAAATTCAGGGAAGCCCTTTTTCTTACTTGTGTTACAATTCCTGATTCATTCGAGCATGTTCATGTCTTAGAACATAAGCTTTATAATGTGTTGCATGCTGATATGTGACATACTTGTATTATATTATTTATATTGTTGTGTTTTCTATGTATATATATTATGCTAAAACGTGTTTTATTTTTTTATATATAGTTACAATAAAAAGGGTGTACGATCAGCCTTGCATGGCCCATGCGTAACCAGCATTTCTAGCCTTGTGCGCACACTACCAACCGGTGCAGCCCATCTCTTTCCATCATGTGCGGCATTTCCAGCAACAGAGGCATGCAGCCGAGAGTCAAATATTATTTATTATACACATGTGCCTAATTACTTACTCATGCGGCAGAATGGATAAGATGAAGCAGTTTCACTTTGAATTTCAAAGATTAAATATCACATGTTAAATGTGATTTACAAAGCCACCCGCCCACTTCAAATTCACGGCCATAATTGAATAAGAAATTGCCGCCCCATTTTGTTAGTTTAATTTTGAATTTTAATTATTCAAATGGCTTAATAATAGCCACATGTTCATTTCGGCAAAAACAACATTGTATCTATATGTTTGGCCGATTTTCACATGTACAAAGGTTACACACTTTAATGAATAATTATTTTGTGAGATTTTTCTCTCAAATTTGGTTCTTTTTAGAACTTTTTCTTTGATACTTCGGGTTCTCAATTGTTCGATAATTGAAGGGTCCAAGTTCGTATTCGAGCAAATTCAAGATAAGGTTCGGGTTCGTTCAACAGATTGTTCGAGTTCTTCCTTGGAGTTTGTTCACCTTTTCCGACTACGAAGAATAGTTTCGATTCGGGTTTGCATAACAGATTATGCAGGTTCTTTCGAGTTCATCGTGTCAAATTCCAAGAACGTTACTACCGTTGTTGAATGCTTGAAGAATTTCATCTTCGTCGTTCAAATTATCCTAAAATTTCAGCAACTTTCTTCTCTCCCAATTCTGAATTTTTTTCTTTCATTTTTTTTACTATTTAAAATATCTAACTGCAACATCATGTTTGTTTCTATTGCAGAGAAATACTTGCTATTATCCTAGATCCGCGACTGAACGAGGAATGTTGTTTTCTTCAACAACACCCCTGTATCATATGGTAATCAGAGCTTTGGTCAGATTTTAGCACTTTCTGCACTACCAGACATCAAAAAATATATATATATATATATATATACAAAAATTTTAAAAAAATTCAGAAAAAAAATTCTGAAAAAAGGTCAAAATTTAAATTTTGACCAAAAAGTCAAAGTCAAAAAAAATTCGGAAAAAATTGAAAAAAATATTCAAAAACCAGTTTCGAATATTTGGGGTATTTTGTGTTAATATGTGCTGTTTGGACGTGAAATGATGAAGGATGTGTCTATCTTACCTTGAAATGCTTTGTAATCACCCGAAATCAACTTTTCTTGTTTGTTCCGGAGATAGGATGGTGGTAAGCATTTCTACTGCGTAAGTTGCTAAATTCTTGTTCTTTTAGCATATTTTCTTTCATTTCATATTGTTATC